>JASDDO010000016.1:49457661-50166095 GCA_030015575.1 Agapanthus africanus | reverse complement strand
GTCTGGAATTTGATGATAAATGCATGGATGAGATAACTTTTGAAGTGAATTTTGAGAATAGTATTGAGATGAACCAGTTTTGCTTGATGAGTCAGATTTTCCAATTCATCTTGTCCCTTCCACTGACTACGTACACCCTCCTGAACCTTTAACTGTTACCCTTCCTAAATCACTCCCCTTCATCCTTTCCATCGTTCCGACCGCGAAAGAAATCGTATCACTTTCATTTTTTATGTCTGGTTTACCAAGTTCGACGTACCCATGTTTTCTCACGAATCTTAAGGGATTTGATCTCATTTCTCCGTGGATTGATAGATTAGCACAATCGCTTTTTACACATTGGTCATTACAAATTGTGCTAATTTATACACTCCATCTCCACCCTCAAGTTCGTATTCAACTTCTTTCTCCCACTTTCTAAGGTTCCTCTTATATTCTTCCTATAATTTCAGTGAGTGTTGATGAATCACAATCCGATAATTCAAGTTTGATCATTCCAGAAAGCCAACTTGATTTGGATACTTTTGAAAATGAGGTAGATGAGTTTTTTGAATCTCCTACCTCCATAATTTTTGGCAAATCAAGTATGATAAATTCTGGCACAAAACTTACTGACAGCAAAATGTTCAATTACATCGATGAGAGTTTTGAAGAACTTTTTTCTGACGAACTTGCATTCCTAAACAACATGGATTTTGTGATTAATCAACCTCCACCATAGAAGTTGAACCACCACCCTTTCTTCTTATAAAATACGAGAATGCCAATATTCCACTCATTTCTGATCATTCACATTCTCGTTTTAATTTATCATCACCTCTTATCTCCTCACATTCACGTTCCCGCAAACACTTTCCCTACCACCACTTATCTCTTCCCCACTTCTTCTTGTCTCTATATAACATGTTCTTCCACCAACCTATACGTTACATTTATAAATTCTTCAAATGGTTGGTGTTGACTTTTGGTCTTTGCAAAGCTTGGCATTGACCAATAACTTTGAACCCCCTCTTTAAAAGCTTAACATTTTTTACTCAAGTTCGGGGGGGGGGTATAATTTGGCTCTTGAAAATAATTTTTCCTAACTCAAAGTGGTGAGCCAAAAATAAGTTTGGGGAGATTTTCACGATCATACTTCATGTCTCCGTTAATAAATTTTTCCTCCCAAGTCTACAAGTTTATGAGATAAAAAAAATGGCAACAGTGGAAACAATGTTTCACTTAAGTTTGGGAGGAGCCTTTTTCTGTATATATATATTTTTGTTTTCTTTTTCTGTTAATAATAAAAAAAAACTTAATAAATAAATAAGCAGGGGAGTGCCGACAACCTTGACCCTCTTAGTATAGCCTGACAGTGAGGGAACTGTCAAGTTTATGTTTGGGGGTGTGCTCGGTAAGCTTTCTTCCTTCGTATTCATGTGTATATTTTTGCATTTACATACTTATTTTAAAACCCATAAAAATCAAAAAATTTAAAAATTATAAAAATTGAAATAATTCAATTTTGGCCATATTGACTTAAGTTCAACAAGACGGTTGACTAGTTAGAAAAAACTAGATCCTAAACTTTGTAAATTAAAATCCCTAAAAATAACATTTCTTAAAATTTAACTGTAGAAAATATACGTCCATATAGTTTATTTAGAAATAGGCAAATTTTGAGTTCAGTTCTTGGGCTAAATCGAAATAAGGGAAGAGTATTGAAATTTTTTGAAGTGTAAGTCTGAAAAATAATTCCGAACCTTAAGTCTAAATTCTGAAAATATATACCCTACAACTTGCACAAACACCTTGAAACTTGGGATAGTAAAGGATACCTTAAAATGCTCTTGTCTAAAATCCTTAGTATGAAGAAAAATAAAAGTATAAGTGTGAATAAAGAGATATAAAAAAAATAAACACTGGTTTTGTAATTACTTAAGGCTGCATAAATAAAAAAATATATATAGCGATGGTGCTTTATCACCTAGTGCCTTAGACCAACTGGTTTGGAAGTCACTGCTAACGCCTTAGGTATTACAAGACGAGAAATTACGCCTAAATGCGCGAACACATTTTGTAATCGGTCGTTAGTACCTCAAGAAGTATTAATGGTCGCATGAAGGATGTGTGAGCAATTTCATCTAAAATTCACCAACTAAAAGTACTTTGGACGATGGACAAGAGTATGATAGCTTGAATTGAATTTCCAAGTATAGGGGTGATACATACACACACGTAGGGGTATATGATTGGGGTTTGGATGAGAGATAGGAATGAAAGATAAGACTTATACCTTCAGTATAAATGATAAAAATTCCTAAGTTGAGATGGAACCTTAGAAGAAAAATTTAAAAGATACTGAAAGCTTTATAAATTTGCAAAACATATACGATCGTAAGTTAAATGATAAGTAAGCGTGAAAAATATGTGTTAATGATTTCTAAGTTGAAAATAAAAGAATTTCTTGCTAGGATACCGAATTGAAGAATGAAAGTCAACATGCCAAATTGATCGGATTTTGTGGGTAGTATCCGCTGAAAACCTTCAGGAGACAACACTCCTCCTACTAGGGACACCTAGACATTTAATGGCTTGTTGCACGAGCTCAGTGCAATCGCGATTCCCTGTGAAAGTGAGGTTAGGATTTTTCGAGAATAAAATTGGTTTTGCTCGGGACGAGCAAAAGATAAGTTTGGGGGTATTTGTTCATGTCAGAATTTTGCATTATTATATCGCCCATTCTTAATCATATTATAAATAAATAGGTGCTTTTGATCCATGTCTGCTCAATAGTTGCAGGTTACAGGTTCTTAGAAAAATACAGTGAAATTCATGGAAAGACGTTTCAAAAGTGAGACAACGACCAACAATAGATGAATCCATACGATACCGCCTACCAGTTCAAGGAACAAATGAACATCAGTAGACAGTTCAATGCACAAAGCACAAAGGCGGTACATGATTCAAGACTTCAACGCGAAGCTCATGGTAAAAAGTCCACATCATCTGCACTGTTGGAAATCTGGAAGAAAGTAGAAAAGATTCTGAGGAACCAAGTGAAGAAAACAGAAGGAAAAAGCAACATGAAGCAACCCTGAGAAGTTGAGCCAGAGATCCCTCAATATGGCCGCGGAACCGCGGCCAAACATGGCTTTCCGCCGCGGAACCGCGGCCGTGCAACGCACGTGTTGGTGCACGTATCGGTGGGTGTCGATGCTTTGACCCGGCTTTCTTAGGGTAGTTTTGTAAATTCAAATATGGATCAGATGTAAAACCTAGGATTTCTCCTATCTATAAATAGGAAAGCCAAAAGCCCAATTAGATATGCCTCTTTTTGGGTGCCCCTTTTGAGGATGCCTCTTTTTATTTTTCTAGATTAAATTTTATTCCATTGTAATCGTCAAGAGGTGTCAATAAAAGTAAGTTTTTTTATCTTGCAATTTTCCATTTGAATTTAATTTCTGCAATTTTTTATCTGTCTTTATTTATCTGCAAGTTAATTAGTTAATTAAAATTAAAATTATAAAAATGAATTTTATCATAACTTCCCTAATGAGTGAGTAATTCCTCACTTGTTAGGGTTAGGATTAGGTAGGTTTGAGAGATGGAAATCTTTCACTCCTTTCTTGCCCATATAACATTTTAATTAGGACTCTAATTGAATCAAACACACACCGCTCACTACGGCACCCTATCCCATGAGATAGCGGTGATTTCCTAGTTAGACCGGTTGTGGTTGATTTACATAAAGATTAGGGCTAAGAGTTAAGAAAGGACAGACAAGGACCAAAAGGAAGAAACGAAGTTTCTTCGTGGTCGTGCTCATCCCCTTTGTTGACTATTACCTTAACACTTATGTTCTTAATTAGGGCAAAGGAAGCAGTGAGTAGAGTTATTTTTCCAAACTAACCTAATCCTAACCCTAGCAAGGCTTTAAATAAAATTAAATTCAATCTTAGATTTTTAAATCAAAACCTACCAAAAATAGGACTTAACTCGTAAGAACTTAAAGAAAGAACACGTTTTCCCTGTGGACCGTCCCGTACTCAACCGGCTAGCTACCAAGCGACACCGTTATTGATTGCGGTATATTCTTAATTTTGATTTTAAAACGCACGTATGCAAAAGACAAACAATCAAGCGACACGTAAATCCTCGTCTGTCAGGCGCTGTCACCACGCCTGGTTCTAAAATCATGTCCGTACATCACTCCGGTCGGTATCCCCATGATAACCGCCGAGTCCAAATACTATCACTGGTAGGTAGTGGTCCCTCTGTCAGGCTTATCGTCTACACCACGAAATCACCACTCGCCCCAGGGTACCTTATCGGGTCCACCATATACCCGCAGACGGTGCCTCCCGCTCCTCGAATCGGGTTTCACATGCCAATCTCAGAACCGAGAAATCACATGGTGGACGCACTGAAATATCATATCAAGAGAAACCGGGTTTTTCAAATAATGCATAATTTCTTGAAAATACCCCCACGGTTCTCAAATCCATAAATCACATGAAATCCATATCTCAATGCGTAAAATCCATGAAAAACTGATATATGCAACATAAAACAGCAATATGAGCAAATAAAGGGAAAATTGTTCTTTTAAATGAATCCAGCTTTAAAATATATCATGCAGTTCCCAAATCCTACGAAATCAAGTGCAGCATCATATGAAGTGTGCATGTAATTGTAGCAAGGTTTAAGTATCTACATGTAAGCAGGTATGTATGATGCATCTCCTAAGCACAATAAGCAATTTCTCAATATCACATGTCAATATTTAGGCATGATGTACATATAGCTGTAGCTGAGTATGTGGGTGTGCATGTCAGTATATCATGCAACCTAGCATAGCGATGTGAACATGGCAGTATATCATAGCATGATGTGGCAATTCTACTATGTAAGTGACATAGCAATTATCGACGAAGAAGTGTGTGAGCCGGCAATCCGTGTATGTGTAACATACGCATCATCGATAATGATGTAGGTGTACTAGCACAGGTATAAGAAATGCAATGAGAATAGCATGAATGTAGCATAATGCATATAATGAATCAAATGCTATGAAGTATACATATCAATAAGACCGAGTCGGCGAATCTATCAATCGGCATCCATCCTCACAACATCACGTACGGTACAATCTATCGTACGACATCCTCTAATTAAGGGTATGGATAAAAGTCATCGTGTACGGTAATCTAACGTACAGCGGTATTAACAAATAGGGATTCTATCAACCTATACAACATCGGGGATACGGATCTAAGTCTCATACGGCATATCACTCATTATGCAATCATTATCCATATATATATATATATATATATACCTATATTTCAGGTCACATCCATGTCAAACTCGTATCAGTGGACCTACAAAGGTATCAACAATCTCATATCGACTCGAATCCATAAAATGACATATCACACTAAGTCATCATATCACATCGTATACTCGTTCATCACATTAAATAAACGTCACACTTGTTCTCTTTAAAATCGTACTTATCATGATTCACTTATCATTTCATTTTCTCCTAAGTCAATTGTTCATTAGCATCTACTTCAAACATATTATCGTTTGCAAATCCTACAATCATGTCCGTCGCATATCATTATCAAGATATAATCAAACGATAATCCATATCAATGGTTGCGGGGGTGCTATACACCATCCACCCGACTTCCCCCGTAGATATAAATCTACTCACCTGCTAAACTCCTCGCTTAGGCGTAGTCGATGCGCTTCGTCGTCTCGGAATCCACGCGAAGGTACCTACAATCAATACGAATTCGCAACGCTATTAACATCAAATTCCGAAATCCAAAACGGCACGCGGTGCGCTCATAGGTTAGAAGCTATAGCCTACACATGTAAAACAATCAACTACAATTTTCGTTGACGTACAAACATCCAATGACCAAGTACAACATCCAAAACTCAAAACCAAGAATCCAAATACCGTAAATATAGCCGAAACCCTAAATAGGGTCGATATACCTGAAAACTGCCACATTCAAAACCCAATAGTACCAATACACATTTACAAACACAATAAATATTGTAGGTATTAATATTTAAGTCATCTCCACTTTCATTTAAAACCCACGTCAAATTTTACCGAAAAGCTAGTAAGCAGTTATATCATTTTATCTCAATTTAGCACAAGTCTAGAAATTTAACAATTATAGCGATCGCAAACATCGCCAATAAGCATAACTAAGTTATCCAAACCATATCCATAATTTTAATCTTTCCCAAAAATCAATTAGAAAAACCTAGTTTGCGATTAAGCTTAATAAGGCGATTAGGAAAAATAACAATTATCATTTTCACAATATACTCAACTTTTCCAAGTCTACACATCTTGCTTAACAACATAACCACATCAAAACCCTAACTTGATTTCATAATAATTAACATGAATTAATTACACATGAACTTTAAAGCTATAATTAGCACTTAATTAAGCAAGCTTAAGAATTAAGCTACAATTTAAAAGATTAGGGTTATGATTTATACCTCACAAACAAGATCTCAATTTTAGCAAAATCACCAAAATTAACCTTCCAAAATGAAGCTCATCTTGAAGATCAAAGCAAGATTAGGCTTAAGGATTAATGTGTATGAATTTAATTTGGAGTTTAAAGGATTATTTGTGGATTTTTGATCATTTTTGGAGCTTGAATTTTGATGAAAATGAGCAAGGAAAGAGATGGGGAAGACTTGGGGGAGGGCTCGGCCATGAAGGAAACATGGAGGGGGTTTTGTGAAATGAAGGAAAATTCTAGCTAAAAATAGCATTAAATGCTAATAAATGCACTTAAGTCCTTTTTTGCCACCTTTTCAATTCTTTATTTTCTTTTTAAAATTCAAACCATTAGTCATCACAAAATATCTAGATATTAAAAAAGAAGGTTCTAAACTAATTCTAGTGATTAGATTAGAAATGATTCTCATTAGAAGTAATTACCACAATTTACGTGTATAATTTACCACTTAAAATAATATTTTATTAGGGAAAAATTTTATTTGAACCAAAACTTCCCATATACCCCCAAAGCTCGCGCACTAGCTTTATTTTAGCTAAACTAGGTGCCGGCAAGTTTATACGGATGTTTGATCAAAATCGATTAAAACGGAAAATACTGACTATTTTACCCTAAAACGGAAAAATTTGTATAACGATTTCAGAAACGTTACATATTCCTTCCCTTGGTCTTGGCTTTTGGGATGTAAGAGAAAGATTTTCCAACAATTAGAGAGGGAGACTTCGCCTTAAGCGTGCTCTCCGCACTTCTTAACATATTGAGAAGTTCAGGTAGTGACTTCTCCATGTTATGCATGTTGAATCACTATGAATTGAGCAAAGGCATGGGGAAGAGACTGAAGAACAATATCAATATACTATTCATTCTCCATTGTCCATCTGAGATCCTCAAGCTCATCAATTAGAGCTATCATCTTCAAAACGTGATCACCTACTGGTGTGTCAGGAGCCATCTGCATCTGAAATAACTTTCGAGATGCTTCGTATCTCAGGGTCCGAGATTGCTCACCATACAACTCTTTTGTATGGAGAAAGATGGATTGAACATCTATCTGCACGTGCTGCTTTTGATGTGTATTGCCCATCGATACAAGCGCGAGGCATTTGGCAGTAGCACAGTCAATATCCCACATTTTCCGGATCTCCTTATCCGCAACAGAAGATTCAGGGCCTGGGCTGGGTGGGCTGAGGCAGTGAGGACATATGATACCTTATCATATGCGAGAGCAATGTTAATGTTGCTCAGCCAATCTTTATAGTTTGGCCTGGTTAGCTTATTTTTCTCTAACAAAAGCTTAAGTCCAGTCATGGTAATCTTCCATTAGGAGAGAGAAAAGAATACACTCAGTGTAAGCTCTTGCAAAGATCAGATTGGTTATTATCTTATCTAATCCATGTCTCCCACTGTTTTTATCAAATTTTCCTTCAAACCTTAAAAAGAAAATTAGCCAGGATTAATTACATTCTACAACTTCGCTAACCGTTCAGCCAGGCCAGTGCCGGTACTTTGAGGGAGGTTCCCCGTGCTTTCGCACGGACTTAATTAGAATAAACCTCGTTTTCCCAGAGGCGTAGCCCCGTTGACACCTTTCTAGACACCTAATGGGTTAGCTAATTGTAAAGTGCAAAACTCTCCGGGGAGAAACTCTTGCTCACAGTGGGATCGGGATCCTACTATCACATAGAAGGCATGCAATCACATTGCAAATTTCAACTCTTGAAACTCCCATTATGGTTTATAACCCTAGCACTCATGACCATGGCTATGGTCAATATATCATAACCACTAGTCAAGTTCTACCCGTCATTTCGTGATTAATTAGACCAACCCACATGACCCTTGGCTATGGTCAACATAATCATGTGACTGTCCTAATTAATCGCATAATATGCTGTGTAGGAAGACATCACTTAGCAACCGTACACTACGCCTTGGCTATAGTCAACATACGTAGCATGAATACTAAGTACTCTACTTCCTAAAATGATGGAGGGCTGCGAATAGTTTTTAAGAAAAACCATTAATGCTTTGTGTAGGGTTATATAGCAAGGCAACAAGGTTTCGGGAGGCATCGTCCATACCGTTTTCAAATATTTGCCGAACTAAACAACCCTAACCAAGAATCTTAACTAGAGATATAAACAAAACATCATGCAAACAACTTTGTGGGTCTAAGTGAATGCGGAATACAACCTTTGTAGACAGGTCCTTCACTTCAAATGCTCCGTGTAGAAATCCCTTCGCTGCGAGTAAGAATCTCCCGAACTCTTGAGAGGCTCCACAAGATTAAAGATGCAAACTTGCTCGAAGTCTTCGATGCCGAAGATGATCTATGTCGAGGAGACTCAAGCTCATTCTACCTCTTCACTAAATTAGGATTTAGTGAAGCAAACACCCTAAACTAAATGGCTAATAGTAGAGGATGATGAAGTAGGAAATGAGCTCTCTTTAGTTTTCTTTTTCTCACAATATTTTCTCACCTTAGAAAAAGCTAGTGAGCTTTCTCAATGAGGAAGAAGAAGCTCAAGTGAAGAATGAGAGAATGAACTCAAGTGAGGTGACAATATGAACCATGGGTGAGTTAGTGTTATACACTAACCCATGTAGAGAGTTTACCATGGTTAGTATAATGGTTGGGTTAATAAATATCTACAAGTGAAAACAAAAATGGTGGACTTGGTAAATGTTTCTACAAGCTTATAGCCATGCCAAATATCCATCCATTTTTGAATTACTTATATAAATATAAACCCTACATTATATCAAGTATGGTGTAAGTCTCATACACCCATGTATCATGTATCATCAAGTATGACACAAAACTATGTACTAATATATATCACATATATACTATGTGCACAATCAAGTGAGAAAAGAAATCTTAAGTGAGCTAATATTAGTTAATGCACAATAATATATCAAATATATAATTATACATTAGATTATTAAACCAACACTTGATTTTATAATCCGGCTATATCTCATACAACCGACTAATATCATATAAATCAAGTTAACGAATCAACACTTGATCCGATAACCCGGCTATATCGCATACAACCGTCCGATATCACAAATCGCGAGAATAGAATACGGTATCACATACTCGTATTAATCTCGGTCCCGCAGATATCACATATGTGCTCCTACTTCGTTTCGCATGAACCAGGAAACCTCTGTGTAGGACTCTAAAGACTCGTAAATATGCCGGCAGTAGGTAATGATCATATCAAACACCCACAAACCACAAGCGATCTGCTAAACGAAACGGCCACCCGGGAATTGAACGATCAAAAGATCAACAAGCAAGCCTGCTCATACTCCTGCGAATCCAATCAGTAACACTACCGTACAGTCCGGTCTCTTCGTCTGATATGTCGCATATCAAAGCCTGGGGTGGTATAACTTCAGACCCCAATAGCCTGATAAATCATGCCAATACAAGGTCCATAACGGTTTGAGAAACTACCGATAACAATTACCAGTAGATCTTAGCAACCCTGGCCAGGGATTTCATATTATGGCCAATCGAGCATAGCGCAACATCAACCCCCAATACCGGGAGAGACGAATCCCCTCCTATCGCTCATTGCCTCTATGTGACTCGGGACTGTACCCAAAAACCACCTGTTTGCACGACTCAGTAGAGCCGTGGAAGGGTGTAAATCAAAGCACAGTGGGAGACACACAAGACACTATGACGATCTCGGGTCGACAGACTAACCTGTAGCAGTGTCCCCAGAGAACTGCTATCTGACGATAGGTATAATTCCATCTAGGAGTTCTCGGCAAGTCCGTTCAGTGTACCCAGTCTCCACTGAGCACCCATATACCTTCTCTGATGTCAAACACCAATGGATGTGGGATCATCCATCACCCATCATATGGGTCAAGAAGCGTATACGCTAGTCTACTCTGGAGTATCGATGCCCTGTCTCGATACTCCCACGACTAGGAACAATTATAGGGTGTACTTGTGGACTATCATTGGCCCCACTAGTATGATCTTCATCATAGTCCAAGTAGTCAAGTACACATCCTTAGGGCTTTGTCAACATGTGAGATCAATATAGTATCACTTATACAAGTCAACATGTTATGTCAAAGAGCAACCAGATAGTATACTATCATGTCGAGTAAGAAAGTCTTCCCTATATATGTCCAAGCATCCACTACAATATACATCACATGTACAGTAATGGCTTCTAGGGCATACATATAACTAACAATCTCCCACTTGCACTAAGGCCATCTGTTGTACTATCCAATATCCAACAATTTAGCAGTGGTTGTAGTATCCCAAACTCAACCATCCTAAAATCTCTCAAATAGTATTTGGGGAAGCAGGCCTTGGTGAGTGGATCCGCCGTGTTAACCTCAAAATCTACTCTCCTTACCTCGATCCCTTGGAGATCAACTATCTCCCTGATTAGGTGATACTTGCCTCAGAATATGTCTGGATCGCTGATGGGACTAGCGTTCCTTGGCCAAAGCCACAACTCCATTGTTGTCACAATAACAGTTATTCGACACTCAATGGTAGGAACCTTGTTCATCCCATGAACAAGAAATGTCCAGACAGCCACTTTGGTAGCATCGTTGGTAGCAATGTATCCAGCCTTTATCGTCTAGTATGCCACGGTATCTAGCTTGGAACTCTTCCAACATACTGTCCCTCCACTGAGGGTAAAGAAAATACATGTGACATACTTTCAGTCGTCCTTATCACTCTGGAAGCTCCAACCAAGAACATTCTTTTAGTGCTTCTTAAGTACTTAAAAATGTCCTCCACAGCTGTCCAGTGATTCTCCCAAGATCCGATTGATTCCTGATCACTACACCTAGTGAGACAGCTACATCCGGTCTCGTACATAACATCGCATACATGATAGAGCCTACTGCCGAAGCATAGGGTATCCCTTACACGCGAACTCTCTCCAAATCAGTCTTGGAAGACATCTTTTTGGAGAGAGTGATTCCTGAGTAAGTGGATGAACAACCACGCTTAGAATCTTCCATACTAAACCCCTTTAGTACAGTGTTAATATACTTAGATTTGAGACACTCCCAACATCGACTTAGATCTATCATCATAAATCATAATCCACAAGATGTAGTAGGTATCATCCAGATCTCATCCTTGGAGAATCCCCGTGATAAGAGGAGCTTGACCGAGTGTAGCATATGAAACCATTTTCTATCAAGAGTATGTTTATCTACGTACAATACGTGGAAGACAACCTTACCCTCTACAACCTTGTTGTATATACAAGGTTCATCTACCATTTTGATGAAGTCAAATTCTTTGACTGCCACATCAAAACAGATGTTCCATCTCCACGATGCTTGCTTTAATCCTGATGGAGTTAAGCATAGGTTTGAAAGTCTTAACTTTTCCATCTACACCAAGAATCTTCTCAAGGTCCAATTTTCTCCCAATTGGTTTTACCCCTTCAGGTGGAACATTCAAAGTCAGACTTTGTTGGTGTACATGGATTCCATCTTTGATCTCATAGCATCCAGCCTTTTTACAGGGTCGCCACTCATGATGGCCTGCCTGAACCTAGTTGGGCCATCATCAACCATGATGCAATCATCGTTCC
This sequence comes from Agapanthus africanus, assembly GCA_030015575.1. Taxonomy (NCBI): domain Eukaryota; kingdom Viridiplantae; phylum Streptophyta; class Magnoliopsida; order Asparagales; family Amaryllidaceae; genus Agapanthus; species Agapanthus africanus. Next base: position 50,153,950 of record JASDDO010000016.1, on the reverse strand, counting down.
CACTGTCACCGAGAAGAACGTAGTATCTTTCACGTGGAGGAGGAACCCAAACAGATTCGCGGAGAGGCTGAGGTTCGTTGGAGACTATTGAATCCTTTGGTTTCACCAAATCATCAGCTGTTAGTTTATCTAGCTGGAACTCCTTCCAGTTCTACCTCATGACCACAAATTTCTTCACAAGAAATTTCTTTTCTAAAAATGTGGCATGCTGAGAAACAAAACACCTTTTGCTCCTCAGAGTGGTAAAATATATTCCCTCACAAATGTTTAGGATATCCTAAAAAACTTACAGAACTGACCCTGTCTCGAGCTTGTCCGGATTCTGTCATTCAACATAAGCCGGACAACCCCATATCTTAACTCATTTGAGACATGGTCTCTTCCCATTCCGTATCTCATATGTAATGGTAGGCACTGATTTGGACAGAACCTCATTCAATGGGTATGCAACTTCTCAAGTGCATAACGGCAAAAGGAAACAGGCAACTCAGCAGTACTCATCATAGAGCGTACCATATCTCAAAGGGTGCGTTACCTCCGTCCCGATACATCGTTGTGTTGTGGTGTACTCGAAGGAGTAAGCTGAGAGAGAATCACATAATCCTTTTAGAAATTCCAAGAACTCCATGCCCAAGTATTCTATTCCTCGATCACATCGAAGGACTTAATACTTCTACCCGTCCGGTTCTTTAACTTCAAGCTTATATTCCTTGAATTTCTAAAAAGTTTCAGACTTGTATTTCAACAGGAACATTTGTCCGAATCCTGAGAGATGATCAGTGAATATAACGAAGTACGAAGAACCAACCATGGCATTTGTAGACATAGGACTATATAAATCATCATATATTCGTCCCAAGGGTTCAGTAACTCTTTCTCTATTTCCAGTAAACGGAGTATTGGTCATATTACCTTTGAGATAAGACTGCCAAGTAGCATAAGATGAAAATTCGAACAGATTCTCATATTCATCCTTATGTAACTTAGCTGGTCATGTCGCATTGATATGATCTTGTCTACAATGCCTCAAGAAGGATTCGTTCATTTCTGAACTGATCATCTTGAGTGTGTTTTACATATTTTGAACTGTGGTTTGATTTAGAACGTATATGCTATTATATAACGTGCCTGATCCAATCAACTCTTGATTCAGGAAAATGTTCACAACAGTATCCTCCAATACAAAATTATATCCTTCTTTAACTTATTAAAGAAAACCGATGTAATATTATATATCAGGTTCGGTATGTAATAACATTCGTTCAGAATCAATGTATTAATACATGGTGATATTTGCCAACTGATTTGGCTGCAACACTTGCACCATTCTCTACACTTAGAGACATATCATCCATTCCCAGTTCTCTACCTATCTGTAGCCCATGTAACATATTACATATGCGGGATCCTGATCTGGTATCACATACCCAGGACGTAGAGGATACTAAGAAACAGTTCTCGGTAATAAACACACCCGAAGAAGATGCATCAACATGCACTTTCTTCGATTGAGTGGCATGGGAATCCGGATATTCTTCTATTTCCTGCTCGGACTTATAAAAATTATAAGATAGAGCGGAACCAACGTTCCCTAGCACAGTATAATAAGCAGGTTCGGTCAATGCATCCATATTATTATCTTTATTAAGGAGTGGCATGGTCGCTACCAGGAGAGTGAGAAGAACACACTCTGCGTGCGCTCTTGTAAGATTAGATTGGTTATTATTTTATCTAATCAGGATGGCTCCCACTGTTTTTATCAAATCTTCCTTCAAACCCTAAAAAGTAAGACTATCCGGGATTAATTACACCCTACAAGTTCGCCAATCTTTCAGCCAGGCCAGTGTCGGTACTTTGAGGGAGGTTCCTCGTGCTTTCGCACGGACCTAATTAAAATAAACCTCGTTTTCCCAAGGGTGTAACCCCGTTAACATCTTTCTGGACACCTACTTGATCGGCTAATTGTAATGTGTAAAACTCTCCCAGGAGTAACTCTTACTCGTAGTGGGTATCGGGATCCAACTATCTCATAGAAGATATGCAATCTCATTGCCAATTTCAACACTTGAAACTCCCGATAATACTTTTTACCCCTAGCGTCTTATGACCAAGACGGAGGCCAAACTACCCATAGGGCGCTAGTCAAGTTCAACCCGTCATTTCCTGATTGAATCACGACCCTTGACGGAGGCCAAACCACGCCGTACGAATACCCTAATCCAATCGCATCATATGCTTATGTAGATAAGCACTAATCAGCTACCGCACACTACGCCTTGACGGAGACCAAACTACCATAGCACGAATACTAAGTAGTACTTATCTGAAATGATGGAGGGCTACGCAGGTTTTTAAGAAAACCATGAGCGTAATGAACTTGATATCTTCGTAGAATCGAGTGATTTTTAAAAATAAGTGTTTTTTAGGCTTTTACTAGTTTTGCTAAAGAGGTCACTCCCGGTGAAGGGATCCCGGCTCTTTCCTAATCGAATAAGGTCCAGGATATTTCACAAATACCGCTATGCAAAGAATGAACTAAAAAAGCAATCAAAAGTCAAACCGAGTGGGTTGTAGCATCTGCTAATTTCGCTAAAGTGATCACTCCTAGTGAAGGGATCTCGGCTCTTTCCTTATCGAATAAGGTGCTGGATATTCTATAAGGAATACCGCTATGCAAAGCAAGAACTAGAGCTACCAGTTTTTGAACAAGATTCTGCAATATCTTTAGGTTTCTTTTATTTCATTAATCTCATTAATGAAGTTCCATTAATTATGCTTCCCAAGCATCACATAAGAAACGAAAGCAGCAATATTAATTATATCTCATATATATAATATAGGCATTCGTCTCAGAACATATCAAGTGATCACATCACAAAATGTCAGCAGCAGAAGAATCGCATATGAAATATTGGACATACTATGAATTCCGTTTTTTAAATTAAGCCAGTATAAAACACGGATTCCACGGTCGCGATGAATAGCCAAACCCACATCCCTAGATCCCTACGAGAGCGGCAAGCAACCCTCCCAATTCTAGAGTTAGGAGACCCGGTCTCGATCCTCGAGATGGTCTCCCACTGGACCCTAGAACCCGGTTACTTGTACTCTCCTCCTTGGGTCTATCCTAATGCGGAAAAGTAAATAATATACATCAATAGTGACATCATCCTCAACCCGGAAGTGCCCCAATAAATGAATATTACGTACAAGCTTTTACATGAATGAAAATGAAAAACTCTCATCTCACATAAAAAAACCCGGCTATTCAAAACACGACGATCCAATATAACATATCACAGCAACACATAACATCACATGTCATCAACGTAAGTAAATATGCGTGTTCCAATTATCGTTGACGTATAGCAACGAAACCGGCGATACACTACATATTACACTTACGGTCGCAGAAAAGAAAGTGAAAAACTACAACAGTTGGAATCCGCAACCACCTTAGACATCATAAACCCAATGTATCTCATACTATGGATTTCATGCCCAAGAAAATGAATTCCTTAGACATCATATGCCTAACAATTATAAACCCTGCATTTTAGTCTCAATATTGAAAACACTTTCCAATAGCCTGTCGGTTAATTCAACAAGATTCCCGATAACCTGATCGAATGCTCGTTGGAAACTTCAGTAGACGGCCGCACCCCCGATGCCATCGACGAAGAGCACTAAGGCGGAACAGCGCTGCCGCGAGCACCCGAACGGATGCTTTTGGCGACGGGGTTCTCCTACAATCACTTGGTCGGGACTATGGGGCGTGGCTATCTAGTAAGGTTACCCGGCGAGTATCCGCGTACACTACGTAATTGTGACGGACTTTTGATCACATCAAAATCCCGTGGCAACCGATCAAATGAGACTAAACTGCTAGATTTATAAATTTCAAATTAGTTATCTCATAACTATTATGTGGATTCCAAATATTGTATCACAATCACAGATAGCTAGACGAAGTTAAACTTTTCGATCGAATAAGCAAGCACCTAAAATTTCCCAACAAGCTTAACACTTGAGCGGAGTTCAAAAAGTACCCAGAAACTGCCACAGCTCCTATGAACCATCCATAGAAGGGTCGACCCATGCCTTACTCATGTCGCCACGGAACTGCGGCAAACCCTAGCGTATGACTGTGGTTCCGCGATCCAAAAAGTCGAGTTTGGGTATCGTTCTTCTAGAGGGTCCACAGAATCGCTTGCATGATTTTCTGAAAATTGTAATCTCGGAAAAATCCAACTCTTGAAAAATTTCCAGTGGGGAAAAATTGGGTTATTGATATCCGTTCAAACTTTTTAACATCGTCTAAATAACCTGAATACATGTTAGAATTACGACTGCGAAACACTCCGAGTTGCCTTTGCAGAAAGTTAACATCATTTGAAAAATTAGCAAAAAAAAAAAAACCTGCAACACAAAAACCCAAAGACTGGAACACCATGAAAATTTAAAGCCCAGAGGAGCAAATTGAACCGAGCTCGCCGGTTTTAAGACCAATTTGGCCGGCCACTTTTCTTCCAAATTGCTTCAAATTTGTATGGTGTTCATGTTATATCTCATACAACATTCTGTAGTTGTTTAAAAAAATTTTAGAGCCCTTTAAAAATTCGACAAAAACTAGGTATTGGTGTTGCATGTTTCGGAGTAGTTTCAGTTTCGTAATCTAACAAACATCGTTTAAATCTCTAGCTTGGCTGCGATACCAGTGTAGGGTTACTTAGTAAGGCAGCAAGGTTTCGGGAGGCATCATTCATGCCTTTTTCAAATTTTTGCCCAACTAAACAACCCTAACCAAGAATCTTAACTAGAGATATAAACAAAACATCATGCAAACAACTTTGTAGGTCTAAGTGAATGCGGAATACAACATTTGTCGACCGGTCCTTCACTTCAAATACTCCGTGTAGAAGTCCCTTCGCTGCGAGTAAGAATCTCCCGAACTCTTGAGAGGCTCCACAAGGTGAAAAATGCGAACTTGCTCGAAGTCTTCGAGGCCGAAGATGATCTACGTCGAGGAGACTCAAGCTCAAGCTACCTCTTCACTAAATTAGGGTTTAGTGAAGCAAACACCCTAAACTAAATGGCTAATAGTATAGGATGATAAAGTAGGAAATGGGCTCTCTTTAGTTTTCTTTTTCTCACAATATTTTCTCACCTTAGAAAAAGCTAGTGAGCTTTCTCAATGAGGAAGAAGAAGCTCAAGTGAAGAATGAGAGAATGAACTCAAGTGATGTGAGAATATGAACCATGGGTGAGTTAGTGTCATACACTAACCCATGTAGAGAGTTTACAATGGTTAGTATAACGGTTGGGTTAATAAATATCTACAAGTGAAAACAAAAATGGTGGACTTGGTCAATGTTTCTATAAGTTTCTACAAGCTTGTAGCCATGCCAAATATCCATCCATTTTTGAATTACTTAGATAAATATAAACCTTACATTATATCAAGTATGGTGTAAGTCTCATACACCCATATATCATGTATCATCAAGAATGACAGAAAACTATGTACACTAATATATATCACATATATACTATGTGCACAATCAAGTGAGAAAAAAAATCATAAGTGAGATAATATTAGTTAATGCACATTAATATATCAAATATATAATTATACATTAGATTATTAAACCAACACTTCATTTAATAATCCGGCTATATCTCATACAACCGACTAATATCATATGAATCAACTTATCGAATCAACACTTGATCCGATAACGCGGCTATATCTCATACAACCGTCCGATATCACATATCGCGAGAATAGAATACGGTATCACATACTCGTATTAATTTCGGTCCCGCACATATCACATACGTGCTCCTACTTCGCTTCGCATGAACCAGGAAACCTCTGTGTAGGACTCTAAAGAATCATCAATACGCCGGCAGTAGGTGATGATCATATCAAACACCCACAAGCCGCAAGCGGTCTGCTAAACGTAACGGCCACCCGGGTATTGAGAGATCAGAAGATCAACAAGCTAGCCTGCTCATACTCCTGCGAATCCAATCAGTAACACTACCGTACAGTCCGGTCTCTTCGTATGATATGTCGCATATCACAGCCTGGGGTAGTATAACGTCAGACCCCAATAGCCTGATAAGTCATGCCGATACAATGTCCATAACGGTTCGAGAAACTACTCATAACACTTACAAGTAGATCTCAGCAACCCAGGCCAGGGATTTCATGTTATGGCCAATCGAGCATAGCGCAACATCAACCCCCAATACCGAGAGAAACGAATCCCGTCCTATCGCTCATTGCCTCCATGTGACTCCGGACTATACCCAAAAACCACCGTTTTGCACGATCTCTTGACTGTGGTAAGGTGGAAATCAAAGCACAGTGGGAATCGCACAAGACTCTATGACAATCTCGGGTCGACAGACTAACCTGTACCGGTATCACCAGAGAACTGCTATCTAACGATAGGTATAATACCATATAGGAGTTCTCGGCGAGTCCTTTCAGTGTTCCCAATCTCCACTGAGCACCCGTATACTTTCTCTGATGTCAAACACCAATGGATGTGGGATCATCCATCGCCCATCATATGGGTCAAGAAGCGTATACGCTAGTCTACTCTGGAGTATCAATGCCCTGTCTCAATACTCCCACGACTAGGAACAATTGTAGGGTGTACTTGTGGTCTACCCTTGGTCCCACTAGTATGATCTCCATCATAGTCCTGATAGTCAAGTACACATCCTAAGGGCTTTGTCAACATGTGAGAGCAAGACAGCATCACTTATACAAGTCAACGTGTTAAGACAAACAGCAACCAGATTGCATACTATCTTGTCGAGCAAGAAAGTCCTCCCTGTATATGTCCAAGCATCCACTACAATATACATCACATGTACAGTAATGGCCTCTAGGGCATACATATAACTAACACTTTGAACTTGATATCGTTGTAGAATCTAATGGTTTTAGAAGGAGTGGTTTAAGCTCCGCACTTTGAAAACTTGATTTTTCATAAAAAGCCGAGTAGGTTTCAAATCCGACTCTACAACATCTTTTAGGTTCCTTTTTCTTTACATTAATCTTGTTAACGTAGTCCCATCATTTAAGTGCTTAAGCCATCATAGAAAAGAAACGAAAATAGAACATACGCTTATGCCATCCGCATTCATCACAATGTCCCGTTATGTACCGTTAGGTTACTTAAGTAACGGCATAGCGGGACGAGACTAGCGTGGATGCAAAACATAAGCAACGTTTGTTGGGGTAAAAATTTACACCCCGGTTGACCAACTCAAAATCAAAGTCAACCCCAAGCCAGGTGGGCACAAGCCCAGGTCAAGCGGGCCCATGCCCAAGTCGAGCCCGTGACCAGCCTCCCCGTTCCAACAACAAAATCATGTAATAAATAATTTTTATGTATTTGTTTATGCATGAATGTAAACAAAATGGGCATAAAGCCAATATTTTGTAAGCCCATGGCTTATGTGCAAAAATGAAATGGCACATGAGCCATGGGATGGCTAAAATGCCATTTTGTAAAGCCCAAGGGGCTATATGTAAATATGTAAGCCTATAAAAGGAAACATGATGAATAAAAAAATAACAACTTTTCTCTCTCCAAAAAAAAGTTTTAGATCTGAGATCTTTCCTCCTTCTTCAAGGTTCCAAAACCTTCTTCTTTCTTTTGAATTAAATCAAGAGTTTTACTCTTCCTTTTTCAAAACTAAATAGTTTTCCACCACAAAGCCCACTGAGGGGAACTCAGATCCTCCATTAGATCTTAAAAAGAAGAGATTTTAAAAAAAAATCCCATATCTCTTGATCTTCAAGATCCAGCTAACATAGGAGAAGAAGAAGAACATCTTTCACTAAACCCAAAAAAAAAACACACTCAAGAGTCCAACTCCTCTCTGATTTCTGTTCCGGGAAATTTTTTTAGGCTAAAAGCCTCTTTTTCTCGCCGGCGCTCAAGCGCAGAGCGCCCGCATGCCGACATGTAGCGCGTTTGCGCTCCAGCGCTCGAGCGCAAAACGCCCACGTGCCGACACGTGGCGCGCTTGGGCTCCAGCGCAAGCGCTCAAGCGCAAGTCGACCCAGTGCCGACACGTGGCGTGCTTGCGCTCGAGCGCAAGTCGCCCCCGTGCCGACACGTAGCGCGCTTGCGCTCCAGCGGAAGCGCTCCAGCGCAAGTCGCCCCGGTGCCAACACGTGGCGCGCTTGCGCTCCAGCGCAAGCGCTCGAGCGCAAGTCGCCCCCGTGTAGACACGTGGCGCGCTTGCGCTCAAGCGCAAGTCGCCCCCGTGCCGACACGTTGCGCAGAGCACCCACGTGCCGACACGTGGCTGTCTAGCGCCTGAGCGCACAGCGCCCAAGGTGCTGCCCCACGCATCCTTTGGATGTCTTTTCCCCTTTTTTTCTATATATACATGTATATCTATACATATGTATACATATGTACATACACACATGTACACTGCGTGGCTCCCGATATATTTAAACCCCCCTCCAAAACAAAACACACGTACACTGCATATTGAGTTCGCATGACCAGTTTAACCCGTTAATCAGAGGTTCCCTCGCCCCAAAGGAGGGGGTAATTAACGGCAGCTTAGTCCGCGGCTGCCGGAGATTCGGATCCCCATAATCATTAAACCCCAGCCTAACCTAGGCAGGGGGAATCTGTAGTACGCTTGACAAGCGCGCACGTATTCCCATCTTAATGGGGTGACGAAAAACACCCTACAGATTTTGGCACGCCCGGTGGGACCAATCTCTCCTCCCATATTTCGGGTTAAACATTCAAGCGAACTCAATCATTATACATACCTGTATTTATACTAAAATAATGCTCTTTCATGCAGATTTTCAAAAAAATCAACCTTCGACGACAATGTCTCCCCAGACGAATTCAACTTCCAACGTGACCCCGATTCCATACGTGGTCAAGATCAACGCTTGTGTGGTTCTCCCCGCAAGCCTCAGTCGACAGTGGGAGGAACTGCCCCGCCAGTTTGGCTCCGTCATCATTTACCATGCCGGAAGCGCTCGTCTGGTGGAAATCCCGGCGGAACAGGTGGCCAAGCCGGTCCCAAGGGGCAAGAGGCCAAATGTTTTGATTGCTAAGGTACCACAACCGAAACTTAAGATGGTGTTTGAACGATTCCCTGGCGCTCCAGCTGGGGGCAAGACTTCCGGTGCGAAGGGCAACATCAAATGTCGCGGACGAGCTCAGGCGATGACTCCAACAAATGCGCAATCGAGCGTATCTCCAAGGCCCTCCATTGTGTAGGGTTGCTATGTACGCGCACAAGGGTCTACGAGGCATCAACCATGCCCGATTAAAAAATTAGCCGTGCCGAACAACCCGAATACGGATCTTTAAACTAGAGATTAGGCGAAAACTAACATGTTAACAACTTTAACACTAAGTGAGAGGGATTACAACCTTTGTAGATCCGGTCCTTCACTTCATATGCTCCGTGTTGTGGTCCCTCGCTGTGATCATCGGGTTCCGGACTCTCGAGAGGTTCCACGAAGAGAAAGATGCAACCTTTGCTTCCGATCTTCGATACAAAGATGATCTACCTTGAAGTTTCGTTAGCACAAGCTAACACTCATGAAATGATGTGAACACCCTCCTCTAAAGGGCAAGGGAAGATGAGGATGATGAAGTAGGATTTTTGCTCTCTTTATTTATCTTTTTCTCATATTTATTCATCACTTGAAAAAATCTAGAAAGCTTTTCATGAAAGAATGAAGGAAGAAGAAGATGAATAATGATTGAATTATCCTTTTGTGATGAATAAAAAGAATTAATATGATGAATCCATGGTTGACTTAACCATTGTAGAGAATTAACCAAGGGTTAGGGTTTGGGTTGAGTTAAGAATGAGTAACTTGAAAATATCTTTCACAAAACAAAACCAAAACCTTCTAAAATCATCTAGAAAGCTTAACCCTAATCCAAACCCTAATCATGTTTAAACTCCACTAAACATGTTGCATTAGTTATCATATCATGTTACAATATTATATATCACATATATAATATTTATCGTAACAAAATAAAATAATACAATTAACATATATCGCATATATATCAATGTATTACCCGAGTGAGAAAAAGAATCTTTTAGTGAGCTAATATTAGATAATGTAATTTAATATATCATATATATTATTATACATTAAATTATCGAATCAACACTTGATCCGACAATCCGGCTATATCGCATATAACCGACTAATATATATCCGTACCGATTCATCGAATCAACACTTGATCCGATAACCCGGCTGATATCAAATATCGCGAGAATAGAATACGGTATCACATATCGCATTATCCTCGGTCCCGCACATATCACATATGTTCCCCTACTCCGTTTTTCCTGAGCCAAGAAACCTCTGTGTAGGACTCTAAAGAATCGTCAATACGCCGGCAGTAGGTGATGATCATATCAAACACCCACAAGCTGCAAGCGGTCAGCTAAACATAACAGCTACCCAGGTATTGAGCGCTCAGAAGATCAACAAGCAAGCATGTACATTCTCCTGTGAATCCAAACAGTAACACTCCCGTACAGTCCGGTCTCGTCGTCTGATATGTCGCATATCTCGCCTAGGGGTGGTAAACGTCAGACCCCAGTAGCTCGATAAGTCGTGTCGATATGAGGTCTATAACAGTTCGAGAAACTACTGATAACTCTTACCAGTAAATCTCAGCAACCCTGGCCAGGGATTTCCGGTTATAGCCAATCGAACACAGCACAACATCAACTCCCTATACCGGGAGAGACGAATCCCCTTCTATCGCTCATTGCCTCCATGTGATTCGGGACTGTACCTAAAAGCCACCTTTTTGCACGCCCTCTTGGATGTGGTATGATGGAAATCAAAGCACAGTGGGAATCACACAAGACTCTATAACGATCTCGGGTCAACAGACTACTTTGTACCAGTGTCACCAGAGAACTGCCATCTGATGTGAGGTATAATACCATCTGGGAGTTCTCGGCGAGTCCGTCCAGTGTACCCAGTCTCCACTGAGCACCCGTACACCATCCTTGATGTCAAACACCGATGGATATGGGATCATCCATCGCCCATCATATGGGTCAAGATGCATATACGCTAGTCTACTCTGGTGCATCGATGCCCTGTCTCGATACACCCTCGACTAGGAACAGTTATAGGATGTACTCGTCGACTACCGTGGCCCCACTAGTATAATCTCATCATAGTCCCAGTAGTCGAGTACATATCCTAAGGGCTTTATCAACATGTAATATAGAGACAATCATAGTACATGTTAAGATAAAGTACAACAAGATAGCATACTATCATGTCGAGCAAGAAAGTCCTCCCTATATATATCCAAGCATCCATTACAATATACATCGTATGTACAGTAATGGCCTCTAGTGCATACATATAACTAACAATCTCCCACTTGCACTAGGGCCATCTGTTGTGGTATCGCATACCCAACAATTAGCTGCGGTTGAAGCATCTCATACTCAACCATCCCATAAAAGTCTCTACTGGGAAAAAGGCCTTTGTGAGTGGATCCGCGCTGTTGTCCTTCTGTGTCTACTCTCCTAACCTCGATCTCCCTGGAGATCAACTATCTCCATGATCAGGTGATACTGCCTAAGAATTATATCTGGATTTCTGATGGGACGGTAGTTCCTCGGCTAAAACCACAACTCCATTGTCACACAATGGTAGGAACGAAGTTCATCTCATGAACTTATATATCCAGACTGCCTCTTTGGTAGTATCCTTGGTAACGATGTATCTTTCCTTTAATCGTCTAGTAAGTCACGGTATCTAGCTTGGAACTCTTCCAACATACCGTCCCTCCACTTAGGGTAAAGACAATGCCTGCGACTGACATTCAGTCGTTCTTATCACCCTGGAACCTTTCCAGTGATTCTCCCCAGGATCGATTGATACCATCTCACTACAACTAGTGAGTATCCTAACATCCAATTAGATCTATCTCATAGATCCAAAAACCCAGGATTTAGGAGGTATCATTTTGATCCTATATGGAGAATCCTTGTGATAAGCGGAGATTGACCAAGCGTAGCATAGGAAACTCCTTCCCTATCAAGAGTATGTCATCCACGTACTCTACGAGGATCACCACCATACTCTCTACTACCTTTTTGTATATACAAGGTTCATCTACCATTTTGATGAAGTCAAACTCTTCGACTACCACATCAAAATAGTTGTTCCAACTCCGCGATGCTTGTTTTATCATATAAAACATCTTACACACGTTTCCGCTGCTCCCACTGTCTACGAAGCCCTCTGGCTGTGTACTTATAGACGCTCTTTTCTAAAACATCATTTAGAAAAGCAGTCATGACACCCAACCGCCAGATATCGTAGTCATGGTATGTAGCCGTGGCAAGTAGGATCTAGATGGACTTTAAGCATAGTTTTGAAAGTCTCAACTTTTCCATGTACACCAAGTAATCTTCTCAAGATATACTCGCTCCTGATGGGGATTTAACCCTTCAGATAAAGCAACCAAAGTCCATACTTTGTTGGTGTATAATGATTCCATCTTAGATCGCTAAGCATCCAACCATTCTTACAGAGTCCCACTCCTGATGGCCAGCTCGAAACTAGTTGGGTCATCATCTAATGATGCAATCCTCACTCCCACTGTCATAGAGAAAACAAAGTATCTCTCAGGTGGGTGAGGAACCCTACTAGATCGGCGGAGAGGCTGAGGTTCGTTGGAAACTATTGAATCCTTTGGTTCTACCAAATTATCAGCTGTAGTTTGTAGAGCTGGAACATTTCCAGTTCTACATAACAGACCTTGCCTCGAGCTTGTCCGGATTTTGCTTTTAGACATAGTCCGGACAACCCTAAATCTTAACAAACTTAAGACATGGGCTCTTCCCTTTCCATATCACATATGAAGTGGTAGGCAACTGATTGATTTGAACCCTATTCAATAGGTATGCAGCTTCTCATGTGCATAACTCCCTAAAGGAAATAGGAAACTCAGTAGTACTCATCATAGAGCACACCATATCACATAGGGTGCTATTGCTCCGCCCCGATATACCATCGTGCTATGGTGTATACGGAGGAGTAATGCTGAGAGAGAGTCTCATTCTCCTTTAGAATAGTCCAGGAATTCCGTGCTCAAGTATTCTCCTCCTTGATTCATCAAAGGACATAATACTTATACCCGTTTTTAGTTCTCTACTTCTAACTTATATTCCGTGAATATCTCAAAAGGTTCGGACTTGTGTTTCAACTGGAACATATGTCTGAATCTTGAGAGATCATCAATGAATATAATGAAGTACAAAGAACCGGTCCTGGCATGTGTAGACAGGGGACCTTCATACATCAACATGTATCAATCCCAAGAGTTCACTAACTCTTTCTCTGTTTCCAATAAACAGATATGTGGTCATCTTATCTTTGTGACATGACTGGCAAGTTTCACAAGATGTAAATTCAAACAGATTTAAATATGCATCTAAATGTAACTTAGCTAGTCGGGTCGCATTGATATGACCTAGTCTACAATGCCTCAAGAAGGATTCGTTCATTTCTGAACTCTTCCTCTCGTGTGTGTTCTGTATACTAAGAACTGTAGATTGATTTAGAACAACAATGCTCTTAGATAACGTGCCTGAACCGATCAACTCTTGATATAGGAAATGTTCAAAACATTATCCAACAATACAAAATTATATCTTTCTTTACTAATAAAGAGACCGATATTATTTTGTATATCAGGTTCGGTATCTAATAACATTCGTTCAGAATCAATGTATTCTGGTAATACAGGGTGACAGTGACCAACAGACTTGGCTGCAACACTTGCACCGTTTTCTGTCTCATGAAACTTATCACCCGTTCTCAGTTCTCTACCTTTCTGTATCCCATGTAACAGATTACATATGTGGGATCCTGATCCGGTATCTCATACCCAGGACGTAAAGGATACTGAGAAACAGTTCTCTGTAATGAACACACCCGAAGATGATGCATCAACATGCACTTTCTTCGTTTGGGCGGCACGGGAAATCTGGTATTCCCCAATTTCCTGCTCTGTCTTATAACAATTATAAGTTGGAGCGGGACCAACGTTCCCCAGCTCAGTATAACAAGCGGGTTCGGTCAATATATCCGTATCATTATCTTGATTAAGGCGTGATATGGTCGCTACCTGGAGAGAGAGAGAAGAAAACACTCAGCGTATGCTCTTGCAAGATTAGATTGGTTATCTAATATATCTAATCAGGATGTCTCCCACTGTTTTAATCAAATCTTCCTTCAAACCCTAAAAGGAAAGACTAGCCGGGATTAATTACACACTACAAGTTCGCCAATCTTTCAGCGAGGCCAGTGTCGGTACTTTGAGGGAGGTCCCCCGTGCTTTCGCACGAACCTAATTAAGTAAACCTCGTTTTCCCAGAGGCATAACCCCGTTAACACCTTTCTAGACACCTACTTGATCGGCTAATTGTAATGTGTGAAACTCTCCCAGGAGTAACTCTTACTCGCAGCGGGTATCGGGATCCAACTATCTCATAGAAGGTATGCAATCGCATTGCAAATTTCAACACTTGAAATTCCCAATAATATTTTACCCCTAGCAGCTTATGACCTTGGCTAAGGTCAACAAATCATAAGTGCTAGCCAAGTTCAACCCGTCATTTCTCGATTGAATTAAACCCACCCGCACGACCCTTGGCTAAGGTCAACAAAGTCGCACGACTACCCTAACTCAATCGCATCATATGCTTATACAGATAAGCACTAATCAGCTACCGCACACTACGCCTTGGCTAAGGTCAACAAACGCAGCACGAATACTAACCAGTACTTATCTGAAATGACGGAGGGCTACGACGGGTTTTTCATAAAACCCTTTGCGTAATGAACTTGATATCGTCGTAGAATCGAGTGATTTTAAATGGAGTGTTTTTGAGGCTTTTCTAGTTTTGCTAAAGGGGTCACTCCCGGTGAAGGGATCGTCAGCCCTTTCCTCATCGAATAAGGTGCAGGATATATCATATATACCGCTGTGCAAAGCAAGAACTATAGAAGCAATCAAAAGATAAACCGAGTTTGTAGCATGTGCCAGTTATTGCTAAAGGAGTCACTCCCGGTGAAGGGATCTCGGTCCTTTCCTTATCGAATAAGGTGCTGGATGTTCTACAAGGAACACCGCTATGCAAAGCAAGAACTAGAGCTACTAGTTTTTAAACAAGTTTCTACAACATCTTAGGTTTCTTTTATTTCATTAATCTCATTAATGAAGTCCCATTTTATTATGCTTCACAAGCATCACATTTGAAAACGAAATCTGCAATATAACATATATCTCATATATATAGTATAAACATTCGTCTCAGGCAGTAATATGATCTCATCACAGAACATTGCAGCAGAAGAACATATATGAAATATTGGATATACTAGGACGTCCGTGTTTTCAATACGAGCCAGTATAAAACACGGATTCCACGGTTGCGATGAATAGCCAAACCCACATCCCTAGACCCCTACGAGAGCGGCAAGTAACACTGCCAATTCTAGGGTTAGGAGACCCGGTCTCGACTCCTCGAGATGGTCTCCCACTGGACCCTAGAACCCGGTTACTTGTGCTCCCTGCCTTGGGTCTACCTAATGCGGAAAAGTAAATAATATACAACGGTGACATCTTCCGCTACCTGGAAGTGCGCCAATAAAAGAATATTACATACAAATGAATTTTACATGAATGAAAAAGAAAAAAACTCTCATCTCACATAAAACCCCCGGCTATTCAAAACGCGACGATCCAATATAACATATCACAGCAACACATAATATCTCATATCATCAACGTAAGTAAGTATGCGTATGCCGATTGTCGTTGATGTATAGCAATGAAGCCGGCGATACACCACATACTACGCTTACGGTCACAGAAAAGAAAGTGTAAAACTACAACAGTTGGAATCCGCAACCTCCTTAGACATCGCATGCCTAACCAAATGAATTCCTTAGACATCGCATGCTTAACAATTATAAACCCCGCATTTTAGTCTCTTTATCGAAAACTCTTTTCAATGTCAAGCCGGGAATTCAACAAGATTCCCGACGTCCTGATCGAATGCTCGTCGCAAACTTTAGTAGACGGCCGCACCCCCAGAAGCCGTCGACGAAGTGCACTAAGGCGGAACACCGCTGCCGCGAGCACCCGAACGGATGCTTTCGGCGACGGGATTCTCCTACAGTCACTTGGTCGGGGCTTTGGGGCGTAGCTGTCTATTAAGTTTACCCGGCGAGTATCCACGTACACTACGTGATTGCGACGGACTTTTGATCGCATCAAAATTCCATGGCAACCGATCAAGTGAGACTAAAGTGCTGTGTTTATAACATTCATATTAGTTATCTCATAACTACCTGTGGATTCCAAATATTGTATCATATTCCAGATAAATAGACAAAGTTAAACTTTCCGATCGAAACATCAAACACCCAAGATTTCCCCAATATATCTCAACTCTTGAAATCAGTTTAAAAACATCCATCACATGCCACAGTACCAATGGTCCAGCCGTAGAAGGGTCAAGCCAACGCCTCACATGTGGCACGCCGTACTGCCCCAAACCCTAAGGTTCAAAAGGTAGTTCAAGACGGTCACATAATCGAGTTAAGGTTTGTTGTCTTCTAGAGGGTCCACCGCGTTACTTGCACGACTTAGAACGTTCTTAAACACGAGGAAAAATCCAACTTTTGAAAAAATTTCCGACAGGGGAAAAAGTGAGTTATTGATATCCGTTCGAACTTTTTAACAGTTTCTAAAAGTTATCCGGACAAAACACAAAGACGCAGTTAAAGTTCCCGATCGAATCATCGAATCCCCAATACAACCCAGAAAATTCAACAGTTGAATAAATATTAAAAATTCCCAGAAAATACAGCACTAAAAGATAAGAATTACTGTGCAAAGAACGTGCCAAGAATCGACTTTATGGCCGCGGAACCGCCGCACATGCTAGGGTGGGGCCGCGGTTCCGCGGCGCTTTAGACGAATTGCGCTCACGTGCTTAACAGTAACTCATATAATTCCCTGCTGTAATTTTTGGATATTTTTAATTTGGAAAAAACCACAGTTTTGAAAAATTTCCAGAAACTAGGGTATATCGGGTTTTCCGGGTTCGATCGGACTTTAAACTTCGTCTAGACTATGCCTTAAGCTCTAGCTTGGCTCTGATACCACTGTAGGGTTGCTATGCATGCGCACAAGGGTCTACGAGGCATCAACCAAGCCCGATTAAAAAATTAGCCGTGCCGAACAACCCGAATACGGATCTTTAAACTAGAGATTAGGCGAAAACTAACATGTTAACAACTTTAACACTAAGTGAGAGGGATTACAACCTTTGTAGATCCGGTCCTTCACTTCATATGCCCCGTGTTGTGGTCCCTTCGCTGCGATCATCGGGTTCCGGACTCTCGAGAGATTCCACGAAGAGAAAGATGCAACCTTTGCTTCCGATCTTCGATACAAAGATGATCTACCTTGAAGTTTCGTTAACACAAGCTAACACTCATGAAATGATGTGAACACCCTCATCTAAAGGGCAAGGGAAGATGAGGATGATGAAGTAGGATTTTTGCTCTCTTTATTTATCTTTTTCTCATATTTATTCATCACTTGAAAAAATCTAGAAAGCTTTTCATGAAAGAATGAAGGAAGAAGAAGATGAATAATGATTGAATTATCCTTTTGTGATGAATAGAAAGAATTAATATGATGAATAATGCAACCATGGTTGACTTAACCATTGTAGAGAATTAACCAAGGGTTAGGGTTTGGGTTGAGTTAAGAATGAGTCACTTGAAAATATATTTCACAAAACAAAACCAAAACCTTCTAGAATCATCTAGAAAGCTTAACCCTAATCCAAACCCTAATCATGTTTAAACTCCACTAAACATGTTGCATTAGTTATCATATCATGTTACAATATTATATATCACATATATAATATTTATCGTAACAAAATAAAATAATACAATTAACATATATCGCATATATATCAATGTATTTCCCGAGTGAGAAAAAGAATCTTTTAGTGAGCTAATATTAGATAATGTAATTTAATATATCATATATATTATTATACATTAAATTATCGAATCAACACTTGATCCGACAATCCGGCTATATCGCATATAACCGACTAATATATATCCGTACCGCTTCATCGAATCAACACTTGATCCGATGACCCGGCTGATATTAAATATCGCGAGAATAGAATACGGTATCACATATCGCATTATCCTCGGTCTCGCACATATCACATATGTGCCCCTACTCCGTTTTGCCTGAGCCAAGAAACCTCTGTGTAGGACTCTAAAGAATCGTCAATATGCCGGCAGTAGGTGATGATCATATCAAACACCCACAAACTGCAAGCGGTCAGCTAAGCGTAACAGCTACCCAGGTATTGAGCGCTCAGAAGATCAACAAGCAAGCATGTACATTCTCCTGTGAATCCAAACAGTAACACTCCCGTACAGTCCGGTCTCGTCGTCTGATATGTCGCATATCTCGCCTAGGGGTGGTAAACGTCAGACCCAGTAGCTCGATAAGTCGTGTCGATATGAGGTCTATAACAGTTCGAGAAACTACTGATAACTCTTACCAGTAAATCTCTGCAACCCTGGCTAGGGATTTCCGGTTATAGCCAATCGAACACAGCACAACATCAAGTCCCTATACCGGGAGAGACGAATCCCCTCCTATCGCTCATTGCCTCCATGTGATTCGGGACTGTACCCAAAAGCCACCTTTTTGCACGCCCTCTTGGACGTGGTATGATGGAAATCAAAGCACAGTGGGAATCACACAAGACTCTATGACGATCTCGGGTCAACAGACTACTCTGTACCAGTGTCACCGGAGAACTGCCATCTGACGTGAGGTATAATACCATCTGGGAGTTCTCGGCGAGTCCGTCCAGTGTACCCAGTCTCCACTGAGCACCCGTACACCATCCTTGATGTCAAACACCGATGGATATGGGATCATCCATCGCCCATCATATGGGTCAAGATGCGTATACGCTAGTCTACTCTGGTGCATCGATGCCCTGTCTCGATACACCCTCGACTAGGAACAGTTATAGGATGTACTCGTCGACTACCGTGGCCCCACTAGTATGATCTCATCATAGTCCCAGTAGTCGAGTACATATCCTAAGGGCTTTATCAACATGTAATATAGAGACAATCAGAGTACATGTTAAGATAAAGTACAACCAGATAGCATACTATCATGTCGAGCAAGAAAGTCCTCCCTATATATATCCAAGCATCCATTACAATATACATCGTATGTACAGTAATAGCCTCTAGGGCATACATATAACTAACACATTGCCCGGTCTGCAGCGTCTTCCCAAAGAGCCGAAGTCCGCCAGGCGCTTAGAACAGAAAAGTTAAGGAAGAAGCGGCTCAGGTATCGAGCCAACAAGAGGGCCAGGGCTTCAGCCAAATGGAATCGTGTGAAGTTCCAAGTGCAGGGTTGCCCTGCGACGACGGCTGAGTCGGACGTAAGAATCAGCAATTCCTTCGAGCCTCTGAAGTGGGTTCAAAAAAATGCCATGACCGCCAGAATCAAGAAGACAACGGTCCGATCAGTGCCACAAAGAGACGTGTCCCGGCCCCAACAGAAAAAGTATGACACCGTCTCTTCAAGAGTCTATCAAGCACGCTGTGCCGCACGAAAGCAGCGGGGCAAACCCAGAAAAGAAGCGCCAACACCATTCAAGAACCTGGTTAGGCCAGCCGCCTTCAATCGACTACCAGCTACCGAAACGAGGGGGTCAAGACAGCGATCCATGAAATCAGCTGCCAATGATAGAAAGACGGCCGGATATATCATCCATACGGTCTATATGGCGGGCGGGCGCCCTAGCGACAACCTTCGCAGCAAAAGCAAGGATGGGGCCACCATATCCCAAGCCCAATCTAGCCTGAATGTGGTTTCCGCTACCCAAGAACAGCCGTCCTCGCTGGATGAAGAAAACCCTCTCGATGAGGATGATAGGCAGAAAGACCCCTCGGTCCATGCAGAGTCAAGCTCGGACAGCGAGGAAGAGCCGACTTTCCGCCCCAGGACTGCGGAGCAAGAGCTGCTTCAAGAGCTTCGAAAACAGCTCAGGAGCAAAGATAAAGAGATGGCCAAGCTCTATTCGAAGATTGACGACTTAACGAACGTGGTGATGCAGCTTACGGCTCAAATTGCTCGAGCGCCTCCCAATCAGGCACAAGCCGCTACTAATCAGCTGGGTGATGACAATCCGAGGCAGCCAATGCCTGTTCCTTTGGGACCAAGACTGGTCGAGCCGAATGAAAGCCGGCACATTCCGCTTCTGGGGACGCCTTGGCCCCAGATAGCACTATCCCGCTAACACAGGATCGGATAATGGATTTGGTCACCAGCAAGGTTAAAACATTGGTGGCCAAAGCTGAAGCTCAGAAAGAAATCGGCAGTAGTGGGCGGCCATATCCCGCGCAGTACGATCTGATTGAGTTCCCAAGCGGCTACGTCATTCCTAAGTTCGGAAGATTTGATGGAACGGGGAATGCAAATCAGCACGTCGCCCACTTCAAAGCATCGTGCGGAAATACAGGGGGCAATGACGCGCTCCTTCTTCGTCAGTTTGTCAACAGCCTGACCGGCGTCGCCTTTGACTGGTATGCGAGTATACCGGACGGGTCCGTCATTACCTTTGCCCAAATGGATTCCCTGTTTCGGCAAAGGTTCATGAGTGTCAGAGATAAAATCTCCATTGTCAACCTTATGAGGACCAAGCCGGGGAAGAATGAAAGCAACACCGACTTTATCGCCCGATGGCGTAATCTCACAGTCAAGTGCGAACCGCCACTGGAGCAGGACCAGTCCGTCAGCCTTCTCATTGGGAACCTCAGCAATTGGATGGTCCCATTCTTGTGTACAGCGGGCCTCAAGACATTTCAGGAGCTAACCAAGAAAGTCCAAATGCTGGAACGCTCGAAGCAAGAGTCCCCGCCGGACTCTCAGAGAGACAAAACCTGGAAAAGCAAGCGGGACGACAACCGTAGAGGTGGAAGTTCCAGCAGTACCAATGTCTTCAATGCCTCCGACAATGAAGAAAAGCGAAGGGTGGGCGAATCCAAAACAAACCGGTCTCGAAAGCCATTGCTGGGAGGAGATGGGCCTTCCCTAGAGGAGAAAAAGAACAAGGTTTACTCTTTCAGAAGGGACAAGGTCCGCAAGATATTTAAAGATGCCTTGAACAACGGCTTACAATTGCCGGAGTCGAAAAGACCCCAAGAAGCAAAAATGACCGACAATCCTCTGTATTGCCCGTACCACCGAGTAGTGAGCCATGCGATCGAGGATTGCTATATCTTCAAAGACTGGGTCGAGAAGCAGTACAAGGCTGGAGAAATCGAGCTGTCCAAAAGTGTGTTGGTGAACAATCAAGTTGCAACCACCAATATTATACAGACAGAAGTTGATACCTTCTGGGAGCAGACAGCCGAACCCGCTGCCCCGAGAAATGAAACGGAATCATCGCGGACTCCGTGGAGTACGCACATATCTAATAAGACGAAGAAGATGATAAAGCTACTTCGGAAAGAACCCAGGACGGAATGGGAAGGGCAGAAGAGGCCTACCAGTCCAGCTGCCAATGCGGCTCTATCAGGCTCAAAATCTAAGAAGCTCAAGAAGAAGAAAGGTGCAGCTCGGCCCGAAAAAGAGTCTGCAGGGAGATCGAACATTCAAAAATATATCGATTCCCTCGAAGAATATGAACAAAAGGAAAGAACATTGATTCAATTGAAGGAGTTCCTCCCTGTACAAGCGGCTGAAATTCTGGAGGAGTTAGAAGAAGACTCCAATGAAGAGATCCCAGTAGTGACCTGCTACGCCATCCATCTTGGCAGCGACTCCGAGGATGAGCTATGTTTTCCCGAAGAGGACGAGGAGCTCACCACAAAGGCCAATCAAATCCAGCTCAGAAGCGGCAGGGTTCTACCGCAAAATCAGGGCAACGCCACAAAAGGGAGGGAAAAACAAGTCGCTAATGAAGAAGATGGCAGAGAACCGGCCGATGAAAACATAAGTCCTTCCTCGGTGGACTATAATGTCTTGGCACATCTCCGGAAGCTTCCGTCTCTCCTGAGCATCTACGACGCCTTGGGCCTATCTAAGGAGCTTAGAGATGTTCTCATTCACGCTCTACAAAACCCCGAGCGGTATCAAGCTCACTTTGCGGAAATTAATATGAAAGAAGCCCAGCACGCTTTGCATACCGCCGCAGTCACATTTAAGGATGAAGACTTCCTACTGGGAACGGCTGAGCATAATCGGCCGCTTTACGTGACCGGGTACAGCGACGGAGATCGAATTAATCGCATATTGATTGATCCAGGGTCCTCAGTGAATATCATGAACTTGCGAACTCTGAAGAGTTTGTCAATGGACGTCCGACACCTGTCAAGGGAAAGGATTGTCATTCAAGGCTTCAACCAAAATTGCCAGCAAGTTCTGGGGTCTATAGCTTTGCCAATCAAATTTGGGGATCTGCAAACTGAAGCTAAGATATACGTGATCGACGCCGACACATCTTATAAGATTCTCTTCGGACGGCCGTGGCTCCACGATTACGGCATCATTCCGTCAACTCTCCATCAATGCATGAAGTATACTAAAAATGGCGAAGAAAGACGCATTGACGGAGACATCCAGCCGTTCGGTGTGCATGAAGTCCGATATGAAGATTCTCGGTACTTTATGAACCAACAAAATGCTAAGCCACAACTGACTGAGGATAGACCGGCCCCAAGACTCAAAAGCAAATCTGCGCCGGCTGTCACTTTCAAAAGCAAAAATACCCAAGTGTGCCCGCATTTCGGCAGCGACACTGATGAGTCCGACGCTGGAAGCCCGTCCTTCCGTAAAACTCGCCCTCATTTCGGCAGCGATACGGACGAATCTGTTACTGATGGCCCATCTAGCAGCAAAGTCCGCCTTCATCTTGGTAGTGACACTGAAGAGTCAGAAGAAGAGGACCTACCGTGCAACAGCGATGCAGATCGCCCCCCCACCCATGCAGCAAGCGAAACTACAAGAGACCTTCGAAGTCGCAGAAGGGTCCCTGGCCATCACAAGGGTGCTGGAACGGATGTGCAAAGAGCTCGACGCATTGTCAGTCTCTACCGTGGACCAGCTAAAAACTTTCTACGTTCCCGGGAGGAAAAATGGACAGAAGGGCATCCTGTTTTACAGGTCAAACCCCGTTGTGCACCCGGAAGATCTTTCTGTTGCGTGCCTTCCCTATGAGAGAGGCATAAGAGCCGTCCTCAATCCCAAATACTATGCGCCCGAGATGCGGGAATACTTTAAGATGTGCGGATGCCGGTTATATCAAACGGAGTCCGAAGCAAAGTTTTACGAAGGGCTATGGTATCCTCCCCAGGTCCGAGCACTCATCGATGGATGAATTCCAGATAGACGGGGCATAAGCTACAGTCAACCTGATTCCAAAGCGTGCTACATGATCCATGTTGGTGAGGCCAGCGAAAGATCAAATGATGATGACGAGATAGCCGAGCCAGAAGAAGCTCCTCAAGAGCTCGAAGATGGCGGACAAGCAACCTTTGATGAGCTAACCGAGATTGACTTAGGAACGCCCGATAATCCAAGGCCGACCTACATCAGCTCACTCTTGTCGGAGGAAATGAAAGACCAGATAATTTCCCTGCTGCGTGAGCTCGTCGACTGCTTCGCGTGGACGTACAAAGAAATGCCTGGCCTTTCCCCTGAGGTAGCCGTGCATAAGCTGGCTATATCTCCTGATACTAAGCCAGTCAAACAAGCTCCTCGAAGAATGAGAAGGGAGTTGGAAGAAAAGGTCATCGAGGAAACCAAGAAACTCATCGATGCCGGCTTCATCAGGGAAGAGAAATATGTGGACTGGATCGCATGCATAGTCCCAGTGAAGAAGAAAAATGGGAAGATCCAAGTTTGTGTCGATTTCAGGGACCTCAACAAGGCATGTCCTAAAGACGACTTCCCGCTATCGGTCATGGAAATGATGGTCGATGACACCTCAAATTACGAACTGTTCACCTTTATGGATGGCTCGTCTGGATATAATCAGAACAAGATGTCGCCTGAGGATGAGAAGCACACAGCATTTCAAACCCCGATCGGAATATATTGCTACAAGGTAATGCCATTCGGACTGAAGAACGCAGGTGCTACATATCAAAGGGCAATGACTAATATCTTTGATGACCTAATCCATAAAGTTGTCGAATGCTATGTTGATGATCTGGTCGTCAAGACTAAAGCCAAGGCCGATCATATCCAAGATCTCAGGACCGTTCTCACCAGACTGAGGGAATTTGACCTGAAGATGAATCCTCTGAAATGCGCTTTTGGCGTGTCATCGGGAAAATTCTTGGGCTTCATAGTCCGACATCGAGAGATCGAAGTTGACCCATCAAAGATAAAGGCCATCATGGATATGCCTCCTCCGAAGAGTCTGACGCAGCTAAGATCTTTTCAAGGCAAGCTTGCTTATATACGGAGGTTTATTTCAAATTTATCGGGGAGATGTAGGCCCTTCTCAAAGCTCATGAAGAAAGGAGCTCCTTTTATCTGGGATGCTGAATGTCAAGAAGCGTTCGAAAGCATCAAATAATACTTGTTGCACCCTCCAGTGCTGGCCGCTCCCATTCTAAATAAACCGCTGATTCTCTACACTGCCGCGCTGGACGAGTCACTCGGTGCGCTCCTTGCCCAGAATAACGAGGAGGCAAAAGAAAATGCCCTCTACTACCTCAGTCGAACTCTAGTCGGGGCGGAACACAACTACTCCCCAATCGAAAAGCAATGCCTGGCTCTGATATTTGCTGTCAAGAAGCTGAGGCACTATCTGCTCGCTCATCGGGTTATGCTGATCTCTAGGGTCGACCCGCTTAAACACTTGATGACCAAAGCAAGCCTAGCCGGCAGAATGGCAAGGTGGGCTGTCATGCTACTTTAGTTTGACATAGTTTATACTCCTCAGAAAGCAGTAAAAGGGCAAGCTCTTGCAGACTTTCTCGCTGCTCATCCTATACGAGAAGGGTCACCACTCAATTGCGAGTTACCCGACGAACAAATGCTGCACCTCGAGAAAGATGAGCCATATTGGGAGCTATACTTTGATGGAGCCTCATCGATAAGGACCTCTAGTAAATCAAGCGTCCCGGAGGTAAGAGCAGGGATAGGATTGGTGTTCATCACGCCATCAATGGGAACCCTGCGACGTTCTTTCGCCCTCACCGAGCCTCGGACAAACAATGAAGCTGAGTATGAAGCTCTGATAGCTGGTTTGGAACTCACCATAGAAATGGAAATCCTTCGGCTGTGGGTTTACGGTGACTCCCAGCTTGTCGTCAACCAAGTAAGCGGTGACTATAAGATATACAAACCCGAGTTAGCTCGGTACAGAGGCCAGTTGGTGGAACTCATGAAACGGTTCACTCATATTGAACTAATGAGAATCCCCAGAGCGTTGAACGGAAAAGCCGACATACTCGCTCGCTTAGCCAAGGAGCTGGCTGATCCTGACATGGACGAAATTCTGATCACAGTCAGGAGCCGGAAAATTCTACCCCTGGTCTCTCTACGAGAAGAGGAAAGCGTGGAACAAAAGAGCAGTCCCGCCGAAGAAGCTTCGATCATCCAAGACGAGCCCGATTGGAGAGAACCCTTCATAGAGTGCCTCCGATACGACAAGCTGCCCGAAGAAAAATCTGTGAGGATTCAGCTGAAGAAAAGAGCTCTCCGATACGTGTTTGTAAATGACACGTTATACAGCAGGTCATATGACCAACTCTGGATCAGGTGTCTGTCATTGGCCGAAGCCCAAAAGGTCATGAAAGATGTTCACTCGGGCGTTTGCGATGCTCACCAATCTGGCCCCAAGATGCGACTTCAAATCAAACGGCTTGGGTATTACTGGCCTACTATGATACGGGATTGCGGAGAATATGCAAAGAAATGTCAGATCTGCCAAATCCATGGTGATTTCATTCACAAGCATCCCAATCCGTTGCATCCTACGGTGGCGTCGTGGCCCTTCGAAGTCTGGGGCACCGACATTGTTGGCCCAATTGATCCTCCGTCATCTAAAGGCCACCGGTTCATACTGGCCGCGACAGACTACTTCTCCAGATGGGCTGAAGTTGTCCCGCTAATAGAAGTCAAGACAAAAGATATTCTGACATTCTTCCAGCATAATATTCTATACCGCTTCGGTACACCAAGAAGAATCATTTCTGACAACGGGCCTTCTTTCAAGAGCTTCAATGTCTCAAGGTTCTCTACTCAACACAAGATAGACTGGAGATATTCCTCCATCTATAATCCAAGAGCCAATGGGCTCGCCGAAGCCTTCAATAAGACTCTATGCAAGCTCCTGAGGAAAAATGCTTCAGCCAACAAGAGAGACTGGAATCTCAAGCTTCACGAGGCGTTGTGGGCATATCGTACCACGCACCGTACTCCAACTCTGTCCACTCCATACTCATTGCTCTTCAGAATGGAGGCGGTCCTCCCCATCGAAGTCGAAGTTCCAAGCTTAAGAATGGCCATTCAGCATGAGTTGACGGAGGAGGAAAACGTGCTCCTTCGACTTAAAGAACTCGATGCCCTCGAAGAAAAGAGGCTCGCGGTGCAGCAAAGTCTGGAGTTATACCGAGCCCAAATGTCACGGGCCTATGACAAGATAACCCGTCTCCGCGCTTTCAAGAAAGGTGAATTGGTGTTGGTCCTCAAAAGACCGATCATCCCCAGTCGAAATGCCAAGGGAAAATTCGAGCCAAACTGGGAAGGACAATACGTCATAGAGAAAGTGTTCGACGGAGGATCCTACCAACTAATAAGTGCCGAGGGAGAAAGGCCCATGCCACCCATCAATGGCCGATATCTCAAGAAATACTACACGTGAATGCTCCAAGTCGCAGGCGAATTGAGCACATCAGCCCTACGGTCTGGATCAAACATCCTGCAAAACCGTATACAATCTACGGGCGTAAATGACCCCTATCTCTCCCAAATCCTGCCGGTGAGACTACTTTTAAAGTCCCACCAGCGGCAAAAATAAAGGAAAAAAAAGAAAGAAGAAAAATAAAAGAAATAAAAAATAAACGGTATGTCCACAAGCAAAACGGGCACGGATGAAAACCCGAAAGGGCTCCGTGAGTAAAAACAGCAGGACTACCGGCGACTTTGTGAAAACCCGAAAGGGCGCAAACTCGTGAAAAGAGATGAATACACTCGCAAAGTCCTCTCGACCTTGTGAGGAGAAAACCCCTGCGTGAGATCCTTACGACTCACAAAGGAGCAACACACTTAGGAATCCTCACGATTCCTAAGGAGAACATATACCTGGGAGATCCTCTCGACTCGTAAGGAGAAAATGCTTTTATGGGACCCTCACGGCCCATAAAATTGAAAAGCCTTAGGTGATAAGGACCCAATCCTGTCTCCTAAGCCATCGTTCCCCAACGGGAAACGGCAAATGATGAGTCGCTCCTGGCATTTCACTTCAGTGTTAGTGGTGCTGATGCCGACCAAACACCCAAATCCCAAGTCCTCCCAAAGCAAATGATGAGTTGCTCCTGGCATTATTCCAGTGCAGCAATGCTGATGCCAAACAAGATCCAAATTCCAAGTCCCCGAAAGGCGAATGATGAGTCGCTCCTGGTACCATATTCCAGTGTAGCGATGCAGACGCCAACCAAAATCCAATTTCTCAAAATTCTCCATCCCTACGGCCAGTCCCCAAATTGACTGCCGTATACAATCCACGGGCTCGAATAATTCTCGTCATACACATGCCCCACCACAATCACCAATTACACGGCTGGTCTCCGCCTTTGGAATTATGCTCCATTGAGAAGACCCACTCATGTATCCTCACGATACATAAGGAGAACAAACCTTTGTGGGATCCTTACGACTCATAAAGGAAAAACACACTTGGGAGTCCTCACGATTCCTAAGGAGAAAATACACCTGCGGGATCCTTACGACTCGTAGGGAGAAAATGCTTTTATGGGACCCTCACGGCCCATAAAATTGAAAAGCCTTAAGCGATAGGGATCTAAACCTATCTCCTAAGCCATCGCTCCCCAATCCCCAAATGGCGAATGATGAGTCGCTCCTGGTACCATATTCCAGTGCAGCGATGCACACGCCAACTAAATTCCAAATCCCATACCCCAACGGCGAATGATGAGTCGCTCCTGGTACCATATTCCAGTGCAGCGATGCAAACGCCGACAAAGTCCCGAAATTTTTCCGGCCCTACGGTCTGGATCATACATCCTGCAAAACCGTATACAATCCACGGGCGTAAAACAATCCCAAACTCTCCCAAGTCCTACCGGTGAGACCACATTCAAAGTCCCACAAAATAATAAAAATAATAATAATAAAATAATAAAAAGGTATGTCCAAAAGCAAAATGGGCACGGATGAAAACCCGAAAGGGCTCCGTGAGTAAAAACAGCAGGACTGCCGGCGAGTTTGTGAAAACCTGAAAGGGCGCAACCTCGTGAAAAGGAGATGAAATGCACTCTCAAAGTCCTCTCGACTTTGAGAGGAGAAAATTCCCGCGTGAGATCTTTATGACTCACAAAGGAGAAACACACTTAGGAGTCCCCACGACTCCTAAGGAGAAAATACACCTACGAGATCCTTTCGACTCGTAGGGAGAAAATGCTTTTATGGGACCCTTACGGCCCATAAAATTGAAAATTCTTAGGTGATAGGGATCTAAACCTGCCTCCTAAGCCATCAATTCCTAAATCCTCTCGGGGCAAATGATGAGTTGCTCCTGGCATTATTCCAGTGCAGCAATGCAGATGCCAAACAAAAAAAAAAACCAATCCCCAAATCCTCTCAAAGACAGATGATGATTCGCTCCTGGTACCATATTCCAGCGTAGCGATGCTGATGTCAACCCAAATCACATCAAGTCGAACAACCAATGACTTCCCTAGCAGAATCAAAATCCACCTCGAAAACAAGTCAACTTCATCCCCGA
The DNA here is from genome assembly GCA_030015575.1 of Agapanthus africanus. Classification (NCBI taxonomy): domain Eukaryota; kingdom Viridiplantae; phylum Streptophyta; class Magnoliopsida; order Asparagales; family Amaryllidaceae; genus Agapanthus; species Agapanthus africanus. The sequence continues at coordinate 50,124,802 of JASDDO010000016.1, read as the reverse complement.
CGCCGCAAGAAGCGGGGCAAGTCAAATCCAGAATCGACCGTCCAAGTCGCTAAAATAGCAGCACCGACCGTCCAAGTCGCTAAAAAGGCAGAACCGACCGTCCACGTCGCTAATATGGCAGCATCGACCGTCCAAGTCGCAAAAAGGGCAGCATCGACCGTCCACGTCGCTAAAATGGTAGCACCAACCGTCAACGTCGCAAAAAGGGCAGAACCGACCGTCCAAGTCGATAAAATGGCAGCACCGACCGTCCACGTCGCTCAAATGGCAGAACCGACCGTCCAAGTCGCAAAAAGGGCAGCATCGACCGTCCACGTCGCTAAAATGGCAGCACCGACCGTCCACATCGCAAAAAGGGAAGAACCGGCCGTCCAAGTCGCTAAAATGGCAGCACCGACCGTCCAAGTCGCAAAAAGGGCAGTACCGACCGTCCAAGTCGCTAAAATGGCGGCACCGACCGTCCAAATCGCAAAAAGGGCAGAACCGACCGTCCATGTCGTAAAAAGGGCAGTGCATCCCAAAAAGTGGGAACGAAAGCAAGTCGCCTCCACGCAAAAGAAGATCCATCAATTTCATGCACACGACCCACATATGCTGTATACATTTATTGATGGGGGGGCAATTTGTTGGGGTAAAAATTTACACCCCGGTTGACTAAGTCAAAATCAAAGTCAACCCCAAGCCAGGTGGGCCCAAGCCCAGGTCAAGCGGGCCCATGCCCAAGTCGAGCCCACAGCCAGCCTCCCCGTGCCAACAACAAAATCATGTAATAAATAATTTTTATGTATTTGTTTATGCATGAATGTAAACAAAATGGGCATAAAGTCAATATTTTGTAAGCCCATGGCTTATGTGCAAAAATGAAATGGCACATGAGCCATGGGATGGCTAAAATGCCATTTTGTAAAGCCCAAGGGGCTATATGTAAATATGTAAGCTTATAAAAGGCAACATGATGAATAAAAAAATAACAACTTTTCTCTCTCCAAAAAAAAGTTTTAGATCTGAGATCTTTCCTCCTTCTTCAAGGTTCCAAAACCTTCTTCTTTCTTTTGAATTAAATCAAGAGTTTTACTCTTGCTTTTTCAAAACTAAATAGTTTTCCACCACAAAGCCCACTAAGGGGAATTCAGATCCTCCATTAGATCTTAAAAAGAAGAGATTTTTAAAAAAAAATCGCATATCTCTTGATCTTCAAGATCTAGCTAACAGAGGAGGATGAAGAAGAACATCTTTCACTAAACCCAAAAAAAACACACACTCAGGAGTCCAACTCCTCTCTGATTTCTGTTCCGAGAAATTTTTTTAGGCTAAAAGCCTCTTTTTCATGTCGGCGCTCAAGAGCAGAGCGCCCGCGTGCCGACAAGTGGCGCGCTTGCGCTCCAGCGTAAGCGCTCCAGCGCAAGTCGCCCCGGTGCCGATACGTGGCGCGCTTGCGCTCGAGCGCAAGTCGCCCCGGTGCCGACACATGGCACGATTGCGCTCAAGCACAAGCGCTCCAGCGCAAGTCACCCCGGTGCCGACACGAGGCGCGCTTGCTCTCCAGCGCAAGCGCTCGAGCACAAGTCGCCCCCGTATCGACACGTGGCACGCTTGCGCTCAAGCGCAAGTCGCCCCCGTGCCGACACGTGGCGCACTTGCGCTCAAGCGCAGAGCACCCACGTGCCGACACGTGGCAGTCTAGCGCCTGAGCGCACAGCGCCCAAGGTGCTGCCCCACGCATCCTTTGGATGTCTTTTCCCCTTTTTTTTCTATATATACATGTATATCTATACATATGTATACATATGTACATACACACATACTCCACGACACTGTCCTTGTTAGAAAAAAATTTCTAACGGGGCGCTGCCCTGCACCCCGCAAGGGGGCTGCTAGCCCCCTTGACCCCCAGCCCGCTATCCGGGTAGCGGGACCCCCGTAAAAAACTCTGCGTGGCTCCCGATATATTTAAACCCCCCCTCCAAAACAAAACACACGTACACTGCACATTGAGTTCGCATGACCAGTTTAACCCGTTAATCGGAGGTTCCCTCGACCCAAAGGCGGGGGGTAATTAACGGCAGCTTAGTCCGCGGCTGCCGGAGATTCGGATCCCCATAATCTTTAAACCCCAGCCTACCCTAGGCAGGGGGAATCTGTAGTATGCCTGACAAGCGCGCGCGTATTTCCATCTCAATGGGGTGACGAAAAACACCCTACAACGTTTATTATATTTCATATAGATAATACACCATTCGTCTCAACATATAAAGTGATCACATCACAGAATATCAACAGCAGAAGCACATATATGAAAATATAGGATATATTAGGAGGTCAGTATTTTGTATTTAGCCAATAGTAGAAAATACGGATTCCACGATCGCAATGAATAGCCAAGCCTACACCCCTAGACCCCTACGAGAGAGGCAAGTGACCCTACCAATTCTAGAGTTTAGGAGACCCGGTCTCGACTCCTCGAGATGGCCTCCCACTGAACCCTAGAACCCGGTCACTTGTACTCCCTTCCTTGGGTCAATCCTAATGCGGAAAAGTAAATAATATACAACAATGGTGACATCATCCTCAACCCGGAAGTGCCCCAATAAAAGATTATTATATACAATGAATTTTACATGAATGAAAATAAAAACTCTCATCTCACATAAAACCCCCGGCCATCCAATCACGACGATCCTGTACATCATATCTCAGCAACACATAACATCACATGTCATCAACGTAAGTAAATATGCGTACCCCAATTGTCGTTGATGTATAGCAACGAAACCGGCGATACACCACATACTACACTTAAGGTCGCAGAAAAGAAAGTGAAAAATAACAACAATTGGAATCATCGCTTTCACATATATCTAGACGATGTTAAACGTTTCGATCGAATCAACAAACACCCACAAATTACTCCGAAAGATCAACACTAGAGCAAAGTCAAAATACCCAAAACATGCCACAGTGCCTATGGACCTGTTGGGATACGGCAACACCCCGACCATCAATCCGTGACCAAATGCGGAACAAAAATTTATAAAACTTGGCGCTACCACAACCAATTACCTGGATCTACCTATAAGCCCTAAATAACAACATATGCAAAGGAGTTAGAATGGTTATACCGAATAGATACGTGTTCTTCGGTCTTCAACCATTATCCCAAGCTTTTAGGGGCTTCCTTGATCAAGCTTGACCTCCGGTCTCCGTCCATCGAAGAAGATCTACCCGAGAGTCTATGCAACGAGCTCCAACCTCATATACGAGGCAACTGGGGCACCTAGATTGCTACTCTAGATACCGTAGATGAAATAGAGAGTGATGAAGGATTAATTTGTCTCAAGACACCTAAGAATTCTCAACTCATGAGAGGGTTTGGGTGGAGCTAGAGGAAAAAGAAAATGCCATGAGAATGAGGTGTTGGGAGCAACTCAAGAGAGAGAAAAATAAAATGAATAATGGCTTTTTTTTTTGTTATGTGAGTGATAAGAAATAATGGGGCCATCACATAAATGTCCATGTCTCCAAAATATCTTAGTCAACAAAAAATATCTCAAGTCAATATAATCTCACAACAAACAAAAATCCTAATCATGCTAGAATAGTAACCATTGGTCACTAATTAGCCATGCCACAAAAATGCAATAAACACCTCATCATACACCTCAATAACCTTTTAATCCAAAAAGGTCTAAACCATGATGAGGTGTGATCTTCTAAAAGTAATCTTGTAATAAATTACAAGAATACCTCTCAACCGTATATACATACCCGCATCCGTATTCCGAAGAATACGAATACAAAGAGACAAAAATAATCCAACAAATATAATACTAGGATCCGGCTTAAACCAAAGCCCACTAGTATTATCCGTCCGAACATCATCCGTGCACAAGTACATGTATGTGATCGAAACCTGCCGTATGGCCTCTACATCGTTTAGCCCGAAGCAGGGAAACCCTCTGTGTGGGACTCTAAAGACTCGTCAATATGCTGGCAGTGGGTTTAACTACAAGCACGTCAGCGGCATAAGCTGTACGTAATGGCTACCCATGTATTGAGCGAAAGGGAGGCCGACGAGCAAACTCATCCTAAAACCCCTACTGAGCCTGACAGTGACAATATCCGTACAGTCCGGTCCGTTCATCTATGAGTATTGCATATCGAGTCTAAGGGGTGGATAAAGTCAGAACCCTAATAACGCGACATTTAGTGTCGGTATGAAGCCCATCACCCACTGAGAAACTACTGATCCGAATCAGTAATTCTCGACTACCTTGGCCAAGGATTTCTGGTGATGGCTACCCGTGCACACCGCAACATCAACCCCCAACACCGGGAGAGACGAATCCCCTGACGATCCGCTCACTGCCTCCATGTGGCTCAGGACTATACCCAACTAAAACCTGTTTGCACGACTCCTTTCAGTCGTGGTAGGGTAGTAATCAAAGCATAGTGGGAACTCACACAAGACAAATGACGATCTCAGGTCGATAGAATAACCTGTACACATGTCACCAGGGAACTGCTATCTGACAATAGATATAATACCAACTAGCATGTTCCCGGCGAGTCCGTCCGGTGTACTCATAACCCAACGAGCACCTGTATACATCTTAGGTGAACAAACAAACACCAATGGCTTGTGCGACCAGCGACCGCCCCTAGTCGGGGTCTCGATTAGTATACACTAATCTACACTGGAGTATCGATGCCCAGTCTCGAAACTCCCATGACTAGGGACATTTAAGGATGTGCCTATAGACTACCCAGCTCCCACATATATGATCTCTATCATACTGCTGGTAGTCAAGTAAGAATCCTATAGGCTCATTCAACATGTAATAGTGATCAGTAATGTCGCCTAAAACATGTACATGATGATAAAGACAAACCAGATAGCATACTATCATCGAGTAAGACTGTTCTACCGGTATAGGTCCTCCCTCAATCATTGCAATCGCATGCCTGCTATCCAATAATTGACTTGAGACAACTATAGCCACCAATCTCCCACTTGCACTTAAGGCTAATTATTGCGGTGTCGCATACTCACTGCCCGTGTGATACCGAACACCCAACTTCTCTAAAAATCAGTTTCACAAAGCTCGTTTGCGAAACTATTGCGTTCGAGAAATAGCCTCATTGAGTGGATCCGCTCCAATGTTTCTTTCTATATCTCTCTTTATCTCAAGTTTGCGGAGAAAGCCATCTCCCGAAATGGGCAATACCATTCTTAGAATATATCTAGATATCTGATAGGACCCAGTTCACAAATGAACTCCAAATCCAGCAAACTTCTAAGACTGTATCGTCAACTGAATTTAATCAATATCCTGTGCCTTGCCTCCCTCAGTATCCACTTGGACCACCTATCCAAACTACTGCCCTCAAAAGAGGGAAAACTATTACTCTGATAGTCACTTGTCTTCCAGGTCACCTTGGAAGCCTGGAATGATAACCGTCTCCCGAAGGAGGCTGCCGTTACCAAATCCCTAGAACAACCTCTTATGTTCATAAACTGCTTCCAAATGTTTCTCCAGGATTGGATTAATATATAAACTTATTGCAGCTAGTGCAAAAACAACATCCGGTGTGGTACTTGAAATCTCATGATTGACTCAATTGCCTAAGCAAGTAATATGCCAATCACGTACATCCCTCTCGCATTTAGTCTGTAAGACACCTTTAGAGAAGGTGACTCCATCATCTGCAGGTACACCACCTTGCCAGGATTCGTCCATTCTAAAATACCTTTAGAATACTGTCTAAGTACCCAGATTGGGAAACTACCCAAATCTAGATTTAAAACCGCAGATCTAGTAACCAGAAACCCTGATATTATATCCATATCCTATGTAGAGAAACCGGTGTGTGACAACCACAGTCTAACTGATCGTAGTGTAGGAATTTCACTTCCTACAAAGTGCATGTCATCCAAATACTATGACATCACACCCTACTACTTCTTAACTAATCCATCTCATATTCTGATGAAGTCAAAGCCTATGATTGTCACATAAAAAATAGACGGTCTATCTCCGCTATACCTGCTTTAGTCTATGAATATACATAAGCTACTTGTCCATTATGCTTTCGCTGCTCTCACTGACTACAACAACCTTCTGGCAGAGTCATATACACGTGCGCTTCTAAAGCTATTTTAGAACGACGTTATACTCATCCACATGTCGGGTTTCATAGTGTAACACCCTAGTTTATTTATACCAATTCTGTTATGGGTATTTCTTTATTTATGACTATTTCTTGATTTATTGTGTTTTGGGTACGAATAGTATAATTGGTATCCCTGTTTCCATCCGACCCGACCCACATGCTGAAAACCCGTCTTGATTCCTGTTTATGATTTATTCCGGCTAGTTATGAGAATCAGTGCACTTTCATGTTGTATAACTGCATTATATCTGGCATCTGCATTTTCAATATAACATATAAAGTCAAATAAAATATTTTAAAAATATCTTGAATGGCCTGCATCATACCCCTAACCCTGTTGTAGCATCCGTACATCGTGTTCTCATCCCGTTCAGTGAAACGGACTCGTTTGGATAGCTACGTGCACGCTACGTGTATCCGTTCTTGGGGGTATATATTTTCGTTACCAGGATATTATATTTTAGTTTTGGTTGACACGTATATTATCCGTATTTTCAAACCGTAATTTTAGACCCAACCCGGGCATATTTTGGTGTAATTTTGTATTAGACAAAAAAAATCAAATTTACCTAATATTATATTCTGTAATATATATATATATATACTGTTAATTATATATATACGTTTTATATTTTAACTAAAATATATTTTAAAATCCTTTTAAAATCCAAAACTAACCATACAACCCCACGTCTCTCTCTCTTTTCTATTATTCTTATATATTCTCTTTAAATTTTAAACTTATTCTAAATCAACCCACGTACACACTCTCTCTCCCTCACGTTTTCTCATCTTCCCCATATTTTTCTGCCTCCAAGATTCGAACCTATACCCGTTCCCGCGCCCGTCACGGTCGCTCGCCGTCGTCGCCACCATCACCTCTAACCTCGACGTCGGCTTCTCTCTGCGACCACCGCACCTCTCTCCTCCTCTACCCCACGACGAGATCCCTGCAACCCGACGAACTCGCAAAACCCAACCCCCTTCCTTCGTCGTCGTCGTCGTCCTAGCCGCCGACGACCTCGTTGTCTCCTCCTCCCCTTGCCACCACCCTCGTCCACTCGTCGACGTCACCACCTTCATCACCTCCCTCTTCCACGCCCAACGACCCCAACCTCAACTTCACCGAACTCAACCGTGCAACCTCATCACCACCGACCACCCTCGTCGGCCTCACCTCCCCTCGTCATCTTCACCCATCTCCCCGTCGTCGTCTCCACCCCGTCTACAATCCCTCATCCCCTTCTTCTCTCCCCGACCGCTACAACTCATCTTCCCGAACCTACGCACCAACCTTCGCCCGAGCAACCACCTCGCCGCCGGCGATCCCTCGTCCTAGTGGCCACCCTCTCCTCTCTCTCCCCCCTCTAATTCTCTTCTCCCCCTCTCTTTTCCCTGCAACCATCACCGCACCCATCTCCCGCGTGACGAGACCCACTGCACCCATCTCCTCTACTGCCGGAAAACTTCGCCGTCACCCCCTCGCCGTCAGCCTCACTCCATCGCCACCACCTTCTCTCCCCTCTCTGCAAACCATCACCACCCGACACCACCTTAAACCCCGACTACAAACCTCACCTGACCCCAAGAAACCCGTTGTCCACTGCCTTGACGTCGAACCTCGTCGGAAAACCCATTGTTGACGTTTCCCCTCGCTTCGCCTCTGCTCCAGAGCACCAAACCCCAATGCAACCTTCATCTTCTTCTTTCTTCTACTTTCTTCTTCTTCTTCTCCTACTTTTCTTTACTTCTTGATTTCACATTTTCCGATCATCGCCGGAGCCGTGACCGTCGCCGACGATCCGGGTGACCCAGTGGACTTTCCCAGCCAGAGTGGTCGTGTTCTTGCTTTGCTTGGTTTAGTTCTATACGCACGTGTGTGTATTGCGACGTTTACCCAATGTCGGACGTGGCGTACGCACCCCGTCGTGAGATCCGATCAGGCAAGTTTATCTTGCTACATGCTATGTTATTATATTTGTATTCATATTAATAATAATATTACATGTTCATTGCATTGTGCATCCCTGTTACCATTTTACTGCTTTACGATACCAATTCACATCCGTGCGATTTATTACATATCTAGTCGCATGCAAGTTTATCTTGCTACATGCTATACACTATATTTTACACCTATATGTATAAAATTATTACATGTTTATTGCATTTCACATCCATGTTACAGTTTTACCGTTTCTCCGATATCCGTTCGTATCCGTGTCATTGATTATATATCTAGTTGCATGCCATGTCATATTATATCATGTTACCGTTATGTTAGCACCCCATGCTTGATAATGTGCATCATACTTAGTTATGGAGTTGTAGATGTGATCGCTGATTTCCATTCGTGCACCCGTGCTTTTACCGTGATTCAATACTTGTTACATTTTATTGTTGGGCATCCACTTGATACATATGCACCACATGACATGATCTGATACACTACTGCTTGACTTGATACCTGATCCTGTTACTAATGCCGACAACCCTGACTTGTTGTCCCGATGGACGTTACTGTTGTCTGTATAGACTAAACCTGTACCTGCTTGATCTTGTGTAGGCATTAGCTTCAGATTTATCAATACCTGACTTGAACACATAACCTTGGGGGTAAGGGGAAATCAATAATGAAACCTGACTTGTAACTCAACAGTTCGACACTTATACTGATCAGTTTTGGGGGCTAGGCCAGTCCCGGGATGATGATGCTGACATCATTCGTCTGTACATGTTTCCTGTTTTTTGCTTAGCGGCACGTCTCGGATTCAGCCCCGAGAGTCTGGACCGTGATCCCGGGTATGCACGGGATACTATTGAGTTACATCGACGATTCATTAAATTGATTTCAAAGACTTGAGAGTAATTAACCTAGTAGCATAGATTACTAACCGCATGCACATACACTTCAATATTCCATATTCGTGTTACTGTTATACACCCATTACTGTTCATACTCATGCCTGCATATCTAGTTATCTCCTGATTATATTTTATTGTTTGATATTATGACACACTGACGTCTGGGTTTTGCATGGCCCAGGTCCTTTGTCTCTTTTGCAGGCTGATCAGGAGTACTTCAGCCGTCAGGCCGAGCAGCGAGGATCCTGTTAGTATCTAGTTTAGTTTAGTTTTATTTCCGTACTTTCATTTCCTGATGTGAGCCCGTATTTGGGACGTACTTTCCTGATGTTGTTGCTTATTGGATTTATTGCTTCCGCACATTTATATTTCTTGGCTTATTTATTCTAGCATATGTACATGTACTAGATGGTTTATTTTATTTTACTGTTCTTGATATCTTATAGAACGCTGTACTGTGACTGTGGAGGGATGTTTCCTAACCACAGATAGCATGGTTGGCTCTGTCACGTGCCAATCTTAGCGCACTCTAGGTCGCGGGGCGTGACAGGGTTTATTTGGTATCAGAGCCATAGGATTTAGGTTAATCGGGTTTGATTCTTTTGTAGTTGGGTATTGGACCCAATACACAAGTCAGAAAACCCGTAATTAGGAACATGTCCTGCCACTTTACCATCTTGCCATTTTTGAATCTTATATTTCTCTTGATCCTTTGCCTTGACCAGATGCAAACGACTTTGAAGCTCGGCTTGACATCCTTTTGGTTCCTTACTATTTCTCCGTTCCTATTCCTTCGATTCTGATACTAGGATTTGGGCGACTTGAACGGAGTTATGTGATTGTAACTATGAACTGCAGCAAAGTTTACTCTATTTAAGTAACATGGAATCCTAGTCTTCATTCATCTCCTTGTTTTATGGTTATTATATTACCTTGCTTCTCTCGATTTCATTGCTTACCAGTTTATGTTTTATCGCAAACTTGAATCCTGTTTACCGTGCTTATCTTTTTCAGTATCTTGGCTTCAGATGAAGTTGTTTCCGGTATCCTACTTGTTCATGATTTTCCCGCATTAGCATTATTCGATTCTGGTGCGTCTCATTGTTGTATGCCATCCAAGTTTATTGCTGCACACTCGATTTCTTGCACGACCCTGTCTTATTGTTGGGACATACACACTGAGAATGGGAAGATCATATCTAGTAGTGAGTGTAAAGATTGTTCTGTTGTTATCTGCGGACAGGAGTTATTTGCAGATTTCTTGGTGATCGATACCGGCAGTTATGATGTTGCCTTGGGAATGGATTTTCTCTGCACTTTCTACACCCACATTGATTGTAGGGCAAAGAAAGTGATTTTCTAGATTCCCGGTCATCCGGAGTTTGTATTTGCTGGAGGTAGCAGTTCTGTAGGGCCAGTCGAGTTTAGGGATAGGCCGAAAAACACCGTTCTTTCATCGATGGAAGTTGATAGGGAGGAAGCGCCAGCTGTAGTTCGGGAATTCATGGATGTGTTCGAGGACATCTCGGGTTTACCGCTAAAACGAGATGTGGAGTTCACGATTGATCTTGTTCTTGGTGCAGCGCCAATTTCAGAGGCGTATTATCCGATGACACCAGTGGAGTTAGAAGAAGTCAAGAAGCAGGTTACCGAATTGCTAGAGAAGGGTTGGATTCGCAGCAGCAATTCTCCATAAGGAGCTCCAGTTCTTCTATTCAAGAAGAAAGATGGCACAAGGAGGGTGTGCATCGATTATCTAAAATTAAACTGGGTGACTATTAAGAACAGTACCCGATACCTCGCATTGGCGAATTATTCTAGCAACTTAGTGGCGCGAGGGTATTCTCGAAGCTGGATTTGCGATCCAGATATCATAAAGTTCGAGTTAAATCAGAAGATATCTACAAGACTGCGTTCTGAACTCGATATGGGCATTTCGAGTATTTAGTGATGCCATTCGGAGTCACGAACGCACCGGCGATATTTATGGACTTGATGAACCGAATCTTTTCACTATTCTTGGACCAGGATTTAGGAGGTATCACCTTGATCCTATATGGAGAATCCTTGTGACAAGAGGAGATTGACCGAGTGTAGCATATGAAACTCCTTTCCTATCAAGAGTATGCCATCCACGTACAATACGAGGATCACCACCATACTCCCTACTACCTTTTTGTATATACAAGGTTCATCTACCATTTTGATGAAGTCAAACTCTTTGACTACTACATCGAAATAGATTTTCCAACTCCGCGATGCCAGCTTTAACTCATAAAGCAACTTGCACACGTTTCCGCTGCTCCCACTGTCTACGAAGCCCTCTGGCTGTGTACTTATAGACGCTCTCTTCTAAATCACTATTTAGAAAAGCAGTCATGACACCCAACCACCAGATATCGTAGTCATGGTATGTAGCAATGGCAAGTAGGATCCGGATGGACTTAAACATAGGGACTAGAAAAGGTTTTATCATTATCCACACCTGGTGGATGACGAGAACCTTTGCAACAAGTCTTAGCTTTGAAAGTCTCAACTTTTCCATGTACACCAAGTAATCTTCTCAAGATATACTTGCTCCTGATGGGGATTTAACTTTTCAGATAAAGCAACCAAAGTCCATACTTTGTTGGTGTATATGGATTCCATCTCAGATCGCATAGCATCCAGCCATTCTCACAGAGTCCCCACTCTTGATGGTCTGCTCGAAACTAGTTGGGTCATCATCTCATGATGCAATCCTCGCTCTCACTGTCATAGAGAAAACCGAAGTATCTCTCAGGTGGGTGAGGAACCCTACCAGATTGGCGGAGAGGCTGAGGTTCGTCGGGAGCTATTGAATCCTCCTGTTAAACCAAATCATCAGCTGCAGTTTGTATAGATGAAACTCTTTCCAGTTCTACCTCATGACCACTAATTTCTTCACAAGAAATTCCTTTTTCTTAAAAAAGGTGGCATGCCGAGAAATAAAACACCTTTTCTTCCTCGGTGCAGTAGAAGATATTCCCTTGCGAACGCTTGGGATATCCAACAAACTTCCACAGAACTGACCTTGCCTCGAGCATGTCCGGATTTTGCTTTTAGACATAGGCCGGACAACCCCAAATCTTAATATCCATAGATGATAGGCTCTTCCCATACCATATCGCATATGGAGTGGTAGGAACCAGATTTGATTGGAACCCTATTCAATAGGTATGCAGCTTCCCAAGTGCATAACTTCCCAAAAGGAAATAGGCAACTCAGTAGTACTCATCATAGAGCGCACCATATCACATAGGGTGTGATTGCTCCGCCCCGATATACCAACGTGTTGTGGTGTATACGGAGGAGTAATGCTGAGAGAGAATCTCATTCTCCTTTAAAATAGTCCAGGAATTCCGTGCTTAAGTATTTTCCTCCATGATCACATCAAAGGACATAATACTTATACCCATTGTGGTTCTCTACTTCTGACTTATATTCTTTGAATTTCTCAAAAACTACAGACTTGTGTTTCAACAGGAACATATGTCCGAATCTTAAGAGATCATCAGTGAATGTAATTAAGTACAAAGAACCAGTCCTGTCATATGTGTTAGTGTATATGCCCTAGAGGCCATTACTGTATCATACTAGTATGTATATTACTTAATGGAAGCTTGGGATATTCACCTTGTATATACAATCTTGCTCAAAATAGTAGTATGCTACTTGGTTTATTTCTACTTCAATGTGTACATGTGTTTATCTTTGTATATTGCTTATACACATTAGTGGAGCCCTTAGGATCTTTGCTTGATTACCAGCGATGTGATGGCCGTCACACTAGTGGGGCTGGGTAATCTAGGAGCACATCCTTGTGCAGGTCCCTGGTCGCAGGACTATCGAGACAGGGCATCGATACTCCGGAGTAGACCAGCGCATGCGCTTCTCATCCCAGTGTGGGAGACGGTCTGTCCCACAGCCGTCAGTACGTCGTACTTGAGATAGTATGCGGGTGCCCGTTAGGTTACGGGTACACTGGACAGGACTCGTCGGGAACTGACCAGTTGGTATTATACCTATCGTCAGTTATCAGTTCCTAGGTGACATGAGTACAGCTTAGTCCGCTGACTTGACACTGTCACTTCGCCTCGGGTGTGTTCCCACTGTACTTTGATCACTACCCTACCACGGCTCAAAGGAGTCGTGCAAACAGGTGGTGGTTGGGTGCAGTCCCGAAGCACTTGGAGGCAGTGACGGTTAGACAGGATTCGTCTCTCCCGGTATTGGGGGTTGACATCGCGCTGTGTCTAGGAGAGCCATTACACGAGTAGTCCCTGGCCAGGGCAAACGAGATATACTGGTAGGTTTCCAGTGTTATCTCAGGGTGTTTTGGGCTTCGCTCCGGCACGACTTGTACCGCTATTGGGGGACTGACGTTTACCGCCCCCTAGGCCCGCCATGCGATGTATCAGACGAACAGACCGGACTGTACGGAGAATGTCACACTCAGGCTCAGTAGGAGTTCAGATGGGTTTCGCCTCGTCAGTCTTCTTGTCGGCATTACCTGGGGACCGTTACGCACAGCTAGTGCCGCTTGCGGTCTGTGGTTAAACCCACTGCCAGCGTAGTGTCGAGTCTTTAGAGTCCCACACAGAAAGCTTTTCGCCTTTAGGCAAAAGAGTAGAGGTCGCATGGTATTGCGACAGGTCGCATAGTTTTTGCGACAGGGTTCGGTCACATCCGTGCACTTGTGCACGTACAGTGTCCGGACAGTTTACACTAGCGGGCTTTGGTTTAAGCCAGATCCTAGTGTACCTTATGGGATTGGATTTATCCAGTTTGCATTCGTGTTCCTCGGAACGCGGATGCGGGTGTGTATGCACAGTTGACAGGGAGGCACAGACAGCGGATTCTCATTAGGGTTGTTGACAGTTGACCGTTGACTTTTTGACTTTTTGCTCAACCCTAATGAGAATATGATGTGTGATTAACTATTATATTAATTAAGTATTATGGTGACTTGGTTGTTGACTTTTGTTGACTTGTTGACTTTTGTTGACTTGTTGACTTTGTTGACCGGTTGACTAGGCTTGACTAGTTGACCATCATGATAACCATGGCTATCATTTCATGCCAAAGACTTTTACTTGCTTGTTCATTTGAGTAAAATGAGTGCATGACATGATAAGGTTATGGTTGCTTCAACCATCACATAAGACTTTTGTTAATATGATGAGTTATGATTACTTTGGATTATGAGAGGGTGAGAGACAAAAGAGTTGCTCATTCTTTCTTGCTCATTCTCTCTCTTGTTCTTGAGCTCTTCACTTTGCTCTCACTCTCATCCTCTTGCTCCCTCTCTTGACTCTATGGTTCATATCTCTCATGTGTTGAGAATCAAGAACCATAGATAAAATCCCATTCTATTTCTTCTCTACTCATTCTAGTTCACTAGGTTTAGCAAACCAAGTGAACTAGTTTCTTCAAAGAACGAAGAAGGAGCTAAAGGTTGGAGCTTTCAAGTGGATCTATCTTCGGCGTACGGAGACGACGAGAAGGAGCCATCGGACCACCACCGGAGCTTGAAGAGAAGGAGTTCAAGACAAGCTAGGTATAACCATCTTCATCCGAGTAGCTAAATCTCTTTAGCAAGTTTGCTAGTTTTAGTTTAGGTAACGATCCCGACCTTGTTTAGTCCATGTTTCCTCTTGCACTAAAAATTTGATTTTTATACCGTTTCCGCCTCCCCGTAAGAACCGGGGGTCGCAACGTGGACTTACAGTGGTATCAAAGCCTAACTAAACTTAAACTAGCTTGGTAGTGAAGTGTAACGAAGTTCGGAAACGAAAAATCACAAAACCGGAAAAATTACAAAACCTGAGTTTCTGTTGAAATTTTTTTGGCTCAAAATGAAAAACTTTATACTTGTAAAATCGTCTCAGGGTTTTGTGAGTGCACCCATGAAAAACGATCCACTGTTGCGATCAAAGCGCCGCCCTTCCGCGGCACGAGGTAGGCATGTGCCGCGGAACCACCGCGCTTTGTTGTCTTCTCTGCATCGTTTTTCGTGCAGTGTGTTTGTGTGTTGGTTTTGGGATTTTTAAAATATATTATATGTGCCCAGATTTTCCAGAACTGAAATTCACTTTTGGGGTCCTATAATTCCGTATTTTTTTTTCCGAACTTCACTGCACTTTGACTATGATGGTTATATCTGTGATGTTTGCATGTATTGAACGTCGGCTAATCGCTATAAGTCGATTAGTCGGGGTTATACATGATCTGTGTTTGATATTGGAATGTGTATATAAATATGTTGGATTGTCGCGGGTGAATAGCCGGGGTGGATGTGAGATGAGTTTTTGTTTTTCTTTCATTCATTGTAAATGTAAATTGATGTAATAATATTATTTGTATGGCCGCACAACCGGGTCGGGGTTGTAGCCGTCATTGTATAATTTCTTTTTACTGTTTTTGCTCCTAGTATAGACCCATGGAGGGGTGCACAAACTACCGGGTATGCCGAAGTGTCGAGTGGCCTACTCATGGAGATGAGGGAGGTTGCTACGCTTCGGGTACTTGGCGGGTAGTTTGCCGCACCCGTAGGGGTCTTGGGTGGGGTATTGGCTATTCACCGTGACCGTGTAATCTTTTTTTGTTACAGGCTCGTACAAATTACAGATTCCTAGTATATCCAATGTATTTATCTGTGGTCTGAAATGTTTATCATTGCAGTATATCTATATATGATATTATTTAGGCGTTGCTTATGTTTTACAGACGCGCTAGCCCAGCCCCCGCTCTGTCGTTAGTTAAGTAACCTAACGGGTAATGACGGGGCCCAGTGGCGAATGCGAATGGCATAAGCGTACGTCATATTTTGGTTGTTTTCTGCAATGGTAGGATTAAATGATGGGACGCATTAAAAGAACTAATGCAAGAATATCACGCATTAAAAGAACTAATGCAAGATAATAAACCAAGTTAAAGTCGTTGGAACACTTTCGAAAAACCACTCGGTTCTTTTCAAAAACAAACTTTTAAAATACGGAGTTTGAGCCACTCCATTTAAAAGCTATCTCGTTCCATCGACTAAATCAAGTTCACTACGTTTACGGTTTTGCCAAAACCATTCGTAGCCCTCCGTCGTTTCGTATAAATATTCAATAGTATTCAAGCTGTGTTTGTTGACCTTCGTCAAGGCATAGTGATTGGTAGCTGTTGGGTATTCATATGTAGCATAGATAGATGCGTTGGTTTGGGACACTCACATTACCTTGTTGACCTTCGTCAAGGGTATATACGGGTGGATTCAAATTAACCTGGATAATGACGGGCAGAACTTGACATGTGACTTATGATTTGTTGACCTTCGTCAAGGTCATAAGAGCATGGGGCAAAAATCCACATCGGGAGTTTCATAAGTACTGAAACTTGCTAGATTTGCATACCATTTGGAGTGTGGTGATTCTGGTAGGATTCCTTCAGTTTCGTCACGCGATGATATTTGGATCCCGATCCTACTGTGAGTATATGCTACTCCTCGGGAAATTTCTCGCTTAACGATCAATGCTATAAACCTAGTAGGTGCCTAGAAAGGTGTTAGCGGGGCTACGCCCCTAGGGAAAAGAGGTTCTCTAATTAAGGAACTTCGCGAAAGCGTTGGAAAACTTCCCTCGAAGTGCCGACACCAGCCTGGCCGAACGGTTAAGCAAGTATTGTACGGTGGGATTGATCCTGACTAATTCTTCCTTTATGGTTTGAGGAGAGATTCGAGAAACAGTGGGAGCCATCCTGTTTAGACAAACTAAAAACCACTCTAAACTTGCAAGAGCATCATGCTGAGTGTTTTCCTCTTCTCTCCAAATTGCAGCGACCAATCAACATGACTGGACTTAAGTTACTCCTAGATAAAAACAAACTGACAGGGCCAAACTACAAAGATTGGCTCAGGAATGTCAAGATAGCAATCACTTATGACAAGCTGGGGTATCTTCTTACCACCAAAGCTCCCCCTGTCCCTGGTCCAACTTCCAGTGTTGCGGATAAGGAAATCCGCAAGACCTGGGAGATTGATAGCGCGAAGGCCAAGTGCCTCCTGCTTGCCTCGATGGACAACGAACATCAGAGGAGGCATGAGAATATGGACATGGAATCCATATTGCTCCATACAAAAGAACTGTATGGAGAGCAATCATGTATCGCAAGATACGAAGGGTCGAAAAAGTTATTTTCGACAAGAATGGCCGTCGGATCATCAGTAGCCGAGCACGTGCTAAAGATGATCGGCTACATTGAGGAGCTCGCTGACCTAGGGATCACATTGGAGAGTGAGCTATATACGGATATAGTTCTCCAGTCCCTTCCTTCCACTTACGCCCAGTTTACACTGAACTTCAACCTACAAGAAAAAGAGGTTGAACTTTCAGAGCTCCTCAACATGCTGAGGAGCGCAGAGGGCACCCTACAGAAAAGTAGGGATACATCCACTTTGTTTGTAGGAGGATCATCTTCTTCTAGGTCCAAGGCGAAAGCCAAGGGAAAGAAGAAGAAGGCCCCCGCCAAACCAAGGGGCGGTGTTAGTAAAATGGATACGAAGGGAAAGGGTAAAGCAACAAAGTTGGCGGGAAAGCTTGTGGATAAGGAAGAATGCTTCTTTTGTCATAAGAAAGGACACTGGAAGAATGATTGCAGGGCCTGGAAGGCCAGAACACAGGAATTGAAGCAGGTTGCAGCTTCAGCTTCAGGTGTGTATGTTATTGAAAACTGTCTTTCAATAAACTCTACTTCCTGGGTATTGGATACCGGATCAGGATCTCATATCTGTAATTCTTTGCAGGCGTTGAGAAACCGTAGTGTTTTGAAAGCAGGTGACATGACCCTCAGAGTTGCAAACGGAGCTAGCATGGATGCTAAAGCCGTGGGGGACTATCACCTGGGAATGTCAGATGGACATGTTTTGGTTTTGCGTAATTGCTTTTTTGTACCCAACGCAACTTGTAATATCATTTCTGTATCTTTAGTTTCTAAAGAAGGTTATGAATTTGCGTTTGTAAGTAATGTTGTGAACATTCACCTTAATCAAGTTTTGATTGGGTCAGGTACATTGAGTAATGGTATATACGTGTTAAATCAACCACAGATTTTTAATGTCCAGAATACACACAAAAGAAAGTCTCCGGAAATAAATCAGATTTTCTTATGGCATTGTAGATTGGGTCACATCAATGAGAGAAGGTTGACGAAGTTACATACAGAAGGGTATTTGAATGCGTTCAAATATCGGTCGTATGCCACTTGTCAATCCTGTCTCAAAGGAAAGATGACAAAGACTCCGTTTACTGGACATGGAGAAAGAGCGAGCGAGCTCTTGGGACTCGTACACAGTGACGTGTGCGGTCCAATGTCTACACATGCCCGAAGCGGACATTCTTACTTCATTACTTTTACGGATGACTTCTCAAGGTACGGTTATGTCTTCTTAATGAAACATAAGTCCGAGGCCTTTGGAAAATTCCAGGAGTATAAGAATGAAGTAGAGAAACAGACCGGCAAAAGTATTAAGATTCTAAGATCGGATCGAGGTGGAGAATACTTAAGTGCCGAATTCCTGAATTACTTAAAAGAGAATGGTATTCTCTCTCAGCTTACTCCTCCATACACTCCGCAACATAATGGTGTATCGGAGAGACGAAACCGAACCCTATTGGATATGGTTCGGTCCATGATGAGTAACGCTGAGTTACCGCGATCATTCTGGGGATATGCGCTAGAAGCAGCTGCGTATCTCTTGAACAAGGCTCCCATCAAGACTGTGCCTACCACCCCATATGAGATGTGGACTGGGAAGAAACCCTGTCTTAAGTATCTTAAGGTATGGGGATGTCCAGCTTTTGTAAAAAAGCAGCATGCGGACAAGCTTGAGGCACGTTCAGTACAGTGTAAGTTTGTGGGATACCCAAGGAACTCCAGGGGGTATCTTTTCTATTCCGCTGAGGAACAAAAGGTTTTTGTTTCTCAGCATGCCCGCTTCTTGGAAACTGAGTTTTTGGAAACCCAGATAAGTGGGAGCACAATAGAACTGGAAGAAGTTCCAGAACCACAGACTGTTACTGAAAGTTTGGTGGAACCAGAGGGTTCAACAGAACAGGACATTCCTACGCCGCTCCGCAGAAGTAGTAGGCAGTCTCATCCGACCGAGAGATACTGCGGTTTTCTCATAGACGGGGATAGAGAGGATTGCATCATAGATTATGATGAGCCTACTAGCTTCCAGCAGGCCGTTCAGAGCGTTGACTCAGTGAAATGGCTGGATGCAATGCGGACCGAAATGGAGTCCATGTACACCAACAAGGTATGGACGTTGGACGTTGCTCCAGACGGGATAAAACCCGTAGGATGCAAGTGGATCTTCAAAAGGAAGATTGGTGTAGATGGACAGGTTTAGACCTATAAAGCTAGGCTGGTAGCAAAGGGTTTTCGTCAAAGACCTGGCTTGGACTATGACGAAACCTTTTCTCCAGTAGCCATGCTAAAATCCATTCGGATTCTTCTTGCCTTTGCTGTCTTCCACGATTATGAGATTTGGCAAATGGACGTAAAGACAGCTTTTCTAAATGGAAATTTAGAGGAGTGTGTCTATATGGACCAGCCAGAGGGTTTCATTCAGAGTGAGAGCAGCAGAAAGGTGTACAAGTTGCTTAAGTCCATCTATGGACTAAAGCAGGCATCGCGGAGTTGGAACATCTGCTTTGATGAGACAGTCAAAGAATTTGGCTTTATCAAAAATCCAGATGAACCATGCATCTATAGTAGATTTGTAGCAAGAACTGTAGTATTCCTCGTTTTATACGTGGATGACATTCTCTTAATAGGAAATGACATTCCTATGCTACAATCTGTCAAGGGGTTCTTGTCACACAGGTTCTCCATGAAAGACCTGGGTGATGCCTCATACATTCTGGGTATCCGGATCTACCGTGACAGATCCAAGAGGATATTAGGACTTTCACAGTCCAGGTACATCGACACCATACTGAAGAGATTCAGTATGGAAGATTCCAAGCGCGGTAACCTACCGGCTTGTCACGGGATCACCCTCTCTAAAGAGATGTCTCCCAAGACTGATTTGGAGAGGGATCGCATGTCTATTATACCCTACGCTTCTGCGGTAGGCTCTATAATGTATGCGATGTTGTGTACCAGACCGGATGTAGCTTATGCATTGAGTGTGGTAAGCCGGTATCAGTCAAACCCTGGGGAGAAACATTGGATAGCGGTAAAGAACATTCTCAAGTACCTGAGAAGGACTAAGGAGATGTTCTTGGTGTATGGCGGAAAGGACCTCCAGATCGAGGCCTTTGCTGACTCCAGCTTCCAGAGTGACAAGGATGATTCCAAGTCCATGTCGGGTTTTGTCTTCACCCTCAATGGAGGGGCGGTGTGTTGGAAGAGCTCCAAACAGGAAACCGTTGCAGACTCGACGATGGAAGCGGAATACATCTCTGCATCTGATGCCGCAAAAGAAGCTGTCTGGATGAGGAAGTTCTTGAAAGAACTTCAGGTGGTTCCGTCCATTGTTGATCCAATACCACTGTATTGCGACAACAACGGGGCTATAGCTTTAGCGAAGGAACCCAGGTCCCATCAGAGATCCAGGTACATCTTGAGGCGGTATCACCTGATCAGGGAGATCGTGGATCGCCAGGAGATCGAGGTTCGGAGAGTCGCTTCAGAAGACAACACTGCAGATCCATTCACCAAGGCCCTACCCCAGACTCAGTTCGAGCGGCTGATCGAGATGATAGGTCTTCGATACGCCAGTACATGGCCTTAGTGCAAGTGGGAGATTGTTAGTGTATATGCCCTAGAGGCCATTACTGTATCATACTAGTATGTATATTACTTAATGGAAGCTTGGGATATTCACCTTGTATATACAATCTTGCTCAAAATAGTAGTATGCTACTTGGTTTATTTCTACTTCAATGTGTACATGTGTTTATCTTTGTATATTGCTTATACACATTAGTGGAGCCCTTAAGATCTTTGCTTGATTACCAGCGATGTGATGGCCGTCACACTAGTGGGGCTGGGTAATCTAGGAGCACATCCTTGTGCAGGTCCCTGGTCGCAGGACTATCGAGACAGGGCATCGATACTCCGGAGTAGACCAGCGCATGCGCTTCTCATCCCAGTGTGGGAGACGGTCTGTCCCACAGCCGTCAGTACGTCGTACTTGAGATAGTATGCGGGTGCCCGTTAGGTTACGGGTACACTGGACAGGACTCGTCGGGAACTGACCAGTTGGTATTATACCTATCGTCAGTTATCAGTTCCCAGGTGACATGAGTACAGCTTAGTCCGCTGACTTGACACTGTCACTTCGCCTCGGGTGTGTTCCCACTGTACTTTGATCACTACCCTACCACGGCTCAAAGGAGTCGTGCAAACAGGTGGTGGTTGGGTGCAGTCCCGAAGCACTTGGAGGCAGTAACGGTTAGACAGGATTCGTCTCTCCCGGTATTGGGGGTTGACATCGCGCTGTGTCTAGGAGAGCCATTACACGAGTAGTCCCTGGCCAGGGCAAACGAGATATACCGGTAGGTTTCCAGTGTTATCTCAGGGTGTTTTGGGCTTCGCTCCGGCACGACTTGTACCGCTATTGGGGGACTGACGTTTACCGCCCCCTAGGCCCGCCATGCGATGTATCAGACGAACAGACCGGACTGTACGGAGAATGTCACACTCAGGCTCAGTAGAAGTTCAGATGGGTTTCGCCTCGTCGGTCTTCTTGTCGGCATTACCTGGGGACCGTTACGCACAGCTAGTGCTGCTTGCGGTCTGTGGTTAAACCCACTGCCAGCGTAGTGTCGAGTCTTTAGAGTCCCACACAGAAAGCTTTTCGCCTTTAGGCAAAAGAGTAGAGGTCGCATGGTATTGCGACAGGTCGCATAGTTTTTGCGACAGGGTTCGGTCACATCCGTGCACTTGTGCACGTACAGTGTCCGGACAGTTTACACTAGCGGGCTTTGGTTTAAGCCAGATCCTAGTGTACCTTATGGGATTGGATTTATCCAGTTTGCATTCGTGTTCCTCGGAACGCGGATGCGGGTGTGTATGCACAGTTGACAGGGAGGCACAGACAGCGGATTCTCATTAGGGTTGTTGACAGTTGACCGTTGACTTTTTGACTTTTTGCTCAACCCTAATGAGAATATGATGTGTGATTAACTATTATATTAATTAAGTATTATGGTGACTTGGTTGTTGACTTTTGTTGACTTTGTTGACTTGTTGACTTTTGTTGACTTGTTGACTTTGTTGACCGGTTGACTAGGCTTGACTAGTTGACTATCATGATAACCATGGCTATCATTTCATGCCAAAGACTTTTACTTGCTTGTTCATTTGAGTAAAATGAGTGCATGACATGATAAGGTTATGGTTGCTTCAACCATCACATAAGACTTTTGTTAATATGATGAGTTATGATTACTTTGGATTATGAGAGGGTGAGAGACAAAAGAGTTGCTCATTCTTTCTTGCTCATTCTCTCTCTTGTTCTTGAGCTCTTCACTTTGCTCTCACTCTCATCCTCTTGCTCCCTCTCTTGACTCTATGGTTCATATCTCTCATGTGTTGAGAATCAAGAACCATAGATAAAATCCCATTCTATTTCTTCTCTACTCATTCTAGTTCACTAGGTTTAGCAAACCAAGTGAACTAGTTTCTTCAAAGAATGAAGAAGGAGCTAAAGGTTGGAGCTTTCAAGTGGATCTATCTTCGGCGTACGGAGACGACGAGAAGGAGCCATCGGACCACCACCGGAGCTTGAAGAGAAGGAGTTCAAGACAAGCTAGGTATAACCATCTTCATCCGAGTAGCTAAATCTCTTTAGCAAGTTTGCTAGTTTTAGTTTAGGTAACGATCCCGACCTTGTTTAGTCCATGTTGCCTCTTGCACTAAAAATTTGATTTTTATACCGTTTCCGCCTCCCCGTAAGAACCGGGGGTCGCAACGTGGATTTACAATATGTAGACAGGGGACCTACATACATCATCATGTATCAATCCCAAGAGTTTACCAACTCTTTCTATGTTTCCAATAAACGGAGCTATGGTCATCTTATCTTTGTGACAAGACTGGCAAGTTTCTCAAGATGTAAATTCAAACTGATTTAAATATGCATCTTTATGTAACTTCAGCTAGTCGGGTCGCAGTTGATATGACCTAGTCTACAATGCCTCAAGAAGGATTCGTTCATTTCTGAACTCTTCCTCTTGTGTGTGTTCTGTACATTAAGAACTGTGGTTTGATTTAGAACGTATATGCTTTTAGATAACGTGCCTGAACCGATCAACTCTTGATATAGGAAATGTTCAAAACATTATCCAACAATACAAAATTATATCCTTCTTTACTAAATAAAGAGACTGATATGATGTTGTATATATGGTTCGGTATCTAATAATATTCGTTCGGAATCATTGTATTTGGAAATACAGGGTGATAACTGCCAACATCTTTGCTGCAACACTTGCACCGTTTCCAACTCTTGAAACTTATCACACATTCTCAGTTCTATACCTATTTGTAGCCCATGTAACAGATTACATATGTGGGATCCTGATCCGGTAACTCATACCCAGGACGTAGAGGATACTGAGAAACAGTTCTCGGTAATGAACATACCCGAAGAAGATGCGTCATCATGCACTTTCTTCGTTTGGGCAGCACGGGAATCCTGGCATTCCCCTATTTCCTGCTCGGTCTTATAACAATTACAGGTTGGAGCGGGACCAACGTTCCCCAGCTCAGTATAACAAGTGGGATCGGTCAATACATCCATATTATTATCATGATTAAGGCGTGACATGGTCGCTACCTGGAAAGAGAGATAAGAAAACACTCAGTGTATGCTCTTGCAAGATTAGATTAGTTATTAATTTATCTAATCAGGATGGCTCCCACTGTTTTAGTCAAATCTTCCTTCAAACCCTAAAATGTAAGACTAGCCGGGATTAATTACACGCTACAAGTTCGCCAATCTTTCGGTCAGGCCAGTGTCGGTACTTTGAGGGAGATTTCACATGCTTTCGCACGGATTAGCACTAATCAACTACCACACTCTACGCCTTGACAAGGTCAACAAACGCAGCACGAATACTAACTATTACTTATCTGAAATGACGGAGGGCTACGACAGGTTTTTAAGAAAACCTTTTTCATAATGAACTTGATCTCGTTATAGAATCGAGTGATTTTGTAAAGGAGTGTTTTTGAGGCTTTTACTAGTTTTTCTAAAGAGGTCACTCCCGGTGAAAGGATCTCGGCTCTTTCCTTATCGAATAAGGTGCAGGATATTTCACAAATACCGCTATGCAAAGCAAAAACTATAAAAGCAATCAAAAGACAAACCGAGTTTGTAGCATCTGCTAGTTTCGCTAAAGAGGTCACTCCCGGTGAAGGGATCTCGGCTCTTTCCTTATCGAATAAGGTGCTGGATATTCTACAAGGAATACCGCTATGCAAAGCAAGAACTAGAGCTACCAGTTTTCGAGACAAGTTTCTACAACATCTTTTGGTTTATTTTCTTTCATTAATCTCATTAATGAAGTCCCATCATTTTAAGTTACCTAAACATCACAGATAAATACAACGTACGCTTATGCCATCCGCATTCGCCTCGATGTCCCCTCGTGCACCGTTAGGTTAGGTAACTAACGGCAGAGCGGGACAGGGCTAGCGCGGGTGTAAAACATAGGCAACATCTATATAATATATCACATATACTATATACAGTATCTATCTCAACTTATACAGTGATCACATCACAGATATCGCGGCAGAACACAACTTATGAAATATTAGATATACTAGGATTTCCGGGTTTTAAATTAAGCCTGTATAAAATACGGATTCCACGGTCGTGATGAATAGCCAAACCCACATCCCTAGACCCATACAAGAGCGGCAAGCAACCCTACCAATTCTAGAGTTAGGAGACTCGGTCTCAACTCCTTGAAAAGATCTCCCACTGAACCCTAGAACCCAGTTACTTATGCTCCCCGCCTTGGGTCTATCCTAATGCGGAAAAGTAAATAATATACAATGGTGACATCATCGTCAACCCGAAAGTGCCCCAATAAAAGAATATTACATACAATGAATTTTACATGAATGAAAATAAAAAACTCTCATCTCACATAAAAAAATCCGGCTATTCAATCACGACGATCCAATATAACATATCACAGCAACACATAACATCACATTTCATCAACGTAAGTAAATATGCGTATCCCAATTGTCGTTGACATATAGCACCGAAACCGACGATACACCACATATTACACTTACGGTCGCAGAAAAGAAAGTGAAAAACTACAGCAGTTGGAATCTGCAACCACCTTAGACATCATAAACCCAACGTATCACATACTTTGGATTTCATGCCTAATCAAATGAATTCCTTAGACATCGCATGCCTAACAATTATAAACCCCGCGTTTTAGTCTCGATATTCAAAACACCTTTTAATATCAAGTCGACCAATTCAACAAGATTCCCGACATCCTGATCGAATGCTCGTCGGAAACTTTAGTAAACGGCCGCATCCCTGGATACCGTCGACGAAGTGCACTAAGGCGGAACACCGCTGCCGCGAGCACCCGAACGGATGCTTTTGGCGACGGGGTTCTCCTACAGTCACTTGGTTGGGGCTGTGGGGCGTGGCTATCAATAATGTAACCCGGTGAGTATCCGCGTATGCTACGTGATTGCGATGGACTTTTGATCATATCAAAATCTCGTGGCAACCGATCAAATGAGACTAAATTGCTAGATTTATAACATTCAAATTAGTTATCTCATAACTACTTGTGGATTCCAAATATTGTATCCCATCACATGATACCCGGACTAACGTTAAACTTTTCGATCGATTCATCAAAGTCACACAATTTCCCGACAGCTCAACACTTGAGCACAGTTCAATAATACCAAGAATATGCCACAGTACCTATGCACCAGCCGTAGAAGGGCAAACCCAAGCCTCACTCATGTCGCCACGGAACTGCAGCAACCCTAGGGTATGACCGCGGTTCCGCGATCCAAAAAGTAGAGTTAGGGTTTCATTCTTCTAGAGGGTTCATAGAATCACTTGCATATTTTTTCGAATACGTTAAACTTGGAAAAATGGGTTTTTGAAATTCGATCGAACTTTTTAACTTCACCTAGACAACATGCAACTAACCCGAAACATTGTTAAAACTACGAATACGAAACACTCCGAATTGCTTATGGTGTAAGATTACATCACATGCAAAATTAGTAAAAACAAACAATACCTGAAGCATCAAAACCCAGTTTCTGGAACACACTGAAATTTTCAGGCAAAACTGCCAAAAGTGGCCGGCCCCAACCTACTTGATCTGGCCAAAATCCGAGAAAACTTCCTGAAATTTCCATGGTGTTCATGATATATCCCATATAACATTCTGTACTTGTTTAAAAGAAATTTTGACAACATTTTAAATTCGACAGAAACTACATTTTCGCGTTTCAAGTTTCAGAGTATTTCGGTTTCGTAATCTTAACAAAATCCGTCTAATTTTCTAGCATAGCTCTGATACCACTGCAGGGTTCCCTAGCCGGGCAGCAAGGTTTCAAGAGGCATCATCCATGCCAAATTCAAAATTTTGTCGTTCTAGCTAACCCTAACTTAGAATCGTTAACTAGAAATCTGACGGAAAGTAATGCTAACACTTTGCAACTAAAAGAGAACAAGGAATACAACATTTGTAGACCGGTACTTCACTTCATTATCTTCGTGTAGTCATCCCTTCGCTGCGATCATGAACTTCAGGACTCTATAGAGGCTCCCATGAAGAATCAAACATACTTGCGTCGAAGTCTTCGAGGCCGAAGATGATCTACGTCGAGGAGACACTAACCCAAGCTATCTCTTATCTAATTGTGGAATTAGTGAAGCAAACACCCTATACTAAATTTCAAGTAGTAGAGGATGATGAAGTAGGAATTTTGTTCACTTTAGATTTCATTTTCTCACTCATTTTCCCTTATCTCCATCGAAGCTAGTGATCTTGAGGAAGAAGATGATGAAAAACTCTCATGATAAAATCAAGTAGAGAATTAGAACCATGGGTGAGTTAGTATCATATACTAACCTTTGTAGAGAGTTAACCATGGCTAATAATGATGGTTGGGTTTATAAATATCTTAAGCAAAATAAAAGTTGTGGACTAAGTCAATGAAACCCTAAGCTTCTACAAGATTCAAGTCATGAGATAATTCCAACCATTTTGAATTACTTAATCAATTATAAACCCATCATTATAGTTAGCATGGTGTAAGTTATACACACACCTATGTCCATGTATCATCAAGCATGACACAATAATATGTACACAAATATATATCAAATATATAGATATGCACAAATCAAGTGAGAAAAGAAATCACAAGTGAATTAATATTAGTTAATGTAATTTAATATATCAAATATATAATTATACATTAAATCATTAAATCAACACTTGATCTAATAATCAGGTTATATGATATATAACCGACTAATATCAAATGTAACAACTTATCGAATCAACACTTGATCCGATAACCCGGCTATATCGCATATAACCGACCAATGTCACAAATCGCGAGAATAGAATTCGGTATCTCATATCGTATCAATATCGGTCCCGCACATATCACATATGTTCTCCTACTCCGTTTCGCTTGAGCCAGGAAACCTCTGTGTGGGACTCTAAAGACTCGTCAATACGCCGGCAGTGGGTGATGATCATATCAAATACCCACAAGCCGCAAGCGGTCAGCTAAACATAACGGCCACCCGGGTATTGAGCAATCAGAAGATCGACAAGCAAGCCTGCTCGTACTCCTGCGAATCCAATCAGTAACACTACCGTACAGTCCGGTCTCTTTGTCTGATATGTCGCATATCTCGTCTAGGGGTGGTAAACGTCAGACCCCAGTAACTCGATAAATCGTGCCGATATGAGGCTCATAACGGGTCGAGAAACTACTGATAACACTTACCATTATATCTCTGAAGCAGCCCTGGCCAGAGACTTCCTTTTATAGCCAATCGAGCACAGCGCAACATCAACCCCAAATTACGGGAGAGACGAAACCCCTCCTTTCGCTCATTGCCTCCATGTGATTCGGGAATGTACCCAAAAGTCACCGTTTTGCACGTTCTCTTGAACGTGGTAAGGTGGAAATCAAAGCACAGAGGGAATCACACAAGACTCTATAACGATCTCGGGTCTACAGACTAACCTGTACCGGTGTCACCAGAGAACTGCCATCTGACATGAGGTATAATACCATCTGGGAGTTCTCGGTGAGTCCGTCCAGTGTACCCAGTCTCCACTGATCACCCGTATATTGTCTCTGATGTCAAACACCAATGGATTTGGGATCATCCATCGCTCATCTACATGGGTTGAGAAGCTATACGCTAGTCTACTCTGGTATATCGATGCCCTGTCTCGATACACACATGACTAGAAACATTTGAAGGATGTACTTATCGACTACCCTGTCCCTACTAGTATGATATGTATCATAATCCTGGTAGTCAAGTACATATCCTAAGGACTTTATCAACATGTAATATAGAGCCAATTAGTGTACATGTTAAGATAAAGAGCAACCAGATAGAATACTATCATGTCGAGCAAGAAAGTCATCCCTATATATGTCCAAGCATCCACTACAATATACATCGCATGTACAGTAATGGCCTCTACGGCTTACATATAACTAACAATTTTCCATGCATATGGCCGGCCCAATTTGCACAAAACCCCTATAAATTTTCTCTGTGTTCAAGTCATATCTCATACAACATTCTGCAGTTGTTTAAAAAAATTTTTGAAGACTTTTTAAATTCGACAGAAACTAAGTTTTCGTATCGGGTGTTTCGGAGTAGTTTCGGTTTTGTAATCCTAGCAAACACCGTCTAATTTTCTAGCATGGGTTTGATACCACTACAGGGTTGCCTAGCACGGCAACAAGTTATCTGGAGGCATCATCCATGCCATATTTAAAAATTTGCCGTTCTAGTAAACCCTAACCCTAGAATCACTACTAGAAAATACGACGAAACATTATGCAAACACTTTACATCTAAAGTGAACAAGGAATACAACCTTTGTAGACCGGTCCTTCACTTCAATAGCTTCGTGTAGTAGTCCCTTCGTTGCGATCACGAACTCTTGGACTCTAGAGAGGATCCCATGAAGAAACGAACAAGCTTACATCGAAGTCTTCGAGGCCGAAGATGATCTACGTCGAGGAGACACTAACCTAAGCTATCTCTTCACTAATGGTGAGATTAGTGAAGTAAACACACTAAACTAAATGGCAAGTAGTAGAGGATGATGAAGTAGGAAGTGGGCTCACTTTAGTTTTATTTTTCTCACAAGGTTTCATCACTTTAGAAAAAACTAGTAAACTTTTTCACTTGAAGAAGAATAAGAAGTGATGAAGAGATGAATGAACTCATGAGGTTAGAAATGCAACCATGGTAAGTTTATGTCATGCACTAACCATTGTAGAGAATAAACCATAGCTATGAGTTAAGGGTTGGGTTAAAAAATATCTTAAGCTAGACAAACAAGTGGACTAAGTCAATATTTTCTCCAAGCTTCAACCATGACTCATTATCCAAGTTGTTTGAATTACCTAAAAATATGTTGTTGGAACAATTTAAAAACCCACCTGTTTCTTTTCAAAACATTCGTTTAAAAGGCGTAGATTGAACTACTCCTTTTTTCAAAGCTATTCATTCCTTCAACGATATCAAGTTCATTATGTTCAAGGTTTTCACAAAAACCAGCCATAGCCCTCGATCGTATCAAATGAGTAGCACATCGTATTCATGCTATGTTTGTTGGCCTTTGTCAAGGTATGGTGAATGGTAGCAGTGTGTTGCATGTTTGTAGTATAGATAGATGTATTGGTTTAGAATAGTTGTGCCGCCTTATTAGCCTTCGTCAAGAGCGAGTACGGGTGGGTCTAAATTAATTAGGACAATGACGAGAATAACTTGACTTATGACTTATGATTTGTTAGCCTTCATCAAGATCATAAGAGCATAGGGAAAAAACCACATCGGGAGTTTCAAACATAAAAGAAACTTGCAAATTGAGCCTACCTTCTAGCATGTGGTGAATAGAGTGTTTTCCATCTAGGTCATCACACGATGATAGTTGGATCCCAATCATTTGAAACTGATCATTTGAATCGCCGTTGAAGAAATATTTCATAAGCCGCAGATTGTCAACGCCCTACCATCATCAAACTTGCGAGCAGGTTGAAATCTCTAATCTCCAGATCAAACAAATTCTGGAGAAAACTGTCAACCACAACCGTAAGGACTGATCTGTGAAGTTGAATGACGCCTTTTGAGCCTTCCGAACTACTTTCAAAACGAATTTGGGTATGTCTCCATAACGGCTTGTTTTCGGAAATCCTGTCATTTGCTAGTTGAATTGGAACACCATGCATATTGGGCCATCAAAAAGCTTAACTTTGATTTAGAAAAGGCCGGTGATGAGAGAAAACTTCAACTGAATGAGCTCAATGAGATATGCAATGATGCGTATGAAAACGCCAAACTCTATAAAGAAAAGACGAAAGTCTTTCATGATAGGAGATTCTCCGAAAAACATTTATGCAGGGTTACCTTGTTAGTTATATGTATGCCCTAGAGGCCATTACTGTACATGCGATGTATATTGTAGTGGATGCTTGGACATATATAGGGAGGACTTTCTTGCTCGACATGATAGTATGCTATCTGGTTGCACTTTATCCTAACATGTACACTTATTGTCTCTCTATTACATGTTGATAAAGCCCTTAGGATGAGTACTTGACTACCAGGATTATGATGTAGATCATACTAATGGGGCAGAGGTAGTCGATAAGTACATCCTTCAAATGTTCCTAGTCATGGAAGTATCGAGATAGGGTATCGATACTCCAGTGTAGACTAGCATATGCGCTTCTTGACCCATATGATGGGCGATGGTTGATCCCACATCCATTGGTGTTTGACATCAGAGAAGGCATGCGGGTGCTCAGTGGAGACTGGGTACACTGAACGGACTCACCGAGAACTCCTAGATGGTATTATACCTATTGTCAGATAGCAGTTCTCTGGTGACACTGGTACAGGTTAGTCTGTCGACCCAAGATTGTCATAGTGTCTTGTGTGATTCCCACTGTGCTTTGATTTCCACCTTACCACGTTCAAGAGATCGTGCAAAATGGTGGTTTTTGGGTATAGTCCCGAGTCACATGGAGGCAATGAGCGATAGGAGGGGATTCGTCTCTCCCGGTATTGGGGGTTGATGTTGCGCTATGCTTGATTGGCCATAACAGGAAATCCCTGGCCAAGATTGCTGAGATCTACTGGTAAATGTTATCAGTAGATTCTTGAACCATTATGGACCTTGCATCGGCATGACTTATCAGGCTATTGGGTTCTGACGTTATACCACCCCAGGCTGTGATATGTGACATATCAGACGAAGAGACCGGACTGTACGGTAATGTTACTGATTGGATTCGCAGGAGTACGAGCAAGCTTGCTTGTTGATCTTCTGATCGCTCAATACCCGGGTGGCCGTTACGTTTAGCAGACCGCTTGCGGCTTGTGGGTGTTTGATATGATCATCACCTACTGCCGGCGTATTGACAAGTCTTTAGAGTCCTACACAGAAGTTTCCTGGTTCATGAGAAACGAAATAGGAGCACATATGTGATATGTGCGGGACCGAGATTAATGCGCGTATGTGATACCTCATTCTATTCTCGCGATATGTGATATCGGTCGGTTATATGTGATATAGCCGAGTTATCGGATCAAGTGTTGATTCGATAAGTTGTTACATGTGATATTAGCCAGTTGTATGTGATATAGCCGGATTATTAAATCAAGTGTTGATTTATTAATTTGATGTACAATTATATATGTGATATATTAATTTGCATTAACTAATATTTGCTCACTTAAACATTTCTTTATCTCACTTGTGTAAACTTAGTATATATGTGATATATATTAATGTACATTATTTTTGTGTCATGCTTGATGCCACATGCTACATGGGTGTATGTGACTCGCACCATGATTATGTTAATGTTAGGGTTTTTATTTATCCAAGTAATTCAAAATGGTTGGAAATTTGTCATGGCAAGAAGCTTGGAGAAGCTTATGCTAACTATTGACTTAGTCCACCAACTTTGTTTTACTTGTAAATATTTATTAACCTAACCATTATTGTTAGCCATGGTCTATTCTCTACATGAGTTAGTGTATGACACTAACTCACCCATGGTTGCTATTCTCAC
Organism: Agapanthus africanus; assembly: GCA_030015575.1. NCBI lineage: Eukaryota > Viridiplantae > Streptophyta > Magnoliopsida > Asparagales > Amaryllidaceae > Agapanthus > Agapanthus africanus. Next base: position 50,092,387 of record JASDDO010000016.1, on the reverse strand, counting down.
CACATGAGTTTCATTTTCATGTCCACTTTATCTTCTTCTTCCTCATGAGAAAGCTTTCTAGTTTTTCTCAAGATGAAGAAATATTGTGAGAAAAATTAATCTAAAGTGAGCCCATTTCCTACTTCATCATCCTCTATTATATTAGCCATTTAGTTTAGGGTGTTTGCTTCACTAATCTACCATTAGTGAAGAGGTAGAATGAGCTTGAGTCTCCTCGGCGTAGATCATCTTCGGCCTCGAAGACATCGAGCAAGTTTGTTCATTTCTTCATGTGAACCCTTACTAGAGTTCGGGTGTCCACTACTTGGAGCGAAGGGACTACCACACGGAGCTTTAGAAGTGAAGGACAGGTCTACAAAGATTGTATACCTCATTCACTTAGATGTAAAGCTATTTGCATTGATAGTTCGTCTAAATCTCTAGTTAAGATTCTAGGGTTTGGGTTCATTGGTACGACAAATTTTTGAAAATGGCATGGACGATGCCTCCCGAAACCTTGCTGCCGTGCTAGGTAACATACCAAGCACGGCAGCAAGGTTTTGAGATGCATCGTACATGCCAATTTAAAAAATTTGCCGTACTAAAGAACCCTAACCCTAGAATCTTAACTAGAGATTTAGACCCTAACCCTAGAATCTTAACTAGAGATTTAGACAAACAAGCAATGCAAACAGCTTTACATCTAAGTGAATGAGGAATACAACCTTTGTAGACCAGTCCTTCACTTCTAAAGGTCCGTGTAGTAGTCCTTTCGCTCCAAGTAGTGAACACCCGAACTCTAGTAAGGGTTCACATGAAGAAATGAACAAGCTTGCTCGAAGTCTTCAAGGCCGAAGATGATCTACGTCGAGGAGACTCAAGCTCATGCTACCTCTTCACTAATGGTAGATTAGTGAAGCAAACACCCTAAACTAAATGGATAATATAGTAGAGGATGATGAAGTAGGAATTGGGCTCACTTTAGATTAATTTTTCTCACAATATTTCTTCACCATTTGAAAAGCTAGAAAGCTTTCTCATGAGGAAGAAGAAGATGAAGTGGAGATGAGAATGAAACTCATGAGGTGAGAATAGCAACCATGGATGAGTTAGTGTCATACACTAACTCATGTAGAGAATAAACCATGGCTAACAATAATGGTTTGGTTAATAAATATCTAATGTAAAACAAAGTTAGTGGACTAAGTCAATGGTTAGCAACAAGCTTCTCCAAGCTTCTAGCCTTGACATAATTCCACCAATTTGTGATTTACTTTGGTAAATAAAAACCCTTGGATTATCATAAGCATGGTATGAGTCTTATACACCCATGTTTCATGTGGCATCAAACATGACACAAATAAATATACATTAATATATATCACATATACTATATGCAGACAAGTGAGAAAAAGAAATGTTTAGTGAGAAAATATTAGTTAATGTAAGTTAATATATCAAATATATAATTATACATTAAATTATCAAATCAACACATGATTTAATAATCCGGCTATATCACATACAACCGACTAATATCAAATGTAACATCTTATCGAATCAACACTTGATCCGATAACCCGGCTATATCACATATAACCGACCGATATCACATATCGCGAGAATAGAATGAGGTATCACATAAGCGCATTAATCTCAATCCCGCACATATAACATATGTGCTCCTACTTCGTTTCGCATGAACCAGAAAACCTGTGTGTAGGACTCTAAAGACTCGTCAATACGCCGGCAGTAGTTGATGATCATATCAAACACCCACAAACCGCAAGCGGTCTGCTAAACGTAACGGCCACCCGGGTATTGAGCGATCAGAAAATCAACAACCAAGCCTGCTCATACTCCTGCGAATCCAATCAGTAGCACTACCGTACAGTCCGGTCTCTTTCTCAGATATGTCTCATATCACAGCCTGGGGTTGGTAAAATGTCAGAACTCAATAGCCTGATAAGTCATGCCGATGCAAGGTCCATAACGGTTTGAGAAACTACTGATAACACTCACTAACAAATCTCAGCAACCCTGGCCAGGGATTTCCTATTATGGCCAATCGAGCATAGCGCAACATCAACCCCTAATACCGAGAGAGACGAATCCCCTCCTATCGCTCATTTCCTCTATGTGACTCGGGACTGTACCCAAAAAACTCCGTTTTGCACGATCTCTTGAACGTGGTAAGGTGGAAATCAAAGCACAGTAGGAATCACACAAGACTCTATGAAGATCTCGGGTCGACAGACTAACCTGTACCAATGTCACCAGAGAACTGCTATCTGACGATAGGTATAATACCATCTAGGAATTCTCGGCGAGTCCGTCCAGTGTACCCAGTCTCCACTGAGCACCCTTATACCATCTCTGATGTCAAACACCAATGGATGTGGCATCATCCATCGCCTACCATATAGGTCAAGAAGCGTATACGCTAGTCTACTCTAGAATATCGATGCCCCGTCTCGATACTCCCTGTTCTCCGCCGAAAGACGGGACGAAGACGTTGGGACGTATCTCCTGAATTTAGGGGCAGATTGTCACGACCCGAAATATTAGCTCGTGACCAGCATTTAAATCACGCAACGTCTAAAGACGTAACGTAATTCAAGTAAGCTGAAACCCAGAAATCTAAACCTTTTTAAGAAAATAAAGGAGGTGAAGTTTTGAAATAAAGGTATAATGAGATCAAGTTTTCTTAAAATGCATAGAAAAGGGAAATGAAAATGCAAGTGGAATTTACTAGTTTGAAAACATGTTTCGTCTTTTAAAATTTGGGCAGCACCTCCTTTGTATATTTTGATCCAAAACCACATATACAAGATAATGATAAAGGCATCCCCAAGCGGGAGCTAGCTCTTCGCCAAACGGCGGATCACAACCACGCAAGACAATATAAATAAGTATACGACGCCCAACGGCAAAGATCAACACAAAAGATAAAGAAAAGCAAGACATAAAAACCACAAGTAGTGGAAAACCCCTTGCCCAAAGTCTCGCAACCACAATCCCACTAAATCTCATTACATAAACAATTTACTAATTTTGATTGATGGAGTTGACTAGATACAATATGAAATAGAAAATACAATAGTGGGTACGATACAAATGTCCCACCTACCAATGCAAAACACCCGAATGCAATTGTGTTCTAGTGAAGCCGCTACTGATCCATGCGGTCTACCTGCAAGAACTGTGGCACAACGGGGGTGAGTTGCCAACTCGTGAATAGAAATATATCAACAAGAAGAAATCGAATAAACAACGACTCCTGGGTCAACTATATCATGAAGGTAATACTATGATATCTAGGATGACCGGGTCGAATATGTGCCAACAATAACTCAAGTCTATAAGTATACTAATATCATCCAATCAGAGAATCAATGTCTGTAAGTATGTGGATCTCGTCCAACCATATGATCAATGTATGTATGCATGTGGATCTCGTCCACGTGTCAACCAATGACACAACAATATCATGCATGTAAATATCATAAAAACATATTCATGAAAATATGAGGATATAAATCAACGTGTGTCCCTCGCGACACATCAAAATCATGGAACTGGAGTGTCGAACCTCGACACATAAAAACATCATGAAACCTGTGTCCAGCATCGACAAGTAAATCCTCATATGTCTCAGGCGCCGCACACCCTGGTCGGCCCTCATATCCATCTCTCTACTCCGGTCGGTATCTTCCGGATAACCGCCGAGTCCAAATACAGTCACCGGTAGGTAGTGCTCCTCTGCCAGGCTCATCGTCTACACCTCGAGCTTCTTGCCACGGGGTACCTTACCGGGTCCACCATGTACCCGCAATCGGACTCATCAACCTCCTCAAATCGGGTTTCACATGTCGCTCTCAGAACCGAGAAAACACATGGTGGATGCACTGAAATATCATATCAAGAGAAACCGGGTTTTTAAAACAGTACATGCTTTCTTTTGAAATCGCCACGGTTCTCAAATCCAGAAATCTCATGAAAACAGCATATCTCAATGCGTAAAATCATAAAGCATGATGTATGCGACATATGATAGAAATGTAAGCATCTCCGTATATCATGCAACATGGGACAGTAATATGACATATTAAGGGAAAATCGCTCTTTTAAAATGATTCCAGTTTTTAAATATATCCCGCGGTTCCCAATTTCTCCAAAGTCAAATGTAACATCGTCTATGTATGTGCAATAAGTATGTATGTAGGCATGAATGTGTAGGATATATGTATGCCCTAGAGGCCATTATTGTAAGTCCATATTGCGACCCCCGGTTCTTACGGGGAGGCGGAAACGGTATAAAAAACAAATTTTTATCGCAAGAGGCAACATGGACTAAACAAGGTCGGGATCGTGTCTAAACTAAACTAGCATACATGCTAAAGAGACTTAGCTACTCGGATGAAGGTTATACCTAAACTTGAACTCCTTCTTCTTCAAACCTTGTAGAGGTTGATGGTTCTTGCCTTGTAGCCTTCATCCGTCGAAGATGGATCCACATCGAGAGTTCAACCTTTGGGCTCTTCCTCATGCTTTGAGTGAACTAGGGTTTCCGGCTTGCTAAACCTTGAACCTAGAATGAGTAGAGAGTGTTTAAGAGGTGTTTTTCTTTTAAAAGAGAAGGATTCTCAACACATGAGAAGGGTTCTCTTTTGCTAGAGGAAGAAGAAGATGAAGAGAGGAGAGAGAAGCTAAATGAGATAATGAGACCTCTTTCTCTTTCTTGCAACCATAAAAAAAGAAAAAGAATTATCTAAATAACAATAATAATTGAAATGAGAATAGTTGATGGTTGTTTTGGAATGACCACTATCATACTTCATTAAATGAATGTTGGCAAGAATCAAGGAGCATCCTTGCTTAATAATGATGATGGTCAAAAATTCAACCATGGTCAACAAGTCAACAAAACCAACCATAACATATTTTCATTTAATTACTATTATTAATAGATATCTCACTAATTCATTAGGGTTTGGAAAAAAGACGACTGTCAACTGTGCATGCGCACCCGTTACGAAACCCTAATGAAAACCCTCTTCTTCCGCCTCAAACAACTGTGCATACACACCTGCATTCTTGTTCCGAGGAACATGAATACTGAGAGATAAAAGCAACCCCAAAACATACACCAGTATCCGGCTCAAACCAGAGCCCGCTGGCAATATCCGTCCGGACTCCAAACGTGCACAAGTGCGCGGATGAGAACGAACCCTGTCGCAAAACCATGCGACCTCTACTCTGTTTTGCCCAGAGGCGAATACCCTCTGTGTGGGACTCTAAAGACTCGACACTATGCTGGCAGTGGGTTTAACCATAGACCGCAAGCGGTACTAGCTGTGCGTAACGGTCCCCAGGTAGATGCCGACAAGAAGGCTGACGAGGTGAAACCCCATCTATACTCCTACTGAGTCTGAATGTGACAGTCTCCGTACAGTCCGGTCTGTTCGTCTGATACATCGCATGTCGGGCCTAGGGGGCGGTAAAACGTCAGTCCCCTAATAGCGGTACAAGTCGTGTCGGAGTGAAGCCCAAAACACCCTGAGATAACACTGGAACCTACCAGTATATCTCGCTTGCCCTGGCCAGGGACTACTCGTGTAATGGCTCTCCTAGACACAGCGCGATGTCAACCCCCAATACCGGGAGAGACGAATCCTGTCTAACCGTCACTGTCTCCAAGTGCTTCGGGACTGCACCCAACCACCACCTGTTAGCACGACTCCTTTGAGCCATGGTAGGGTAGTGATCAAAGTGCAGTGGGAACACACTTGAGGAGAAGTGCCAGTGTCAAGTCAGCGGACTAAGCTGTACTCATGTCACCTGGGAACTGATAACTGACGATAGGTATAATACCAACCTGTCAGTTCCCGACGAGTCCTGTCCAGTGTACTCGTAACCCAACGAGCACCCGTATACTATCTCCAGCACGACGTACTGATGGCTGTGGGACAGACCATCTCCCACACTGGGATGAGAAGCGCATACGCTAGTCTACTCCGGAGTATCGATGCCCTGTCTCGATAGTCCTGCGACTAGGGACCTGTATAAGGATATGCTTATAGATTACCCAGCCCCCACTAGTGTGACTGCCATCACAACGCTGGTAATCAAGCAAAGATCCTAAGGGCTCCACTAATGCGTATAAGTGATATAGTAAAATAAACACAAGTACACATTGAAGTAGAGACAAACCAAGTTGCATACTACTATATTGAGCAAGATTGTTTATACAAGGTGAATATCCCAAGCTTCCATTAAGTAATATACAAACTAGTATGATACAGTAATGGCCTCTAGGGCATATACACTAACAATCTCCCACTTGCACTAAGGCCATGTACTGGCGTATCGAAGACCTATCATCTCGATCAGCCGCTCGAACTGAGTCTGGGGTGGGGCCTTGGTGAATGGATCTGCAGTGTTCTCTTCTGAAGCAACCCTCCGAACCTCGATCTCCTTGCGATCCACGATCTCCCTAATCATGTGATACCGCCTCAAGATGTGCCTGGATCTCTGATGGGACCTGGGTTCCTTCGCTAAAGCTATAGCCCCGTTGTTGTCGTAATACAGAGGTATTGGGTCAACAATGGACGGAACCACCTGAAGTTCTTTTAAGAACTTTCTCATCCAGACAGCTTCTTTTGCGGCATCAGATGCAGCAATGTATTCCGCTTGCATAGTCGAGTCTGCAACGGTTTCCTGTTTGGAGCTCTTCCAACACACCGCCCCTCCATTGAGGGTAAGACAAAACCCGACATGGACTTGGAATCATCCTTGTCACTCTGGAAGCTGGAGTCAGCAAAGGCCTCGATCTGGAGGTCTTTTCCGCCATACACCAAGAACATCTCCTTAGTCCTTCTCAGGTACTTGAGAATGTTCTTTACCGCTATCCAGTGTTTCTCCCCAGGGTTTGACTGATACCGGCTTACCACACTCAGTGCATAAGCTACATCCGGACTGGTACACAACATCGCATACATTATAGAGCCTACCGCAGAAGCGTAGGGTATAATAGACATGTGATCCCTCTCCAAATCAGTCTTAGGAGACATCTCTTTAGAGAGGGTGATCCCGTGACAAGCCGGTAGGTTACCGCGCTTGGAATCTTCCATACTGAATCTTTTCACTATGGTGTCGATATACCTGGACTGAGAAAGTCCTAATATCCTCTTGGATCTATCACGATGGATCCGGATCCCCAGGATGTATGAGGCATCACCCAGGTCTTTCATGGAGAACCTGTGTGACAAGAACCCCTTGACAGATTGTAGCATAGGAATGTCATTTCCTATTAAGAGAATGTCATCCACGTATAGAACGAGGAATACTACAGTTCTCGCTACAAATCTACTATAGATGCATGGTTCATCTGGATTTTTGATAAAGCCAAATTCCTTGACCGTCTCATCAAAACAGATGTTCCAACTCCGCGATGCCTGCTTTAGTCCATAGATGGACTTAAGCAACTTGCACACCTTTCCGCTGCTCCCACTCTGAATGAAACCCTCTGGCTGATCCATATAGACACACTCCTCTAAATTTCCATTCAGAAAAGCGGTCTTTACGTCCATCTGCCAAATCTCATAATCGTGGAAGGCAGCAATGGCAAGAAGGATCCGAATGGATTTCAGCATAGCCACTGGAGAAAAGGTTTCGTCATAGTCCAAGCCAGGTCTTTGACGGAAACCCTTTGCTACAAGTCTAGCTTTATAGGTCTCAACCTGTCCATCTACACCAATCTTCCTTTTGAAGATCCACTTGCATCCTACGGGTTTTACCCCGTCTGGAGCAATGTCCAACGTCCATACTTTTTTGGTGTACATGGACTCCATTTCGGTCCGCATTGCATCCAGCCATTTTACCGAGTCAACGCTCTGAACGGCCTGCTGGAAGCTAGTAGGCTCATCATAATCTATGATGCAATCCTCTCTATCCCCGTCTATGAGAAAACCGTAGTATCTCTCGGGCGGATGAGACTGCCTACTACTCCTGCGGAGCGGCGTAGGAATGTCCTGTTCATTTGAACCCTCTGGTTCTACTAAGCTTTCAGTAATAGTTTGTGGTTCTGGAATTTCTTCCAGTTCTACTGTGCTCCCATTTATCTCCTTTTCTAAGAACTGGTGTTCTAGAAAGTGGGCATTACGAGAAACAAGGACTTTTTGTTCCTCTGCGTAGTAGAAAAGATACCCCCTGGTGCTCTTTGGGTATCCCACAAACTTGCACAGTACTGAGCGTGCCTCGAGTTTTTCCGCATGCTGCTTTTTGACAAAAGCCGGACATCCCCAGATCTTCAGATATTGAAAATAGGGTTTCTTCCCACTCCATAACTCATATGGTGTGGTAGGCACAGTCTTAGTGGGAACTCGGTTCAAAAGGTACGCAGCTGATTCTAGTGCATACCCCCAGAATGATCGCGGTAACTCAGCGTTACTCATCATGGACCGTACCATATCCAATAGGGTGCGGTTCCGTCTCTCCGATACACCGTTATGTTGCGGAGTGTATGGAGGAGTAAGCTGAGAGAGAATTCCATTCTCTTTTAAGTAGTTCAGGAACTCGGCACTCAAGTATTCTCCACCTCGATCCGATCTTAGAATCTTGATACTTTTGTCGGTTTGTTTTTCTACCTCATTCTTATATTCCTGGAATTTTCCAAAGGCTTCAGATTTATGTTTCATCAAGAAGACATGTCCGAACCTTGAAAAATCATCCGTAAAAGTAATGAAGTAAGAAAAACCGCTTCGCGCAAGTGTAGACATTGGACCGCACACGTCGCTGTGTACGAGCCCCAAGAGCTCGCTCGCTCTTACTCCGTGTCCAGTGAACGGAGTCTTTGTCATCTTTCCTTTGAGACAGGATTGACAAGTGGCATACGATTGGTATTCGAACTGATTCAAATACCCTTCTTTATGTAACTTAGTCAACCTTCTCTCATTGATGTGACCCAGTCTACAATGCCATAAGAAAGCCTGATTGATATCTGGAGACTTTCTTTTGTGTGTATTCTGGACATTAAAAATCTGTGGTTGGTTTAACACGTATATACCATTGCTCAGTGTACCTGACCCAATCAGAACTTGATTAAGGTGAATGTTTACAACATTACTTACAAACGCAAATTCATAACCTTCTTTAGAAACTAAAGATACAGAAATGATATTACAAGTTGCGTTGGGTACAAAAAAAATTACGCAAAACCAAAACATGCCCATCTGACATTCCCAGGTGATAGTCCCCCACGGCTTTAGCATCCATGCTAGCTCCGTTCGCAACTCTGAGGGTCATGTCACCTGCCTTCAAAACCATACGGTTTCTCAACGCCTGCAAAGAATTACAGATATGAGATCCTGATCCGGTATCCAATACCCAGGAAGTAGAATTTATAGAAAGACAGTTTTCAATAACATACACACCTGAAGCTGAAGCCGCAACCTTCTTCAGTTCCTGTGTCCTGGCCATCCAGGCCTTGCAATCTTTCTTCCAGTGTCCACTCTTATGACAATAGAAGCATTCCTCTTTACCCACAAGCTTCCCCGCAATCTTTGTTGCCTTTTCCTTTCCCTTCGTACCCACTTTACTAACACCGCCTCTTGGTTTGGCGGGGGCTTTCTTCCTCTTTCCCTTGGCTTTCGCCTTGGACCTGGAGGAAGAAGATCCTCCTACAAACAAAGCGGGTGTATCCCTACCCTTCTGTAGGGTGCCCTCTGCGCTCCTCAGCATGTTGAGGAGTTCTGAAAGTTCAACTTCCTTTTCTTGCAAGTTGAAATTCAGTATGAACTGGGCGTAAGTGGATGGAAGGGACTGGAGAATTATATCCGTATAGAGTTCACTATCCAACGTGGTCCCAAGTTCCGTGAGCTCCTCAGTGTAGCCAATCATCTTAAGCACGTGGTCCGCTACCGATGATCTGACGGCCAACTTTGTCGAAAATAACTTCTTCGACACTTCGTATCTTGCGATACGAGACTGCTCTCCATACAGTTCTTTTGTATGGAGAAATATGGATTCCAAATCCATATTCTCGTGCCTCCTCTGATGATCGTTGTCCATCGAGGCAAGTACGAGGCACCTGGCCTTCGCGCTGTCAATCTCCCAAGTCTTACGGATTTCCTTATCCGCGACGCTGGAGGTGGGACCTGGGACGGGGGGAGCTTTGGTGGTAAGAAGATACCCCAGCTTGTCGTAAGTGATTGCCAACTTGACATTCCTGAGCCAATCTTTGTAGTTTGGCCCTGTCAATATGTTTTTATCTAGAAGTAACTTAAGTCCAGTCATTTCGATTTGGTCGCTGCAGGGGGGAGAGAAGAAACACTTTAGCACGATGCTCTTGCAAGTTTAGAATGGTTTTTAATTTGTCTAAACAGGATGGCTCCCACTGTCTCTCGAATCCCTCCTCAAACCATAAAGAAAGAATTAGTCAGGATCAATCCCACCGCACAATACTTGCTTAACCGTTCAGCCAGGCCAGTGTCGGTACTTCGAGGGAGGTTTTCCAACGCTTTCGCGAAGTTCCTTAATTAAATAACCTCTTTTCCCTGGGGGCGTAGCCCCGCTAACACCTTTCTAGGCACCTACTAGGTTTATAGCATTGATCGTTTAGTGAAAAATTTTCCGAGGAGTAGCATATACTCACAGTAGGATCGGGATCCAAATATCATCGCGTGATGAAACTGAAGGAATCCTACCAGAATCACCACACTCCAAATGGTATGCAAATCTAGCAAGTTTCAGTACTTATGAAACTCCCGATGTGGATTTTTGCCCCATGCTCTTATGACCTTGGCGTGAGGTCAAAATGTCATAAGTCACATGTCAAGTTCTTCCCATCATTATCCTGGTTAATTTGAACCCACCCGTACCTACCCTTGACGTAGGCCAAAATGGCAGTACGACTGTCTCAAACCAACGCATTCTATCTATGCAACAGATAAATATCCGGCAGCTACCAATCACTATGCCTTGGCGTGAGGTCAAAATACATAGCTTGAATACTACCGTATATTTAACTGAAATGATGGAGGGCTACGAATGGTTTTGGCGAAACCGTGAACGTAGTGAACTTGATATAATCGATGGAACGAGATAGCTTTTAGAAGGAGTGGCTCATGCTCTGCATTTAAAAGTTAGTTTTGAAAAGAACCGAGTGGTTTTTCGAAAGTGTTCCAACGATTTTAACTTGGTTTATTATCTTGCATTAGTTCTTTTAATGCGTGATATTCTTGCATTAGTACTTTTAATGCGTCCCATCATTTAATCCTACCATTGCAGAAAACAACCAAAATATGACGTACGCTTATACCATTCGCATTCGCCACGGGGTCCTGTCATCACTCGTTAGGTTACTTAACTAACGACAGAGCGGGGGCTGGGCTAGCGCGGCTGTAAAACATAAGCAACGCCTAAATAGAAAGCAATGATAGACATTACAGATCACAGATGAATACATTGGATATACTAGCAATCCGCAATCCTTTCGAGCCTGGAACGAAAAGCGGATAACACGGTTTCGGTGAATAGCCAAATACCCCACCCAAGACCCCTACGGGTGCGGCAAACTACCCGCCAAGTACCCGGCGGTTTGTGCACCCCTCCATGGGTCTATCCTAGGAGCAAAAACAGTAAAAAGAATTATACAATGACGGCTACAACCCCGACCCGGTTGTGCGGCCAAACAAATAATAATTATTACATCAATTTACATTTACAATGAATGAAAGAAAAACAAAAGCTCATCTCACATCCACCCCGGCTATTCACCCGCGACAGTCCAACACATTCATATACACATTCCAATATCAAACACAGATCATGTATAACCCCGACTAATCGTCTTATAGCGATTAGCCGACGTTCAATACATGCAAGCATCACATATATAACCATCATAGTCAAAGTGCAGTGAAGTTCGGAAAAATACGGAATTATAGGACCCCAAAAACAAATTTCTTTTCTGGAAAATCTGGGCACATATAATATATTTCAAAAATCCCAAAACCAACACAGACACACACTGCACGAAAAACGATGCACAGAAGACGACAAAGCGCGGCGCTTCCGCGGCACATGCCTACCTCGTGCGGCGGAAGGGCGGCGGTTTGGATGAATTAGGGCATCGTTTTTCTTGGGTGTTCACACAAAACCCTGAGCCGAATTTACAAGTATAAAGTTTTTCATTTAGAGCAGAAAAAATTTCAACAGAAACTTAGGGTTTTGTTTTTCCGGTTTTGTGATTTTTTCGGTTCCGAACTTCGTTACACTTCACTACCAAGCTAGTTTAAGTTTAGTTAGGCTCTGATACCACTGTAAGTCCATATTGCGACCCCCGGTTCTTACGGGGAGGCGGAAACGGTATAAAAAACAAATTTTTATGGCAAGAGGCAACATGGACTAAACAAGGTCGGGATCGTGTCTAAACTAAACTAGCTACATGCTAAAGAGACTTAGCTACTCGGATGAAGGTTATACCTAAACTTGAACTCCTTCTTCTTCAAACCTTGTAGAGGTTGATGGTTCTTGCCTTGTAGCCTTCTTCCGTCGAAGATGGATCCACCTCGAGAGTTCAACCTTTGGGCTCTTCCTCGTGCTTTGAGTGAACTAGGGTTTCCGGCTTGCTAAACCTTGAACCTAGAATGAGTAGAGAGTGTTTAAGAGGTGCTTTTCTTTTAAAAGAGAAGGATTCTCAACACATGAGAAGGGTTCTCTTTTGCTAGAGGAAGAAGAAGATGAAGAGAGGAGAGAGAAGCTAAATGAGATAATGAGACCTCTTTCTCTTTCTTGCAACCATAACAAAAGAAAAAGAATTATCTAAATAACAATAATAATTGAAATGAGAATAGTTGATGGTTGTTTTGGAATGACCACTATCATACTTCATTAAATGAATGTTGGCAAGAATCAAGGAGCATCCTTGCTTAATAATGATGATGGTCAAAAATTCAACCATGGTCAACAAGTCAACCATGGTCAACAAGTCAACAAAACCAACCATAACATATTTTCATTTAATTACTATTATTAATAGATATCTCACTAATTCATTAGGGTTTAGAAAAAAGATGACTGTCAACTGTGCATGCGCACCCGTTACGAAACCCTAATGAAAAACCTCTTCTTCCGCCTCAAACAACTGTGCATACACACCTGCATTCTTGTTCCGAGGAACATGAATACTGAGAGATAAAAGCAACCCCAAAACATACACCAGTATCCGGCTCAAACCAGAGCCCGCTGGCAATATCCGTCCGGACTCCAAACGTGCACAAGTGCGCGGATGAGAACGAACCCTGTCGCAAAACCATGCGACCTCTACTCTGTTTTGCCCAGAAGCGAATACCCTCTGTGTGGGACTCTAAAGACTCGACACTACGCTGGCAGTGGGTTTAACCACAGACCGCAAGCGGCACTAGCTGTGCGTAACGGTCCCCAGGTAGATGCCGACAAGAAGGCTGACGAGGTGAAACCCCATCTGTACTCCTACTGAGTCTGAATGTGACAGTCTCCGTACAGTCCGGTCTGTTCGTCTGATACATCGTATGTCGGGCCTAGGGGGCGGTAAACGTCAGTCCCCCAATAGCGGTACAAGTCGTGCCGGAGCGAAGCCCAAAACACCCTGAGATAACACTGGAACCTACCAGTATATCTCGCTTGCCCTGGCCAGGGACTACTCGTGTAATGGCTCTCCTAGACACAGCGCGATGTCAACCCCCAATACCGGGAGAGACGAATCCTGTCTAACCGTCACTGCCTCCAAGTGCTTCGGGACTGCACCCAACCACCACCTGTTAGCACGACTCCTTTGAGCCGTGGTAGGGTAGTGATCAAAGTGCAGTGGGAACACACTTGAGGCGAAGTGCCAGTGTCAAGTCAGCGGACTAAGCTGTACTCATGTCACCTGGGAACTGATAACTGACGATAGGTATAATACCAACCTGTCAGTTCCCGACGAGTCCTGTCCAGTGTACTCGTAACCCAACGATCACCCGTATACTATCTCCAGCACGACATACTGATGGCTGTGGGACAGACCATCTCTCTCACTGGGATGAGAAGCGCATACGCTAGTCTACTCCGGAGTATCGATGCCCTGTCTCGATAGTCCTGCGACTAGGGACCTGGATAAGGATATGCTTATAGATTACCCAGCCCCCACTAGTGTGACTGCCATCACAACGCTGGTAATCAAGCAAAGATCCTAAGGGCTCCACTAATGCGTATAAGTGATATAGTAAAATAAACACAAGTACACATTGAAGTAGAGACAAACCAAGTAGCATACTACTATATTGAGCAAGATTGTTTATACAAGGTGAATATCCCAAGCTTCCATTAAGTAATATACAAACTAGTATGATACAGTAATGGCCTCTAGGGCATATACACTAACAATTATATGATAGTGGATGTATTTATACATGTATATATATATATATATATATATATATTTAGTGTACATTCTTGCTCGACATGATAGTATGCTATCTAGTTCTTCTTTATCTGACATGTTGATTTGATCATGCTTTTATTCATTCATACATGTTGATAAAGCCCTGAGGATATAGGCTTGACTACTGTGATTATGATGGAGATCATACTAGTGGGACATCTGTAGTTTATAAGAATATACTGAAATGTCCCTAGTCGTAGGTATATCGAGACAGGGCATCGATATACCAGAGTAGACTAGCGTATATGATACTAGACCCATATGATGGGCGATGGATGTTCCTACATTCATCGATGTTTGACATCGAGATCGTATGCGGGTGCTCAGTGGTGACTGGGTACACTGGACGGACTCGCCGAGAACTCCTATATGGAATTATATCTATCGTCAGATAGCAGTTCTCAGGTGACACTGGTGCAGGTTAGTCTATAGACCCGAGATCGTCATAGAGTCTTGTGTGTTCTCCCACTGTACTTTGATTACCACCCTACCACGGCTCTACTGAGTCGTGCAAACAGGTGGCCGTTGGGTACAGTCCCGAGACACACGAAGGCGATGAGCGATAGGAAGGGTTTCGTCTCTCCCGGTATTTGGAGTTAATGCTGTGCTATGCTCGACTGGCTATATCAGTAAGTTCCTGGCCAGGGCTGTTGAGATTTGCTGATAAGTGTTATCAGTAGTATCTCGATCTGTTATAGACCATTCATCGGCACGACTTATTGAGTTATTGGGGTCGACGTTACCATCCCTAGACTCGATATGTAGCATATCTGACGAAGAGACCGGACTGTATGGTAGTGTTGCCGGTTAGCTCGACGGGAGTTGTAGCAGGTTCGCTTGTTTTCTTCTGATCGCTCAATACCTGGGTGGCCGTTATGTTTAGCTGACCGCTTGCGGCTTGGGGGTGCTTGATATGATCATCACCCACTACCGGCGTATTGACGAGTCTTAGAGTCCCACAAAGGAGTTACCTAGTCCAGGCGAAACGTTGTGGTGTGCATATGCGATATGCGCATGGACCCGGTTAAAATGCGTGTATGAGATACCGTATATTAATCGGGAGGCTTGCTTTTGGTCGGGTCGTATGTGATATGACCGGGTTGCTAAATCAAGTGTTGATTTATCATTTAACCATTAGTTTCTCACTAGAAATTCTTTCTTGTCTTTTTGGGTGTATGCATGCATGTATGCATTCATTCTTGTTCATGCACATATGGATGTGCATGCACACATACATGCATACATCATTCTATCATGGTTGTATATATAGAAGATGGTGGCAATATAAGACTCACACCTTATGATTATATATATGGATATATATTGTATTTGTTTTAAAACTAAAGAAAAGAAAAAGGTTAATCCATGGTTATCTTCTACACTCTTCTTTAAACTAACCTTTGTTCACCCACTTTTTAACCATGAGTTAATCTTTCTTTTGTCTTTTAACTCAAGTACAATAATATCTTTATTATGTAACCATGGTTTCAGATGAAGAGTAGAAAATATATATACTTATATTTTCTATTTTTCATATTAAGCTTATCATTATCTTGAGCTTAGAAAGCCATCATCTTCTTCCTCCTTTCTCTCTTGCTCTCTAGTTCTTTCAAGTAAGCAAAAGAGTAATCAAGTTAGGATTTTGAAGTGAGAAAACCAACCACAACACCATTCTACACTAGTCTTGCCCACTTGTGAAGAGTGTTAGCTTCCATTTCTTCTCTTGATCTTGTGAAGTTTCTAGCTTGGACATAGAGGACTCCGGGTGGATCATCGTGGACCTAGAGGTTCTCAAGCGGACGTTTTCCAACCCTCAAGTAGCCAAGGAGTCTAGCGTAGGGAGCTACAAAGCTTGTACTCTCAAAACTATAGCTTTATCAACTTGTGATGATGTGTATGTTTAGAAACCCTAAAATTCTAGTGATGATTCTTTGTATGTTCACTTAGCACCTTAAAAATTTAATTTTGAGACATGTGATGCTTCCAAACCCTTCATGAGGTGCTAGGTAAACCTAACATTGGTATCAGAGCCGACCTAGAACTTTAGGCGACACTTTAACGAAGTTAAAACTCCGATCGAACCAAAATACGGACTTTTTGAACACTCTCTGGACATTTTTTCAAACTGTGTTATTTTCAGAATTAAAAATACTTAAAAAATTCAGCAGGCAATTCTATGAATCTATCTGAAAAACGAAGCCATGATCCGTACAAGCCGCCGCGGAACCGCGGCCATAGCTTGCTTGGGCTGCGGCTCCGCGGCCGTACAGATGAGTCAATGCCTCGTTTTTCCAGTGTAATGTTTCTATCTGCTTGTATATATTTTTAGGTATGTTTAATCTGATTCATGTATTGGATTTTCTGGGGATTGTTTTGGATTCGGTGATTCGATCGGAATTTTAATCTCGTGCCTTTTTCGGATAATTTAGAAAGTATTAAAAAGTTCGAACGGATATCATTAACTCACTTTTTCACGGCACGAAAAATTTTCAAGTGTTGAATCTTTTTTCGAGTTTAAATCTTTCGGAAATGCGTGCAAGTTTTGTGGTGGACCCACTAGAAGACAACAAACCTTAACTCGATTATGTGACCGTCTTGAACTGCATTTTGAACCTTAGGGTTTGAGGCAGTACGGCGTGCCACATGTGAGGCGTTGGCTTGACCCTTCTTCGGCTGGACCGCTACTACTGTGACACATTCCGGATTTTTGGAACTCCGCTCAAGTGTTGAGCTTTAGGAAATTTTGGGTATTTGATTATTCGATCGAAAAGTTTAATACTGTCTATTTATCTGGAATGTGATACAATATTTGGAATTCATATAGTTAGGCATGAAATGCGAAGTATGTGATATTTCAGATTTACGATGTCTAAAGAGAATGTGGATTCCAAATATTGTAGTTTTACACTTTCTTTTCTGTGACCGTAAGTGTAGTATGTCGCATATCGCCGGTTTCGTTGCTATACATCAACGACAATCGGGGTACGCATACTTACTTACGTTGATGATATATGATATTATGTGTTACTGAGATATGATGTGCAGGATTGTCGCGATTGAATAGCCGGGGGTTTTATGTGAGATGAGAGTTTTATTTTTCATTCATGTAAAATTCAAATGTAATGTAATATTCTTTTATTTAGGGCACTTCCGGGTTGAGGTTGATGTCACCAGTGTTGTATATTATTTACTTTTCCGCATTAGGATAGACCCATGGAGGGGAGCACAAGTGACCGGGTTCTGGGGTTCAGTGGGAGGCCATCTCGAGGAGTCGAGACCGGGGGTCTCCTAAACTCCAGGATTGGTAGGGTCGCTTGTCGCTCTCGTAGGGGTCTAGGGGTGTGGGCTTGGCTATTCATCGCGACTGTGGAATCCGTATTTTCTATTGTTGGCTAAATACTAAATACGGACGTCCTAGTATATCCCACATTATATATATGTTTCTGCTGCCTGTGTTCTGTGATATCTGAGACGAATGATATATTATATATGAGATATATAGTAGACGTTGCTTATGTTTTACACCCGCGCTAGTCCCATCCCGGTATGCCGTTAGTTAAGTAACCTAACGGTGCATAACGGAACATTGCGGCGAATGTGGATGGCATAAGCGTACGTTGTATTTTCGTTTCTTTTCTGTGATTGGCTTAAGGACTTAAATGATGGGGCTACATTAATATGATTAATGTAAAGAAAATAAACCTAAAAAGATGTTGTAGAATCGGATTTGAAAACCACTCGGCTCTTTATGAAAAAGCTACTTTTCAAAACTGCGGAGCACAAGCCACTCCTTTTGAAAACCATTCGATTCTACGACGATATCAAGTTCAAAGCGTTAAAGATTTTCTTAAAAATTATCCGCAACCCTCCGTCATTTTAGGAAGTAGAGTACTTAGTATTCGTGCTACGTTTGTTGACTTTAGTTAAGGCGTAGTGTACGGTAGCTAAGTGATGTCTTCCTACACTGCATATGATGCAGATTAATTAGGACATTCATGCGACTTTGTTGACCATAGTTAAGGGTCATATGGGTGGGTCTAATTAATCAAGAAATGACGGGTAGAACTTGACTGGTGCTTATGATTTGTTGACCATAGTTAAGGTCATAAGTACTAGGGATAAAAATCATACCGAGAATTTCAAGTGTTGAGATTTGCAATGAGATTGCATACCTTCCATATGATGGTTGGATCCCGATCCCACTGTGGGCAATAGTTGCTCCAAGGAGAGTTTTGCAGTTTACAATTAGCTAACTCATTAGGTGTCTAGAAAGGTGTTAACGGGGCTACGCCTCTGGGAAAACGAGGTTTACTTTAATTAGGTCCGTGCGAAAGCACGGGGAACCTTCCTCAAGTACCGACACTGGCCTGGCTGAACGGTTAGCGAAGTTGTAGACTGTAATTAATCCTGGCTAGTTTTCTTTTTAAGGTTTGAGAGAAAAACTTGATTAAAGCGGTGGGAGACATCGATTAGACAAGATAATAACCAATCTGATCTTTGCAAGAGCTTTCGCTGAGTGTATTCTTTTCTCTCTCTTAATGGCAGATACCAATGACTGGACTCAAGCTTCTACTAGATAAAAATAAACTGAATGGGACCAATTATAAAGACTGGCTGAGGAATCTGAAAATAGCCTTGACTTATGATAAAGTATCATATGTCTTCACGGCTTCAGCCCCGCCCGTCCCAGGTCCAAAATCCTCAGTTGCGGACAAAGAAGTCCGCAAGACATGGGACGCTGACTGTGCCACGGCCAAATACCTCGCGCTCGCATCAATGGACAACACACATCAAAAGCAGCACGAGAATATGGACATTCAAGCCATATTTCTCCATACAAAGGAGTTGCATGGAGAGCAATCCCGCGTATTACGATACGAAGCATCAAAGAAATTGTTTCAGATGCGAATGGCCCCTGGCACATCAGTAGGAGACCATGTTCTGAAGATGATAGCTCTCATAGAAGAGCTTGAGGACCTCGGATGGACAATGGACAATGAACAATATACGGATATTATTCTGCAGTCCCTCTCCTCCACCTTTTCTCAATTCATAGTTAACTTCAACATGCACAACATGGAGAGGGAACTACCTGAACTCCTTAATATGTTAAGGAGTGCATAGAGCACACTGAAATCATTAAAAACTCCCATTATGACTGTTGGACAATCTTCCTCTTCTCGCCCAAAGGCTAAGGCCAAGGGAAAGAAAAAGAAGAAGCCCACCAATCCTAAGGGTGGATTTAAAAAGGTTAAGGGGAAGGAAAAGTCCAAAGCTGGAGAATCGGGGAAAGGGGAATGTTTTCATTGCCACAAAACAGGACATTGGAAGCGCAACTGTACAGAGTATTTGAATCTCAAGAAGAAGCATAGGGATGCTTCCGCTTCAGGTGTGTTTGTGACAGAAAACTATTTTTCAATAAACTCTGCTTCCTGGGTATTAGATACCGGTTCAGGTTCTCACATTTGCAATTCTATGCAAGGGCTGAGAATCAGGTGACTATACTCTCCGCGTTGGAAATGGTTCCAATGTACATATAGTCGCAGTGGGAGAGTATCACTTGGGGTTGCCATCTGGGTGTATATTGGTTTTGAACCCATGTTATTTTGTACCAAGTATGCTTTGTAATATAATATCTATTTCTTTGTTAGACAATGAAGGATATAATTTTTTATTGCAGAACAATGTTATGAACATTCACCTGAATCAAATGTTGGTTGGGTATGGTACACTTAATAACGGGATATATGTCCTAAATCAACACACAGTTTTCAGCATACAACACACTAATAAATGAAAACTTTCAGAAAAAAATAAAGCTTTTCTTTAGCACTGTAGACTTGGTCATATTAACGAAACAAGACTAAACAAGTTACACAAAGATGGATATTTAAACTCCTTTGAATATACATCTTATGCGACTTGCCAGTCTTGTATCAAGGGTAAAATGACCAAAACTCCGTTTACCGGACACGGAGAAAGAGCTACCGAGCTCCTAGGACTCATACATAGTGATGTATGTGGATCAATGTCTACACAGGCTAGAGGCGGTTTTTCTTACTTCATTACTTTCACTGACGATTTCTCAAGATTCGGTTATGTATTTTTATTAAAGCACAAATTCGAAGCTTTCGAGAAATTCACTGAATATAAACAAGAAGTAGAAAAACAAACCGGCTTGAGTATCAAGATGCTTCGATCAGATCGAGGTAGGGAGTACCTCAGTACAGAATTTGCAAACTTCCTAAAAGAGAATGGGATTCTCTCTCAACTTACTCCTCCTTACACACCACAGCACAACGGTGTGTCTGAACGACGGAATCGGACCCTATTAGATATGGTCCGTTCCATGATGAGTGATGCTGAGTTACCTGTCTCATTTTGGGGGCATGCATTGGAGACTGCAGCGTTTCTTTTGAACAGGGTTCTAACCAAAACCGTGTCTACCACGCCATATGAGATATGGTATGGGAAGAGACCATCTCTTAAGAGAATTAAGATTTGGGGTTGCCCGGCCTATGTTAAAAAGCAGAATCCGGACAAACTCAAGACACGGTCGGTCATGTGTAACTTTGTGGGATATCCAAGAAACTCTTATGGATATCTATTCTACCACAAGGAGGAACAAAAGGTGTTTGTTTCTCAGTATGCCACATTCTTAGAAAAAGAGTTTTTCACAGATAAAGATGATGGCAAGGTGGTGGATCTAGAAGAGGTTCTAGAGACACAAACTACATATGACGACTCGGTTGAACCGGCTGTTGCAGTAGAAACTGAGGAACCTCAACCACTCCGTAGGTCTGGTAGGACTTCTCGCCCACCAGAGAGGTACTACGGTTTCCTCATTGATGGTGACAGAGAAGACTGCATCATGGAGGATGATGATCCTACCAGTTTTCAGCAAGCTATCACGAGTAGAGACTCTGTGAAGTGGCTGGATGCCATGAGATCCGAAATGGAGTCTATGTACACCAACAAAGTTTGGACTTTGGACGTTGAACCCCGTGGGGTAAAACCTGTGGGATGCAAATGGATATTTAAAAGAAAGATTGGTGTAGATGGGCAGGTAGAGACCTACAAGGCAAGACTTGTGGCGAAGGGTTTTCGTCAAAGACCAGGTTTGGACTATGACGAGACTTTTTCGCCCGTAGCCATGCTTAAATCCATTCGGATCCTACTTGCTATTGCTGCTCACTATGACTATGAAATCTGGCAGATGGACGTTAAAACGGCATTTCTAAATAGGGATTTAGAAGAATGCGTTTATATGGATCAGCCGGAAGGCTTCATTGACAGTGGGAGCAGTGGGAAAGCATGTAGATTGCTTAAATCCATATATGGGTTAAAGCAGGCATCACAGAGTTGGAACATCTATTTCGATGATGTTATCAAAGAGTTTGATTTCATCAAAAATCCAGATGAACCTTGTGTTTATAAGAAGGCTGTAGGGAGAGCTGTCACATTCCTCGTATTGTACGTGGATGACATTCTTCTGATAGGAAATGACATTCCTATGCTACAGTCGGTCAAATCTTTCTTATCACTAAGGTTCTCCATGAAGGACCTGGGTGATGCCACATACATCCTGGGCATTAGGATCTATAGGGATAGATCCAAGAGGTTATTGGGATTGTCCCAAACCAGGTACATCAACACCATCCTAAAAAGGTTTAGTATGGAAGACTCCAAGCGGGGTGCCTTACCCGCTTGCCATGGGATCTTTCTCTCCAAGGACTCTTGCCCAAAGACCGATGAAGAGAGAGCTCGCATGAGCATTATACCCTATGCTTCAGCAGTAGGATCTATAATGTATGCGATGTTATGTACACGCCCAGATGTAGCTTATGCACTTAGTGTTGTAAGCAGGTATCAATCCAACCCAGGGGAGAATCACTGGATTGCTATAAAGAACATTCTTAAGTACTTACGAAGGACTAAAGAATTGTTCTTGGTGTATGGTAATGGAGATCTTCAGATAGAGGCCTTTACCGATTCGAGCTTCCAGAGAGATAAGGACGACAGCAAATTTATCTCTGGGTTTGTATTTACCCTCAATGGAGGGGCGGTTGGAAGAGTTCCAAACAGGATACCGTTGCAGACTCTATGATGGAGGCTGAGTACATTGCTGTAAATGATGCCGCCAAGGAAGCCGTCTGGATGAGGAAGTTCATCTCGGAGCTAGGAGTAGTTCCAACCATTATTGATCCAATACCATTGTATTGTGATAATAATGGGGCTATGGCGTTAGCTAAGGAGCCTAGGTCCCATCAGCGGTCCAGACACATCCAGAGGCGCTTTCATTTGATCCGGGAGATTGTAGATCGCCGCGAGATCGAGATTAAGAGAGTAGACACAAAGAATAACGCCGCGGATCCACTCACCAAGGCCCTCCCTCAGCCGCAGCATGAGCGACTTTTTGAGATGTTGGGTATGAGATACGCCAATAACTGGCCTTAGTGCAAGTGGGAGATTGTTGGATATATGTATGCCCTAGAGGCCATTATATGATAGTGGATGTATTTATACATGTATATATATATTCAGTGTACATTCTTGCTCGACATGATAGTATGCTATCCGGTTCTTCTTTATCTGACATGTTGATTTGATCATGCTTTTATTCATTCATACATGTTGATAAAGCCCTGAGGATATAGGCTTGACTACTGTGATTATGATGGTGATCATACTAGTGGGACAACTGTAGTTTATAAGCATATCCTGAAATGTCACTAGTCGTAGGTATATCGAGACAGGGCATCGATATACCAGAGTAGACAAGCGTATATGATACTAGACCCATATGATGGGCGATGGATGTTCCCACATTCATCGATGTTTGACATCGAGATCGTATGCGGGTGCTCAGTGGTGACTGGGTACACTGGACGGACTCGCCGAGAACTCCTATATGGAATTATATCTATCGTCGGATAGCAGTTCTCAAGTGACACTGGTGCAGGTTAGTCTGTAGACCCGAGATCGTCATAGAGTCTTGTGTGTTCTCCCACTGTACTTTGATTACCACCCTACCACGGCTCTACTGAGTCGTGCAAATAGGTGGCCGTTGGGTACAGTCCCGAGACACACGAAAGCGATGAGCGATAGGAGGGGTTTCGTCTCTCCCGGTATTGGGAGTTGATGTTGTGCTGTGCTCGACTGGCTATATCAGTAAGTCCCTGGACAGGGCTGTTGAGATTTGCTGATAAGTGTTATCAGTAGTATCTCGATCTGTTATAGACCATTCATCGGCACGACTTATTGAGTTATTAGGGTCGACGTTACCATCCCTAGACTCGATATGTAGCATATCTGACGAAGAGACCGGACTGTACGGTAGTGTTGCCGGTTGGCTCGACGGGAGTTGTAGCAGGTTCGTTTGTTTTCTTCTGATCGCTCAATACCCGGGTGGCCGTTACGTTTAGCTGACCGCTTGCGGCTTGGGGGTGGTTGATATGATCATCACCCACTACCGGCGTATTGACGAGTCTTAGAGTCCCACAAAGGAGTTACCTAGTTCAGGCGAAACGTTGTGGTGCGCATATGCGATATGCGCATGGACCCGGTTAAAATGCGCGTATGAGATACCGTATATTAATCGGGCGGCTTGCTTTTGGTCAGGTCGTATGTTGCTAAATCAAGTGTTGATTTATCATTTAACCATTAGTTTCTCACTAGAAATCCTTTCTTGTCTTTTCGGGTGTATACATGCATGTATGCATTCATTCTTGTTCATGCACATATGGATGTGCATGCACACATACATGCATACATCATTCTATCATGGTTGTATATATAGAAGATGGTGGCAATATAAGACTCACACCTTATGATTATATATATGGATATATATTGTATTTGTTTTAAAACTAAAGAAAAGAAAAAGGTTAATCCATGGTTATCTTCTACACTCTTCTTTAAACTAACCTTTGTTCACCCACTTTTTAACCATGAGTTAATCTTTCTTTTGTCTTTTAACTCAAGTACAATAATATCTTTATTATGTAACCATGGTTTGAGATGAAGAGTAGAAAATATATATACTTATATTTTCTATTTTTCAAATTAAGCTTATCATTATCTTGAGCTTAGAAAGCCATCATCTTCTTCCTCCTTTCTCTCTTGCTCTCTAGTTCTTTCAAGTAAGCAAAAGAGTAATCAAGTTACGATTTTGAAATGAGAAAACCAACCACAACACCATTCTACACTATTCTTGCCCACTAGTGAAGAGTGTTAGCTTCCATTTCTTCTCTTGATCTTGTGAAGTTTCTAGCTTGGACAAAGAGGACTCCGGGTGGATCATCGTGAACCTAAAGGTTCTCAAGCGGACGTTTTCCAACCCTCAAGTAGCCAAGGAGTCTAGCGTAGGGAGCTACAAAGGTTTTACTCTCAAAACCCTAGCTTTATCTACTTGTGATGATGTGTATGTTTAGAAACCCTAAAATTCTAGTGATGATTCTTTGTATGTTCACTTAGAACCTTAAAAATTTAATTTTGAAACATATGTTGCTTCCAAACCCTTCATGAGGTGCTAGGTAAACCTAACAGAATGCATAAAGATATATATTCACAAGTATGTTATGCGAAGAGTCATATCATGATGCAGCAATCCTACTGTGTAGTGACATGGCAATTATCGATAATGAAGTTTGTGGGCCGGCAAATCTGTGTAAGTGTAACATACACATCATCGATAATGGTGCAGGTGTACTAGCACAAGTATAAATAATGCGATGCGAATAACATGAATGCCGCATAAGGTAAATCATATGCAAATACTGACGGGTATACGTATCTAACATGACCCAGTCGGTGAATCTATCAATCGGCATCTAGCCTCACAACATCACGTACGGTATAATCCATCGTACGGCATCCTCTATTCAAGGGTATGGATCAAACCTCAAGTCAAACTCATCACGTCTGGAAAATCATCGTACGACAGCATTAAGCTAATAGGGATCCTATCAACGTATAGGACAATGGGGGTACGGCCTAATATCACGTACGGCCCATCATCCATGATTCACAACGTTCTATATATATCTATATACCTATGTCCCAAGTCATATCCAGACGATCTCATATCAGGAGACCGACAAGGTATCCATCATCTCAATCGACTCGCATCCGAATACCAACATATCATCATATCATCATATTCGTCTTATATTCTTGTCATCGCATTTATATCTCACATCAAGTCGAGTTTACATAAACATTCTATCTCTACTATAAGTATAAGTATCTAATCTAACATACACACCCAAACCATACAATCAGATTTTTAAAGAAGCGAATCGCAGTTTTGAAAATATGGGTTACGGTGTTTTTAAGGAAAAGATATCATTCGAAATTCCGTAACGTCCCTCAAGGTATCTGTTTAAAAGATGCATACAATTCTTCAGTTTAGAAATATGTATGGTTCGGATGACACATCTACGTCGACTATCTAGACATATAGTATCCTAAACGGCAATATCGTCAAATATCATCCTCAAATACCGTCATCACATATTAGCCGTATTATATCACTTCTAACTATCCTTAGTTTCTAATATGGTTTCACTAACTATCATTTAACTGTAACTCTAGTTTCCAAATCTAGGTTTCCTTAACCATATTCTATAAATCAGTTTTCATCAAAACTTTGCGGGGGTACTATACGCCATCCACCCGACTTCCCCGATAGATATAGATCTACTCAACTTGGTCTTCGCTTGCTGAAGTCGATGACGCCATGATCCGTCGCCTCGGAATCCACGCGAGGGTACCTACAATAACAACACATATCGTAACGCTATTAAAATCAAGTTCTGAAATCCAAAACGGTACGCGCATTGCTCATAGGTCAGAACCTATGGCCTACGCGTACAAAATCAACCAAACATCCCTTGTTGTTGATGTACTAACACCCAACAACCAATGTCAAATTCAAATATCAAAACTTAGCATTACAAAATACGGAAAACCATATCCAAAATCACACTAAAATGCTCCCAGATTTTGACTCAGGCCAAAAGTAGTTGCACAAACAAGTCTAGGGTGTTGTATATGATGTATATGACCTACTGGATCAACCACGACACCAATTTCCACCAAGTGGCCAGCCACATCAATAGAAAAGCCAGCAACTCTGCCCCCTAGGCTCCAATGGGGTTCATCTCATCAAGGTAGTCTCCTAGTACCCTGATTTAGTCCCTGGAGTTGTTTGCTAAGCTCAAAATTTCCCCGGGTTGCTCCAGATTTCCCTGCACACCATATATCCGCACAAAACCGACATGGATCAATTCTAAAGTTTGTATTTTGGTTACTACACTCAATTCTAGCTCTTGAATTCAATCCCTAAGGTTTGTAACTGCAACATTTCAGAAAAATAAAATATTATTTTTTGGGAATTTTTATAATTTAATATTAATTTTAAAGAATATTTTAATAAGGCGGTATAATTAAATACCGATAAATGGGGAAAAATTTGGAAAATTATGGAAATTACTAAAGGAGGGTACTTTATGAGATTTGAGCAAATTATAAGAGTTTATGATTTATTTGACACTAATTTTGTGCTAATCGCGATTAAAAATCGCTAATCGGACTTTAAGCGTGTTTTGTGCACATATCACTTTTTAACACTTGTTACATTTTTCCTACATGATTTTGGGTGTATGGATTGTTTTGGGTTTATTATTGAAAAGAGAAGGAAAGAAAAAGGGGAAAAGGAAAAAGAAAAGAAAGTCAAGAGGGATGGGCGAGAGAGAGAAAGAGAGGGTAAGGGGTCAAACTTAGGACCAAGCTCCCATTCCCACTTCACTCTTCACCATTTTCTCTCCTCTCCTCACTTATTTGCTGCTGCTACTGTCCCCCCCCCCCCCTCATCTCCCCCTCCACAAATCACCCCACTTCATCTCCAAAACAAACTCAACACGCCACTCCCACTTCACAAAAAATGTGCATGAGCTCACTAGCAACACATTGGACCAAGAAAGCTTGCATTTTGGACACTTGGGGCAACTCAAGAATTTTCTTGAGTTGCCAAATGAGGTATTTTCTGAACCTTTAGCTTAGTATTCCCATTTCTTTTACATCCATGTTAAATTAGAACCGATATTGTGTTGTTTTGGGAAGTTTGAAAACTTGAGTTGAGGATTAGGGTTTTAGTTGAACCTAAAGGTGAAATTTGGATTACTAGAAGCTAAACAACCCCTGTGGTGATTGATTGGAGACCTAAACCAGAGACTAGAACCCTGGAATATGGATTAAGAAACCCGATATCGGAAGAATTGTGGATTCTGTGAGTGTATTTTGAAATCTGCTAACACCCGGAGCCTCTGAAAATTATTTAGCAAACACAGAGTGATGTGCAGGCAACCTGGAATGTACCACCAAAACCTTAGCCCCTACCCTCTCCTTCAGGCTGCAGATTTAATCTTTCTGGCCGCAATTTGCGGCCAGAGCAGCTTGGATTTGATTCGTGTTGGTTCTGTAGCTTTATCTCCAGTAAATTTGACCCTTGGCATATGCAAAATTGGCAGATTTGACCTAGGGTAGAATCTGGGATCATTTTCTTGTGTTGGCGCATTGTTTTACGACTTGTTTTAAATTGGATTTTGGTATTTGATAATTTATTTCTGTCGGATGGCGTTTGAACGTCAACGACTAGGGTTATTGGTCGTGTTTGCATGCGAGGCTATAGGTTTTTACATATGAGCGCAGCGTATGCCGTTTTTGGTTTTTCGATGTGATTTTAATACGCATTTGCGATTGGATTATATGTGTAGGTACCCCATGTGATGTCGAGACCTTGAAGATGAAGATGGAGACATCGGCATCGGCACACAAGAAGCAAGGTGAGTAGATATATATCTACGGGGGAAGTCGGGTGGATGGCGTATAGCACCCCCGTAGTTCGTAGTATAGCTTATATATAATGGATATATATGTGTGTGTGTGGTTTATGATACGTGGATGATATTCAGGATATGGTTTGTGTTCATGGATTTGTAGTGTTACTTGCGAAACCCTAGAGTAGTTGTTGCACCGACACACACACACACACTTGCATTCATTCATCCTTTACATGTGTGTATATAGGGATATGTGTATATGTATTCACATGGGTATGGGACTATGTGTACATATACTGGATTATGAGGATAGTACTTGGGATTGGAGATGAGTCGATGAGATTGGATTTGAGGCCGTGAGATCGGTGATATGACAGGGTTCGTATTTGAGGTACGACATGATGTTTTAGCGGGTCCTTTGACATGGTGTTTTTCATACACACGCATGCTTTTACATAGATGGTATCAGTTTTGTACTAGACGTAGGTCAGTACCCCGTATCATGATTTTAATAAGAGGATACCAGATGAATAATGTGATGAATGTGATATTTGACCCGTACCCAGATTTGGGATACCGTACGACGGATTTAAGTACGAGCTATATATTGATGATTGATCCGCACTCTTGACTTGAGGATGTCATATTATAGATATTGTATCGTATGTGATACTATTGAGGCGGGATCACCGACTATTATATATATATATATATATATATATATATATATGTATCGACTCAGATGTTAGGCGGTTTCCTTACCCTTCGTTTAGCCTGTTAGCTCAGCCCTATAGTTTAGTGTAGTTGTTAGACTAGATTCGATTCCTACCTATTTCAAAAACTAACGAATCATGGGTATTTTAAAAGACAGGCCAAGGGATTCTACGGATATTTCAAAGGACGTATCTTTTCTTAAAAACACCGTAGCCCTTATTTTCAAAACACCACGATTCGTGTTATTTCAAAAGGCACCACTGTATGACTTATATTTATATTAAATGCAGATTAGTTATAATTGTGTTTATCATTCAGCTCCCGCACATTATTGCTCTTCGCTCCGCATCGCATACTTATATTGTGATTTCATATACCATTATTGATATCATGCTGTCAGGACACCGGCACCATTACCGATGATGCGTATGTTCCACGTACACTTACTTGCCGGCTCACACACATCATCATCGGTAATTGCCATGTCACGTACACTTTAGATAATACTATTTAATTGACATAGCTTGTTAGCTGATAGTTTCGACATGATATTAGTGTACTTGCCCTATATGCCAGTTTAGACATTGCGGTTATTACTTGCTACATCATGCATATTATTATTCACTGTTATGCGGTATTATGGAGTTTTGTGCCTATATTCACTGTTACATGCTGTTGATGATTGGATTTCGGATTTTTATGAGATTTCCTGGATTTGGGAGAAAACCGCAAGAATATTTATAAACTTCTCTCTCTTTTTAAAATGAAATATGCGGTTTTCTCATGATGTATGAGTCGTCCACCATGATGTTTTCTCGGTTATGAGATGGATTTCGAGACCCGATTTGAGGAGTTGGATGAACCGTCTGCGGGTACATGGTGGACCCGGTAAAGTACCCGGGGGCAAGAAGATCGAGTAGTAGACGATGAGCCCGGCAGGGGAAGACTGCCTACCGGTGATTTTATCTGACGCGTCGGATATTCGGAGGATACCGTCGTGGTCGTGTGATTGATGTTAGAGGCCGATCCGGATTGACGGCGCCCTAAATAGTGAGATTTGAGACACTGAGATTTTGTGATTTTGAGCTATTGAGATTTGATGATACAGGCCAGTCCGGATAGCCGGAGCCTGAGATATTGGGATTTATGTTTTGTGTCGATACTAGACACTATTTATGTTGATTTTATTGATAATACCTCGTTTTAAATGTACAGAAATCTCACTAAGTTATGAAGGCAGTTTCTTCATTTACTTGTATTCTATTTTCATGCATTCATACCTCATTCATATGATATGTTGCTACCTGAGGCACCGACACGAGCACATGGGATTACATTTATGTATAGATGTTTACCCTTGCCACCTTTTTCATGCTTCAGACTTTATCATTTGAGGATTGTATATTGATCGTATGACCTAGGATTGCGTCATACATGTAATTTCTGCTCTGTGATGTTTTCTACTCACGAGTTGGCAACTCACCCCCGTTGTGCTACAGTTTCTTGCATGTTTTGCCGTACAGGTTTTGTTACGGCTTTGTTGGCACACTGCTTCCATTCCGGGTGATTTGCTTTTGTAGTTGGGTTCACTTGTATCGTGAGCACTATTGTATCCTTATTTTATTCAGTTGTATCTAGTGACTCCATCAACCAAACTTGTATATTTATTTCAGAGATAGAGACCTGTGATGTTTATTCTTTCGACCTTAGAGTCACGCGTTGTATTTCTATGGATTTCATGCTGTTTTGAGTTTCATTTTCTGTTTTGATCCTCGCCCTTCGGCGTTGTATATTATATTGCTTGCGTGGTTGTGACCGTCAATTGACGAAGAGCTAGCTCCCGCTTGGGGATGCCTTTATTCATTATATATACTTTATCAGGTTTTGTACCCGTTTGGGGTCAGTATTTACAAAGGAAACTCTGCCGAAATTTTTAGAAAAGACTTGTGATTTTAAAAATGCATATTTCGGCGTATGTTGCAAAACTACTTGATTTAAATTGGTTTTTCCTTCACTCTACTACTTTTCTTGGTTTGGATTTCTGGGTTTTCGGCTTACTTAGATTACGTACGCCTCGAAACGTTTCATAATTTAAGTGCCGGTCATGTTCCGTACTTTTCGGGTCGTGACAAAGTTGGTATCAGAGCGTTAGGTTTTACCTCCTGAGTGTAGGATGACCCTTGGTTGATGGAGTAGGTAGCTTGAGTAGAGTGGCGTACCGTATTCATGTTCCACGGCATATTTACGATACGCTACTCTGCTTAAGAAGCCTTAGGATGTACATTTCCTTGCATAGTATTATATTCCTTCCTATGATCTAACCTCGTCAGTACCAGTTTATGATTTTGTTACCACGGCGGTATGAGCATGTAAACAAAGGATATATAGAGAGAGAAAGTTATTTCTTACTAGAGACGTCCTCCACTGTGCAGTGTTATGCGCCACGCACAGCGACTTAAAAAACGGTTGGCATGCATTTCCTTCAGATGTTTACATGTATAGATTTGATATTTATATGTATAGTGTGATGTATATCATATTGGTTTTCGTATTGGATTTAGACATTGATGTCTTCCCCATGACTCCGATGATTGCGGGATGCTTGACGGAGTGTTATTTTTGAGTTATCTGCTCTTTGTCCATGCGCACGCATTGCGCTACGACGTGTTTTATGTATTGATGGTTTCGGGACCCCGACGGCTTAGTCTTTTACTGAAATGTTTTAGTATTGAGGGGTTAAATTTAAATTCGGGGACCGAATTTCTTTAAGGGGGGAAGATTGTAACATTTCAGAAAAATAAAATATTATTTTTTGGGAATTTTTATAATTTAATATTAATTTTAATGAATATTTTAATAAGGCGGTATAATTAAATACCGATAAATGGGGAAAAATTTGGAAAATTATGGAAATTACTAAAGAGAGGGTACTTTATGTGATTTGAGAAAATTATGAGAGTTTATGATTTATTTGACACTAATTTTGTGCTAATCGCGATTAAAAATCGCTAATCGGACTTTAAGCATGTTTTGTGCACATATCATTTTTTAACACTTGTTACATTTTTCCTACATGATTTTGGGTGTATGGTTTGTTTTGGGTTTACTATTGAAAAGAGAAGTAAAGAAAAAGGGAAAAAGGAAAAAGAAAAGAAAAGTCAAGAGGGATGGGCAAGAGAGAGAAAGAGAGGGTAAGGGGTCAAACCTAGGACCAAGCTCCCATTCCCACTTCACTCTTCACCATTTTCTCTCCTCTCCTCACTTATTTGCTGCTGCTGCTGCCCGTCCCCTCATCTCCCCCTCCACAAATCACCCCACTTCATCTCCAAAACAAACTCAAAACCCCACTCCCACTTCACAAAAAATGTGCATGAGCTCACTAGCAACACATTGGACCAAGAAAGCTTGCATTTTGGACACTTGGGGCAACTCAAGAATTTTCTTGAGTTTCCAAATAAGGTATTTTCTGAACCATTAGCTTAGTATTCCCATTGCTTTTACATCCATGTTAAATTAGAACCGATATTGTGTGGTTTTGGGGAGTTTGAAAACTTGAGTTGAGGATTAGGGTTTTAGTTGAACCTAAATGTGAAATTATGATTACTAGAGGCTATACAACCCCTGTGGTGATTGATTGGAGACCCAAACCAGAGACTAGAACCCTGGAATACGGATTTAGAAACCCGATATCGGAAGAATTATGGATTCTGTGAGTGTATTTTGAAATCTGCTAACACCCGGAGCCTCTGAAAATTATTTAGCAAACACAGAGTGATGTGCAGGCAACCTGGAGTGTACCACCAAAACCCTAGCCCCTACCCTCTCCTTCAGGCCGCAGATTTAATCTTTCTGGCCGCAATTTGTGGCCAGAGCAGCTTGGATTTGATTCGTGTTGGTTCTGTAGCTTTATCTCCAGTAAATTTGACCCTTGGCATATGCAAAATTGGCAGATTTGACCTAGGGTAGAATCTGGGATCATTTTCTTGTGTTGGCGCATTGTTTGATGACTTGTTTTAACATGGATTTTGGTATTTGATAATTCGTTTCTGTCGGGTGGAGTTTGAACGTCAACCACTAGGGTTATTGGTCGTGTTTGCATGCGAAGCTATAGGTTTTTACCTATGAGCGTAGCGTGTGCCGTTTTTGGTTTTTCCATGTGATTTTAATACGCATTTGCGATTGGATTATATGTGTAGGTACCCCACGTGATGTCGAGACCTTGAAGATGAAGATGGAGACATCGGCATCGGCACACAAGAAGCATGGTGAGTAGATATATATCTACGGGGAAGTCGGGTGGATGGCGTATAGCACCCCCGCAGTTCGTAGTATAGCTTATATATAATGGATATATATATATATATATAAATGTGTGTGTGTGTGTGTGTGTGTGTGTGTGTGTGTGTGTGGTTTATGATACGTGGATGATATTCAGGATATGGTTTGTGTTCATGGATTTGTAGTGTTACTTGTGAAACCCTAGAGTAGTTGTTGCACCCACACACGCACACACACTTGCATTCATTCATCCTTTACATGTGCGTATATGGGGATATGTGTATATGTATTCACATGGGTATGGGACTATGTGTACATATACTAGATTATGAGGGTAGTACTTGGGATTGGAGATGAGTCGATGAGATTGGATTTGAGGCCGTGAGATCGGTGATATGACAGGGTTCGTATTTGAGGTATGACAAGATGTTTTAGCGGGTCCTTTGACATGGTGTTTTTCATACACACGCAAGCTTTTACATAGATGGTATCAGTTTTGTACTAGTCGTAGGTCAGTACCATATACCATGATTTTAATAAGAGGATACCAGATGAATAATGTGATCAATGTGATATTTGACCCGTACCCAGATTTGGGATACCGTATGATGGATTTACGTACGAGCTATATATTGATGATAGATCCGCACTCTTGACTTGAGGATGTCATATTATAGATATTGTATCGTATGTGATACTATTGAGGCCGGATCATCGACTATTATATATATATATATATATATATATATATATATATATATATGTATGTATGTATCGACTCAGATGTTAGGCGGTTTCCTTACCCTTCGTTTAGCCTGTTAGCTCAGCCCTATAGTTTAGTGTAGTTGTTAGACTAGATTCGATTCCTACCTATTTCAAAAACTAACGAATCATGGGTATTTTAAAAGACAGGCCAAGGGATTCTACGGATATTTCAAAGGACGTATCTTTTCTTAAAAACACCGTAGCCCTTATTTTCAAAACACCACGATTCGTGTTATTTCAAAAGGCACCACTGTATGACTTATATTTATATTAAATGCAGATTAGTTATCATTGTGTTTATCATTCAGCTCCTGCACATTTTTGCTGTTCGCTCCGCATCGCATACTTATATTGTGATTTCATATACCATTATTGATATCATGCTGTCAGGACACCAGCACCATTACTGATGATGCGTATGTTCTACGTACACTTACTTGCCGGCTCACACACATCATCATCGGTAATTGCCATGTCACGTACACTTTAGAGAATACTATTTCATTGACATAGCTTGTTAGCTGATAGTTTCGACATGATATTAGTGTACTTGCCCTATATGCCAGTTTAGACATTGTGGTTATTACTTGCTACATCATGCATATTATTATTCACTGTTATGCGGTATTATGGAATTTTGCGCCTATATTCACTGTTTACAAGCTATTGATGATTGGATTTCGGATTTTCATGAGATTTCCTGGATTTGGGAGAAAACCGCAAGAATATTTATAAACTTCTCTCTCTTTTTAAAATGAAATATGCGGTTTTCTCATGATGTATGAGTCGTCCACCATGATGTTTTCTCGGTTATGAGATGGATTTCGAGACCCGATTAGAGGAGTTGGATGAACCTTCTGCGGGTACATGGTGGACCCGGTAAGGTACCCCGGGACAAGAAGATCGAGTAGTAGACGATGAGCCCGGCAGGGGAAGACTGCCTACCGGTGATTTTATCTGACACGTCGGATATCCGGAGGATACCGTCGTGGTCGTGTGATTGATGTTAGGGGCCGATCCGGACTGACGGCGCCCTAGATAGTGAGATTTGAGACACTGCGATTTTGAGATATTGAGGTATTGAGATTTGATGATACAGGCCAGTCCGGATAGCCGGAGCCTGAGATATTGGGATTTATGTTTTGTGTCGATACTAGACACTTTTTATGTTGATTTTATTGATAATACCTCGTTTTAAATGTACAGAAATCTCACTAAGTTATGAAGGCAGTTTCTTCATTTACTTGTATTCTGTTTTCATGCATTCATACCTCATTCATATGATATGTTGCTACCTGAGGCACCGACACGAGCACATGGGATTACACTTATGTATAGATGTTTACCCTTGCCACCTTTTTCATGCTTCAGACTTTATCATTTGAGGATTGTATATTGATCGTATGACCTAGGATTGCGTCATACATGCGATTTCTGCTCTGTGATGTTTTCTACTAACGAGTTGGCAACTCACCGCCGTTGTGCCACAATTTCTTGCAGGTTTTGCCGTACAGGTTTCGTTGCGGCTTTGTTGGCACACTGCTTCCGTTCCAGGTGATTTGCTTTGGTAGGCGGGTTCACTTATATCGTGACCACTATTGTACCCTTATTTTATTCAGTTGTATCTAGTGACTCAATCAACCAAACTTGTATATTTATTTCAGAGATAGAGACCAGTGATGTTTATTCTTTCGACCTTAGAATCGCGCGTTGTATTTCTATGGATTTCATGCAGTTTTGAGTTTCCTTTTCTGTTTTGATCCTCGCCCTTCGGCGTTGTATATTATATTGCTTGCGTGGTTGTGACCGTCGATTGACGAAGAGCTAGCTCCCGCTTGGGGATGCCTTTATTCATTATATATGCTTTATCAGGTTTTGTACCCGTTTGGGGTCAGTATTTACAAAGGAAACTCTGCCGAAATTTTTAGAAAAGACTTGTGATTTTAAAAATGCATATTTCGGCGTATGTTGCAAAACTACTTGATTTAAATTGGTTTTTCCTTCACTCTACTACTTTTCTTGGTTTGGATTTTTGGGTTTTCGGCTTACTTAGATTACGTGCGCCTCGAGACATTTCGTAATTTAAGTGTCGGTCTTGTTCCGTACTTTTCGGGTCGTGACAGTAACTGCCACTACACACCTCAAATCTACACAAACACCGAAAACTTCACTAGAATTTTCCAACATCAAAATTCTACGCTAAAACGACTTCTAAACTAAACTAGAATAGAAAGAAGCTTAAAACTAACAAAATGGAAGAAGCTATACCTTATTTAGGCCACTCTAGACAGCCCTAGCTTCCTAAAGTTGTCAAAATCCCATTTTACTTGGTCCAATGTGTAGAGGGTGGAGAGGAGATCAACTTTTGTGAAAGGGGTTTTGGGTTTTGGCAAGGTTTTTGGGATGGGTCAAAAGGGTAGAAGATGGAAGGAGATGAGGAAGAAGAAGAAGGAGGAACTAGTGGAGGAACAATGGGGCAGCACTCTTTCCCTCTCTCTCACTTTCTCACTCTCATTCTCTCTCCTAGCTTGCTTATTCTCATCGTTGTGTCCCCTCTCTCTCTCCAAGTCATCATTACACATTTTTCCATCCTTTTCTCACCAATAACCCATACACCCTAATAAAAACAATACAAATGAAATAACATGTAACATGTCATGGTGCACTAACCATGAAAACTGTAGAAACACGGATTTGGCTTAATCGCGATTAGCAGTGCACTAATCGGGTTTTTATCGAAACTGCATATAATAAATTTTGAAAATGCCAAATCCTTTAGTTATATTATTAATTAAAGAAATCATTTTAAATTTCCAATTATTTCACAATTATCGGTGTATATTTATACCCTTTTTCGAAAACCACAATTTCGCAAATCGGGCAGTTTTCGGGAAATATATTATTTTAATATTAAATTCCAAAAATAATATTTTATATTTTCTGAAATGTTACAATCTTCCCCCCTTAAAGAAATTCGGTCCCCGAATTTAAATTTAAACCCCCAAAATCGAAAACATTTCAATAATCAGCTCAAATCAATGGGGCTCCGAAATCACGGAAGATGCAGAAACACACAGCTCGTCAAGTGCGCATGAAAACGAGTACAAAACTCAAAATCGAACTCCTTCAAGCGTCACGCAAATCATCGGATTCGCACGCATATCCTCGGAGTTACAATGAAGATACGGATCTCAAAATCTATTACTGAAATCCAATATACACTAGTCAAATACTATAATACGTGTATAGTACGCATCTTTGGAAAACTTTCAAAATCTAAATTGAACTCATGCAAAAAAAAAATTCTAAATCGCCGCGTGAATGCGTAACTCATGGCATAAGTGACGGACGCTCATTTTAAAATAATAATATATGTCCATATATATTTTCCTAAATACACGTTCCATCGTTTTCAAAATATCCCAAAAGGTTTTCCTTTATAAACGTTCGTGTCGCTCACGGACACGTAGGAAATAGCGAGACGATAGCTCTTTTTCAAAGACCTCTTCGTAAACTTTTAATGCATGCAAAGTACTCAGGTACCGTTCTCAGATCATTCATGTTTGGCTACTACACAATATAGTGCCCAACATGAAAACAAAGTGCTCAAAAGAAAAATCAGCCTCAAAAGGCGTATCCAATAATCACGTGCGTCTGGTGCGCACGGAAATCAAATCCAAATACAAATGCCACAATATGCACAAAAGCAAAACTCAGTGCAACGGGTGTGCACGAAAACATCTGTCCAGTGCAACGGGCGTGCACGACAACAATATCAAGTGCATCTAGAGTGCATCCGGTGCAACTAACATGCACGAATGAAAATCCCAATTGAGTGCATCCGGTGTGCACAAAACCACATCTCATATCATGTGCCTAATATGAGCAAAAATCCAATCCAAGCGCGTCGGTCCTTAAAAGAATATAGTGCAGTAGCATGCACGAAAACGAACGGCCGGTGCCAACACACACGAAAATAAAAACCTAGCAACCCAAATGCTCAAAGACATAAATCGGGTGCAACCAAGGCACGAAAATCACCTGAATAACTCAAATGCGTATAAGAACGACACCGAGTATACCAAGGCGTATAAATCAAAAACGTGTGCAACTATGAGCAAAAATCCGTATCAATGCACTACAAGCACATGTGAGCTATACCGAGTGCAAAAATCACATCATCCGTATGAAATACACGAAATCATAAACACATGCTACGAAGGTACAAAATCGATATCAAATGCAATAGGTATGCACAAATCGCAAATCGACACAACGGTGTATAAAATATATATCCAGTGCAATAACTATGCCCAAAAATGTAAATACTCAGCAGGTGCAGCCATGGTGCACGAAAACAACATCATGAAACTCAATCATGAGAACTCAAATCCAAGCGATATAAGCGTGATACTCGGATCACAAACGCAAATCTCAACAAATGAAATCGAGGTACACCTCCTACAATGTCGAAGAATAAATCGGTGCGCCTAAAACCGGCAGAACAAGAATATCCGCTTGCCTCCTGCTCACGGTCTGGCGTCTTCTGTCTCTGGGTCTTCATTCCTCTGTGGATTTACCAATCTCGCAATTCATCGGCTCATCGACCCAGTCAGGTGTGCTAACGGGGACGATTCCGTTCTGGCACTTCTCTGCTCATCTCACGGTCAATCATCACGACCACTCGTAAGGTAGCATGTCACTGGCATCGGCCTTTGGCCCTCTGAATACTCGCGACACAACTGAACCTGGGTGCAAATCTCATTGCAGCAGTGTCCTGGAAGGAATCCAGCTCAAGGTCTCTTCCGATCTCGCCTATGCCAAACTGTACTGAGGCTGGTACCCTTACATAATCCTTCCTCATTCTCTGTACATCTGCGTCCTCACCACAACATTTCCTAGGGAATTGGCCGCATCCCAACACCTCTGTATGTATATCATATCCTCCGGCATCAACGGGGAGTAACAAAAGCTCGCCAGCATCTCTCCCGAAACTCCGGTTCCGCTCGCCTTTATCATCGTCCATCTTGATGTCACGTTATGCTATCTGCGCGCTGCAACTGTCCTCAGCCACGGTCAATCCGGAGTCTCTCACACGGACTCGAAGTCACGAACTCGGTATCTTCATCACTCTGTAGAAGATATCTGGCCGAACACGTCCTCGGGAACTCGTCCCAACCATCGGAAGAATACTCAATACTCGTCCTTCCTTGATCAACTCACAACGCATCTGGGTGAGGTCTTCTATCCGAAGCTGGTCAGCTTACTGGTCTCTTATCACATGATATCCGGACGACGTTAAACTTTTCGATCGAGTCATCAAGGTCCCAAAATTTCCCGAAAGCTCAACACCTGAGCACAGTCTAAAATATCTGGTACATACCACAGTACCTCTGGACCAGCCATAGAAGGGCAAACCCAAGCCTCACTGATGGCACCGCTAAACTGCCGCAAACCCTAAGGTTCAAAAGCGGTTCCATGGTCATCATGTCGAGTTAGGGTTTCATTCTTCTAGAGGGTCCACAGAATTACCTGCATGTTCCTCCGAACGCTTTAAACATGGGGAAAAATGGGTTTCTGACACTCGTTCGAACTTTTTAACTTCGTCTAGGTAACATGCGAATACCCTTCGTCCGCATGCTAAATAATGCCTCAATCTTCCAAGAAAGACGATACATCAACGGTCATCTCTGGATCGGTCTGCTCTAGATCTGAGTAAGACTCTCTACACTGAAAATCTTCAACTCAACAGGGCCTGCGTCGGCGCATCAATCTGACGTATCACCTTCGTCTCTCAACTCGGGATAGACTAGCTATCATCTGTCGCATCTCTGCTTGGAAGCTCCGGCGATCTCAGCTCGTAAGCTCTGGAAGCGACATCCTATCAATCTCAGCAACAGCTGGGTCATCTGTCTGCACGGTAGGCGACATCACAATCTCTGAGGTACGCTGTACATCAACAGTCCTCTAGCAACTGGCAGCTCTATCAATGGCCCGATTATCCAGTGCAACGCCAAACACTCGCCTCATCCGAGAGGCCACAACATAAAAACTAACTCGAGACGTTCCAGTGTCACCAGAAAACATGATGGTCAGTCCTCGTACCAGACGAGCTCGCCCTGACCGCATCACTAGCATCAGCTCAATCTGCGCTCAAACCATAGTGACAGGAACCTCAATCGAGTATCGAAAAAGAAGATCAATGGCATGAAAGGAAACGACAGATCCAGAATGGATACATGATCATAAGAAGGAACATCATCAATGAGAGTATGACCATGGAAAGGAATAGAATCAAGGATCTCAAATGGATGTATAATCATGGGTATGAAGAGAATCATAGATCTCAAAAATATGTACATCCTAAGGTTTCTTAAGTGGAGTATCGTATCGTAAATATGAAGCGGAACATACGTACGGTACGTCACTCTACTCAAGCTACCTACTCCATCAATCAGGGTCAACCTATGAAACGAAAGTTCGGGTCTAATAACATCCCGTTCAAGTCTAAGTTCCGTAAGGTCAAGCCTAGGTTCCGAAATACATACCCGCCCTAGACTCCGCATAGTCAAACATAGACTCGAACCAAGGTTAAACCTAGCGCTCTGATACCAACTTTGTTACGACCCGAAATATTAGCTCGTGACCAGCACTTAAATCACGCAACGTCTAAAGGTGTAACGTAATTCAAGTAAGCTGAAACCCAGAAATCTAAACCTTTTTAAGAAAATAAAGAAGGTGAAGTTTTGAAATAAAGGTATAATGAGATCAAGTTTTCTTAAAATGCATAGAAAAGGGACATGAAAATGCAAGTGGAATTTACTAGTTTGAAAACATGTTTCGTCTTTTAAAAATTTGGGCAGCACCTCCTTTGTATATTTTGATCCAAAACCACATATACAAGATAATGATAAAGGCATCCCCAAGCGGGAGCTAGCTCTTCGCCAAACGGCGGATCACAACCACGCAAGACAATATAAATAAGTATACGACGCCCAACGGCGAAGATCAACACAAAAGATAAAGAAAATCAAGACATAAAAACCACAAGTAGCGGAAAACCCCTCGTCCTAAGTCTCGCAACCACAATCCCACTAAGTCTCATTACTTAAAAAATTTACTAATTTTGATTGATGAAGTTGACTAGATACAATATGAAATAGAAAATACAAGAGTGGGTGCGATACAAATGTCCCACTTACCAATGCAAAACACCTGAATGCAATTGTGTGCCAGCGAAGCCGCTACTGATCCATGCGGTCTACCTGCAAGAACTGTGGCACAACGAGAGTGAGTTGCCAACTCGTGAATAGAAATATATCAACAAGTAGAAATCGAATAAACAACGATTCCTATGTCAACTATATCATGAAGGTAATACTATGATATCTAGGGTGACTGGGTCGTATATGTGCCAACCATAACTCAAGTCTATAAGTATGCTAATATCATCCAATCAGATAATCAATGTCTGTAAGTATGTGGATCTCGTCCAACCATATGATCAATGTATGTATGCATGTGGATCTCGTCCACGTGTCAACCAATGATACAACAATATCATGCATGTAAATATCATAAAAACATATGCATGAAAATATGAGGATATAAATCAACGTGCGTCCCTCGAGACACATCAAAATCATGGAACTGGAGTGTCCAACCTATACACTCGAAAACATCATGAAACCCGTGTCCAGTATCGACACGTAAATCCTCATATGTCTCAGGCGCCGCACACCCTGGTCGGCCCTCATATCCATCTCTCTACTCCGGTCGGTATCCTCCGGATAACCGCTAAATCCAAATACAATTACCGGTAGGTAGTGCTCCCCTTCTAGGCTTATCGTCTACACCTCGAGCTTCTTGCCCGAGGGTACCTTACCGGGTCCACCATGTACCCGCAATCGGCCTCATCCGCCTCCTCGAATCGGGTTTCGCATGTCGCTCTCAGAACCGAGAAAACACATGGTGGACGCACTGAAATATCATATCAAGAGAAACTGGGTTTTTAAAACAGTACATGCTTTCTTTTGAAATCGCCACGGTTCTCAAATCCAGAAATCTCATGAAAACAGCATATCTCAATGCGTAAAATCATAAAGCATGATGTATGCGACATATGATAGAAATGTAAGCATCTCCGTATATTATGCAACATGGGACAGTAATATGACATATTAAGGGAAAACCGCTCTTTTAAAATGATTCCAGTTTTTAAATACATCCCACGGTTCCTAATTTCTCCAAAGTCAAATGCAACATCGTGTATGTGCAATAAGTATGTATGTAGGCATGAATGCACAAAGATATACATACACAAGTATGTTATGCGAAGAGCCATATCATGATGAAGCAATCCTACTGTGTAGTGACATGGAAATTATCGATGATGAAGTGTATGGGCCGGCAAATCTGTGTAAGTGTAACATACGCATCATCGATAATGGTGCAGGTGTACTAGCACAAGTATAAGTAATGCGATGCGAATAACATGAATGCAGCATAAGGTAAATCATATGCAAATGCTGACGGGTATACGTATCTAACATGACCGAGTCAGTGAATTTATCAATCGGCATCTAGCCTCACAACATCACGTACGGTATAATCTATCGTACGGCATCCTCTAGTCAAGGGTATGGATCAAACCTCAAGTCAAACTCATCACGTACGGAAAATCATCGTACGGCCGCATTAAGCTAATAGGGATCTTATCAACCTATAGGACAATGAGGGTACGACCTCATATCACGTACGGCCCATCATCCATGATTCACAACGTTCTATATATATATATCTATATACCTATGTCCCAGGTCACATCCATAACGATCTCATATCAGGGGACCGACAAGGTATCCATCATCTTAATCGACTCACATCCGAATACCAACATATCATCAGATCATCATATTCGTCTTATATTCTTGTCATCGCATTTATATCTCACATCAAGTCGAGTTTACATAAACATTCTATCTCTACTATAAGTATAAGTATCTAATCTAACATACACA
Source organism: Agapanthus africanus (assembly GCA_030015575.1). Lineage (NCBI taxonomy): Eukaryota > Viridiplantae > Streptophyta > Magnoliopsida > Asparagales > Amaryllidaceae > Agapanthus > Agapanthus africanus. The sequence continues at coordinate 50,049,323 of JASDDO010000016.1, read as the reverse complement.
CCCAAACCATACAATCAGATTTTTAAAAAAGCAAATCGTAGTTTTGAAAATATGGGTTACGGTGTTTTTAAGGAAAAGATATCATTTGAAATTCCGTAACGTCCCTCAAGGTATCTGTTTAAAAGATGCATACGATTCTTCAGTTTAGAAATATGTATGGTTCGGATGACACATCTACGTCGACTATCTAGTCCTATAGTATCCTAAACGGCAATATCGTCAAACATCATCCTCAAATACCGTCATCATATATTAGCCGTATTATATCACTTCTAACTATCCTTTGTTTCTAATATGGTTTCACTAACTATCATTTAAATCTAAATCTAGTTTCCAAATCTAGGTTTCCTTAACCATATTCTATAAATCAGTTTCCATCAAAACTTTGCGGGGGTGCTATACGCCATCCACCCGACTTCCCCGGTAGATATAGATCTACCTACCTTGGTCTTCGCTTGCCGAAGTTGATGACGCCATTATCCGTCGTCTCGGAATCCACGCGAGGGTACCTATAATAATAACACATATCGCAACGCTATTAAAATCAAGTTCTGAAATCCAAAACGGTACGTGCATTACTCATAGGTCAGAACCTATGGCCTACGCGTACAAAATCAACCAAACACCCCTCTTGTTGATGTACGAACACCCAACAACCAATGTAAAATTCAAATATCAAAACTTAGCATTACAAAATACCGAAAACCATAGCCAAAATCACACTAAAATGCTCCCAGATTTTGACTCGGGCCAAAAGTAGTTGCACAAACTAGTATAGAGTGCTTTATATGATGTATATAACCTACTGAATCAACCCCGACACCAATTTCCACCAAGTGGCCGGCCACATCACTAGAAAAACCATCCTCCTCTTCCCCCTAGGCTCCAATGGGGTTCATCTCGTCAAGGTAGTCTCCTAGTACCCTAATTTAGTCCCTGGAGTTGTTTGCTAAGCTCAGAATTTCCCCGGGTTGCTCCAGATTTCCCTGCACACCCTATATCCTCACAAAACCGACATGGATAAATTCTAAATTTTGTATTTTTGTTACTACACTCAATTCCAGCTCTTGAATTCAATCCCTAAGGTTTGTAACAGCCACTACACACCTCAAATCTACACAAACACCCAAACCCTTCACTAGAATTTTCCAACATCAAAATTCCATGCTAAAACGACTTCTAAACTAAACTAGAATAGAAAGAAGCTTAAAACTAACAAAATGGAAGAAGCTATACCTCATTTAGGCCACTCTAGACAGCCCTAGCTTCCCAAAGTTGTGAAAATCCCATTTTTCTTGGTCCAATGTGTAGAGGGTGAAGAGGAGATCAACTTTTGTGAAAGGGGTTTAGGGTTTTGGCAAGGTTTTTGGGGTGGGTCAAGAGGATAGAAGATGGAGGGAGATGAGGAAGAAGAAGAAGAAGGAAATGGTGGAGGAACAATGAGGCAGCACTCTCTCCCTCTCTCTCACTTTCTCACTCTCATTCTCTCTCCTAGCATGCTTATTCTCATCATTGTGTCCTCTCTCTCTCTCTCCAAGTCATCATTACACCTTTTTCCATTCTTTTCTCACCAATAACACATACACCCTTATAAAAACAACACAAATGAAATAACATGTAACATGTCATGGTGCACTAACCATGAAAACTGTAGAAACACGGATTTGGCTTAATCATGATTAGCAGTGCACTAATCGGGTTTTTATCGAAACTGCATATAATAAATTTTAAAAATGCCAAATCCTTTAGTTATATTATTAATTAAATAAATCATTTTAAATTTCCAATTATTTCACAATTATCGGTAAATATTTATAACCTTTTTCGAAAACCACAATTTCGCAAATCGGACAGTTTTCGGGAAATATATTATTTTAATTTTAAATTCCAAAAATAATATTTTATATTTTCTGAAATATTACACATATGCTATTTGGTTTTATCCGTCCACCTTTCCGAAAATACCAAGTTGATTTATGGCACCATCTATCGAAGGTTTAGACGGATGCGGCCGATGTAGCAGATTTCGTCAGATTCCCCCTCATTGTGAGGAGTTTTTTTGATTGTGGGGACGTTCTTCTCTGCAGGCGCAAGCCCCTGCAGTTAATTACGCTACCACATCGCGGTAACCACTTTCTCCTTCTTTAAATTGTCACTTCGTATCGTGTGTGTTTGTTTTGTTTTTGGTTTCCCGTGGATTGTATATGGAGACTAATTTATGTTGTCGCCCGTAGGGCGTGGATTAGTCCAAATCCGGATTTTCTTAGATTTGGGTTGGGTTTAAGGATCGTTAATCTCATTTGAGACTAAGATCAACTTAAACGTTTGTTAAGGATATGTTAGTCTAATTTTAGACTAAGATCTACTTAACTGGATCATTTAGATCCAACAAAAGAGAATTTGGGCTCTATTGTTTTAGTTTAGGGACATTGCGGTCCATAAGTTTAAGGACATCATAGTCCATGGAGTTTAAGGACATCATATTCCAGTTTAGAGACATCATAGTCTGTAGGGGTTTAGTTTAGGGACGTTGCGGTCCATAAGTCTATGGACATCATAGTCCATGAGTTTAATGACCTCATAGTCCATAGAGTTTAGTTTAGGGGCGTTGCGGTCCGTAGTTAGTTTAAGGACATTACGGTACAAAGTTTAGATGCAAACGTGGGTTTGGAAATGCACTAGATAGTTATTGGTCATCGGGACCCACCACCTCTCTGAAGACGTTGAAGAATTACAACGACATGTATCAGAGGTGTGAAGAGATGTACCCTTGAACCAAATGCCAGATTGAGAAGCAATGGGATGAACATTATTGTAAATGCTATCTAAGATGATTAATTTTGGAAAACCTGAACATAATTAGGGCTTGGTTAAAAAAAACAAGGTTTTGGCTTTGGGAGACTTAGCTAAGTTGGGCTAAGATTGGCCTATCATAATGTTAAACATTAGCATATGTTCGGCGCTCACGTGCTCCCACGTGATGTCTTAAAGTATTATTTAAGCACTGAAGATTTGAAGCGCTCACTTGGGTTCACGTGAGGCACTTGAAGTAATGTTAAACACTGAAGATTTGAAGCGCTCACGTGGGGTCACGTGAGGCGTTTGAAGTAGTTTTAAACACTGAAAGTCTGAGACGCTCACGTGAGGCGCCTGAGATTTGGCACAGCTTCATTGAATTTGTTCCCTTTTTCTTTTCTGAGTGCTGAGCACTATTGGGTCACGTGGGATCACGTGAAGCGTCTCCAAAGACTGAAAGCTGCCTCTGTTTTATTCTCTTTTGAAAAGTGCTAAGCATTATTAAGGGGTCACGTGATGTCACGTGAGGCGCCCTAAAATAGAAACTGCCATGGGTTTATTCCTCCTTTTTCTTCTGAAGTGCTTGTTCAGGGGTCACGTTGGAGCACGTGACCTGATCTCATTTGTTTTCTCTTGTTCAACGCGGATGCTCACGTGGGAACATGTGATCATGTTTGGGTGCTAATCTTCTTTTTTTTACGTGCATGGAGATCTTGAGTTAAGTCCCCTGTTTGATAAGAATTAAATTCTTATATAGGGTTGAACCCTAATTTTATTTAGAGGAATTAAATTCCTATATGTTGTAAGAATTAAATTCTTTGAACTCAATTCTCCCCCTAGGTTTTGAATCTGCATAACAAATCTCCCCGATGAGAATTAAATTCTCAACTTGTGGAGAGATCTGCTTCTGCAGATCTTCAACCAGAGGAAGACTTAAGTTCTTTTTAGAAGAGTTAAACTCTTATGAAGGTGAAGAAGAGATAAAATATTCTCTGTGTTTTTCTTCCTTCCCTTACCTAGGGTTTCTTTTTCTCCGAGGGGATCTTCCTCTCTCTGGAGAATTCAATTCTTTTCTTTTGGCTTACGAAGGGGTTTTCTCTCTCTCTTTCCGTCTCTCCCTTTTTTCTGTCCCCTTGCTTTTATTTATAGGAGAAATAAAAGAATCAATTTGTTGAGAAAATCTCTCATTGAGAGATGTTGATTGATTTTATAATCAACCAAAATGATCTTCTAGATCAATCGGTGAATTTTATTCACCGTTGGAGTTTTAATCCAGAGATTTCTGTTTTACAGAAGTTGTTTCTCTTGTTTTTAACAAGATTAGGGAAATATTTCCTCGTACAGAATCTTTTTCTGTCAATTGGTAATTGTTAATCACCATTGGATTTTTAATCCAACGGCACTCTGCTTTGCAGAGCGCAATCTTTCTTGTTTAGAAAGATCTAGGGAAATGTTTTCCAAATAGGGTTTTGACCCTTTTTGTTTAAGAATTTAATTCTATCGGTTCAGAAGGCATAGGAGCCCATCACGTGTAGCACGTGACCCTTCACAAAATTATCTTGGTCTGTTTGTATGCAGCAGTCCAAACAGAGGGAAGGCATCACGTGGTAACATGTGAGATTCTTTGTTCTTTGTTTATTTTATAACTGGGTCCCACACGTTTTGTGTGAAAGCCGATCACATGCTTGCATGTGAGGCTTTAGTTGTAGCTTACTAAGTGGAGCCGCTTACTCTGCATACAGATGCATTACGTGCTTGCACGTGATGCTCTACTAGCGGGAACTTTTTTCGTTTTCCCTCTCTAATTTATCTTTATAAGGGATTGATGATCACGTGCTCACACGTGATATTTCTATTAATGGGGAATTTTCCTTTTCTATTTTCTTCTGAATTTTTATAAGGGAACAAATGCCCCCACAGAGTTATTCTCACGTGGCTCACACGTGAGTGAAACGTTGTCACCTTTACAGCCATTGGATCTGCCTAGGGAATGGGGAAGATGAACCGTTTCCCATCATGTCTTATAAATGCAGAGGTCTCATCTCTGCAACGCCTCTGTTCCTTCATCTTCTTCCTTCTTTGCTATCTTCTAAGAATTTAATTCTCCTTTTCAGAGCTTAGTTCTCTGTCCATTGAAAATTTCCAGAGTTTAACTCTGCCAAAAGGAACCCCTTTTTAGGTAAAGCTCTATAACACTAGAGAACCTTTTTCTTAAAGAAAGCTTCTGGATTTTAAATCCATCTTGAGAGCTTTGCTCTCCTCTAAAACCCATATCTTAATTTTAGAGTAATAACCCTCAATTTCTTGGGCATGACATTTGATTTCTCATTTCCTCTTTATGGGGTTTCTGGAATTTAATTCCATTGCATAAAAGGAATTTAATTCCTCACCTAAGAGCTTAGCTCTGAAAGATCAAGAAAGCCCTTCGGGAATTTGATTCCCCGGTGTTCTTGAAAAATCTTTTTAAGGTATTTTTCCCGGATTTGTAATGGGTGTTCTTTTGTGAGGATGTTCCAAGTCATTTAAACTCCAATGTGCATTTATCGAGAATCTTTTTCTTTATTCTCTCAATGATATTCCTACCTCGCGATTGGCGAGCCGTCATACAGATTTTGTGGGGTCTATTGTTTTTGTAATCAATGATCTCACAGAATAAACTTCTTGTCATTTTCTTCTGCTGTTTATATATATATATATATATATATATATATATATATATATATATATATATATTTGCACGTATAGGTTGCACTAACAGTCTTTCCTCCCTTTATTTCAGCGACAATGGCTTCCCTTCCCTACTTTCCTTTTACTCGCTTAGACGCTGCTTTTCCACAATCGTCGTCGGAAGAAGAAGCAATGGCAATGATCAGAGCTCATGATAAAGATCGGACAAATCTTCTCTTATGGGGAACTTGGTACAGCCACATCATCCAGGGTCGCCGAAGTTTTATTTGCGGGGACCCGGTGGAACCTCTTCGCCCTATACTGCCGATGGAACGCCAACAGACTGCTTACGCAGTGGAAGTGACCAATTGGACTCTTTCGGGCCGGCTGGAGCCCTCTACTTCTGGGATACCTAACCAGCCCCTGCCTGCTATAGACATCTTGGGGCTTCGGATTTGCTAAGGTGAAGCTTGACCTTGGGGGCAGGTTTATAAAGTGGGTATCACCCCCTGGCACCTGGTGGGCTACCTTCTTTGGGCTCACTATATTCTTTCTGCCCACCGCGCGAGGCTGCAGAAGATCGGACTATATCAGGCAGTATATGCATCGCTCTTCTATTACCATGCTCCCCATGTCTGGTGGATCAAAGCCTTCTTAAACCAGTGGAATCTGCCCACCAATACCTTCCTGCTAGGGGATCGAGAGGTGTCTATCTCATTTGATGAATTCCGTGAGATTTCAGGACTGCCTATTAAGGGGGAGAATTACGAGGAACTGCTGCCTCCTGATGAATATGTTTTCTCCACCATGCCGGCTGTGCTTGATGGTTTGACAGCCGAAATCGCCGTCCGTCATAAGTATCCTAGTCTGATCAAGGCCCTGGGTATTTTTGACAGATTGTTTGCGAAGTCAGAAGGGCAGGGTGTCACTTTCGAGAGCTTTATCGCCTGTTTCATTCGGGGGGATATTTTATCCAAGGAAGCCCCGAAGTTTGCGAGTATTGATGACCCTTTTGGGTTTGGTTTGGATAAACGGTCGGTCAAAGAAGAAGATTTATCATAGTTTTACATCCTGATCTTGTCGGTCGTTCCTTTTTATTCAATTACGGCTCTCGGCATGGATAAAGAGACCTTCTTTGTTGGTTTTATCAGCCTTTGTCTTAGTTGGTTTGTGATATCATCGCACTGACGCTTCATGAGAGCTTCCGCCTTCTATCCCGCCCATCGTGTAGCTGAAGGGGCAAAGTTGGCCGTCGGCATCGCGGGACTATCGCATCTTTATCACGGGTTAAGTGTTGTGGCCAACACTTCGACTCCAGGTGTAGATGTTGTGAATCTCCCCTTCATTACTTCACATCTTGGATCGAAATGCATGTGCTGGGGGCATTTGTGACATATCGACGGCCGAACTTCTATGACTCCTACACCTTCCCTCGAGTTATGAGATTGGTTGATGCCTTCGCTCCCGATCCGACTCAATTAGGGGCCCTCCGTGTTCTGCTCAATACATATACTAATGAGGGAGGGATGGTGTTCATTGATCACATTCTTTCTGCTCAGGTGGGGCCTGTCCAACAGTTATTCGACTCGTCGAAAATGGGAGCACCCCCTTTAAATCCTAGAGAGATCATGCATCTGTATTCAATTAGGCCGGGCTATTTGGAGTTCCGCCGGGATGATACGGCTCTCGTCATGTGGTATAATCCGCACCACTTCGTTCTACAATTGGGCTATAATCAGGGCGTCCCTTTTGAAGCATTTTTGGTTGAGCCCTCCTCATCTTTGGGAGTCATTCGCGACGTCATGCATCACTTCATGCGGCTGAACAATGGCTCTGTGTTCATGATTCCAGAACCTGACTATCTCCCACGATCCGTGGGGTCCTTTGTGGGCTGGTATCGCCACCGGGTTGGCCCTGTTATTGCTGAGGAAAGGCGGGTACTCATTGAGTATAAGATTCCTGCTCCGGCTCAAGCTGCCATCGTCCCGTTGCGACCGCGGTCAGTCGTTCGCTCCCTCTAAAGGGATAGCGGCGTGGTCCTTATCTCGCAAGCCGCAAAAACCGAATCAGCTCCTCCCACTGTAGGGTTGCCAATGCGTACTAGAGCTTAAGCAAAGGCTTCCGCCGAAGTGCCAGCGGTAGTGCCGTTATCAGCAGTGGTGTCGCTGAAAGAGGATAGTAGGGGGCGAAGTGGGCCAACGTCGCGCCAAAGCACCGAAGGGAAGGAAGCGATCTTCTATCAGTGCTAGTTCCGGGTCGAAGAGGAGAAAGAAGACGGTCACCGGTCTGCTCGACCTCATGCTTGAACCTGATGTTGTTGCCCAAGATGAACCCATATCCATGCAAGAGCCGGATGATGGTTTTCTTTTTCCGGGTTCATCTGCCGAGGAAGCCGCACAATTGGCTGAGGCTATAAAGCGCTCACAGGACGAAACTGAGAATGTGAGTGTTCCGAAGAGTCCTTATCCTTCCGTAATATTCTACAAAGATCCCCCATCAATACAACGAATATTTATAGGTCCTATGGAACAGGGAGGCAAGATAGCCCTCAAGCAGCCTATCTTAGCCGCTTCCGAGGATGAGTTATCGTTGTGGACCGGCGACCACGAATCTACATTTGAACCCCGGCGAGCATACCCTCTCAGGAAGGAACGTCGGCTTAAAAAAGCCATACTAGAGGCATCCTGGCGTATCGGTATGCGTGATTTCCGTATTTTCTCTTTGGCAAGTAATTTGTATCGCTTTTTATGTCTCCTCATCGTCGTAAAACTTTTCAGGGATTTCAGCAATGGCAGAGAATCTGAGTTCAAGTTGCGTCCTGACTGTGGACTCTGTAAATATCCCTGATGAGATACCAGTAGGTGTAAAGGGGGTCGATACAGCTGTTATTCTTGCTGCGGAGCTTCGTCCGACAGTCTTTGTTCCCTCGGTGTCCTTTCTCCCGGAAGAGGTGCCTTTACCGGCCGTAGATTTAATGGACCTTTCTGGTGATGGCCCGGAGATTGTGGAACAGGTAATTGAGATTGCCGTTCCTGAAGTGGCGGCCATTGGCCCTCAACTAAAAGCCGTCACACCAGCAAATGTCTCCGATGATGTGCCTGGGTGTATGGAGGAGGTTGCCGAGGCTTCTATCACTCCCGTTCAAAGCGGAAGGAGCATCGAAGGTAGTCTTCTATATTTTGTTTTAATTATCTCTCCATTATCTGAATCTTTCTGTCTTTTCAGAATTATGGGGGTTGGCAGCGTCCATCGCGGATCTATCTCCCAGAAAGCCTTTTCAGCGTCTGCTCGATATGGCCGCCCCGCAGGCAATATCCCCGCAACGCATCGTCCTCTCTTCCGGGAAAGGTCGGTGTTATTTGACCCCCTCATTGAATGATCATTATTTCGTATAACGATGCTAATGTCTTCTGTAGTTCTGGAAGCTGACAACGAAATTGAGATTCTCGATGGGCCTGGGGATCTTTTAAACCCTCCTTGCATGATTGTGGGTAAGTAAAGTTTTAACGTTGTTCCATCTATTCTTTGTTTTTAAATCTCTCTGATTGTTTATGAATCTTGACAGTTTTGCCTTTTCTTGTCCCGCTGGAATCCCGCATCACTATGCCATCCGGCCCTTATGCCCGGTGTGCATCTGAACGGATGGCAAAGCAAAACCTTCACTCCTTGTCGGCTCATATCGAAGATCTTCGTGCTGGTAGTTCGATCACAGCCAAAGAATTTGCTGCCGAAGCCAACATTTCTTTGCCCCTTCTTGCCACTTACCATGATGAAACATTGGTGCATGTCTGGGTTGAGTTTTGTCGTCGAGTGGAGGCTTGCTTACATGGTCTCGAGTGCACATGCCTTCCCTCAGGAGTCGTGGCTGCAAAGATGAGCTTGCGGGGGCTGATTGAACGGTGCGCCACAAATCTGCAGTCATGTGAGAAGAAGCTTAACCGAAAATTTTCGAAGAGGGAGCTAGTTTCAAATGCTCTGGGGGAACTTCAAGCTGAACTCACGGCTAAGACTACTCGTGCGTAGGAACTTTAGCTGGTGCTTCAAGAAACTATCAGGGAGGTGGTAGCTATTGATAAAGCCATTGTTTTTACTCACGAGATGGTTGAAGCTCACAAAGTTGCTGAAAAGGAGCTTGAGAGTCGGCTCGCCTCGTATCAGGCTCAACAGTCTCAGGCGGAGACCCGTCTCATAGCAATAACAAAACATAAAGCCGAGACCTAGCGGAAGAAGGATGAATTGACGAATTTATTACATCTTCCGCCGGCTTAAAGATTTTTTTGTATACTCTCTTTTTTTTGTATTTACTTCTGAACGAGAGAATATTTTGTATTCTTTTATGACATGTATCTTATATTTTCAATTCATGAATAAAGGACATATTTCTTTTCTATCTTGCACTATCGTCTTCTTTTCATTGCTGTGTTGTTGTCATATCACTGTAGTAAATGTAGCCTGTAGACTATAGATAACAGTTCATCTTGAACTTCTTTGTAGGGCAGCGATGGCTTAGGAAACTGGTTTGGGTTTGCTGCCTAAGATTTTTCAACTTTATGAGCCATGAGGGTCTCATAAAGACTCTTCTTCCTACGAGTCGAGAGGATCTCTTAGGTGTATTTTCTCCTTAAGAATCGTAAGGATTCCTAAGTTTGCTTTCTTTTGAGAGTCGTAAGGATCTCGCAAGAGAATTTTCTCCCTTACCAGTCGAGAGGACTCGTAAGTGGTTGATGAGTCGACTTGTTCTCGAGTCGAAGCGTTGCTTCGACGGGGAGGTCGATGGTTTACTTTCGTCGTTACGGGAGGTCGATGGTTTACTTTCGTCGTTACGGTGTCGAGGTTGACTTTCGTCGTTTCGGTGTTCGGGTTGACTTTCTCCGTTACGGTGTCGGGTTGACTTTTGCCGTTACGGTGTCCGGGTTGACTTTTGTCGTTTCGGTATCGGTGTTGACTTTCGTCGTTTCGGTGTCGGGGTTGACTTTCGCCTTTACGGTGTCGGGGTTGACTTTCGCCGTTTTGGTGTCAGGGTTGACTTTTGCCGTTTCGGTGTCAGGGTTGACTTTCGCCGTTTCGGTGTCGGGGTTGACTTTCGCCGTTTCGGTGTCGGGGTTGACTTTCGCCGTTACGGTGTCGGGGTTGACTTTCGCCGTTACGGTGTGTAACACCCGAGCCCAATACTACTATTTTTCTGTTACCAGTTGAGCATTAGATATTACTCATTTCATTTAGCTTGCCTGTTTGACACTTACCGTGAAATTTTATCTGGCTAAGTCATTTCTGCATATAACAAATTTTAGCACCTAAAATAAAATTAAAAATATCTATCTTGGCCTACTCGACACCCCTAGCCGCGTGGTAGCGTCCGTGCATCGAGTTCTCGTCCCGTTCGGTGAAACGGGCGAGTTTGGACGACTATGCTCGCGTACAGGTGTCCGACTTGGGGGTATGCTTTTTAATCATAAAACATTTCATTTTAAAATTTGGAACCCGCTTAAAATCCTATTATTTAAATTTCAAATTTTTGGACCCAACCCTGGCGCGATTTGGAAATGTTTCATTTAGCGCCAAAATCCCAAATTAATAAAATATTCAAAACCTTATAATATTTCGTTATAATATTCTTACTGTTATTCTTAAATCTTTAATTTAAATCTTTTTAACCATTTAAAATCTTTCCCTGGCCAATCACGGGGTTCTTAACCCCCGTGGGCCCCTCCAATATCTCTTTTTCTCTCTCTCTGACGATTCTCTATCTCTCTCTCTCCCGTATCTCCTCCCCTCTCTCTCTAGCTTTCTCTATATCTTTCTCTCTCTAACTCTCTTTCTCTCTCTCCCTAATATATAAATTCCCCCTTCATTTTTCTTTCTTCACGAACTGTAGCCCACGCGAGAAAACCCATCGCGAACCCTAGCCCTAGCCGTCTTCACCGTCGCCGCCGCAGCTCCGACGCCGGCGCCAGCGCCACCGTCGCCCTCGCCTCCGCCTCCTCTTTCCAACCTCAACATCTCCTCCTTCTCCCCGTGTGCACGGTGCGGCGGCAACCCCGGATACCCCGTGCCTTCTCTGTACGGCCTGAGACGTCGCCGGCGACCTTCGTCGTCGCCACCCGCGCCACCTTCAGCACCTCCTCATCACCTGCGCACTCCAGCCCCGACCACCTCCTCTCCCTCTCCACTTCCTTTCCCTTTTCCATACCCGAGCCCTAACCCATCGCCTGCAACCTCACCCTCGCCGGAAAACCCATCACCACCGACCACCCGTCGTCTCCTCGCTTCCCAGCAAACCCCCTGAACGCCAGCACCACCTCTACCGACCGATTCTGCACCTTCCCGATCACCTTTCCCGAAACCCTTCACGTTGTCGTCACCGTCGCGGCTTGAACCGCCGATGATCTTGTCGGCACCGATCGCCTCGCTGCCGGGTTGCCGAGAGGGCATCCATCTCTGTCCAGATCACCCGAGCCTTTGCTGTTATCGTGTCGCGTGGGTTCGCGCATCCGTTCTCGTGTTCGTCGTTTCGTCGAGGCAAGTATTCGATACTTGCTACATGCTATTGCTACTTTATAACTTGCCTTAATATTCATGTGTAGTTTAATGATATATTATTTAGTAAATCACCTTACATACCTTGCTTCATGTTTAACCCTAGTAGCATGTCAAATGAATTATTTCCTGATAAACCCGTACATGATAGATTGCATTTGATTCACTGCTATGATGCTTTATTTCCAGTTTAGTTTAACAAATATGCATAACCGGCTAAATTACAATTGCATTCTTTAAACAGATTATACTTGTCATGGCATTCTTAGAACACTCAATATATTATTAACCTGACTACAGCAGTTACGTTCACCGTCCTGTATTCACATGATATTGACACTATCCATTTAACACAATTGAAAGTTGTACAGCTAGATAATAAATCAGATTATTGTTTAACGCGTTGATTTCAACATGATGCTGCTTATATATCTGTTTGTGAGCACACCCACGATATCGTTACATCTTGATTGACATTGTCACACATGGTATTGTACCGTTTACTTTTGACATGACCTGATGTACCATGACCTGACCTGTTACCTGATCTCGTGCCTAATGCCAACAAACATAACCTGTAGTCCTCATGGACCGTTCTTGTTGTCTATCCAGACAAACCTGCTGTTACCTGATCCTGTGTTGGCATTAGTTCTTGATTACTAAATACCTGACCTGACATACATAACTTGGGGGTATGGGGAAATCAAAGGTGAAACCGACTTGTAACTCAACAGTTCGATACCTGTTCTGATCAGTCTTACGGGCCTGGCCAGCCCCGGAGTGATGATGCTGACATCACTCGCCTATCTTGCTACTTGTTACTGCCTAGCGGCACGTCTCGGATTCAGCCCCGAGAACCTTGACCGTGGTCCCGGGCATGCACGGGATACTATTGAGTTACATCGACGATTCATCAATTGATTTCAAAGACTTTAGAATAGAAAACCTGATAGAACAGTTTAGTTACCCACTGCACACTACCCTGCACTGCTTGATTCACATTATTTGCTACTCTCGTTTTATTCATGTTTATTTTGTATTGCCTGTTACACTGTTCATATTATATTACTTGATGACATGACGCGCTGACGTCTGGGTTTTGCATGGCCCAGATCCTGTACCGCTGTCGCAGTCCGAGCAGGAGTACTTCAGCCAGCAAGCTGAGCTGTGAGGTGTTAGTATTAGTTAGTTTTTATTTCCTGCATTTATTTCCTGATGTGAGCCCGCATTATGGGACATTGTAACGTTGTGAAAATCGTTTTGGTGAAATTTCGGAAAATCGGCAAAATAAGGGGGTTTTCTGTAAAAAGTCAAAATACAAATATCTTTATTTTAAAATTAAATATAAATATTCTAATTATGTAATTGCTAGTATTTGGTGTTTATTGAGCCACTGGTGAGATTTCAAAATTTCTGAAAATTTTTCCGAAATTAATTATTTTAATATTATTTTAAGCCGTCACTAATACATTTAATTCAGGAAAATTACAAACTGGAATGAGTTCAAACAAATTTTGTGCATCATTATACATTAAACAAAATTTTATCATGTGGTTTTTGAATTGAAATAGGGTTGTTATCCGGTGATAGAAAATATCGAAGAAAAAGGCTTTTTTTCGGTGAAATTAGTGCAAACGGAGTGCGGTATAACTTTTATCTTTTCCCAAACCAAACCACACTATATTTTACTCCCTCACACTATTTTTGGCTGATCTTGGCAGCCCCTCTCACTTCATTCTTCAAGTGCCTTCTAGAAATTTGTTTTTTTTGAAAATAAAAGAAAAGGAAAATGCATAAAGGTTGAAAAGACATAAAGATGATGATTCTTTCTTGAAACTTCCACACTTTTCTTCACTCTTTTCTCTTTCTCCCTCCCCATGGCCGGCCACAACTCATCCATGGCAGCCCCCCCCATTTTCCACCTCTTTTTTATTCAAAAATCATCAAAAATACATCAAAAATTCAATTAAAATTCCACAAAATCATATATATTTTCATACCCTTTATTCTCTACTCTTCTTTACATGGAATTTGGAGTGGGAAAGCATGTATTTTTGAGGCTCATTTTCAAGTTTGGACATGAGGTTGTGGAGGTATAAATCCTTCTCTTTTATTTTATTTCTATTAGATATTTCTTTTAAAGTTTAATTAGATTTAATCTATTAATTCTATTTACTACTTTTAAAATTCAAGTTAGGGTTTGAAAAATCAAGTTGTGATTTTTATTAATTAATGAGGGTTATAATCACTAGTTTAACATATTTAGAAGTGGAAATTCTTATAGGGATGATATGTTGTAAATTGTTAACCTAAAATTGATTTAATTATACTTTTTAGCTAACTAGTTTTTTTATAAAATATGTTTATGGGTTATATAAAATTCCAATTAAGATTTCTATCATTAGATTGTAGTTTTAGTGAGCATATTAACATGTTAATGGGAAGAAAAACTTAGTTTGATCACTAGATTCAATTGATAATTGGAAAATAGTAATAAAATGCTATTATTTTATTAACTAGATTTTGGAAAATTCTAAATAAAAGGGATTTAAAATATAATATTGGTTTCATTATATCATTATCATCAAAAATTGTGGTTTAAGTCATTAATGTATGCAAAATCATGTTTTGAGGTGGAATTGTGGTATTTTGCTTGGAAAATGTTGAAAATTGTTAAATGTTGTAAACTAGAAATTTCAAATTTATATAAATTTGTGTAATAAAAATATAGTAGTGGTTTGTATAGTCTAGTAATGCTATTTAATGAGTTGTATGACCATTAGTTTCATTTAAATGTCAAGTTTTGATGAAAAACGGTATATTGGCATTTTCGGGTTTTTGCGAAATTGGACAGTTTGATAGATTTTAGGGTTTCGATGGATTTAATCGTGTTCTATGGTATAAGTAATGTGATTTTAAACTACAAGTTGTTTGATGATGTTATCTCGATCCATCGGAGTTTGTACGCCGATATCGAGCGGTATTTGGTTCTTTTGCATGGACGGGACATAGGTTTTAACCTATGCTTGTTCTTTGTATCGTTTGACTTTTGTATGTGATTCAGTTTACGATGCTATTTAAATGTTTGCGTCTAGGTACCACTCACGTAGACTGCGGGAGATGAAGAGGAGGATGGCGACACTGTCTTCGGCAGACATGGACCAGGTGAGTAGATGTATATCTACGGGGGGAGGTCGGGTGGATGGCGTTTAGCACCCCCGCAACGTAGAATAGGAATAGTACTTAGTGACATTAGGAAACCCGATGTAACCCTAGATTCTTACCGAGCAGGACCCTAGTAATGACCCTAGGCGGGACTAGACTGATTTAGGAAAACCATACCTGAGGATGAATACTTTGGGAAAGGTTCGTAGGTTTCTGATAGAAACATACACGCACACACTAAAACTTGACTTGACGTATACGTACATGTGTGTATATATATAAAACTAGGTATAGGTGTATATATATACACCACACGTATATGGGATTCATTGATGTGATATGATATCCGAGGTATGATGAAACAGTATAACTGGGCTTGATGCCGTGATTCTTGACTAGACAGTCGTAATAAAGTGTTAGCGGATCATTAGAGAATGATATAATGAACATGAACATATAAATTATAAAGAGTGGTGTGATATTGATGTACATGGGATGCTAGAATAGTACCCGGACTGTAACTTGTGACTGATTACGATAAGATATATGTATAACTTGATTACAACATTATATTGGTGTGACCTGATGCCGATATCACATAAGTATGACTTAATCACAATATGATACATAGGACATGACATTCCTGAGAATAACATTATACTAATAATGAGACACCTATGAGATACTTGACCCGTACCCCGATATTGGGATGCCGTACGATGGATTTTACCGTACGAGACATAGATATGATGATTGATCCGCATTCTTGATTCGAGGAAGCCGTACTACGTACGTGACGCTATTGAGGCAGGATCGCCGACTATTAGAGATATTGATTCAGACCTTAGGTAGACTCTAGTTTCTTATTGACTAGTTCTTAGGTTTAGTTTTTCCTTAGGAGGTTAGATGGACACTAGGTTAGGGTTGAGTCATATAGTGGTAGTAGTATTAGTATATTAAATGAGTGGATAACACACATTCGTCTTTACCTTCACACTGTAATCATAATGTTGCATGTTCATACATATGTTGCTATAAACAATATAAACCTTACCTGTTAGGACACCAGCACCATTACCGATGATGCGCATATTCCACGCACACTTATTTGCCGGCTCACACACATCATCATCGGTAATTGCTATGTCACGTACACTTTAGATCATATTATATTTTGTTGATAGAATCAGTTAACAACTAAACCGATATAATATTGTGATTACTCTCTGATGTTAGTATAGACATGATATTCATAACTTAGACATTCCTGCATTCATATTTTCATGTTATCGCACAGTATTATGAGCATATGCCGACATTTATCATATACTACTCATGATTTTGAGATTTCTGGATTTTTTGGGGAAAACCGCAAGAATATATATAAAAACTTTTCTCTCTCTCCTCCTTTCTTTTTAAATAAGATGCGGTTTTCTCGTGATGTATGTGTCGTCCACCATGAGATTTCGTGTTTTCTGATGGATTTCGAGACCCGATTCGAGGAGTGGATGAACCGTCTCGGGTACATGGTGGGCCCGGTATGGTACCCCAGGGCAAGAAGATCGAGTTGTAGACGATGAGCCTGGCAGGGGAAGGCTACCTACCGGTGATGTCTGGCGCGGCGGATATCCGGAGGATACCGACCGTTGTCGTGAGATTTGATGATATGGGCCGATCCGGACTGACGGAGCTCGAGATATTGAGGCTTGATATTTCATGTTTTGTGTCGATGTTTGACACGGATTTTCATGGATTTCATTATTGAGATTTCAGATTCTTATACACATTCTACTATGAGAACAGCTAAAGATTCACATACATACATATTTGGATTTCAGGATTTGTTACTTTACATTCATGGTGCATGCATTTCATTCATATGACATAGTACTATATGAGGCACTGACACGACACGGAGTATTTGCACTTACACGTAGTATTACCCTGCTATTAGTAGATGTTTGGGATATAGTAGTGTATTATTATGACCTAGGATAGCGTCGTGCATTCGATTTCTTTTCGTAGATGTCTTCTACTCACGAGTTGGCAACTCACCCCCGTTGTGCCAAATTCTTTACAGGTTCGATGTACAGGTTTCCGTGGTAGCTTGTTGGCACATCTTTTCTTCAGGGTGATTTACACGGTAGGTTGGTTCACTTATATCCGAACCACCATTGTACTTTTATTCATTCATTGGTATCTAGTAAGCTCCATCAACCATATTTGTATTACTTGATAAGTTTATTGGACCAGTTGTTTATTTCGACCTTAGAGTCGCGCATGTGTTATTCAGATCTGGTGGTTTTGTTTTCTTTTGAGTTTTGAGCCTCGCCTATTGGCGTTGTATATTATTGTGCTTGCTGTGGTTGTTTCCGCCTGTTGGCGTTGATGCTAGCTCCCGTTTGGTGATGCTTTTTATTGTTTATGTATATTATACTTGTTGTACCCGTTTGGGGGCCAGTTTTTACAGAGGAGACTCTGCCGAAATTTTTGGGAAAATTGCTAATGCTTTTAAACTTGTTTTCTTTTTCTTCTTCTTCTTCTTCTTCTTCTATGGTTTAGATTTCTGGGCTTCGGCTTACTTAGGTTACGTGGCGCCTCTAGATGCTTCGTAATCTAAGTGCCGGTCACGTTCCGTACTTTCGGGTCGTGACAGACATACATTTCAGTTATTTGTATCGGATCATTTGCTTCCGCACTTATTTATTTATTGACTCTTGTATTCTGGATTATGGACATGTTTTAGAAAATTTTATCTTGTTCTTGATATCTCTACAGCCGTAATGTGACTGTGGATGGATACTTCCTACCCACAGGTAGCATGGTTGGCTATGTCACATGCCCAATCTAGCGTACTCTGGGAAGCAGGGCGTGACATGGTGTCAGGGTGCAAAGTCTCGGAACTGGGGACTTTGCAGTGGCTCTGATTGGTAGTGCCGCATCCGTATCCTGCTGGAATGAGGAGGAACACCATTGCTGATTTCCAGGCTGTAGATGTTGCCGTCAAGATCTGACCCTCCCTTTGACAGAGTCCGGTGGGGAAATACGGTTCCCTCTCGTTTATGCCCATGGATTGTATACAGGGGTCAGTATGGACTCACCTGTAGGGCAAAAGTTTCATCATTATTTTTTTTATTTCTTTCCGCGATACTCTATCATTTTAGCTTTTATATTGCGAAATTCGCAATTGCCCAATCATTTCGGCTACTTTTCGCGGTGCCCATTCATTTCGGCTATTTTTTCTTTTTACTCGCTGCTTTTTATTGCAAGTTGTCCAATAATTTCGGCTGTTTTTGTATGCATATATTATACTTGTTGATTTTGTTGCAAGTTGCCCTATCATTTCGGCTATTTCATATGCATTTTGGCTCGCTGATTTTAACCCCGAGTTTAGACTTGGAATTTGATACCGATTTAGGCATCAGCATCTCTACAACTGGTATATTGCCAGGAGCGAATCATCGTTTGCCTTTGTCGGTTCGAACAAACGTGGCTTAGCAAACAGGGTTAAGATCCTGTCGACTAAGGCTTTTGACTTCATGAGCTGTAAGGGTCTCATAAAGGTATTTCTCCCTACGAGTCATGAGGATCTCATAGGTTCGTTTTTTCTTTAAGAATCGTGAGGATTCTTAAGTGTATGGTCTCTTATAAGTCGTAAGGATCTCACAAGAGTGCTTTCTCCTTATAAGTCGAGAGGACTTACAAGTGTCGTTCGCCATATGAAGATATCCCTCGTCAGTGGTGGGACTCTGTTGGGAAAACGTTTATTTGTGCCCGTGGATTGTATACAAGGGCCAGTATTGGACCACCTGTAGGGCAAACTAGGGATTGTGATGGCTTAAGAACAGGTTCAGATCCCTGGAACTTAAGGCTTTTGAATCCTATGAGCCGTGAGGGTCTCATAGGGGAATTCTCCTTACGAGTCGTGAGGATCTCGTAAGTGTAACTTCTCCTTATGAATCGTAGGGATCCCTAAGTGTGTTGCTCCCTTGTGAGTCGTAAGGATCTCACGCTGGTATTTTCTCCTTGGAAGGTCATGAGGACCTTGTAAGTGTCTTTTAACGAGATTGCGCCCTTTCGGGTTTTCACAAGCTCGCCGGTAGCCCTGCTGTTTATACTCACGGAGCCCTTTCGGGTTTTCATCCGTGACCATTTTGCTTATGGACGTACCGTTTTTTTTCTCTTTTTTTTGCGTCAGCCTTAGGATGTTGCGGTTCGTAGTAGTTTACAGACGTTTCGGTCAGGCGTAGTATTTTTTCAAGAACCGACAGTTTATTGGCCTAAAGGGTCTTTCGCCATGCATATTCATGAGCAAGTAAGCCCCATCTTGGTAGACCTTGTCTATGATATACGAGCCCTCATAGTTTGGCTCGAATTTCCCCCGTTTAGCACGATTAGGGATCATAGGTCTTTTTACGACTAGCACGAGTGCTCCTTGGCAGAACGTTCTCGGCCTAGTCAATCTTTCGTACGAGCGCGTCATCCTTGCATTGTAAGCCTCTAGGTTTTGCTGTGCCATGAGCCAGGTTTCGTCAAGGGCGTCGAGCTCCTCCAGCCGAAGATGAGCGTTCTCTTCATCTGTTAGCTCATAATGAACTGCCTCTCGTAAAGAGGGTAGCTCTATCTCCAAGAGGAGTACCGCTTCTGCGCCGAATACCAATGCATACGGCGTTGTATTTGTGGCCATTTTGAACGTAGTTCGATACGCCCAGAGAGCTTCATGCAATCTCTCGTGCCAGTCCTTTTTGTTTTTCTTCTTTATGGTCTTCGTGAAGGTCTTGTTGAAGGCCTCAGCTAGACCGTTAGCTCCCCGATTATAGACCGAAGAGTATCTCCAGTCTATATTATACTACTGCGCGAAGCGGCTGATTCTGTGACTTCTATAGGCTGGCCCGTTATCGGAGATAATCCATCGCGGAGTGCCGAACCGATAGATGACGTGTGTCTTGAAGAAATCGAGAATATTCTCCGTCTTCACTTCTCTTAGCGGTACTGCTTCTGCCCACTTAGAGAAGCAATCGGTTGTTGCCAATATGAACCGATGTCCTCTGGATGATGCTGGTTCAATGGGCCCGATTATGTCAGTTCCCCACATTTCGAACTACCAGCTAGCCACCGTTAGGTGTAGAGGATTCGGATGCTGGTGGATGAAGTCCCCGTGAATTTGGCACGAGTGGCACTGCTTCGCGTATTCGAGATAGTCTTGGATCATCTTGGGCCAATAGTAGCCCATCCTTTTGATCTTCAGCTTCATCTTTGGCCCGGCTTGATGAGAACCGCAGAATCCGTCGTGAGTTTCTTGGACGACTTCCTTGCTTCTTCAGGTCCCAGGCATCTCAGCCATAGAGAGTCGAATGATCTCTTATACAGCGTGTCATTGACGAAGGCGATGGACGGAGTTCGTTTCATGAGCTGATGTCTTGAGGACGCATCTTCAGGTGTTCGACGGGATTTGAAGTAGTCTATAAAGAATTCCCTCCAATCCTGAGCCTTTTCCTGGTCTTTTATTTGTAAGGTCGTTTGCTTGGTCGCTTCTTTTTCTTCAAACGATTCCGGAGATATTTCCGCTGGTGCAAGAACCCGACAGCTTTGTACCACGATCCTCACGTCATCGAGGTCTTCGTCAGCCAGTTCTTTAGCGAGTTTGGCTAACGCATCCGCTTTACTATTTTCTGCACGCGGTATGCTTTCAAGGGCGTA
This sequence comes from Agapanthus africanus, assembly GCA_030015575.1. Lineage (NCBI taxonomy): Eukaryota > Viridiplantae > Streptophyta > Magnoliopsida > Asparagales > Amaryllidaceae > Agapanthus > Agapanthus africanus. The sequence continues at coordinate 50,028,458 of JASDDO010000016.1, read as the reverse complement.
GGCGAGAATTTGAGCCAGCAATTGTTGCACTCTCTCACCGTACTTTACCAACTCTGGTTTGCATGTTTGATAGTCGCCGTTCACTTGACTAACGACCAGTTGGGAGTCTCCGTATATGAGGTGGTTTTCGATTCCCATGTCGACAACGATATCAAGACCAGCTATCAAAGCTTCATATTCAGCTTCATTGTTTGTCCTCGGCTCTGTTAGGGAAAAGGCAAAGCGCATTATCCCTCCTTGTGGAGTCACGAAGATAAGGCCTACCCCAGATTTGATTATGGGGGAGCTGTGCTTTCGCTTCTTCATGGAAGATTCCCTATCGAAATAGAGTTCCCATCAGGTATCTGTCTCTCCTCTCTCCCTGTCGATCGTGTCAAACGCGTGCTCGTCTAGCAATTCCCAATTTATGAGTCAATCGGCAGGTATCGGATGCTCAGTGAGAAAGTCGGCGATGGCCTGGCCCTTCACTCCCTTGAGGGGATGATAAGTTATCGAGAACTCCTTCAAGAGGAGGGCCCATTTAGCGAGCCGTCCCGTTAGTATGGCTCTTCATCAAATATTTGAGAGGATCCACTTTTGATATGAGATGGATCTTAAGTGCAAAAGCATAGTGTCTGAGCTTTGTTATCGCGAAGATTAACGCCAGGCAGTGTTTCTCAATGGGGGAGTAGTTGTTTTCTGCACCTAGGAGAACTCGACTCAAATAGTAAAGGGCTCTCTGCTTCCCTTGGTGGTTCTCCTGTGCCCATAGCGCGCCTAAAGAACCTTCAAGGGCCGTTGTGTACAGGATGATGGTGTAGGGATGCTGGGCACTGCCACAAGGGTCTACGAGGCATCAACCATGCCCGATTGAAAATTTAGCCGTGCCGAACAACCCAAAGCCGGATCTTTAAACTAGAGTTTAGGCGAAAACAAGCATGTTAAATATTTTAACACTAAGTGAGAGAGATTACAACCTTTGTAGATCCGATCCTTCACTTCTTAAGCTCCGTGTTGAAGTCCCTTCGCTGCGATCATCATGTTCCGGACTCTCGAGAGCTTCCACGAAGAGAAAGATGCAGCCTTGCTTCCGATCTTCGATACAAAGATGATATACCTTGAAGTTTCGTTAACACAAGCTAACACTCATAATATGAAGTGAACACCCTCATCTAAATGGCAAGGATAGATGAGGATGATGAAGTAGGATTTTTGCTCTCATTTGTTTTCATTTTCTCACTCACTTTCATCACAAAGAAAAAACTAGAAAGCTTTTGCTCAAAGGAAGAAGAAAGAAGAAGATGATGAATAATATTAGAATCCTTTTGTGATGAATAATGCAAAGAAGATAATGATCAATAATGCAACCATGGTTGCTAAACCTTTGTAGAGAATTAACCAAGGGTGTAGGGTTTGGGTTAGGTTAAAGATGAGTCATAACAAAATATCTTTCACAAAACAAAACAAAACCTTCTAGAATCATCTAGAAAGAATTAACCCAAATCAAACCCTAATCTTGTTTAATCTCTACTAAACATGTTGCATTATTTATCATATCATGTTACAATATTATATATCACATATATAATATTTATTGTAACCAAATAAAATAATACAATTAACATATATCGCATATATATCAATGTATTACCCGAGTGAGAAAAAGAATCTTTTAGTGAGCTAATATTAGTTAATGTAATTTAATATATCATATATATTATTATACATTAAATTATCGAAACAACACTTGATCCGACAATCCGTCTATATCGCATATAACCGACTAATATTTATCCGTACCGATTCATCGAATCAACATTTGATCCGATGACCCGGCTGATATCAAATATCGCGAGAATAGAATACGGTATCTCATATCGCATTATCCTCGGTCCCGCACATATCACATATGTGCCCCTACTCCATTTTGCCTGAGCCAAGAAACTCTGTGTAGGACTCTAAAGAATCGTCAATACGCCGGCAGTAGGTGATGATCATATCAAACACCCACAAGCTGCAAGCGGTCAGCTAAACGTAACAGCCACCTAGGTATTGAGCGCTCAGAAGATCAACAAGCAAGCCTGTACATTCTCCTGTGAATCCAAATAGTAACACTCCCGTACAGTCTGGTCTCGTCGTCTGATATGTTGCATATCTCGCCTAGGGGTGGTAAACGTCAGACCCCAGTAGCTCGATAAGTCGTGTCGATTTGAGGTCTATAATAGTTCGAGAAACTACTGATAACACTTACCAGTAAATCTCAGCAACCCTGGTCAGGGATTTCCGGTTATAGCCAATCGAACACAGCACAACATCAACTCCCTATACCGGGAGAGACGAATCCCCTCCTATCGCTCATTGCCCCCATGTGATTCGGGACTGTACCCAAAAGCCACCTTTTTGCACGCCCTCTTGGACGTGGTATGATGGAAATCAAAGCACGTTGGGAATCACACAAGACTCTATGACGATCTCGGGTCAACAGACTACTCTGTACCAGTGTCACCGGAGAACTGCCATCTGACGTGAGGTTTAATACCATCTGGGAGTTCCCGGCGAGTCCGTCCAGTGTACCCAGTCTCTACTGAGCACCTGTACACCATCCTTGATGTCAAACACCGATGGATATGGGATCATCCATCGCCCATCATATGGGTCAAGATGCGTATACGCTAGTCTACTCTGGTGTATCGATGCCCTGTCTCGATACACCCTCGACTAGGAACAGTTATAGGATGTACTCGTCGACTACCGTGGCCCCACTAGTATGATCTCATCATAGTCCCAGTAGTCGAGTACACATCCTAAGGGCTTTATCAACATGTAATATAGAGACAATCAGAGTACATGTTAAGATAAAGTACAACCAGATAGCATACTATCATGTCGAGCAAGAAAGTCCTCCCTATATATGTCCAAACATCCATTACAATATACATCGTATGTATAGTAATGGCCTCTAGGGCATACATATAACTAACAATCTCCCACTTGCACTAGGGCCATCTGTTGTGGTATCGCATACCCAACAATTAGCTGCGGTTGAAGTATCTCATACTCAACCATCCCATAAAAGTCTCTACTGGGAAAAAGGCCTTTGTGAGTGGATCCGCACTGTCGTCCTCTGTGTCTACTCTCCTAACCTCGATCTCCCTGAAGATAAACCATCTCCATGATCAAGTGATACTGCCTTAGAATTTTATCTGGATTTCTGATGGGACGGGGGTTCCTTGGCATAAGCCACAACTCCATTGTCATACAATGGTAGGAACGAAGTTCATCTCATGAACTTATATATCCAGACTGCCTCTTTGGTAGCATCCTTGGTAATGATGTATCTTGCCTTTAATCGTCTAGTAAGTCACGGTATCTAGCTAGGAACTCTTCCAACATACCGTCCCTCCACTGAGGGTAAATACAATGCCTGCGACTAACATTCAGTCATCCTTATCACCCTGGAACCTTTCCAGTGATTCTCCTCAGGATCGATTGATACCATCTCACTACATCTAGTGAGAATCCTAGCATCCAATTAGATCTATCTCATAGATCCAAAACCCAGGATTTAGGAGGTATCACTTTGATCCTATATGGAGAATCGTTGTGATAAGCGGAGATTAACTAAGTGTAGCATAGGAAACTCCTTCCCTATCAAGAGTATGTCATCCACGTACTCTACGAGGATTACCACCATACTCTCTACTACCTTTTTGAATATACAAGGTTCATCTACCATTTTGATGAAGTCAAACTCTTTGACTACCACATCAAAACAGATGTTCCAACTCCGCGATGCCTATTTTATCACATAAAATATCTTGCACACGTTTCCGCTGCTCCCACTGTCTATGAAGCCCTCTGGCTGTGTACTTATAGACGCTCTCTTCCAAAACATCATTTAGAAAAGCAGTCATGACACCCAACCGCCAGATATCGTAGTCATGGTATGTAGCCGTGGCAAGTAGGATCTGGATGGACTTAAGCATAGCTATGAAAGTCTCAACTTTTCCATATACACCAAGTAATCTTCTCAAGATATACTCGCTCCTGATGGGAATTTAACCCTTCAGATAAAGCAACCAAAGTCCATACTTTGTTGGTGTATAAGGATTCCATCTCAGATCGCTAAGCATCCAGCCATTCTTACAGAGTCTCACTCCTGATGGCCAGCTCGAAACTAGTTGGGTCATCATCTCATGATGCAATCCTCGCTTCCACTGTCATAGAGAAACCGAAGTATCTCTCAGGTGGGTGAGGAACCCTACTAGATCGGCGGAGAGGCTGAGGTTCGTTGGAAACTATTGAATCCTTTGGTTCTACCAAATCATCAGCTGCAGTTTGTATAGCTGGAACCTTTCTAGTTCTACATAACAGACCTTGCCTCGAGCTTGTCCGGATTTTGCTTTTAGACATAGTCCGGACAACCCCAAATCTTAACAAACTTAAGATATGGGCTCTTCCCTTTCCATATCACATATGAAGTGGTAGGCAACTGATTTGATTTGAACCCTATTCAATAGGTATGCAGCTTCTCAAGCGCATAACACCCAAAAGGAAATAGGAAAATCAGTAGTACTCATCATAGAGCACACCATATCACATAGGGTGCTATTGCTCCGCCCCGATACACCGACGTGCTGTGGTGTATACGGAGGAGTAATGCTGAGAGAGAATCTCATTCTCCTTTAGAATAGTCCAGGAATTCCGTGCTCAAGTATTCTCCTCCTTGATCAAATCAAAGGACATAATACTTTTACCCGTATTTTGGTTCTCTACTTCTAACTTACATTCTGTGAATATCTCAAAAGGTTCGTACTTGTGTTTCAACAGGAACATATGTCTGAATCTTGAGAGATCATCAGAGAATGTACAAAGAACCGGTCTTGGCATGTGTAGACGGGAGACTTTCATACATCAGCATGTATCAATCCCAAGAGTTCACTAACTCTTTATCTGTTTCCAATAAACAGAGCTGTGGTCATCTTATCTTTGTGACATGACCGGCAAGTTTCAGAAGATGTAAATTCAAACAAATTTAAATATGCGTCTTAATGTAACTTCAGCTAGTCGGGTCGCATTGATATGACCAAGTCTACAATGCCTCAAGAAGGATTCGTTCATTTCTGAACTCTTCCTCTTGTGTGTGTTCCGTATACTAAGAACTGTAGTTTGATTTAGAACGTCAATGCTTTTAGATAACGTGCCTGAACCGATCTACTCTTGATATAGGAAATGTTCAAAACATTATCCAACAATACAAAATTATATCCTTTCTTTACTAATAAAGAGACTGATATGATGTTGTATATCAGGTTCGGTATCTAATAACATTCGTTCAGAATCAATGTATTCTGGTAATACAGGGTGATAGTGACCAACAGACTTGGCTGCAACACTTGCACCGTTTTCTGTCTCATGAAACTTATCACCCGTTCTCAGTTCTCTACCTTTCTGTAGCCCATGTAACAGATTACATATGCGGGATCCTGATGCGGTATCTCATACCCAGGACGTAAAGGATATTGAGAAACAGTTCTCTGTAATGAACACACCCGAAGATGATGCATCAACATGCACTTTCTTCGTTTGGACGGCACGGGAAATCTGGTATTCCCCAATTTCCTGCTCTGTCTTATAACAATTATAAGTTGGAGCGGGACCAACGTTCCCCAGCTCAGTATAACAAGCGGGTTCGGTTAATATATCCGTATTTATTATCTTGATTAAGGCGTGATATGGTCGCTATCTGGAAAGAGAGAGAAGAAAAATCTCCGTGTATGATCTTGCAAGATTAGATTGGTTATCTAATATATCTAATCAGGATGTCTCCCACTGTTTAATCAAATCTTCCTTCAAACCCTAAAAGGAAAGACTAGCCGGGATTAATTACACGCTACAAGTTCGCTAATCTTTCAGCCAGGCCAGTGTCGGTACTTTGAGGGAGGTTCCCCGTGCTTTCGCACGGACCTAATTAAAGTAAATCTCGTTTTCCCAGGGGCGTAACCCCGTTAACACCTTTCTAGACACCTACTTGATCGGCTAATTGTAATGTGTAAAACTCTCCCAGGAGTAACTCTTACTCGCAGCGGGTATCGGGATCCAACTATCTCATAGAAGGTATGCAATCTCTTTGCAAATTTCAACACTTGAAATTCCCAATAATATTTTACCCCTAGCGTCCCATGACCTTGACGCAGGCCAACAAACCACAGTGCGCTAGTCAAGTTCAACCCGTCATTTCTTGATTGAATTAAACCCACCCGCACGACCCTTGACGCAGGCCAACAAAGTCGCACGACTGCCCTAATCCAATCTGCATCATATGCATAAACAGATAAATACTAGTTAGCTACCGCACACTATGTCTTGACGCAGGCCAACAAACGTAGCACGAATACTAAGTAGGACTTATCTGAAATGACGGAGGGCTACGACAGGTTTTATGAAAACCCTTTGCGTAATGAACTTGATATCGTTGTAGAATTGAGTGATTTTAAATGGAGTGTTTTTGAGGCTTTTGTAGTTTTGCTAAAGGGGTCACTCCCGGTGAAGGGATCGTCGGCCCTTTCCTCATCGAATAAGGTGCAGGATATTTCACAAATATCACTATGCAAAGCAAGAACTATAGAAGCAGTCAAAATACAAACCGAGTTTGTAGCATCTGCTAGTTTCACTAAATAGGTCACTCCCGGTGAAGGGATCTCGGCTCTTTCCTTATCGAATAAGGTGCTGGATGTTCTACAAGGAACACCACTATGTAAAGCAAGAACTAAAGCTACCAGTTTTTAAACAAGTTTCTACAACATCTTAGGTTTCTTTTATTTCATTAATCTCATTAATGAAGTCCCTTTTTATTATGCTTTACAAGCATCACATTTGAAACAAAATCTGCAATATAACATATATCTCATATATATAATATAAACATTCGTCTCAGGAAGTAATATGATCTCATCACAGAACATTGCAGCAGAAGAACATATATGAAATATTGGATATACTAGGATGTCCGTGTTTTCAAAACGAACCTGTATAAAACACGGATTCCACAGTCGTGATGAATAGCCAAACCCACAACCCTAGACCCCTACGAGAGCGGCAAGCAACTCTGCCAATTCTAGGGTTAGGAGACCCGGTCTCGACTCCTCGAGATGGTCTCCCACTGGACCCTAGAACCCGGTTACTTATGCTCCCCTCCTTGGGTCTACCTAATGCGGAAAAGTAAATAATATACAACGGTGACATCATCCTCAGTCCGGAAGTGCCCCAATAAAAGAATATTACATACAAATGAATTTTACATGAATGAAAAAGAAAAAACTCTCCTCTCACAAAAAACCCCCGGCTATTCAAAACGCGACGATCCAATATAACATATCACAGCAACACATAATATCTCATATCATCAACGTAAGCAAGTATGCGTATCCCGATTGTCGTTGATGTATAGCAACGAAGTCGGCGATACACCACATACTACGCTTACGGTCACAGAAAAGAAAGTGTAAAACTACAACAGTTGGAATCCGCAACCTCATTAGACATCGCATGCCTAACCAATTGAATTCTTTAGACATCGCATGCCTAACAATTATAAACCCCGCATTTTAGTCTCATTATCGAAAACTCTTTTTAATATCAAGTCGGGCAATTCAACAAGATTCCCGACATTCTGATCGAATACTCGTCGCAAACTTTAGTAGACGGCCGCACCCCTGGATGCCGTCGACGAAGTGCACTAAGGCAGAACACCGCTGCCGCGAGCACCCGAACGGATGCTTTTGGCGACGGGGTTCTCCTACAGCCACTTGGTCGGGGCTTTGGGGCGTGGCTGTCTATTAAGTTTACCCGGCGAGTATCCGCGTACGCTACGTGATTGCGACGGACTTTTGATCACATCAAAATCCCGTGGCAACCGATCAATAGAGACTAAACGGCTAGATTTATAACATTCAAATTAGTTATCTCATAACTACATGTGGATTCCAAATATTGTATCACTATCCAGATAAATAGACAATGTTAAACTTTCCGATCGAATAATCAAACACCCAAGATTACCGCAATATATCTCAACACTTGAAATCAGTTTAAAAACATCCATCACATGCCACAGTACCAATGGTCCAGCCGTAGAAGGGTCAAGCCAACGCCTCACATGTGGCACGCCGTACTGCCGCAAACCCTAAGGTTTAGAGGCAGTTCAAGACGGTCACATAATCGAGTTAAGGTTTGTTGTCTTCTAGAGGGTCCACCGCGTTACTTGCACGACTTAGAAAGTTTCAAACTCGAGAAAAATCCAACTTTTGAAAAAATTTCCGACTGGGGAAAAAGTGAGTTATTGATATCCGTTCGAACTTTTTAACAGTTTCTAAAATTATCCGGAAAAACTAAACGAAGTTAAATTATCCGATCGAATCAACAATTCCCTAATACAACCCAGAAAACTCAATTCTTGAGTATAATTAAAGATTCCCAGAAGAATCAGGAATCACATGCGGAGGTTCCTATGCAAAATTGAAAACATGAGGCAACTTTTTGGCCGCGGAACCGCCGCCAATACCATGGTACGGCCGCGGTTCCGCGGCGCTTTAAAGGAATTGGAGGCGCGTGCTTCACAGTAACTCATGTAATTCCCTGCTGATTTTTTTGAGTATTTTTAATATGAAAAATCAAAGTTTTTGAAAAATTTCCAGAGAAGGGGTTTTATCGGGGTTCTCGGGTTCGATCGGACCTTAAACTTCGTCTAGACATCGCCTAAAGCTCTAGCTTGGCTCTGATACCACTGTAGGGATGCTGGGCACTACCACAAGGGTCTATGAGGCATCAACCATGCCCGATTAAAAATTTAGCCGTGCCGAACAACTCAAAGCCGGATCTTTAAACTAGAGTTTAGGCGAAAACAAGCATGTTAAACATTTTAACACTAAGTGAGAGAGATTACAACCTTTGTAGATCCGGTCCTTCACTTCTTAAGCTCCGTGTTGAAATCCCTTCGCTGCGATCATCATGTTCCGGACTCTCGAGAGGTTCCACGAAGAGAAAGATGCAGTCTTGCTTCCGATCTTCGATACAAAGATGATCTACCTTGAAGTTTCGTTAACACAAGCTAACACTCATAATATGAAGTGAACACCCTCATCTAAATGGTAAGGATAGATGAGGATGATGAAGTAGGATTTTTGCTCTCATTTGTTTTCATTTTCTCACACACTTTCATCACAAAGCAAAAACTAGAAAACTTTTGCTCAAAGGAAGAAGAAGGAAGAAGATGATGAATAATATTAGAATCCTTTTGTGATGAATAATGCAAAGAAGATAATGATCAATAATGCAACCATGGTTGCTAAACCTTTGTAGAGAATTAACCAAGGGTGTAGGGTTTGGGTTAGGTTAAAGATGAGTCATAACAAAATATATCTTTCACAAAACAAAACAAAACCTTCTAGAATCATCTAGAAAGAATTAACCCAAATCAAACCCTAATCTTTTTTAATCTCTACTAAACATGTTGCATTATTTATCTTATCATGTTACAATATTATATATCACATATATAATATTTATTGTAACCAAATAAAATAATACAATTAACATATATCGCATATATATCAATGTATTACCCGAGTGAGAAAAAGAATCTTTTAGTGAACTAATATAAGTTAATGTAATTTAATATATCATATATATTATTATACATTAAATTATCGAATCAACACTTGATCCAACAATCCGGCTATATCGCATTTAACCGACTAATATTTATCCGTACCGATTCATCGAATCAACATTTGATCCGATGACCCGGCTGATATCAAATATCGCGAGAATAGAATACGGTATCTCATATTGCATTATCCTCGGTCCCGCACATATCACATATATGCCCCTACTCCGTTTTTCCTGAGCCAAGAAACCTCTGTGTAGGACTCTAAAGAATCGTCAATACGCCGGCAGTAGGTGATGATCATATCAAACACCCACAAGCTGCAAGCGGTCAGCTAAACGTAACAGCCACCCAGGTATTGAGCGCTCAGAAGATCAACAAGCAATCCTGTACATTCTCCTGTGAATCCAAACAGTAACACTCCCGTACAGTCCGGTCTCGTCGTCTGATATGTTGCATATCTCGCCTAGGGGTGGTAAACGTCAGACCCCAGTAGCTCGATAAGTCGAGTCGATTTGAGGTATATAATAGTTCAAGAAACTACTGATAACACTTACCAGTAAATCTCAGCAACCCTGGCCAGGTATTTCCGGTTATAGCCAATCGAACACAGCACAACATCAACTCCCTATACCGGGAGAGACGAATCCCCTCCTATCGCTCATTGCCTCCATGTGATTCGGGACTGTACCCAAAAACCACCTTTTTGCACGCTCTCTTCGACGTGGTATGATGGAAATTAAAGCACGGTGGGAATCACACAAGACTCTATGACGATCTCGGGTCAACAGACTACTCTGTACTAGTGTCACCGGAGAACTGCCATCTGACGTGAGGTATAATACCATCTGGGAGTTCTCGGCGAGTCCGTCCAGTGTACCCAGTCTCTACTGAGTACCCGTACACCATCCTTGATGTCAAACACCGATGGATATGGGATCATCCATCACCCATCATATAGGTCAAGATGCGTATACGCTAGTCTACTCTGGTGTATCGATGCCCTGTCTCGATACACCCTCGACTAGGAACAGTTATAGGATGTACTCGTCGACTACCGTGCCCCCACTAGTATGATCTCATCATAGTCCCAGTAGTCGAGTACATATCCTAAGGGCTTTATCAACATGTAATATAGAGACAATCAGAGTACATGTTAAGATAAAGTACAACCAGATAGCATACTATCATGTCGAGCAAGAAAGTCCTCCCTATATATGTCCAAGCATCCATTACAATATACATCGTATGTACAGTAATGGCCTCTAGGGCATACATATAACTAACAGATGGGCTTTCCCTTGACCGAAGCGGTCGGTACTGGCGGATTCTGCAAGTATTGCTTGATTTCATCCAGAGCGCTTTGGCATTTGCGATCCCAGACGAAAGGGTCCCTTTCTTCATTAAATGGCTATAGCGGCGACATTTGCCGGAGAGATTAGCAATGAACCGCCGGATATATGCGAGCTTTCCTTGGAGAGACCGTAGTTGCTTGAGAGTTCTTGGCGGAGGCATTTCCATGATCGCCTTGATCTTTGACGGGTCTATTTTGATGCCCCGATGTCGTACGATGAATCCTAGGAACTTGCCTGAGGAAACTCTGAACGCGCATTTGAGAGCGTTCATCTTCAGGTTGTATTTCTGAAGACGTTGGAACACTATCTTCAGATGCTCCCAAAGCTCCTCGTGCGATTTGCTTTTTACCACGAGTTCGTCAATATAGCACTCGACGATTTCGTGTATGAGGTCATCGAAAATCTTCGTCATGGCCCTCTGATAGGTGGCGCCAGCGTTCTTCAGACCGAAAGGCATCACTTTGTAGCAGAATATGCCCAAAGGGGTCTGGAAAGCGGTATGCTTCTGGTCTTCCTGATGCATCTTTATTTGATTGTACCCTGATGAGCCGTCCATGAAGGAGAAAACTTCGTGAGTGGACGTGTTGTCTATCATCAGCTTAGTAACATGTTGGAGATAATGCCCTCAAATTCAATTATTGGATCGCAGGTACGTGATTGCAATGATTGAGGCAGGACCTATACCGATATGACAGTCTTGCTCGTGATGATAGTTTGCTATCTGGTTTGTCTTTATCATCGTATGCATGCTTTAGTTGACTAATGCATGATGATAGAGCCCATAGGATTCTTGCTTGACTACCAACAGTATGATGGCGATCATATACGTGGGAGCTGGGGTCTGTAAGCACATCCTTAAAGTGTCCCTAGTCGTGGGAGTTTCGAGACAGGGCATCGATACTCCAGAGTAGACTAGTGTATGCAGTCGAGACCCCGATGAGGGGCGGTGGCCGGTCTCACAAGCCACTGGTGTCAGTTGGATCACCTAAGATGTATACAGGTGCTCATTAGGTTATGAGTACACCGGACAGGACTCGCCGGGAACATGCTAGTTGGTATTATACATATCGTCAGATAGCAGTTCCATGGTGACATGTGTACAGGTTAGTTCATCGACCTGAGGTCGTCATTTGTCTCGTGTGAGTTCCCACTGTGCTTTGATTTCTACCCTACCACGGCTCAAAGGAGTCGTGCAAAAAGGTCTTTTTTGGGTACAGTCCCGAGCCACATGGAGGCAAGTGAGCGGATCGGCAGGGGATTCGTCTCTCCCGGTATTGGGGGTGAGATCGCGCTGTGTCTAGGAGAGTCATTACACAAAGCCCTCGGCCGAGGCAGGAGATTTACTTGTAAGTACTCCAGTAGTATCTCAGGGTGTTCTTGGCCACTCTCTGACACGACTTATACTGCTATTGGGGGTCTGACGTTACCAGCCCCTAGGCAGATATGCGATACTCATAGACGAACGGACCGGACTGTATGTATATTGTCACTGTTAGGCTCAGTAGGGTTTATGGATGAGTTCACTCGTCAGCTTCCCTTCCAATCAATACATAGGCAACCGTTACGTACAGCCAGTACCTCTGACGTGCTAGTGGTTATACTCAGTGCCAGTGTGTTGATGAGTCATTAGAGTCCCCCATAGACAATTTCCCAAGTTCGGGAGAAACGTTGTAGAGGCCGTATGGTTTTATGGCAGGGTTCGGAACATGCACGTGCGTTTACGCACGTGTCATATTTCGGGCGGATAATACTGGTCGGCTTTGATTTAAGCCGGATCCGAGTATTATGCTGTATAGATATAATATCTTTGTCTCAGCTGCATTTGTATTCGGTCGTAATACAAATGCGGGTATCTTTATACTGATACGGGGTTGTTCTGAAATTCGTTTCAGGATCGCTTTTGGAAGTTGCCAGTTTCCAGTTTTCTCTCAGCCGTATTTAACATTCGGTTAAATGCGGATTTATCTTTTCTTGAGATGAGTGTGGAAGCTTCTAGATGATGACTAGGATGGTGACTAGGCTTCATGACTCATTTGTTCATTAATGGTGCATTAATTAGATGATGGCTAAGGGTTATGAATCATAGTTTTCATTAAATGCATTCATACAAGGTGTTAGGTGAATCATCATCTCATTTATTCCTTGTGGTCACCTTCCCCCTCCTACACTCACCTCCCCCTCATCTATAAGTGGCCGGCCATTCCTTAGTGAGGGATAATGGTTGTTGTTTTGAGAAAAGATTATAGTTTATGTGTATGGAAATTTCATAGCTCTTTTCATTCCATCACCCGATCCAAAAGATAACTTCATTAACCGTTCGTCCGTGACTTTGGACGTAACGAGACAAAGTGTTCTACTCATTCTTTACATCATCTTGGTCATCTCTTCTAGCAAACTTGATGATCGAGTTGCCTTGGTTCAGAGGCGGGAGCCCGTTTAAAGATCCGTCGACGTGGTGCCACCTGGACGAGAAGATTGGAGATTTAGCAGATCGGAGCAACCGCAACAAAGCGTGGGATGACGGTTGAAGACCGAAGGACTCGGATCATTCGGTATAACATTTCTACCCACTTTGTAGTTTGTTAGTTTAGCTTTAATGGCAGATCCAGGTTATAGTACGCGATAGCGCCTGTTGTAAAAGTTTTTGTTCCGCATTTGGCGTCTGTTAGACGGCCGGGGCGCTACCGTGGACTTAAAGTGGTATCAGAGACTAACCATTAAGCTATACTAACTTGTGCTAACGCGTTTAAAATAACGATCGAACGGATTTTCGAAAACCGCAAATTCCAAGTTCTGAGTTTCTGTCGATTTTTCAAAGGGCTTAAAAATAATTTTGCATATCACAGAAAAGCGTGCAGGGTTTTCTGAGCATACTGGAAAAATGTGGGCACGTGATCCCACAAGACCACCGCGGATCCGCGGTGAAACCTAGGGTTTGACCGCGGAACCGCGGCGCTTTAGTGGGAACAGTGCGCCAACTTTTTCCAGAGAGCTTCTTTGTGGAAATTGTGGGTTTTGGAATATTTCTTTTGGGCCCAGATTTTGTTACTGTACAGCAGATGTACGTGGGGCCCACTAAAGGAAATTTTGTCGATCAAAATTTTAAATTTGTTAGTATGCAGTACTTACTTTATATCTCCGACCGGGAATGTCATTTGATCGGTATACCGCGTCTAATTGCTATAGTTCTTTTTGACGGGTTTGCGAACGACACATTCGCGTTGATGTTCTGTGTTGTGCTGTGATGTTGCGGATTTGTCGTGATGGATAGCAGGGTGCAATGATAGTGCAGTTTGGATTTTTTTGTACATTTGATATTGCGGGGCGAGCGTCCAACATGTGGACTGCCGTCACTTCCTGTTGTATAATAGTCTTTTGGGGCACGACCGGGCTGAGGTCGATGTACCCGTTGTACATATTTTTATTTCTGTACTAGGTTTATCCCGTGAAGGAGTGCACGGATAGCCGGGTTCTAGAGGGCAACGGGTCTGTATCTCATAGCTTTGTGAGGCAGAGGGACCTCAATCTAGAATTGGCAGACTATTTGCCGCACTCGTATGGGGTACAGGTTGACCCAAGAAGGGGTGCTCAAGTTACCGGATTCCGTGAAGTGCCGGGTGTTCCATTCACTAGGCTGTGGGGGACTACCTCGCTTCAGGTTTTGGCGGGTAACTTGCCGCACCCGTAGGGGTCTAGGTTTCATTGCACAGGCTATCCACACGACCAGGGGAACGTCGGGTTTCAGCAGCGGCTCTGTGAAACTCGGGGATCCCAGATTATCTGTATTGTTCTGTGATGCTTATTACTTTTCTGTAATGTTGCATATTATCACGCCTGGAGCGATTATTGTATATTGGTATATATACTATTAGATTTTTTATATGTTTTACACCCGCGCTAGTCCAGCCCCCGCTCTGTCGTTAGTTAAGTAACCTAACGAGTGATGACGGGACCCAGTGACGAATGCGGATGGCATATACGTATATTTTATTTTCGTATTTTTCTGGTGTGATTGATTGATGGGACTGCGTTGATTCTTATCAATGCAAGATAAAACAAACCTATATTTGATGTTGTTGGAACAAATTTAAAATGGTGTTATTACAAAGATGTTTCCTTTTGTTTTGCATAGTGATATTCAGTTGGAATATCCTGCACCTCATTCGACGAGGCAAGGGCCGAGATCCCTTCACCGGGAGTGACCCTTTGGGCAGAAGTTTATGTCAGGGTAATAACTTCAATATAGTCGATTACAAGTTGCTTTGCATCGCGGCGTTCAGTTAGAATATCCTGCACCTCATTCCACGAGGAAAGAGCCGAGATCCCTTCACCGGGAGTGACCTCTTTAGCAAAGGTTTTTCGCCACTATATTTGTATACAAAGCTATCAGGTTCCTTCAGCGAGATCAAGTTCATTACCTTAAAGGTTTTTCACCAAAAACCAGTCGTAGCCCTCCATCATTTCTTATGGATAGTCAGTAGTATTCAAGCTATGTTTGTTGGCCAAAGTCAAGGCATAGTGTTTGGTCGTTGCTGAATATTCATCTGTTGCATAGATAGATGCGTTGGTTTGGGACAGTCGTATCACCTTGTTGGCCAAAGTCAAGGGTATGTACGGGTGGGTTCAAATTAACCTGGACAATGACGGGTAGAACTTGACATGTGACTTATGATTTGTTGGCCAAAGTCAAGGTCATAAGAGCATGAGGTAAAAAATTACATCGGGAGTTTCAAACATACAGGAAACTTGCCAGGCATGCGCATACCTTCTGGAGTGTGATAACTTGAGTGTCTTCCATCAAGTTATCATGCGATGATAGTTGGATCCCGATTCTCACTGATGAGTTGGTTTACTCTTCGGGTGATCCTGACTAATTCTTCATTCAGGTTTGGAGGAGAATTTGAGATTACAGTGGGAGGTTTCCTGATTAGATAAATTGATTACCATTCTGATCTAGGTTAGAGTGCACGCAGAGTGTTTCTTTTCTCTCTCTCTGTTTGGCAGCGACTTTTGACCGACCCTAGACTATGACTCGGTGACCAAGTTGACCGGACCTTCTTAAAATATTGGTCATTGGATTGTCTAAAGTTGCATAAGTCATTGCCGCTCCTTCTTTTACCCTTTGTATTTCTCAGAACACCCCGTATTACTACGGATATCCACTTCCAATGGATAGATCCATCGTATGGTTATATACGAACTCGAAGAGACTTCTTCGAGGATGGATCCAGGTTCAGGAGAAATAGAATTGGTTTATTCAGATGTCTTTTGTTATCACATTCTCTCAGGTTGCGAGGGCTCCTTAGTTTAGGAGGGTACACCTATTACGCTTATTGGATAGTCTTATTCCAAACCATAGGCAGGTGCCGAAAGGTAGGGAATGAAGAAAACCAATTAGCCTAAGTAGGGTATACAGAAGGAAATAACTAAAGATAAAATAAAGGGATTAGAAAGAGGGCAAAGTAAATTGCGACTGTTATCATTCACGACCAAACCGCGTACTTCATCGCCACTCCTATTTCACCTTTGCTTTTTCCCCAGTTCGGGAGAAATAGAATAAGGTATTATTCAGTTGTCTTTTATCATCACCTTCTCTCATGTTGCGAGTACTCCTAGGATTAGGAGGGTACACCTATTATGCTTACTGGATAGTCTTCTTCCAAACCATAGGCTGGTGCCGAACGGTAGGGAAGGAAGAAAACCACTAAGCCTAAAAAGGGGTGTACAGAAGGAAATGAATAAAGACAAATAAAGGGATTTGGTGAGATGACAAAGAATTATACGGTTACAGTCATGAATTGGATTATGGAAGAGGCATTACTAAGAATACCAGGATACCCCTACGAAACATTTTCATGTTTCAGTTACACTGTGCATTGTTAAAGGAAAACTGATTTCCCGATTAGATGCTTACTCCAGGGTATGAATTTACCAGGTGAGATTCTCACATCTGTATGGTTTTACAGATGATGAGTGGGAGTAAGTTATTGGGAATTAGGTGATCATCCTCATTATATCGGAATTCGTTGTAATTGGTGATATTTGAGGAAATCGCCTAGGTACTGTTTACAACCTACGACGCACAGATTTTGAGTTATTCAACTCAGGGGACTTATACAGAGTATTGTATGTTGTCCAGTATCCGTCAGGACAAAGGGGTAGGTCCTCGTACTATGTTCTATTTACTTATGACTTCTTTAGTTTTTTAAACAAGTGTTTCACAGAAATACAATGTCTAAGTTTTTGAAAAATTGTGGGTAAAAGAATAAAGTAGAGAACCAGGTATCGCAAATGTCGGGATTCTTCAAAGAGATTGAAGATGTAGATTCTTGTGATTGGTATTCAGATAAAAGTAATAGTTTTGAGAAACTTGTTTCTCTTTCAGGTTACTCATAATTGGATGGATTCCTAAGTTGAGTAATGCTGAGTAGCCACTTTCCATTAAGTTGATATGCACTGGAGACAGCTGCATGATTTGAATCTGGTTCCAATTAAATTAGTGCCTCTATTTCTATATTGTATATAGAATGGTTCATATCTTAACGATGTTAAGATACGGGGAGTTGTCCAGCTTATGCTTAAAACCAGACACTGGATAGATCAAGGCACGTTTCTGTAATGGCAGTTTGTGGGTTGACCCTGGCTTTGACGAGGGTTGACATTTCTACCATTTGGAAGATCAATAGTGATATTGTTCTAGACTCGCCACAGTTTTAGTAAAATGGATTTTTTCAAAAAACAGTAGTGGGAGTATGGTAGAACTGGAACTGATTCCAGAACCGCAAACGATTACGGAAAATTTAATAGGACCAATATATTCAATCAGGTTTGACATTCCATTAGCCACTCAGCAGATATGGTGGGTAACCTCAGACACCCGAGAGGTACTCTGGTAGCCTCAAGGACGGTGACAGGGAGGTTCTTGTTTACCCAGACTTGACACTACTGTTGTTCCAGACTATGAGACCTGGCAAGAGGATAAGTATAACGTCGTTCTAAACATGCTTTAGAAGTATACGTATATATTATTCTGCCAGAGGGTTATCGTAGTCAGTGGGAGCAGCGGAAGCATAGTGGGCAAGTAGCTTATGTCTATTTATAGACTTGAGCAGATATAGCGGAGATAAGATCATCTAATTTTGATGTGACAGTCATAGGTTTGACTTCATCAGAATAGGGGATGGATCTGTTAAGAAGGTAGTAGGGTGTGATGTCCTGGTATTTGGATGACATACATAGAGTAGGAAGTAAAATTCCTATACTACGATCGGTTGTACTGTGGTTGTCACACAGTTGTTTCTTCACAAAGGACATGGATATAATATCTGACATTCTGGTTACTAGATCTATGGTTTTAGATCTGGATTTGGGTAGTTTCCCAATGTGGGTACAGTGACAGTATTCTAATAGTTTTTAGAATAGATGACTCCTGGCATGGTGGTGTACCTGCAGGTGATGGAGTCACCCTCTCTAAAGGTGTCTTACAGACTAAAGGGGAGAGGGATGTGCATGATTGGCAGATCACTTGCTTAGGCAATTGAGTCAATCGTGAGATGTCAAGTACCACACCAGATGTTGTTTTTGCACTAGATGCGATAAGTTTATATTAATCCAATCCTGGAGAAACATAAGGATGCAGTTTTAGAACATGAGTGAATGTTCTACGGATTTGATAACGGCAGCCTCCTTCGGGAGACGGTTATCATTCCAGGCTTCAAAGGTGACATGGTTGACAGAGTGATTGTCAGAGTTATAATTTTCCCTCTGACGAGGGACAGTATTATAGACAGGTGGTCCAAGAGGATACTGTGGGAGGCATGGTGCTGGATACTGATTAGGTTCTGTTATCAATAAAGTCTAAGAAGTTTGGATTTGGAGTTCATTTATGAACTAGGTCCCATCAGATATTCAGACATATTCTAAGACAGGTATTACTCGATTCGGGAGATGGCTTTCTCCGCGAACTTGAGATTTAGAGAGATATAGAAAGAAATGTCAGGGCGGATCCACTCACTGAGGCTATTTCTCGAACACAAGAGTTTTACAAACTAGCTTTGTGAAACTGATTAGTAGAGGAGTTGGGTGTTCGGTATCACACGGGCTATGAGTATGCGACATCGCAATAATTAGCCTTAAGTGCAAGTGGGAGATTGTTGGAGATAGTGCCCTCAAAGTCAATTATTGGATCGCAGGTACGTGATTGCAATGATTGAGGCAGGACCTATACATATATGACAGTCTTGCTTGAGATGATAGTTTGCTATCTAGTTTGTCTTTATCATCGTATACATGCTTTAGTTCACTAATGCATGATGATAGAGCCCATAGGATTCTTGCTTGACTACCAGCAGTATGATGGCGATCATATACGTGGGAGCTGGGGTCTGTAAGCACATCCTTAAAGTGTCCCTAGTCGTGGGAGTTTCGAGACAGGGCATCGATACTCCAGAGTAGACTAGTGTATGCAGTCGAGACCCCAACGAGGGGCGGTGGCCGGTCTCACAAGCCACTGGTGTCAGTTGGATCACCTAAGATGTATACAGGTGCTCATTAGGTTATGAGTACACCGGACAGGACTCGCCGGGAACATGCTAGTAGGTATTATACATATCATCAGATAGCAGTTCCCTGGTGACATGTGTACAGGTTAGTTCATCGCCATGAGGTCGTCATTTGTCTCGTGTGAGTTCCCACTGTGCTTTGATTTCTACCCTACTACGGCTCAAAGGAGTCGTGCAAAAAGGTCTTTTTTGGGTACAGTCCCGAGCCACATGGAGGCAAGTGAGCGGATCGGCAGGGGATTCGTCTCTCCCGGTATTGGGGGTGAGATCGCGCTGTGTCTAGGGGAGCCATTACACAAAGCCCTCGGCCGAGGCAGGAGATTTACTGGTAAGTACTCCAGTAGTATCTCAGGATGTTCTGGGCCACTCTCTGACACGACTTATACTGCTATTGGGGGTCTGACGTTACCAGCCCCTAGGCAGATATGCGATACTCATAGACAAATGGACCGGACTGTATGTATATTGCCACTGTTTGGCTCAGTAGGGTTTATGGATGAGTTCGCTCGTCAGCTTCCCTTCCAATCAATACATAGGCAACCGTTACGTACAGCCAGTACCTCTGACGTGCTAGTGGTTATACCCAGTGCCAGTGTGTTGATGAGTCATTAGAGTCCCCCACAGACACTTTCCCAAGTTCGGGCGAAACGTTGTAAAGGCCGTATGGTTTTATGGCAGGGTTCGGAAAATGCAAGTGCGTTTACGCACGTGTCATATTTCGGGCGGATAATACTGGTCGGCTTTGGTTTAAGCCGGATCCGAGTATTATGCTGTGTAAATATAATATCTTTGTCTCAGTTGCATTTGTATTCGGTCGTAATACAAATGCTGGTATGTTTATACTGATACGGGGTTATCCTGAAATTCGTTTCAGGATCGCTTTTGGAAGTTTCCAGTTTCCAGTTTTCTGTCAGCCGTATTTAACATTCGGTTAAATGCGGATTTATCTTTTCTTGAGATGAGTGTGGAAGCTTCTAGATGATGACTAGGATGGTGACTAGGCTTCATGACTTATTTGTTCATTAATGGTGCATTAATTAGATGATGACTAAGGGTTATGAATCATAGTTTTCATTAAATTCATTCATACAAGGTGTTAGGTGAATCATCATCTCATTTATTCCTTGTGATCACCTTCCCCCTCCTACACTCACCTCCCCCTCATCTATAAGTGGCCGGCCATTCCTTAGTGAGGGATAATGGTTGTTGTTTTGAGAAAAGATTATAGTTTATGTGTATGGAAATTTCATAGCTCTTTTCATTCCATCACGCGATCCAAAAGGCAACTTCATTAACCGTTCGTCCGTGGCTTTGGACATAACAAGACAAAGTGTTCTACTCATTCTTTACATCATCTTGGTCGTCTCTTCTAGCAAACTTGACGATTGAGTTGCCTCGGTTCAGAGGCGGGAGCCCGTTTAAAGATCCGTCGACGTGGTGCCACCTGGACGAGAAGATTGGAGATTCAGCAGATCGGAGCAGCCGCAACAAAGCGTGGGATGATGGTTGAAGACCGAAGGACTCGGATCATTCGGTATAACATTTCTACCCACTTTGTAGTTTGTTAGTTTAGCTTTAATGGCAGATCCGGGTTATAGTACGCGATAGCGCTTGTTGTAAAAGTTTTTATTCCGTATTTGGCGTCTGTTAGACGGCTGGGGCGCTACCGTGGACTTACATAACCGGTACGGGAAAGTTATCTTTCGAACAAGCTTTGTTGAGGTCCCGAAAATCTACGCAGATGCGCACCGTCCCATTCTTCTTCATCACTAGGACGATGTTGGCGATCCAATCAGGGTATTGAACTTCTTGGATGAAGCCGGAGTCGATTAGCTTCTTGACTTCGGCATTGATACTCATCTCAAGCTCGAGTCGCATTCTTCTTGGCGCCTGTTTGACTGGCTTGACGTCCGGCGATATCGCCAATTTATGCATGGCTATTTCTGGGTCTAATCCCGGCATCTCAGAATAGTTCCATGCGAAGCAGTCTTTATATTGCATGAGCACGTCTTTTAGCGTATCTACCTGTTCTTTAGACAGCAGTTCACCGACGAACGTAGGCCTCGGGTCGTTTGCCGTCCCCAAGTTGATTTTCCTTAGGTTGTCCACAGTAGTATGTATTCCATCTTCCAACTCCTTTGGTGCCGGTGGAAATTCTGAGGTCAGCTCATCATCATCACTTTCGAAGCACCAGGGGAGGTCAGCCATATCCTCGCGTACTCCTTCTTCTGACAGCGTTATCACGTGGCAGGTACGAGATCGTTTCCAAGACCGATGTTGATCCGGTTCTTCTCTCGCTGCATACGTTGCTCTTGGCACATGTATTTGTGGTGGGGTTACCCTCCAACTGTCGGATAGAGCGAACTTTCCGAGTTGATATTGGTCCTCGACCCAGTTTTTGAAGGTGAAGCAGTCTTCAAGAGGATGTCCTATCGCTCGGTGATGGGAGCAATAGTCTGGGTGATGAACCTCATCTGCTTGTTCGGGGTGTTTGGACTCCGGGAGCGTAATCATTTGATGTTTCATGACAAGATCGATTATCTTCATTGTCTTGTCTTGGGGAAAAGAATATGCTCGACCGATCTTCTTTATAAGAGACGGATCCCGGCTGCTCAATTTTTGATCGCGTGGCTTCTTGGACCCGCTTTGCCGCTGTCAAACGTTTTTTCCGTTCTTTAGCTTGTTTCTACCTCTACGTCGGGTCTTTTGTATGACGGGCTGGCAACGAAAAGCATCGTCATTCTCCGCAGCCTGCTGAAGGAGGCGATGCGTCCTGGCTTTCTCGTAAATGGCCATTTCGCGGTTGTGGTCATCCCGGACCTTTTGACCCGCTTCCCTTATTAGCTTTTCCATCTGTTCTTCAAACGACGGACTCGGCATTTTTGTGGCAGGATCTTGTTTTAGTTCAACTGCAGCGTCTTCTATCAGAGCGTCCCCTTCTTCATCGAAGTGATGTATAACGTAGCAGCCATGGAATCGTTCCCGTTTCTTGGATTGAACATATCCAAGCCCGATTGTTTCCATTCTCCCGTTGGGAAATTTTCGCTGAGTTCCGAGGACGTTCCAAATCCTGTTGTAGAACTGAGCTTGTCGAGCAGGCTGTTTGAAGGGTACGCCTTAGAGCCTCAACAGCCTTTTTAATCCTTCCGTGTAATATCTGGGCAGACGGATAGGCTGGAGCCTATCAAGTGTAGAATCGGCACCATGCTATATTTCTTTCTCCACTTTGGTTTCCGTGGATCGATAAAAGAGGATCGCTTTTTTATCTTTTCTCCTGGGAGGAACATAGAGCGTATGCAGTTCTTGCACATTATAGGTATCAAGTGCGTCGAGCTCTTTGTAGTGCTGCCGCGGAACCATAGCGATTTGCAAACTCCGTTCGTCGCCTGGCAGGGCTTGTATAGATGGTCGAACAGAAAATACTGCATTGACCTCATCTTCAGAGTCGCTGCCGAAGATCAACATAGG
The DNA here is from genome assembly GCA_030015575.1 of Agapanthus africanus. Taxonomy (NCBI): domain Eukaryota; kingdom Viridiplantae; phylum Streptophyta; class Magnoliopsida; order Asparagales; family Amaryllidaceae; genus Agapanthus; species Agapanthus africanus. Next base: position 50,005,428 of record JASDDO010000016.1, on the reverse strand, counting down.
GGTGGACGGTCCGGACTTGTTGTATTGGAGCGGCCCTGAATAAACTATTTCTTCTTCCTCCTCGGTATCTCTCCCGAAGACTGGAATAGTGGTGATAGATTTTTTATTGTCCTCCGGTTTATGGCATCTTTTTGCGCCTTCGAAGTCTGGTAATAAATACTTTGCATCTTCGTACTTTCGGACTTCATTCACAGAGAATGGATTTAGCTCCCCCGTTACGGTGTACTCAAGACCATTTTTGAAATATTTCATACACTGATGTTGTGTAAAAGGGATGATGTTGTACTTGTGCAAGCAAGGCCTGCCGAGCAAAACGTTGTAGCATGTCTGGCGTCAATGACATGAAATTTGATGTCAGTGACGAGCAGCCCAAAGCGTAACGCCGGTATCACAGACCCGAGCATCCTTGATGACTGGGAGTCGAATCCGGAGATAGTAATTTTATCTCGAGCGAGGTATTGAACGCTCATGAAGATTTCTTTTAATACCCTCACATTTAAGAGGTTGACAGAGGACCCATTATCAACTAGGATCTTTCCTATCTTGATGTCATGGCAGTATCCGGTGACGTACAAGGGACTGATGTGCTCGCATGTTCCGAGGAGGAGGTCTTCATCGCCGAAAGTGACGTCAACAGTGTGCACTTCTTCCAGCTCGTCCTTCATCTTTTCTTCGGAAAGGAAAGCTTGGAACTGCTTGGGCTCTTGTAGTGCCTTGATCAAAGAATCTCTCGCCTCTTTGAATAACAGAAGGGCATCGAGAATGCTTAGCTGCGAGGGTATCTTCCTCAGGTGTTCCAGAACGTTGTAATCTACCTTATTTTTCTTGGGCGGGTCCTTGGCTGCCAGCTCTTCGACAACTAGGTCATTGAGGGCGATATCTTCAGGGACTTTTTCTTTCCCCTTATCTTTTTTGTTCGATCCCTTATTTGTGGGTCCGAAATTCTTTTCGGGTAACGTGCGATTACACAGCTGAATGTTCTCGCAAGTCTTTATCTCTTCTGTTTCGGAGATGGATTCCTTGAAGAAAGGGCCGAGGGCTATTTCTTCATCGGAATCTCTCCCGAAGGTGGGAACTTGCGATCCCACGGAATCAACCATGTGACAGTTGCCGGCAGTTCTTTTGCGCTCATCTGTCGTGCTCTTCTGCTCTCGACGTGTTTTGTGCTTCATCCGCTTGAAATGCTGCCGATGAGCAACGTATCCCTGCCACCAATTCTTAAAGTCCATGCATTCCTTGGTAGAGTGTGTGATCCTCCGATGGTATAAGCAGTAGTTTGGATGTGCATTTAGTTCGTCGGGGAATGTATTTTCTGAAGTGTCTTCTTTGAAAGGTGGCAACTTCATTCCCATCGACAGAGCTTTGGTGAACTGCTTCCTTGTCTTAAGCCTGCTTTTGCTGGCGGCAGAAGTGCTTCCTTCCGGTTGGGGTTTTTCAACCCTTTTGTCCAGCAGCCGGCGTTTGGCTTTTTCAAATATGGCCATTTCGCGCTCTCGATCAGCTTTGCTCTTTTGACAGGCATTGTTCAGCAACATGTCAATCATCTTGTCTGACAGTTCTAAGAGTTCCGGTTCAGGATCTTCCCCCAGTTTCTCTGCATCAGGAGCTTCTTCACCATCTATTGATGAGTGAGAGATCACGTGGCAGCTCGCCACATAGTTCTCAGGTTCATCTGACGAGTCTTCTCCTTCAGGGTCATCGGATTCATTCTCGAGAACATGCTTAAAGAATTCATCCAACGTGATTGGAGTCCGTGCCTTCTGGTTATATTCTGCCAGTGCATCGATGTATTTCTATATACTTGTACGGCCGTCTTCAAGTTAAACGGGCTTCTTGGCCTTCTTCTTTTCCTTCAAAGACTTTGGAGGCTTGGCCACAATGTTTTGTCCACCTTCACCAACTTTCAGCGTTGGGCGCGGATTCAGCATCCCCTCAATAATCTCGGGCTCCAGCGGGCTCTTCCAACTAATCGTCGGACATGCTTGGAGATCTTTCAGCATTCTTTTAGCTTTTGTCAAAAGAACAACTTCCTATGGAGCTTCCTCTATAAATGAGCATGATGCCCCCGGCGTGTCCATCTTTTTCGGAGCGTGTGGTTGTGGGGGGTTTACCCTCCAGTTTTCAGACAACGTGAATTTGCCTTGCTGGTACTGGTCCTCAATCAAGTTTTTGAAGACAAAGCAATCATCGATTGGATGGCCCATTATTCGATGGTAGGGGCAGTAGTTAGGACTGTTGACGTCACCGCGCTGCAGTGGGCGTTTCGGATCCAGTAGGGTGACGATCCTGTTGCGCACTGCCAACTCGAACAGTCTTCTCGTCTTATCCCGAGGAAATGAATAAGGGCCTTTTAGCCTCTCGTTGAAGAGTCGCTGTCTATCACTATGGCGATCAGCTGGTTTTGGACCACTAGGCTGCTATTGAGCATTGGCAACGAAGGTCGCTTTCCCCTTCCCATTTTCGTTTTGAGGCTCCATTTTTGAGGAAGACGGTCTATGGCCCATCTGATCCATTTGGGCCAATTTGTCAATTAAGGCCTCGGCTTGAAAAACATCATGAACTGGGATATGGTCGCCTGCGGATCGAGGGTACCTACGAACATGCCTGCTGCAGGAGACTCTTCTATGCGTTGTTCGCACTTCGACCATAGATTCCGCCACCGTATCGCATACCGAACCCATGTTTCGCTAGGCTTCACCCTGGCGTTAATTAGTGCGGTGATCGGGGTGCGCTCGCTAGCGCTTGTGAATCTCTGTGTAAACAGTAGCTCCATTTCTGCAAAAGTCTTGATAGAGTCATTCGAGATCTCGGAATACCACTCGAATGCTGTCTCCGACAAGCTGCCAACGAATTGGCGAAGCGGTAGCTTATCGTCACCTCCAGTGTTGCCGCACAGAGCCCTGAACTGAGCGACATGTTGATGGGGATTGCCTGTCCCCTTGTATATGTGGAACTTAGGGATCGTATATCCTGGAGGGTACTTTATTTGGTCGTACCAACCCGGATAGTGTCGTCCAGTCTTAACAATTTAGCCGGCCGCTTCTCTCGCCTTATGAGCTCGTATCTGTTGAGCGATATAGTCATCCAGGGCGGATTTGGAGATGGTCTCCTCTTTGGCTGCTGATAGAGCCGGAAGAGGGTTCGATGTCTCCCCTCTGTCGTCTTCAAGAATAATCGGGGGGTCTTCAGCTGGAGGATCCGGCTGTATCATCATCCCGACCATATCTTGGAATAAAAGCGCCATTTGTTTTATATTGGCCGCTTGTTCCGCGGCCTCTTTGTCTTTCCTCTCGAGCATTCTTCGGAGGAACTCGGCATCGGTTTCCTGTTCCTGACGCTGCTCCGACAATGTCTCCGGGCTTTCTTTTGTCCCAGTGAGTGCGGCCATCTTCGTTAGCATTTCTTAGAGCTTTTGCTATTGTTGCTCCTGAGCCTTTGTTACTGATCGGGTGAGCGATAGGTGACCCGTAGAAGCACGGCTTTCCTCTTTTCCGGAAGCCATATAAACAGTGTGCACCACCATGCTCCCAGACTTGGGGCGTTTAGGTTCAGTACCCTTTAGATTCGTCGCAGACGCGGGAATTTTCTCCGGCCTTCTCCTTTTGTGGGCAGTTGAAGTTGAGGGGGCCGTTGAAGCGGGCACCCAAGTAGATGACACCTTCTATGGTACGACAGGGTGGTCCTTCTCTTGCCGAACCTCCATTTTCTTTGGTTGGCGAGAGTAGTCTTGATTAATCACAGAGTCTTGGACCCTTCGCCAGACCCTATGGATTTTAGAGGACAGCCGCTGAGGGGGCTGCTCTGACTTCGCCTTTATAACGTTCTCCACAGGCGGAGGAGATCTTTTTAGCATGGGGGTTGGCAAGTTTTTACGCACCCTGTTAAGGGGTTCAAAGCTGTTCCCAGTTGGAATAACAACATTAATTTCTACAACTGGAGCTGGCGGAGTCAGTCCAGAAAGAGAGCTGCCCCCTGTTTTCCTCACTTGGCGCCAATGTCGACGTCGAGCATGTCGCGTGGCCGGAATCACCTCCGTTGTCGGGGTAACTTCGTCCTGCCCCCTGCTTTGAGGAGAGGCTGTTATTGGCGCCATCCTGTCAAAGACTGACATCCGCTGGGAAGGAATAGTCAACCTATCGACGGCCGACTTTCAAGTAGGGGAAGCAGTTTGGACAGCTTCAGCTGCAGCAGGAGCTGGGATAGCCTTCTCTGGTATTACGAGCCTCTTCATGGGCCCCTTTGAGCTTAGGCTCAGCCTATCGAAGACTGAGGTATTAGACTTGGATGACTCGTTGAGAGGAGCCGCGATAGTGGTGAGCCGATCAAAGACCGACTTCTTCGGAGCTTCTTGCGGCGGCAGTGGGGCGTTGAAGCTCATTGGTGGGAGCATGGTCCCAAAGAACAGTCCAGTGGTGGACTGAGTCACCTGTTCCACTGGCATCGCAAAAATGGAGGCCGCTTGAGGCCCATAAGTCACTCTTCCGGCAAGGACGGAGTGGGAGTTGCTGTTGCAGCTAGTGCAGTTAGAAGCCATTTTCTCTGCATGGGAGTAAGACACCAAATCTTAGTACCTTGAATTCGTTCGTGAATCAGTTCGTGAACACGACACACGAAGTGTGGAGTGGAAAGAGGAAAATGTCCCACCGGGCGTGCCAGAATCAGTTCTCCGCCGAAAGACGGGACGAAGACGTTGGGACATCTCGCCTGAATTTGGGGGCAAATGCTATTTGGTTTTATCCGTCCACCTCTCCGAAGATACCAAGTTGATTTATGGCACCATGTATCGGATGTTTAGACGGATGCGGCCGATGTAGCAGACTTCGTCAGATTCCCTCTCATTGTGAGGAGTTTTTTTTATTGTGGGGACGCTCTTCCCTGCAGGCGCAAGCCCCTGCAGTTAATTACGCTACCGCATCGCGGTAAACACTTTCTCCTTCTCCATATGGTTACTTCGTATCTTGTGTGTTTGTTTTGTTTTTGGTTGCCTATGGATTGTATACGAAGACTAATTTACGTTCTCGCCCATAGGGCGTGGATTAGTCCAAATCCGTATTTTCTTAGATTTGGGTTTGGGTTGGGTTTAAGGATCGTTAATCTCATTTGAGAGTAAGATCAACTTAAACGTTTGTTAAGAATACGTTAGTCTAATTTTAGCCAAAGATCTACATAACAGAATCATTTAGATCCAATAAAAGAGCATTTGGGCCCTATTGTTTTAGTTTAGGGACATTGCGGTCCATACGTTTAAGGACATCGTAGTCCATGGAGTTTAAGGACATCATAGTCCAGTTTAGAGACATCATAGTCTGTAGGAGGTTTAGTTTAGGGACGTTGCAGTCCATAAGTTTAAGAACATCATAGTCCATGAGTTTAAGGACCTCATAGTCCATAGAGTTTATTTTAGGGACGTTGCGGTCCGTAGTTAGTGTTGGAGATAGTGCCCTCAGAGTCAATTATTGGATCACAGGCACGTGATTGCAATGATTGAGGGAGGACCTATCCCGGTAGGACAGTCTTGCTCGAGATGATAGTATGCTATCTGGTTTACCTTTATCATCGTGTACTGCTTTAGGTGACCTGACATGTCGCTATTGCACGTTGATAGAGCCCCTTGGATTCTTGCTTGACTGCCAGCAGTATGAGGGCGATCATATAAGTGAGAGCTGGAGTCTATAAGCACATCCTTAAAAGGTCCCTAGTCGTGGGAGTTTCGAGACAGGGCATCGATTCTCCAGAGTAGACTAGTGTATACAGTCGAGACCCCGACGAGCGGCGGTGGCCGGTCTCACAAGCCACTGGTGTCAGTAGGTTCACCTAAGATGTATACAGGTGCTCATTGGGTTATGAGTACACCGGACAGGACTCGCCGGGAACATGCTAGTTGGTCTTATACCTGACGTCAGATAGCAGTTCCCAGGTGACATGTGTACAGGTTAGTTCATCGACCTGGGGATCGTCATTTGTCTTGTGTGAGTTCCCACTGTACTTTGATTACTACCCTACCACGGCTCAAAGGAGTCGTGCAAACAGGTTTTAGTTGGGTACAGTCCCGAGCCACATGGAGGCAGTGAGCGGATCTTCGGGGGTTTCGTCTCTCCCGGTATTGGGGGTGAGGTCGCGCTGTGTCTAGGAGAGCCATTACACAAAGACCTTGGCCAAGGCAGGAGATTTACTGGTAGGTATTCCAGTAGTATCTCAGGGTGTTCTGGGCTACACTCCGACACGACTTGTACCGCTTTTGGGGGTCTGACTTTTACCAACCCCCTAGGCCCGCCATGCGATACTCATAGACGAACGGACCGGACTGTACGGATATTGTCACTGACAGGCTCAGTTGGGTGTCGGGGTGAGCTTCCTCATCGACGTCCTTTTTAGTCAATAGTTGGTAGCCCGTCACGTATTGGCTTATACCTCTGACGTGCTAGTGGTTAAATCCACAGCCATAGTATTGACGAGTCTTTAGAGTCCACCACACTTTCAGTTACTCAAGCTTTCGGGCGAAACGCTGTAAAGGCCGTATGGAGATATGGCAGGGTCCGATCAGATACGTGTGGTATTGCACGGATCAGGATCGGACAGTTTTGTACTAGTGGCTGTATGGATATATGGCAGCGTTCGATCAGATACGTGCGGTATTACACGGATCAGGATCGGACGGATTTTACTAGCCGGCTTTGGTTTAAGCCGGTCCTAGTTTAGTACAGTGTAGATTCTGTCTCTTTGCATTTGTATCCGGACGGAATACAGATGCGGGTGTGTATGCACAGTATGGGGGTTTTCCTGTAATTTATTACGGGACCAGTTTTCTAGAGTTGCCATTTTGCTTTCCGTTCCGGCCGGTTTTCCTTTGTTCTTTCCTGGCCGGACTTTTCCGATGGAAGGGGTAATTTGCAGTTTTGCAAATTACACTTTGTGGAGGACTTATTTGCAAGATGATTAATTATGAAAGCATCTTTTCTTTTCAACCATCACTTGATTTGTATTAATGAGATTAGAAAGGATTTGAGGTTGATAAGAAAGATTGTTATGATGATGTTTAGGATATAGTCACCTTTCTACTTTTCCTACACTCACCTTCCTTCTATGGTTATGCTTCATATTCATTCCTCCACCTTATTCTTCTCACTTGATGAAAAATGGTAGAAAGAAAGAAAGAAGAAAAAGGAAAGAAAGAAAGAAGAAAAAGAAAAGAGAGAAAGAAAAAGAATGAGAGAGTTCATCTTAGTTTTGGAAGGAATTCTTCATCTCCTTCTTCTTCTTGTTTTGGAAAAATGAAAGTACCATTTTTCCTAATCCGATTCCTCCATCTATGGCAACCAACCCCAAAGTGAGCTATGATACTACACTACACTTCCTACAGCATATCTTGAGCATGTCGAGTTGCCGGCTTCATGCGCGAGTTGCCTCGGTATTGAGGTGGGAGCCCGTAAAAGTATCCGGCTTCGTGGTGCCCTTTCAGACGAGGAGGAGACGGACGGAGATCCCGCGAGGAGATCGGAGTGGAGATGAAGACCGGAGGACTTGGATCGTCGGTATATCTCTTCCCCTTCTCTTTGTAGTTAGCTAGATTTAGTTTAATGGCCCGATCCGGTTTTAGTGCGCGGTGGTGCCGTTTTGCCAAGTCCGCAAAAATTAAAGTTTATCACCGTTTCCGCGTTTGGCCGTCGGATTGACGGCCGGGGCGCCGCCGTGCACTTACAGTGGTATCAGAGCCTCGCCATTAACATAGTCTAGCTTGGTGTAATGTGTTTTTCTGTTTCGATCGATCGAATGTTCCAAAACTGCATTTTAGTTCGAATCAGTTTCTGTTGAAAATTTTTGGTCTCGAAAAATTTTTCAGGTTGTAAAATATTGATGTACTGGAAAATCTAAGAGTTCTGTAAAAATTTGACGAAGTAACTCCACAGTGGGAGCGCGGAACCGCCGCGAAACCCCCCCTCGCGCGGCCCTTCCGCCGCGCACTATTCACATCACTTCACCAAATTTTTTCAGAGGCCTTCTGGGCTTAAAATATGGGTTTTGGAATATTAAAATTGGGCCCAGGATTTCTGTGAGTGCTACAGTTTTGATTGAGGGCCCACTTGTTAATTTTTGATCGATCGGATATTTTAAATACATTTTTCACAGTATTTACATTATATCTGCGACCGTGAATGTCACTCGATCGGTAAATCCGGTCTAACTGCTATAGCCCGGTTAGACGGATTTGCGGACGTGACTTTCACGTTGATGTTCTATGTTTATGCTGTGATGTTGCGGATCGGTCGTGGGGATAGCCTGGATGCAATGCTAGTACAGTTGTGGTGGTATTATGTACTTTTGATATTGCGGGGCGAGCGTCCGACATGTGGACTGCCGTCACTGCCTGATTGTATTATTCTTTTAGGGCACGACCTGGTTGCGGTCGATGTACCCGATGTATGTATATTTTACTTTCTGTACTAGGATTACCCCGCGGAGGAGTGCACGGATAGCCGGGTTCTAGAGGGCAACAAGCCCGCATCTCATGGCATTGGGACGGAGGGGGCTTCACTCTGGGATTGGCGGGCTATTCGCCGCACTCGTAGGGGGTACAGGTTGACCCAGGAGGGGTGCCCAAGTTACCGGATTCCGTGAAGTGCTGGGTGGTCCATTCACGGCGCTGAAGGGGGCTGCCTCGCTTCAGGTTTTGGCGGGTAACTTGCCGCGCCCGTAGGGGTCTAGGATTTCATTGCATAGGCTATCCACACGACCAGGGGAACGTCGGGTTTCAGTAGTGGCTCTGTGAAACCCGGGGATCCCAGATATCTGTATTGTTCTGTGATGCTGTACATTTCTGTGATGTTGCATTTCTTTCACGCCTTGAGTGAAATATAATATATTGGTATATATATTAGTAGATGTTGTATATGTTTTACATCCGCGCTAGTCCAGTCCCCGCTCTGTCGTTAGTTAGCTAACCTAACGGGTAATGACGGGACCCAGTGGCGAATGCGGATGGCATATACGTACATCAGTATATTTTCGTTCTTTGTGGTGTGATTAATTGATGGGACTGCATTGATTCGGATCAATGCAAGTTTAAAAACAAACCTAATCTGATGTTGTTGGAACATTTTTCAAAAAGCTGTTATTGCTAGGACGTTCACTTTTGTTTTGCATCGTGGTATTCATTTGGAATATCCTGCTCCTCAGTCGACGAGGCAAGGGCCGAGATCCCTTCACCGGGAGTGACCCCTTGGACAGAAGTTTGCGTCAGGGCAATACCTTCACTATAGCCGATTACTTTTGCTTTGCACCGTGGTATTCAGTTGGAATATCCTGCACCCCATTCTACGGGGAAAGAGCCGAGATCCCTTCACCGGGAGTGACCTCTTTAGTAAAGGTTTTCGTCACTATATTTTCTAAAAAGCTATCCGTTCCTTCAACGATATCAAGTTCATTACGTTAAAGGTTTTCGCCAGAAACCATTCGTAGCCCTCCGTCGTTTCATATGGGTAGTCAATAGTATTCAAGCTGTGTTTGTTGGCCAAAGTCAAGGCACAGTGTTTGGTAGCTGTTGGTTATTCATATGCAGCATAGATAGATGCGTTGGTTTGGGGCAGTCGTATAGCCTTGTTGGCCAAAGTCAAGGGCTTGTACGGGTGGACTCAAATTAACCTGGAGAATGACGGGCAGAACTTGACATGTGACTTATGATTTGTTGGCCAAAGTCAAGGTCATAAGAGCATGGGGCAAAAATCACATCGGGAGTTTCAAAAGTACTGAAACTTGCCAGATATGCGCTTACCTTCTGGAGTGTGATACCGTGAGCGGATTCCGTCATGTTATCATGCGATGAGAGTTGGATCCCGATTCCCACTGATGAGTTGGTTTACTCCTCGGGTGACCCCGACTAATTCTTCTTTCAGGTTTGGAGGAGAATTTGAGGTACAGTGGGAGGTTTCCAGATTAGATAAATTGGTAACCATTCTGATCTAGGTTAGAGTGCACGCTGAGTGTTTCTTTTCTCTCTCTCTCTGGCAGCGACCATTGACCCGACCCTAAGACTATGACTCAGTGACCAAGTTGACCGAACCTTCTTAACACCGGCTTTTGGATTGTCAGAGTTGCAAACCTCATTGCCACTCCTGCTTTTACCCTTTTCCCCAGGACACCCCGTTTTACTACGAACGTCCACTTCCATTGGACAAAACCATCGTATGGTTAGATACGAACTCGAAGGGATTTATTCGAGGATGGTTTCCGGTTCTGGAGAAAACGGAGAGGATTATTCAGTTGTCTTTTCCTTTCACCTTCTCTCAGGTTGCGAGTACTCCTTGGTTTAGGAGTAGTACACCTATTACGCAAATTGGATAGTCTTCTTCCAAACCATAGGCTGGTGCCGACCGGTAGGGAATGAAGAAAACCAGTTAGCCTAAATGGTGTACAGAAGGTATTAAGTTCAGACAAAGCAAGGGATTAGTAAGAGGGCAAAGTAAATTGCGACTGCTATTCACGACCAAACCAAGTATTTCTTCGCCAATCCTAAATCACCTTTGTATTTCTCCAGGACAGTCCGTATTACTACGAAGATCCCAGTTTATTGGATAATCCATCGTATGGTTATATACGAACTCGAAAGGAACTTGTTCCAGTTCGGGGATGGATCCTGGTTCAGGAGAAATAGGAATAAAGTACATTCAGGTGTCTTTTATCTTCACCTTCTCTCGCGATGCGAGTGCTCCTAGGATTAGGACAGTACACCCTTTATGCTTATTAGATAGTCTTCTTCCAAACCATAGGCTGGTGCCGAACGGTAGGGAAGGAAGAAAACCAATTGGCCTAAAGGGGTGCGCAGAAGGTAATGACTAAAGACATATAAAAGGATTTGGAGAGGTGGCAAAGAATTATACGGTTATAGTGGTGAATCTGGATAATGGTAGAGGCATTACTAAGAATACCAGGATACCCCAACGAAACATTTCAATGTTTCAGTTTCACTATGTACTGTTAATGGAAAACTGATTTCCCGATTAGACACTTGCTCCAGGGTATGTATTTACCAGGTTTGATTCTCACATCTGTATGGTTTTACAGATGGTGAGTGGGAGTAAGTTATTGGGAATTAGGTGATCATCCTCATCATATCAAGATTCGTTGTAATTGGTGATATTTGAGGAAGTCACCTGGGTTGTTTGCCGGTTGGCGAACATTTGGTTTTGAATATCCGCTGTTGTGCACCAATTTCAAATTGATATATCTGTACGTCTATTTTTCATAGAGTGAGATATACCTTTTGATATTATGTCGATGACATTTACCTATATCAGTGGATGGTTAGGTAAGGAGCATTGAACAGCGGTGTAATTCTTCTTAACCATAAGTACAGTTTTCAACCTACGACACACAGTGAATGAGTCATCAGACTCAAGGGACTTATACAGAGTATTGTATGTTGTCCAGGGTCCATCAGGACAGAGGGGTTGGTCCTCGTACTGTATTCTGTTTACTTATGACTTCTCTAGTTCTTAGACAGGTGTTTCATAGAAACACAGGGTCGAAGTTTTGAGAAGTTATAGGTATAAGAATAAAGTAGAGAACCAGGTGTTGCAAGTATCGGGATTCTTCAAAGTGATCGAAGATGTAGATACTTGTGTATGGTATTCAGTTGATAGTAATGATTAAGAGAACTTGATTCTCTTTCGAGTTACTCATAATTGGAAGCATTCCTAAGTTGAGTAACGCTGATCGGCCTCCTTCCATTTAGTTGACATGCACTGGAGACAGCTGCATGATTTGAATCTGGTTCAATTAAATCAGTGCCTCTGGTTCTATATTGGATATAGAACAGTTCATATCTTAACGATGTTGAGGTACGGGGAGTTGTCCGGCTTATGATTAAAACCAGACTCTGGATAACTCAAGGCACGTTTCTGTAATGGCTGTTTGTGGGTTGACCCAGGCTATGACGAGGGTTGACTTTCTACCATCTGGGAGATCAATAGAAATATTGTTCAAGACTCGCCACAGTTTTATTAAAAATGGATTTTTTCAAAAACAGCAGTGGGAGTATGGTAGAACTGGAAGTGATTCCAGAACCGCAAACGATTACTGAAGATTTGATAAGGAACCTAAAGATTCAATCTGATTTGACATTCCATTGGCCACTCCGCAGATAAGGTGGGTAACTTCAGGCACTCGAGAGGTACTTCGGTAGCCTCAAGGACGGTGACAGGGAAGTTCTTGTTTACCCACACTTGCCATTGTTGTTGTTCCAGGCCGCGAGACCCGGTGGGAGGATGAGTATAGCGTCGTTCTAAACTAGCTTTAGAAGTGCACGTCTATATGACTCTGTCAGAGGGTTGTCGTAGTCAGTGGGAGCAGCGGAAGCATTGGTGGACATCAGGCTTATGTCTATTTATAGACTAAAGCAGATGTAACGGAGATAGATCATCTATTTCTGATGTGACAGTCATAGGTTTGATGTCATCAGAATAGGGGATGGATCTGTTAAGAAAGTAGTAGGAAGTGATATTCCTTTACTACGATCGGTTATACTTTGGTCGTCACACAGTGTTTTCTCCACAAAGGACTTGGATATTATATCAGACATTCTGGTTACTAGATCTATGGTTTTAGATCTAGATTTGGGTGGTTTCCCAATCAGGGTACTTTGACATGATTCTGAGAGTATTTAGAATGGACGACTCCTGGCACGGTAGTGTACCTGCAGGTAATGGAGTCACCCTCTCTAAAGGTGTCTTATAGACTAAAGTAGAGAGGGATGTGCATGATTGGCAGATCACTTGCTTAGGCAATTGAGTCAATCATGAGATGTCAAGTACCACACCAGATGTTGTTCTTGCACTAGATGCAATAAGTTGATATTGATCCAATCCTGGAGGAACAGACGGAAGCAGTTTTAGAATATAAGTGGCTGTTCTAGGGACATGATAACGAAAGCCCCATTCGGGAAACAGTTATCATTCCAGGCTTCCAAGGTGACATGGACGACAAGAAGGTTGTCAGAGCTATAGTTTTTCCCCTCTGACGAGGAGCAGTATTTTGGACAGGTGGTCCAAGGCAATACTGAGGGTGGCATGGCGCAGGATACTGATTAAGTTCAGTTGAAGATACAGTCTAAGAAGTTTGGATTTGGAGTTCATTTATGAGCTTCGTCCCATCAGACATCCAGACATTCTAAGGCAGGTATTGCTCATTTCGGGAGATGGCTTTCTCCGCGAACTTGAGATATAGAGAGACAGAGAAAGAAACTTCTAGGCGGATCCACTCACTGAGGCTATTCCTCGAACGCAATAGTTTCGCAAACGGATTTTGTGAAACTGACTAGTAGGGGAGTTGGGTGTTCGGTATCACACGGGCTGTGAGTATGCTACATCGCAATAATTAGCCTTGAGTGCAAGTGGGAGATTGTTGGAGATAGTGCCCTCAGAGTCAATTATTGGATCACAGGCACGTGATTGCAATGATTGAGGGAGGACCTATCCCGGTAGGACAGTCTTGCTCGAGATGATAGTATGCTATCTGGTTTACCTTTATCATCGTGTACTGCTTTAGGTGACCTGACATGTCGCTATTGCACGTTGATAGAGCCCCTTGGATTCTTGCTTGACTGCCAGCAGTATGAGGGCGATCATATAAGTGAGAGCTGGAGTCTATAAGCACATCCTTAAAAGGTCCCTAGTCGTGGGAGTTTCGAGACAGGGCATCGATTCTCCAGAGTAGACTAGTGTATACAGTCGAGACCCCGACGAGGGGCGGTGGCCGGTCTCACAAGCCACTGGTGTCAGTAGGTTCACCTAAGATGTATACAGGTGCTCATTGGGTTATGAGTACACCGGACAGACTCGCCGAGAACATGCTAGTTGGTCTTATACCTGACGTCAGATAGCAGTTCCCAGGTGACATGTGTACAGGTTAGTTCATCGACCTGGGGATCGTCATTTGTCTCGTGTGAGTTCCCACTGTACTTTGATTACTACCCTACCACGGCTCAAAGGAGTCGTGCAAACAGGTTTTAGTTGGGTACAGTCCGAGCCACATGGAGGCAGTGAGCGGATCTTCGGGGGTTTCGTCTCTCCGGTATTGGGGGTGAGGTCGCGCTGTGTCTAGGAGAGCCATTACACAAAGACCTTGGCCAAGGCAGGAGATTTACTGGTAGGTATTCCAGTAGTATCTCAGGGTGTTCTGGGCTACACTCCGACACGACTTGTACCGCTTTTGGGGGTCTGACTTTTACCAACCCCCTAGGCCCGCCATGTGATACTCATAGACGAACGGACCGGACTGTACGGATATTGTCACTGACAGGCTCAGTTGGGTGTCGGGGTGAGCTTCCTCATCGACGTCCCTTTTAGTCAATAGTTGGTAGCCCGTCACGTATTGGCTTATACCTCTGACGTGCTAGTGGTTAAATCCACAGCCATAGTATTGACGAGTCTTTAGAGTCCACCACACTTTCAGTTACTCAAGCTTTCGGGCGAAACACTGTAAAGGCCGTATGGAGATATGGCAGGGTCCGATCAGATACGTGTGGTATTGCACGGATCAGGATCGGACAGTTTTGTACTAGTGGCCGTATGGATATATGGCAGCGTTCGATCAGATACGTGCGGTATTACACGGATCAGGATCGGACGGATTTTACTAGCCGGCTTTGGTTTAAGCCGGTCCTAGTTTAGTACAGTGTAGATTCTGTCTCTTTGCATTTGTATCCGGACGGAATACAGATGCGGGTGTGTATGCACAGTATGGGGGTTTTCCTGTAATTTATTACGGTACCAGTTTTCTAGAGTTGCCATTTTGCTTTCCGTTCCGGCCGGTTTTCCTTTGTTCTTTCCCGGCCGGACTTTTCCGATGGAAGGGGTAATTTGCAGTTTTGCAAATTACACTTTGTGGAGGACTTATTTGCAAGATGATTAATTATGAAAGCATCTTTTCTTTTCAACCATCACTTGATTTGTATTAATGAGATTAGAAAGGATTTGAGGTTGATAAGAAAGATTGTTATGATGATGTTTAGGATATAGTCACCTTTCTACTTTTCCTACACTCACCTTCCTTCTATGGTTATGCTTCATATTCATTCCTCCACCTTATTCTTCTCACTTGATGAAAAATGGTAGAAAGAAAGAAAGAAGAAAAAGGAAAGAAAGAAAGAAGAAAAAGAAAAGAGAGAAAGAAAAAGAATGAGAGAGTTCATCTTAGTTTTGGAAGGAATTCTTCATCTCCTTCTTCTTCTTGTTTTGGAAAAATGAAAGTACCATTTTTCCTAATCCGATTCCTCCATCTATGGCAACCAACCCCAAAGTGAGCTATGATTCTACACTACACTTCCTACAGCATATCTTGAGCATGTCGAGCTGCCGGCTTCATGCGCGAGTTGCCTCGGTATTGAGGTGGGAGCCCGTAAAAGTATCCGGCTTCGTGGTGACCTTTCAGACGAGGAGGAGACGGACGGAGATCCCGCGAGGAGATCGGAGTGGAGATGAAGACCGGAGGACTTGGATCGTCGGTATATCTCTTCCCCTTCTCTTTGTAGTTAGCTAGATTTAGTTTAATGGCCCGATCCGGTTTTAGTGCGCGGTGGTGCCGTTTTGCCAAGTCCGCAAAAATTAAAGTTTATCACCGTTTCCGCATTTGGCCGTCGGATTGACGGCCGGGGCGCCGCCGTGCACTTACAGTTAGTTTAAGGACATTACGGTCCAAAGTTTAGATGCAAACGTGGGTTTGGAAATGCACCAGATAGTTATTGTTCATCGGGACCCACCTCTCTGAAGACGTTGAAGAATTACAACGACAAGTATCAGAGGTTTGAAGAGATGTACCCTTGAACCAAATGCCAGATTGAGAAGTAATGGGATGAACATTATTGTAAATGCCATCTGAGATGATTAATTTTGGAAGAAATGAACATAATTAGGGCTTTGTTAAAAAAAACAAGGTTTTGGCTTTGGGAAACCGAGCTAACTTGGGCTAACATTGGCCTATCTTAATGTTAAACATTAGCATATGTTCGGCGCTCACGTGCTCCCACGTGATGTCTTAAAGTATTATTTAAGCACTGAAGATTTAAAGCGCTCACGTAGGGTCACGTGAGGCGCTTGAAGTAGTGTTAAACACTGAAGATTTGAAGCGCTCATTTGGGGTCACGTGAGGCGTTCGAAGTAGTGTTAAAGACTGAAAGTCTAAGGCGCTCACGTGAGATCACGTAAGGTGCCTAAGATTTGGCACAGCTTCTTTGAATTTGTTCCTTTTTTCTTTTCTGAGTGCTGAGCACTATTGGGTAACGTGGGATCACGTGAGGCGTCTCCAAAGACTGAAAGCTTCTACTGTTTTATTCTCTTTTGAAAAGTGCTAAGCACAATTAAGGGGTCATGTGATGTCACGTGAGGCGCCCTAAAATAGAAACTGCCTTGGGTTTATTCCTCTTTTTTCTTCTGAAGGGCTTGTTCAGGGTCACGTGGGAGCACGTGACCTGATCTCATTTGTTTTCTCTCGTTTAACACGGGTGCTCGCTTGGGAACACGTGATTCATGTTTGGATGCTAATCTTCTTTTTTTACGTGCATGGAGATCTTGAGTTAAGTCCCCTTTTGATAAGAATTAAATTCTTATATAGGCTTGAACCCTAATTTTATTTAGAGGAATTAAATTTATATATGTTGTAAGAATTAAATTCTTTGAACTCAATTCTCCCCCTAGGTTTTGAATCTGCATAACAAATCTCCCGATGAGAATTAAATTCTCAACTTGTGGGGAGATCTGCTTCTGCAGATCTTCAACTAGAGGAAGAACTAAGTTCTTTTTAGAAGAGTTAAACTCTTATGAAGGTGAAGAAGAGTTAAAATATTCTCTGTGTTTTTCTTCCTTCCCTTACCTAGGGTTTCTTTTTCTTTGAGGGGACCTTCCTCTCTCTGAAGAATTCAATTCTTTTCTTTTGGCTTACGAAGGGGGTTTTTCTCTCTCTTTCTGTCTCTCCCTTTTTTCTGTCCCCTTGCTCTTATTTATAGGAGAAAGAAAAGAATCAATTTGTTCAGAAAATCTCTCATTGAGAGATGTTGATTGATTTTATAACCAACCAAAATGATCTTTTAAATCAATCGGTGAATTTTATTCACCGTTGGATTTTTAATCCAGAGATTTCTGTTTTACAGAACTTGTTTCTCTTGTTTATAATAAGATTAGGGAAATATTTCCCCGTACAGAATATTTTTCTGTCAATTGGTAATTGTTAATCACCATTGGATTTTTAATCCAACGGCTCTGTTTTGCAGAGCGTAATCTTTCTTGTTTAGAAAGATCTAAGGAAATGTTTTCCAAATAGGGTTTTGACCCTTTTTGTTTAAGAATTTAATTCTATCGATTTAGAAGGCATAAGAGCCCATCACGTGTAGCACGTGACCCTTCACAGAATTATCTTGGTTTGTTTGTATGTAGCAGTCCAAACAGAAGGAAGGCATCACGTGGTAACACGTGAGCATCTTTGTTCTTTGTTTATTTTATAACTGGGTCCCACACGTTTTGTGTGAAAGCCGATCACGTTCTTGCACGTGAGGCTTTAGTTACTGCTTACTAAGTGGAGCCGCTAACTCTGCATACAGATGCATCACGTGCTTGCACGTCATGCTCCACTAGCGGGAACTCTTTTTGTTTTCCCTCTCTGAGTTTTCTTTATAAGGGATTGATAATCGCGTGCTCACACGTGATGTTTCCATTAATGGGGAATTTTCCTTTTCCTTTTCCTTTTTCTTCTGAATTTTTATAAGGGAACACTCCCACGACTAGGAACAATTGAAGGATGTACTTACCGACTACCTCTGCCCCACTAGTATGATCTGCATCATAATCCTGGTAGTCAAGTACTCATCCTAAGGACTTTATCAACATGTAATAGAGAGACAGTCAGTGTACATGTAAAGATAAAGAGGAAACAGATAGCATACTATCATGTCGAGCAAGAAAGTCCTCCCTATATATGTCCAAGCATCCATTATAATATACATCACATGTATAATAATGTAAGTACACGGTAGCGCCTCGGCCGTCTAACAGACGCCAAATGCGGAACAAAAACTTTTACAACTGGCGCTATCGTATACTGTAACCCGGATCTGCCATTAAAGCTAAACTAACAAACTACAAAGTGGGTAGAAATGTTATACCGAACGATCCAAGTCCTTCGGTCTTCAACCATCATCCCACGCTTTGTTGCGGCTGCTCCGATCTCCTGAATCTCCAGTCTCCTCTTCCAGGTGGCACCACGTCGACGGATCTTTAAACGGGCTCCCGCCTCTGAACCGAGGCAACTCGATCATCAAGTTTGCTAAAAGAGATGACCAAGATTGATGTAGAGAATGAATAGAACACTTTGTCTCGTTACGTTTAAAGCTATAAACGAACGGTTAATGAAGTTGCCTTTTGGATCGAGTGAAATAAGAAATCTAGTTATCTAATTTCCATGAACCAAAACTTGTATCTTTTTTCAAATCAACAACCATAATTGCCAAGAATGAATGGCCGGCCACTTACATATAGGAGGGAGGTGAGTGTAGGAGAGAGGAGGGAGTGACCACAACATTAAAGAAAGAATGAGTCATTTTAATCTTGTCACCAAAAACCATTAATGAACTAATGAATCACCATTACCTAGTCATCAACTCATTAAATGCACAATCAATGCATTAATGAGTCACAAGCCACCTCATCATCCTAGTCATCATCTAGATGCTTCTAGAACCTTCCACACTCATCAAGAAAAGATAAATCCGTCTTTAACCGAATGTTAAAGACGGGCGATAGAAAACTGGAAACTGGCAACTTCCAAAAGCGATCCTGAAACGAATTTCAAGATAACCCCGTAACAGTATAAACAAACCCGCATTTGTATTACGACCGAATACAAATGCAACTGAGACAAAGATATTATATCTACACAGTATAATACTCGGATCCGGTTTAAACCAAAGCCCACCAGTATTATCTGCCCGAAATATGACACGTGTGTAAACGCACGTGCATTTTCCGAATCCTGCCATAAAACCATACGGCCTCTACAACTATTTCACCCGAACTTGGGAAACGGTCTGTGGGGGACTCTAATGACTCATCAACACACTGGCTCTGGGTATAACCACTAGCACGTCAGAGGTACAAGCTGTACGTAACGGTTGCCTATGTATTGATTGGAAGGGAAGCTGACGAACGAACTCATCCAGAAACCCTACTGAGCCTGACAGTGACAATATCCGTACAGTCCGGTCCGTTCGTCTAAGAGTATCGCATATCGAGTCTAGGGGGGTGGATAAAGTCAGACCCCTAATAACGCGATAATTCGTGTCGGTATGAAGCCCATCACCTCCTGGGAAACTACTGATCCAAATCAGTAATTCTCCACCACCTCGGCCGAGGATTTCTAGTGATGGCCACCCGTGCACTGTGCGACATCAACCCCCAATACCGGGAGACGAATCCCCGACGATCCGCTCACTGCCTCCATGTGTGTCACGACCCGCAGGGTACGGAACGTGACTGGCACTTAGGTTACGAAACGTCTCAAGACGTCCGTAAAATAAGTAAGCCAAAGCCCAGAAACCAAAACCAAATAAGCAAAAGAGTGAAGAAAACCCAATCAATTGAAAGCGAGTTTATCAAATAAGTCATATAAAACCTTTTTTTAAAAAACAATATCAATTTTTCCGAAAATTTCGGCAGAGTCTCCTTTGTAAATACTGGCCCCCAAAATGGGTACAACAAGAATATATATGAATCCAACAAATAAGGCATCCCCAAGCGGGAGCTAGCTCTTCGCCACAAGGCGGTCACAAATCCCACGCAATATAAAGCAACAACATGCGAAATAATCATAATGAAGCATAAGAAAAACATCATGTCGACTCAAGTGAGCTCGACCCCAAAATACAGCATAAAAGTCCACAAACCTCACAGTCTCATCTCTAGGTCAATATACAATAATACTGGTAGATAAAGTAGATGGAGTACACTAGATACAAAGAATATACAAGGTGGTGCAAAAATAATCATATAACCCACCTAAGAGCAAAACCTCGAGTCCAGGCAAAAGAAGCAAGCGCACCCGCCGCTACTGTACTGACGGAGCGGACCTGCAAAAGGCTATGGCACAACGGGGGTGAGTTGCCAACTCGTGAGTAATAAATAACATCTACACAGGCTATCGAATGCATGCACACAAGCATCCTAGCATCTAAATACAGGTAAAGCAGGACATAATGGCAAGTATGTATGCGATATGGATATACTAGCAGGTATGAATGCAATGCGAATCAACTCGTGATCTGAATGTGTAAGTATAAGAAATCATGTTTTTCCCTTTAAGAATATCTTTTGAAATACCAGTACAATACCAATAGAATCAACAAGAACCTGTGTCCAGCAACGACACCTCAAAACTATCTCAAATCTCATATATCCATGTCATGGTATCTCTGGCCTCAGCCATCCGGCTGACCTAGCTCAATATCAAAATCTCATCATCTCGCGGCCACGGTCGGTATCCTCTGGATATCCGCCGTGCCAAACAGTCACCGGTAGGTAATCCGTCCCCTGCCAGGCTCAACGTCAACACCACATTCATCTTGCCCCGGGGTACCATACCGGGCCCACCATGTACCCATGACGGTTCCTCCACTCCTCGACACGGATTTCCAAAACCACAGCAAACTCATGGTGGACGACACTTACATCACTAGAAAACCGCAATTTACATATTTTTAAAATATAATAAGTTTAGAAATTTTGCAGCTTTCCCCCGAAATCCAGAAATATCATAAAATCTCAAGAAATCCTCATAAGTGCATATATCAATGATAATGAATGCATATGGTATCAATAATCAAGTTGCGATGTGTGATTAATAGATTAAGCATGAATAATTAATATGATGAAGTACATACACATGAATAGCAATCCTACGGTTTCATTTTAAGGAATTAAAGGCAATAGCACAAGTTTAAGTATCAATTAGTAAAAGGTTTAAATTTAAAGGTTATCTAGTGTGGTGGCATGGCAATTACCAGGGTGTGTGTGTAAGCATGAATAGTGCTCGTGCTGCATATAAAAACCTGGCAATGGTGCAGGTGTCCTATAAAATGGTTTCGCATAGGTATGTCAATATAATGCATGGATGCAGCAAATAATCATATACGTATTTCACCCCTAATTACTAACATCACTAAGAATCTTGTAAGTTACTAAAACTATCGGGCGGCTTGCGCCATCCAACGATAGTCCCCCGTAGATGTTACATCTACTCACCGGAATCCCTGGCTAGCTGTGTCCAATCACCGCTTTCCCCTTTCGCGCCGCGTCTGACGTCTCCGCGACCGAACCTGGAGTTTACATCAATACAAAATATAATGTTACGTATCAAGAACGACGCAAAACCCAAACGAAACTACTAATGTTCACTAGCTAGGTACAACGTGCGCAGGGTGCGCGGAACACACGCGAAAATCGCAAAATCTGCCAAAAAAACGCCGATTTGGTCACCCGGCAAAACTAAAACCCGACTACCCAAAAATCCGCACTCACGCATCCTAAACGTCATAGGAGATGCTAAAAATATCCCCAAGGTATCACAAATAATTCACCAACTAATTTTAATAAAAACCTAGTAAGCACATAACTAGCAATTTTGGTGCAAAAATCGAAAATTAGCGATACGGTTAACACAATCCAACACAATATCCAACCACACAACTAGTTAGCCACAATCACATAAATTCAACTCATTTATCATGCTTCACAACCCATTTCCATACACAAACCCCTTTTCTTGATTTTCATAAAACAACAATTACAAACCAATTTCACACATTAAAATTAACTAAATTAGCATAATTTGAAGACCACATAAACAAGGTAACTTCCCTGATTTGGTTGTGTAGGAACTAGCAAGCAAAATAAATTTAATTAACCAAATAATGGTGTGCTAAAAAAAACCCTAGTTAAAACAAACTACTCTTTTATAAACTAGATTAGAAATTAGCTAAACTTTTAACACTAAAACAATTTCATTCAAGGAATCAAACCATAAGTATTTAAATGGGTCAAAATTATACCTAAATTTGAGATCTAGCAAGAATAAATTTGCTCCAAATGATGGCCTCAAGCATCAAGATCCAAGCTAGGGAGGTGAAGGAAAAGAAAGATGAAGGATGGGTTTAATTTGTAAGCTTTAAATTGCAATTTTGATGAATTAAACTTGAAGAATTTTGAAGAAAATGAGAAGAAAAGAGATGAAGAGGAGGGGGAGCAGGTTTCGGCCAGATTAGAGGGAAGGGGAGGGTGTGGGTGTGTAGGAAAAGTCATTGGTCAACTCTCCCAAAAGTCAATGCACCATACTACAACAAACTATATTTAAAATAAATTCATAAACAACCCAATTCAACACAAGAAAGAAAACCAAAATGAGGCCAGAAATTTCTGGACCTGAACAAGGTGGGGCTGTCCTATGGCTGAGGGAAGAGAGAGAGGGGTTTTACAAAAGAAATTTTATGCAAAAAGACCCCCTACAAGTCAAAAATTGCAAGTTTTAGCTTAAAATTCAATAAATTCGTTTCCTATCACAAAAATTTGTTAAAAATCAAAATAAAATACTAAAAATTTATGTTACAACTAGATTTTACTTAACATAATTTTAAAGTTTAAAATTAGCCCGGAAAAATTTGTATTTATCGCTAAATTAATATATTTTCTTACCGGCTTAAAATAATATTAAAAAATTGAAAAATTAGGAAAAAATTTTAAACGACCAGAATTTCATAAGTAACTCATTAGCTACTAAAAACAAGCAATTAACTATCCATTTAAGGTATAATTAGTCCTAAACTGCAAAATAACGAGAAAGACGGTTTTCGGAAAAATACCGAATTTTCACCGATTTTCAGGAAAACACCAAAACGACTTTTCAAGACGCTACAATCTTCCTCCCTTAAAGAAATTCGGTCCCCGAATTTAAAAATATAGCTACGCGTACCTCCAAAGAGATGGGGATATTTTTTCCTCATCTCGCCCTCAGTCTCCCAGGTAACCTCCTCGCTGCTCGGGCTACGCCAAAGGACCTTGACGGTTGGTATAATCTTCGATCTCAACTTCTTCACCTGCCGATCCAGAATGGCCACCGGCTGCTCTGCAAAAGAAAGGTCGCGCTCTAGCTGGACTGTCGGGTGCTGAATCGCATGCGAAGGGTCGTGAAGGTACTTGCGGAGCATCGAAACATGGAAGACGGGGTGAACATCGGGAAAGCTGGGAGGAAGAGCCAAACGATATGCAACTGCGCCAACCCGCTCGAGGATCTCGAAAGGACCTACGAATCTAGGGCTAAGCTTCCCCTTTCGCCCAAAACGCATCACGCCCTTCATCGGAGAGACTTTCAGAAAAACATGGTCGCCAACTGCGAACTCTAATCTGCGACGGCGCCTGTCTGCATATGATTTCTGCCTGCTCTGAGCCTCTCTCATCCGGTCTCGGATCAACTGTATCTTCGCTGTCGTCTCCTCAACAAGCTGCGGCCCCAGTATACTGCTCTTGCTGAGCTCTGTCCAACAGACGGGCGATCTGCATCTCCTCCCATACAATGCCTCGAAAGGTGCCATCTGAATAGTATCCTGGAAGCTGTTGTTGTAGGAGAACTCCACTAGAGGTAAATGACGTTCAGCTACCGCCGAAGTCTAAAATGCACGCTCTGAGCATGTCCTCGAGAGTCTGAATGGTTCGCTCTGACTGTCCGTCGGTCTGCGGATGAAACGCTGTGCTGAAGCTCAAACGAGTGCCCAAAGCCTCCTGAAGTCTCTGCCAAAGTCGGCTGGTGAACTGGGTGCCTCGATCTGACACGATACAAGTTGGTACGCCATGCAACCGCACGATCTCGTCGATGTAAAGCTGGGCATACTGAGCGAAACTGAAAGTCGTCTTCACTGGCAGGAAGTGAGCCGCTTTCGTCAATCTATCCACGATCACCCAGATGGAGTCGTACCCTCGACTGGTCCTGGGTAGACCCACAACGAAATCCATCGAAATCTGCTCCCATTTCCACTCTGGAATGGGTAACGGCTATAGCTCTCCTGCGGGCCTCTGGTGCTCGGCCTTGACTTGCTGACAAGTCAGGCATCTCGATACAAACTCCGCAATGTCCCTCTTCATCCCGTCCCACCAGTAGGTCTCTCTCATATCATGGTACATCTTAGTGGAACCGGGGTGGACACTATACACTGATCGGTGTGCCTCCTCAAGAATGTCGCGCCGCAATCCATCAGCATCTGGTACGCACAGTCTAGATCCATATCGTAAAATCCCCTGATCGTCAATCACGAACTCGGAAAATCTGCCCTGTCCCATCTGTGCCATGATCTCTGAGCAACGGTCGTCACTGCGCTGTGCCTCACATATACGGTCAAGCAACTGTGGGCGTGCACGAACATGCGCGAGCTGTCCCCCTGTCTGAGTGAACTCGAACTCAACTCGGCTGTCGCATAACATCTGCCAATCTGCTGACGACTGCCTCTGCACTGCGCGCAAAAAGGATAGACTACCCCCGGGCCTCCTACTCAACGCATCTGCCACCACATTTGCCTTGCCGGGGTGATATAAGATCTCGCAGTCGTAGTCTTTCACCAACTCCATCCAACGACGCTGTCTGAGGTTCAGGTCTCGCTGCTGAAATATGTACATTAAGCTCTTGTGATCGGTGAATATCTGACACGACTCGCCGTATAGGTAATGTCGCCAAATTTTCAGTGCAAAGACCACTGCAGCCATCTCCAAATCATGAGTGGGGTAGTTCTGTTCATGCTTCTTCAGCTGCCGAGAAGCATATGCGATCACCCGGCCATGCTGCATCAACACGCATCCTAATCCCACTCGCGAAGCATCACAGTAGACCACAAATCCGCCTGATCCCGAAGGCAAAGATAATTCCGGCGCCGTAGTCAAACGAGTCCGTAGCTGCTGAAAACTGCACTCGCACTCCTCCATCCAGACGAAAGGAACTCCCTTCCGGGTCAAACCGGTCAACGGTGCAGCTATACGGGAGAAGTCCTGAACAAAACGCCTGTAGTAGCCTGCCAGGCCTAGAAAACTACGGATCTCAGTAACCGATGTAGGTCGGGGCCACTGCTGAACAGCCTCAATCTTCTTCGGGTCCACACAAATGCCGTCTCTCGTAACCACATGACCCAAGAATCCGACGCTGTCCAGCCAGAATGCACACTTGGAGAACTTCGCGAACAGTTGGTGCTCCCTCAGAGTCTGTAACGTAATCCGCAAGTGCTGCTCGTGCTCCTCTCTGCTCCGGGAGTACACCAAGATATCGTCGATAAACACGATGATGAACAAGTCAAGATACGGCCTGAATGTACGGTTCATCAAATCCATGAATGCTGCTGGGGCGTTGGTGAGTCCGAACGACATCACCAAAAACTCGTAGTGGCCGTAGCGTGTGCGGAAAGCTGTCCTCGGTATATCCTCCTGTCGAACTCGCAGCTGATGGTATCCTGATCGCAAGTTGATCCTCGAAAAATACCCCACACCCTGAAGCTGGTCGAACAAATCATCAATGCGCGGCAACGGATATCTGTTCCGAACGGTAACTTTGTTCAGCTGGCGGTAGTCGATACATAAGCGCAAACTTCTATCCTTCTTCTTGACAAACAGGACCGGAGCACCCCACAGAGAAACACTCGGTCGAATAAGCCCCTTATCTAACAAATCCTGCAACTGATCCTTCAGCTCTCGAAGCTCTGCCGGGGCCATCCGATAAGGCGGTATAGAGATAGGCCCCGAGCCGGGAATCAAATCAATGTAGAACTCAAAGTCGCGCTCAGGTGGTAGCCCAGGTAGCTTGTCAGGGAAAACATCAGGAAACTCACAAACAACCGGGACCCGGTCCAACGGAACATCTGCAGCTCGAGTATCACAAATAAACGCTAAGAATCCCTGACATCCCTTCCGCAAGAGCTGACCAGCGCGAAGAGACGAAATCAAGCTGGGAAGGGTGACGCTGCGGTCTCCCTGAATAACAAGGACTGGCTCTCCCGAAAAGCTAAATATGACTGCCTTCTCACGGCAGTCCACCGAAGCATAACAAGTGGCTAGCCAATCCATGCCCAGAAGCACATCAAAGTCCAACATATCGAGGAGAATCAAATCAACTGATGAATCCCTCTCCCCGATACGAACGGAACACAAACGAAATACAAAACGAGCGACAAACGACTCGCCTACCGGAGTAACAACAATAAGCGGATGATCTAACGACGAAGACTCACGGCCCATCATCGGTGCAAAGTGTGTAGAGACGTACGAATGTGTGGAACCTGGGTCAAATAATACCCGTGCGTCGAAAGAACAAACTGGCAAGGTACCTGTCACAACGGCATTGGATGCCTGCACATCCTGCGGTGTCAAAGCAAATACTCGGGCCTATCCTCTACCGATAGCGGGCTGACCTCGACCTCGGCCTCTGCCTCCTCATCCTCTCTGAACAGGACCGCCGCGTCCACGGCCTCTGGGTGCACCTAACTGGCGTGGAGCATCGCTGGTGGTAGGAAGTAGGGCTCTCTGAGGAGGGGGTGGTGATGGTGGCAGGGTCACATGCGGAACTGTCGCTGCTCCCTGTCGTCTCGCCGGACAGTCTCTGACAAGATGGTGCAAACTCCCGCACCCAAAACACCCTGGCGACGGCTGCTGTCCCTGGGGATAAGAACCATATAACTGTCCCCGTCCAAATCCTCTGCCAGGCCTATCTCTCGGGAAGAATCTGGCGCGCTGCCTCTGAGACGGTACATCGGTGCGAATCCTCTTCGGCCCAGAAACGGCCGAAGTCCGTGATATGTGTGCCTCCATCCGCAATGCCGTATCCATAGCAGCTGAATAAGTGTCGTAGTGCTGGGCGCCAATGGCAAGATATAGCTGGGCATCAAGTCCCTGTACGAACCTCTTCACCATCTTCTCCTCGGTATCCACCAAATACTGAGCATATCAGGATAACTGTGTAAACTGGATGTCATACTCAGACACCGTCATCCCAGGTGTCTTGACTAAGGCCTCGAAGCTACGAGCTCTGGCGTCACGAACGCTCTCTGGGAGGAAACGAGCTAGAAAGACCGCTGTAAACTCGGCCCACGTCATAGGCGGTAGACCTGCAGCTCGACATCTCAAGACTGACTCCCACCATGTCTGCGCAAGACCCTCTAGTTGGAAACTCGCAAGCTCTACCCATCGATCATCCGAACATCTCAGCGAACGGCAGATCCTGGCTAAACTGTCAAGGAACGTCTGTGGGTCCTCCGCTGCCTCGGTGCCGGTGAATACTGGAGGTCTCAGCCTCATGAAATCCTGTAGCGAAACCGGAATGGCCATGGTGGTAGTAGTAGGAGCAGGTATCATGGTCGTCTGTGATATAGTAGGTACGTCATCCGGCCTCGGTGTACGACTGGCTGCAACTAAGGATCCTACCATCTGACGTAGCTCCTGCATGCCCCCCATCATCTGTCGCAACTCCTCCATACCAGTCTCGAGCCTATCCATACGGCCTGGGGAAGGTGGATCGGTCTGTCCCTGCGGCGTAGGCATACCACCCTGCTCAGTCCTAGTCTCGGACGAGCCAGCTCGAATCTCGTCTCTGGCGGCAGCCCTCTGTGCCCTCGTAGCCTTCGGCGGCATAGTGGCTGTTACAGGAAAACGGATAGTAAAAACAGTGCAATAGGATCATAGGATACACGGAATTGAAGAAGAATTTCAAGCAAGTATCCTAAAGTCACTTAGGCGGAGTACCGTATCGTAAGTATGCCGCGGACATACGCACGCTACGTTACCCTGCTTAAGTCACTTACTCCATCTACCAAGGGTCATCCTACACTCAAAAAGGTAAAACCTATCGCTCTGATACCAACTTTGTCACGACCCGCAGGGTACGGAACGTGACTGGCACTTAGGTTACGAAACGTCTCAAGACGTCCGTAAAATAAGTAAGCCAAAGCCCAGAAACCAAAACCAAATAAGCAAAAGAGTGAAGAAAACCCAATCAATTGAAAGCGAGTTTATCAAATAAGTCATATAAAACCTTTTTTTAAAAAACAATATCAATTTTTCCGAAAATTTCGGCAGAGTCTCCTTTGTAAATACTGGCCCCCAAAATGGGTACAACAAGAATATATATGAATCCAACAAATAAGGCATCCCCAAGCGGGAGCTAGCTCTTCGCCACAAGGCGGTCACAAATCCCACGCAATATAAAGCAACAACATGCGAAATAATCATAATGAAGCATAAGAAAAACATCATGTCGACTCAAGTGAGCTCGACCCCAAAATACAGCATAAAAGTCCACAAACCTCACAGTCTCATCTCTAGGTCAATATACAATAATACTGGTAGATACAGTAGATGGAGTACACTAGATACAAAGAATATACAAGGTGGTGCAAAAATAATCATATAACCCACCTAAGAGCAAAACCTCGAGTCCAGGCAAAAGAAGCAAGCGCACCCGCCGCTACTGTACTGACGGAGCGGACCTGCAAAAGGCTATGGCACAACGGGGGTGAGTTTCCAACTCGTGAGTAATAAATAACATCTACACAGGCTATCGAATGCATGCACACAAGCATCCTAGCATCAAAATACAGGTAAGGCAGGACATAATGGCAAGTATGTATGCGATATGGATATACTAGAAGGTATGAATGCAATGCGAATCAACTCGTGATCTGAATGTGTAAGTATAAGAAATCATGTTTTTCCCTTTAAGAATGTCTTTTGAAATACCAGCACAATACCAATAGAATCAACAAGAACCTGTGTCCAGCAACGACACCTCAAAACTATCTCAAATCTCATATATCTATGTCATAGTATCTCTGGCCTCAGCCATCCGGCTGACCCAGCTCAATATCAAAATCTCATCATCTCGCAGCCACGGTCTGTATCCTCTGGATATCCGCCGTGCCAAACAGTCACCGGTAGGTAATCCGTCCCCTGCCAGGCTCAACGTCAACACCACATTCATCTTGCCCCGGGGTACCATACCGGGCCCACCATGTACCCGTGACGGTTCCTCCACTCCTCGACACGGATTTCCAAAACCACAGCAAACTCATGGTGGACGACACTTACATCACTAGAAAACCGCAATTTACATATTTTAAAAATATAATAAGTTTAGAAATTTTGCGGCTTTCCCCTGAAATCCAGAAATATCATAAAATCTCAAGAAATCCTCATAAGTGCATATATCAATGATAATGAATGCATATGGTATCAATAATCAAGTTGCAATGTGTGATTAATAGATTAAGCATGAACAATTAATATGATGAAGTACATACACATGAATAGCAATCCTACGGTTTCATTTTAAGGAATTAAAGGCAATAGCACAAGTTTAAGTATCAATTAGTAAAAGGTTTAAATTTAAATGTTATCTAGTGTGGTGGCATGGCAATTACCAGGGTGTGTGTGTAAGCATGAATAGTGCTCGTGCTGCATATAAAAACCTGGCAATGGTGCAGGTGTCCTATAAAATGGTTTCGCATAGGTATGTCAATATAATGCATGGATGCAGCAAATAATCATATACGTATTTCACCCCTAATTACTAACATCACTAAGAATCTTGTAAGTTACTAAAACTATCGGGCGGCTTGCGCCATCCAACGATAGTCCCCCGTAGATGTTACATCTACTCACCGGAATCCCTGGCTAGCTGTGTCCAATCACCGCTTTCCCCTTTCGCGCCGCGTCTGACGTCTCCGCGACCGAACCTGGAGTTTACATCAATACAAAACATAAGGTTACGTATCAAGAACGACGCAAAACCCAAACGAAACTACTAATGTTCACTAGCTAGGTACAACGTGCGCAGGGTGCGAGGAACACACGCGAAAATCGCAAAAACTGCCAAAAACGCCGATTTGGTCGCCCGGAAAAACTAAAACCCGACTACCCAAAAATCCGCACTCACGCATCCTAAACGTCATAGGAGATGCTAAAAATATCCCCAAGGTATCACAAATAATTCACCAACTAATTTTAATAAAAACCTAGTAAGCACAAAACTAGCAATTTTGGTGCAAAAATCGAAAATTAGCGATACGGTTAACACAATCCAACATAATATCCAACCACACAACTAGTTAGCCACAATCACATAAATTCAACTCATTTATCATGCTTCACAACCCATTTCCATACACAAACCCCTTTTCTTGATTTTCATAAAACAACAATTACAAACCAATTTCACACATTAAAATTAACTAAATTAGCATAATTTGAAGACCACATAAACAAGGTAACTTCCCTGATTTGGTTGTGTAGGAACTAGCAAGCAAAATAAATTTAATTAACCAAATAATGGTGTGCTAAAAAAACCCTAGTTAAAACAAACTACTCTTTTATAAACTAGATTAGAAATTAGCTAAACTTTTAACACTAAAACAATTTCATTCAAGGAATCAAACCATAAGTATTTAAATGGGTCAAAATTATACCTCAATTTGAGATCTAGCAAGAATAAATTTGCTCCAAATGATGGCCTCAAGCATCAAGATCCAAGCTAGGGAGGTGAAGGAAAAAAAGATGAAGGATGGGTTTAATTTGTAAGCTTTAAATTGCAATTTTGATGAATTAAACTTGAAGAATTTTGAAGAAAATGAGAAGAAAAGAGATGAAGAGGAGGGGGAGCAGGTTTCGGCCAGATTAGAGGGAAGGGGAGGGTGTGGGTGTGTAGGAAAAGTCATTGGTCAACTCTCCCAAAAGTCAATGCACCATACTACAACAAACTATATTTAAAATAAATTCATAAACAACCCAATTCAACACAAGAAAGAAAACCAAAATGAGGCCAGAAATTTCTGGACCTGAACAAGGTGTGGCTGTCCTAGGGCTGAGGGAAGAGAGAGAGGGGTTTTACAAAAGAAATTTTATGCAAAAAGACCCCCTACAAGTCAAAAGTTGCAAGTTTTAGCTTAAAATTCAATAAATTCGTTTCCTATCACAAAAATTTGTTAAAAATCAAAATAAAATACTAAAAATTTATGTTACAACTAGATTTTACTTAACATAATTTTAAAGATTAAAATTAGCCCGGAAAAATTTGTATTTATCGCTAAATTAATGTATTTTCTTACCGGCTTAAAATAATATTTAAAAATTGAAAAATTAGGGAAAATTTTTAAACGACCAGAATTTCATAAGTAAATCATTAGCTACTAAAAACAAGCAATTACCTATCCATTTTAGGTATAATTAGTCCTAAACTGCAAAATAACGAGAAAGACGGTTTTCGGAAAAATACCGAATTTTCACCGATTTTCAGGAAAACACCAAAACGAGTTTTCAAGACGCTACAATGTGGCTCGGGACTGTACCCAAAAAATACCTTTTTGCACGTCTCCTTTGAGCGTGGTAGGGTAGAAATCAAAGCACAGTTGGAACTCACACGAGACAAATGACGATCTCAGGTCGACAAACTAACCAGTACACATGTCACCAGGGAACTGCTATCTGACGATATATATAATACCAACTAGTATGTTCCCGGCGAGTCCTGTCCGGTGTACTCATAATGCAATGAGCACTTGTATACATCTTAGGTGAACCAACTGACACCAATGGCTTGTGAGACCGGCCATCGCCCCTCGTCGGGGTCTCGACTGTATACACTAGTCTACTCTGGAGTATAGATGCCCTGTCTCGAAACTCCTACGACTAGGGACACTTCAAGGATGTGCTTACAGACCTCAGCTCCCACGTATATGATCGCCATCATACTGCTGGCAGTCAAGCAAGAATCCTATGAGCTCTATCAACATGCAATAGAGAACTAAAGTATGTAAACGATGATAAAGTCAAACCAGATAGCATACTATCATCTCGAGCAAGACATTCATATCGGTATAGGTCCTCCCTCAATCATTGCAATCACGTACCTGCGATCCAATAATTGACTTAGAGGGCACTATATCCAACAATCTCCCACTTGCACTTAAGGCTATTATTGCAATATCGCATACTCATAGCTTCAGTGAGTGGATCCTCCCTGATGTTTCTTTCTATGTCTCTCTTAATCTCAAGTTCGCGGAGAAAGCCATCTCCCGAATCGAGTAATACCTGTCTTAGAATATGTCTGGATATCTGATGGGACCTAGTTCAAAAATGAACTTCAAATCCAAATTTCTTAGACTGTAGTGATCACTGAACCTAATCAGTATCTAGCACCATGCCTCCCACAGTATCCACTTGGACCAACTGTCCATAATACTGTCCCTCGTCAGAGGGAAAACTATAACTCTGACAATCACTCTGTCATCCATGTCACCTTTGAAGCCTGGAATGATAACTGTCTCCCGAAGGAGGCTGCCGTCATCAAATCCGTAGAACATGCACTTATGTTCTAAAACTGCTTCCTTATGTTTCTTCAGGATTGGATTAATATAAACTTATTGCATCTAGTGCAAAAACAACATCTGGTGTGGTACTTGACATTTCACGATTGACTCAATTGCCTAAGCAAGTGATCTGCCAATCATGCATATCCCTCTCCCCTTTAGTCTGTAAGACACCTTTAGAGAGAGTGACTCCATCATCTGCAGGTACACCACCATGCCAGGAGTCATCTATTCTAAATATCTTTAGAATACTGTCAATGTACCTACATTAGGAAACTACCCAAATCAAGATCTAAAACCATAGATCTAGAAACCAGAATGTCTGATATTATATCCATGTCCTTTGTGAAGAAACAACTGTGTGACGACCACAGTACAACCGATCGTAGTATAGGAATTTTATTTCCTACTCTGTGTATGTCATCCAAATACCAGGACATCACACCCTACTACCTTCTTAACAGATCCATCCCCTATTCTGATGAAGTTAAAGCCGTGACTGTCACATCAAAATTAGATGATCTTATCTCCGCTATATTTGCTCAAGCCTATAAATAGACATAAGCTACTTGTCCACTATGCTTCCACTGCTCCCACTGACTATGACAACCCTCTGGCAGAATAATACATACGTATACTTCTAAAGCTAGTTTAGAACGACGCTATACGTAACCTCCTGCTGGGTCTCATAGCCTGGAACAACCGTAGTGTCAAGTCTGGGTAAACAAGAACCTCCATGCCACCGTCCTTGAGGCTACCGGAGTACCTCTCGGGTGTCTGAGGTTACCCACCATATCTGCGGAGTAGCTAATGGAATGTCAAACCTGATTGAATATATAGGTCCTATTAAATTTTCCGTAATCGTTTGCGGTTCTGAAATCTCTTCCAGTTCTACCATACTCCCACGGCTGTTTTCTGGAAAAATCCATTTTACTAAAACTGTGGCGAGTCAAGAACAATATCACCATTGATCTTCCAGATTGTAGAAAATCAACCCTCGTCGAAGCCAGGGTCAACCCACAAACTGCCATTACAGAAACGTGCCTTGAGTTATCCAGTGTCTGGTTTTAAGCATAAGCTGGACAACTCCCCGAATCTTAACATCGTTAAGATATGAACCATTCTATATACAATATAGAAATAGAGGCACTAATTTAACTGGAACCAGATTCAAACCATGCAACTGTCTCCAGTGCATATCAAATCAATGGAGAAAGGCTAATCAGCATTACTCAACTTAGGAATATATCCAATTATGAGTAACCTGAAAGAGAAAAAAGTTTCTCAAAACTATTACTATCTACTGAATACCAATCATAAGTATCTACATCTTCGATCTCTTTGAAGAATCCTGATACTTGCGACATCTGGTTCTCTACTTTATTCTTATACCCACAACTTCTCAAAACTTAGACATTGTATTTCTACGAAACACTTGTCTAAAAACTTAGAGAAGTCATAAGTAAATAGAACATAGTACGAGGACCAACCCCTTTGTCCTGACGGACACTGGACAACATACAATACTCTGTATAAGTCCTCTGAGTTGAATAACTCAAAACCTGTGCGTCGTAGGTTGAAAACTGTACTTATGGTTAAGAACTACTCCGTTGTTCAATGCTCCTTTCCCAATCGTATCTGGTATAGGTAAAATGTCACGGACATAATCTCAAAAAGTTATATCTCACTTTATAAAAATAAACGTACAGATATATCATTTTGAAATTGGTGCACAACAACGGATATTCAAAACCAAATACATGCCGTCTGGCAAAAACTCAGGCGACTTCCTCAAATATCACCAATTACAACGAATTTCGATATAATGAGGATGATCACCTTATTCCCAATAACCTACTCTCAGTCATCATCTGTAAAACCATACAGATATGAGAATAAAACCTTGTAAATACATACCCTGGAGTAAGTATCTAATCGGGAAATCTGTTTTCCTTTAACAATGCACAGAGAAACTGAAACATGAAAATGTTTCGTAGGGGTATCCTGGCATTCTTAGTAATTCCTCTTCCCTAATCCAATTCATGACTGTAACCGTATATTTCTTTGCTATCTCTCCAAATCCCTTTATTTGTCTTTAGTCCTTACCTTCTGTACACCTTCGTTAGGCTAAATGGTTTTCTTTCTTCCCTACCGTTCGGCACCAGCCTATGGTTTGGAAGTAGACTATCCAGTAAGCATAATAGGTGTACTCTCCTAATCCTAGGAGTACTCGCAACTTGAGAGAAGGTGATGATAAAAGACAACTTAATAATACCTTATTCTATTTCTCCCGAACTGGGGAAAAAGCAAAGGTGAAATAGGAGTGGCGATGAAGTACGCGGTTTGGTTGTGAATGATAATAGTAGCAATTTACTTTGCCCTCTTTCTAATCCCTTTATTTTGTCTTTAGTTATTACCTTCTGTACACCCTACTTAGGCTAATTGGTTTTCTTCATTCCCTACCATTCGGCACCAGCCTATGGTTTGGAATAAGACTATCCAATAAGCGTAATAGGTGTACTCTCCTAAACTAAGGAGCCCTCGCAACCTGAGAGAAAGTGATAATAAAAGACAACTGAATAAACTAATTCTATTTCTCCTAAACCTGGATCCATCCTCGAAGAAGTCCCTTCGAGTTCGTATATATCCATACGATGGATCTATCCAATGGAAGTGGATATCCGTAGTAATACGGGGTGTTCTGAAAAATGCAAAGGGTAAAAGAAGGAGCGGCAATGACTTATGCAACTTTAGACAATCCAAAAGCCAGTATATTAAGAAGGTTTGGTCAACTTGGTCACTGAGTCATAGTCTAGGGTCGGTCAAAGGTCGCTGCCAAAGAGAGAGAGAGAAAAGAAATACTTTACGTGTACTCTAACCTAAATCAGAATGGTTATCACTTTATCTAATCAGGAAACCTCCCATTGTAATCTCAAATTCTCCTCCAAACCTGAAAGAAGAATTAGTCGGGAACACCCGAAGAGTAAACCAACTCATCAGTGAGAATCGGGATCCAACTATCATCGCATGATAACTTGATGGAAGCCACTCAAGTTATCACACTCCAGAAGGTATGCGTGTAACGCTTTGAAAATCGTTTCGGTGAAATTTCGAAAAATCGGTAAAATAAGGGGGTTTTCTGTAAAAAGTCAAAATGCAAATATCTTATTATAAAAATTAAATATACATATTCTAGCTATGTAATTGCTATTATTTGGTGTTTATTGAGCCGCTGGTGAAATTTCAAATTTCCTGAAAAAAATATTATTTTATTATTATTTTAAGCCGTCACTAATACATTTAATTAGGGAAAATTACAAATCGGAATGAGTTGAAACAAATTTTGTGCATCATTAAACATTAAATAAAAATTTATCATGTGGTTTTTGGAACGAAATCATTTTCCAAAACGGTTTAGAAATTATTGAAGAAAAAAAGGCTTTTTTTAGCATAAATGGATGTTTGAGGTATTGTATTTATCAATTTTCATCACCCCACACCCGTGCCCACACCCACACACCCCCACTTACTCCTCCCCTTAGCCAAATTCATCAGCCCTCACTTTTTCCCCACTTG
This sequence comes from Agapanthus africanus, assembly GCA_030015575.1. Taxonomy (NCBI): domain Eukaryota; kingdom Viridiplantae; phylum Streptophyta; class Magnoliopsida; order Asparagales; family Amaryllidaceae; genus Agapanthus; species Agapanthus africanus. Next base: position 49,969,442 of record JASDDO010000016.1, on the reverse strand, counting down.
GTTTGCAAAGGAAAAAGAAATGAAATGAAATAAAAGAAAAGATTAGAAAATAGATAAAGTAGTTAGACTTTGACCTTACCTTGACCTTGACTTTCCTCCCTTGCATTTTCCTCACCTCCCTCTCTCTCCCCTCACCCACTTCTGGCCGAAAATGATCCCCACAACAGCAGCCCCTCCCTCCCTCTTCTCCTCTCATTTTCCATCAAAAAATTCACCCATTTCCATCAAAAATCAAAGCTAAAATGCAAATCAAAGCCCTACCCATTTTCTCTTATCTCTTTAAGCATGGATCTTGGTGCAAAGATTTCAATTTGGAGGTCTAGTTTCATGTTGATCTCAAGATGGTTTTAAGGTATAAATCCTAACCTATTGTTCAATTGTTGGGTTAAATTCCTTAATGTATCTTATTAGGTGCTTAAATATGGTTTAATTGCAAGTTTGGAAATCTAAAGAGAAGGAGTTTGAATTGAAAAGTTAGGGTTTTAAATTCAATAGGGTTGTTGTCACTTGTTTAAGGTTGCATGGTGTAGTTAGCATGTTAAGACAAGTTAAACCTAATCTAGAAGATAATTTGTAAATTGTTGCATCTAAAAGTCCAAATTTAGTTATTTAAGCAAACTAGGTTTTAGTTTTTAGTTGCAAATGGGTGATTTAAAATCTAACTAAGAATTTTATGACTTTATTAACATTATAAAATATAGTTTAATGCTTTAGATCATGCAAATCCAAACTAGATTGTTGCATGTGCATTTTGCTATAAAATTGTAAAAAGGGTATTTTGTAAACTAGAATATTAGGGTTTTTGGAATTTAATGAGATTAAATTCCGGAAATTGTTTCTATGACTTATTTAAGATATTTAATAAGTATATTGGCCGCTACATTTATTTAAACATCATGTTTTGTACAAACGGCGAATTGTGCTTGCTAGATTTTCGGAAAAACGACTTTTTAAGTGAAATTGGGGTTTTTGGGAATTTTAAGCTATTTTATATTATAATTAGTGCTTGTAATTGTGCAAATGAGTGTGATTGGATTTTTCTCGATGGTTTGACGTTTGTACATCGACATCGAGGGTTGGTTTGACTATTCTTGCATGCGTAGGCGATAGGTTTGGACCTACGCGTGATACGCGTGCTGATGTGATTTTCGTATGCCGTTTCGATTTTGAATTTAGTTTTAATGCGATACGGTGCGTTATGATGTGTAGGCACCCCATGTGGACTTCGAGACGACAAGCAAGCGCATGGCGACGTCGGCACCGGCTAGCGAGGACCAGGTGAGTAGATTTATATCTACGGGAAGAAGTCGGGTGGATGGCGTATAGCACCCCCGCAGTCCGTGGTGGTGTATACGGATGCGTATACACACCAACATTTATTATATGTTATTTAGGATTAATAACGATGCTTAGGATGGATATTGGTGTGTTGGACTATTTTTAGTGTTGCGAACCCTAGGGTAGTGTTGCACTACACATACACACATACATACTTGCATACATTCCTATTGATATGTGCTCATGGGATTCTTTATAGTTATGTGTTCACATGGGTATGGGACTATGTGTTCACATACGGATTGAGGATGATACTTGGGATTGAGCTGAGTCGATGAGATTTGATTTGAGGCCGTAAGATCGGTGATATAGCAGGGTTCGTATCTTAGATACGACATGACATTGTAGCGGGTCCTTGACGTAGTGTTTCACACATGTCCATGCACACGTAGGCGGTATCAGTATGGTACTAGACGTAGATCAGTACCCCGATCATAATATTTGATAAAGAGGATACCAGGTAAATAGTATGATGAATGTGATATTGACCCGTACCCAGATTTGGGATGCCGTACGACAGATTTACGTACGAGCTATATTGATGATTGATCCGCACTCTTGACTTGGGATGCCTGATTTTAGATATGGTATCGGATATGATATTATTGAGGCGGGATCACCGACTATACATATACAGGTATGTATATGTATCGACTCAGATGATAGGCGGTTTCCTTACCTGTAGTTCAGCTTGTTAGTTCAGCCGTATAGTTTAGTGTAGTTGTTAGATTAGATTAGACTTCTTACCTATTTCAAAAACTAACGAATCGTGGGCATTTTTAAAGACAGCTCAAGGGAATCTACGAATATTTCAAAAACGACGTATCTTTTCATAAAAACACCGTAGCCCCTATTTTCAAAACCCCATGATTCGTGTTATTTCAAAAGGCACCATTTGTAGGACTTATATTAGTTTAATACTGATTAGTTATCGTTGTGTCTAGTATTCTGCTTCCGCACATTATTGCTGTTCGCTCTGCCCCGCATACTTATTTTGCTGCATACTCCATTATTGATATCATGCTGTTAGGACACCAGCACCATTACCGATGATGCGTATGTACCACATACACTTACTTGCCGGCTCACACACATCTTCATCGGTAGTTGCCATGTCACGTACACTTTAGAGAATATATTTGCTTGACTTAGCTTGTTAGCTAGTAGTTTTGACATGATATTAGTGTACTTTCCTTATATGCCATATTAGACATTTCAGTTATTACTTGCTACTTCATGCATATTGTTATTCATTGTTATACCGCACGCATGGATTCTCATGCACTTATTCACCAGTTTATGTGCTATTGAGGTTTTGGACTCGGATTTCCTTGATATTTCTGGATTTGGGAACCGTGGAGATTTCAAAAGAGAATATGTAATTGTTTTAAAAACCCGGTTACCCTGGATATGATATTTCAGTGCGTCCACCATGTGTTTTCTCGGTGCTGAGAGCGACATGTGAGACCCGAGTTCGAGGAGTGGAGGAACCGTCACGGGTACATGGTGGGCCCGGTAAGGTACCCCGGGGCAAGAAGCTCGTGGTGATGACGATGAGCCTGGCAGGGGGAGACTACCTACCGGTGATATTACCCGACGCGTCGGATATCCGGAGGATACCGTCGTGGTCTTGAGATGATGGTAGGGGCCGGTCTGGACTGACGACGCCCTAAATATTGAGATTGAGACATTGATATTTCGAGACAGTGAGATTTATGTTTTGTGTCGATGCTAGACACTGTTGATACTAATTTCATTATGATACCTCAGTTTAAAAATACGAAGGAAATCTCACTAATTTATGAAAACAGTTTCTTCATTTACATGTATTCTGTTTCATGCATTCATACCTCATTCATATGATATATTGCTACCTGAGGCACCGACACGGGCACATGAGATTTCACTCGGTTAGATATCACCCTAGCCATTGTTATAGGCTGCATGTTATTCATATTTTTGAGGACATATTATGATCATTGACCTAGGTTGCGTTATTTATGCGATTTCTGTGCGTAGATATTTTTCTATTCACGAGTTGGCAACTCACCCCGTTGTGCCCCAGTTTCTTGCAGGTTTGCCGTACAGGTTTCCTTACGGCTTTGCGGGCATAGTTTCATTCGGGTGATTTGTTAGTAGGTGGGTTTACTTGTATCATACCCCCATTATTTACCTTGTATGATATTATTCAGTTGTATCTAGTAAATTCCATCAACCAAACATGTATTTATTGAGATAGAGACCAGTGTTGGTTATTCTTTCTACCTTAGAGTCGCTCGTTATATTTCTGGTGGTTTTGAGTTTCCTTTTGAGTTTTGATCCTCGCCGTTGGCGTTGTATATTATATTGTTTGTGTGGTTATGACCGTCGATTGACGAAGAGCTAGCTCCCGCTTGGGGATGCCCTTTTTATTGATTTCGTATACTATTCATGTTGTATCCCGTTTGGGAGCCAGTTTTTACAAAGGAGACTCTGCCGAAATTTTCAGTAAATTTTGATGTTCTTAAAAACCGCATAGTTCGGCTTATGCTATTAAAACTACTTGTTTTAAATTGGTTTTCCTTCACTCTACTTCTTTTCTTGGTTTGGATTTCTGGGTTTTCGGTTTACTTAGATTACGTACGCCTCGAGACGTTTCGTAGTTTAAGTGCCGGTCATGTTCCGTACTTTCGGGACGTGACAATGCGCATGCCTGGCAAGTTTGCTGTTTGTTTGAAACTCCCGATGTAATTTTTACCTCGTGCTCTTATGACCTTGACTAAGGGCCAACAAATCATAAGTCACATGTCAAGTTCTTCCCGTCATTATCCAGGTTGATTTGAACCCACCCGTACATACTCTTGACTAAGGGCCAACAAAGTAATACGACTGTCCCAAACCAACGCATCTATCTATGCTACAATTGAATACCCAGCAGCTACCAAACACTATGCCTTGACTAAGGGCCAACAAACATAGCTTGAATGCTACTGACTATCCATAAGAAATGACGGAGGGCTACGGCTGGTTTTTGGCGAAAAACCTTTAACGTAATGAACTTGATCTCGTTGAAGGAACCTGATAGCTTTTTATAAAGATATAGTGGCGAAAACCTTTTGCTAAAGAGGTCACTTCCGGTGAAGGGATCTCGGCTCTTTCCTCGTGGAATGAGGTGCAGGATATTCCTACTGAATACCGCTATGCAAAGCAACTTGTAATCGACTATAGTGAAGTTATTACCCTGACGTAAACTTCTGCCCAAGGGGTCACTCCCGGTGAAGGGATCTCGGCCCTTGCCTCGTCGAATGAGGTGCAGGATATTCCAACTGAATACTGCTATGCAAAACAAAAGGAAACATCTTTGTAATAACACCTTCTAAAATTTGTTCCAACAACATCAAATATAGGTTTGTTTTATCCTTGCGTTGATAAGAATCAATGCAGTCTCATCAATCAATCACACCAGAAAAGAACGAAAATATAATGTACGTATATGCCATCCGCATTCGCCACTGGGTCCCATCATCACCCGTTAGGTTACTTAACTAACGACAGAGCGGGGACTGGAATAGCGCAGGTGTAAAACATATACAACATCTAATAGTATATACACCAATATACAACAATCGCTCCAGGCGTGATAATATGCGACATTACAGAAAAGTAATAAGCATCACAGAACAATACAGATAATCTGGGATCCCCGGGTTTCTCAGAGCCGCTACTGAAACCCAACGTTCCCCTGGTCGTGTGGATAGCCTGTGCAATGAAACCTAGACCCTTACAGGTGCGGCAAGTTACCCGCCAAAACCTGAAGCGATGCAGCCCCCTACAGTAAAATGAATGGACCACCCGGCACTTCACGGAATCCGGTAACTGGAGCACCCCTCCTTGGGTCAACCTGTACCCCCTACGAGTGCGGCGAATAGTCTGCCAATTCTAGAGTGAGGCCCCTCTGCCTCTCAAAGCCATGAGATGCGGACCCGTTGCCCTCCAGAACCCGGCTATCCGTGCACTCCATCGCGGGGTAAACCTAGTACAGAAATAAATAATATGTATAACGGGTACATCGACCTCAGCCCGGTCATGCCCCAAAAGAATATTATACAAACAGGCAGTGACGGCAGTCCACATGTTGGACGCTCGCCCCGCAATATCAAATGTACAAATAAATCCAAATTGCACTACCATTGCACACTGCTATCCACCATGACAAATCCACAACATCACAGCACAACACAGAACATCAACGCGAATGTCACGTTGGCAAACCCGTCTAAAAGAACTATAGCAATTAAACGCGGTTTACCGCTCAAATGACATTCCCGGTCGGAGATATAATATAAGTACTGTATACTAACAAGTTTAAAATTTCGATCGATAAAACTTCCCAAAGTGGGCCCCACGTACATCTGCTGTACAGTAACAAAATCTGGGCCCAAAAGAAATAAACCAGAAACCATAATTTTCTATGTAGACCCTCCAGAAGAAAAATGGCCCTTTGATTCACCAAGATGGCCGCGGATCCGCGGCCAAAGCATGGCTTTGGCGGCGGTTCCGCGGCCGTACGGTCGAATCGTGGGGTCGTTTTTCTCCAGTGTTCTTAAAAAAGCCTTCTCGATTTTCTGAGATGCTTAAAATAATTTTTAGACCAGGTTTAAAATCGACAGAAACTTTACACATAGAAATTGCAGTTTTGGAAATTTCGCTCGATCGATGTTTTAAACGCGTTAGCACAAGTTAGTAAAGCTTAATGGTGAGGCTCTGATACCACAGTAAGTACACGGTAGCACCCCGGCCGTCTAACAGACGCCAAATGCGGAACAAAAACTTTTACAATTGGCGCTATCGTATACTGTAACCCGGATCTGCCATTAAAGCTAAACTAACGAACTACAAAGTGGGTAGAAATGTTATACCGAATGATCCGAGTCCTTCGGTCTTCAACCATCATCCCACGCTTTGTTGCGGCTGCTCCGATCTCCTGAATCTCCAGTCTCCTCGTCCAGGTGGCACCATGTCGACGAATCTTTAAACGGGCTCCCGCCTCTGAACCGAGGCAACTCGATCATCAAGTTTGCTAAAAGAGATGACCAAGATTGATGTAGAGAATGAGTAGAACACTTTGTCTCGTTACGTCCAAAGCTATGGACGAACGGATAATGAAGTTACCTTTTGGATCGGGTGAAATGAGAAATCTAGTTATCTAATTTCCATGAACCAAAACTTGTATCTTTTTTCAAATCAACAACCATAATTGCCAAGAATGAATGGCCGGCCACTTACATATAGGAGGGAGGTGAGTGTAGGAGAGAGGAGGGGGTGACCACAACATTAAAGAAAAAGAATGAGTCATTTTAACCTTGTCACCAAAAACCATTAATGAACTAATGAATCACCATTACCTAGTCATCAACTCATTAAATGCACAATCAATGCATTAATGAGTCACAAGCCACCTCATCATCCTAGTCATCATCTAGATGCTTCTAGAACCCTCGACACTCATCAAGAAAAGATAAATCCGTCTTTAACCGAATGTTAAAGACGGGCGATAGAAAACTGGAAACTGGCAACTTCCAAAAGCGATCCTAAAACGAATTTCAGGATAATCCCGTAACAGTATAAACATACCCGCATTTGTATTACGACCGAATACAAATGCAACTGAGACAAAGATATTATATCTACACAGTATAATACTCGGATCCGGCTTAAACCAAAGCCCACCAGTATTATCTGCCCGAAATATGACACGTGTGTAAACGCACGTGCATTTTCCGAACCCTGCCATAAAACCATACGGCCTCTACAACTGTTACTCCCGAACTTGGGAAACAGTCTGTGGGGGACTCTAATGACTCATCAACACACTGGCTCTGGGTATAACCACTAGCACGTCAGAGGTACAAGCTGTACGTAACGGTTGCCTATGTATTGATTGGAAGGGAAGCTGACGAGCGAACTCATCCAGAAACCCTATTGAGCCTGACAGTGACAATATCCGTACAGTCCGGTCCGTTCGTATTGATTGGAAATTTCGCTCGAGTGCCTGAGGTTACCCATCATATCTGCGGAGTGGCCAATGGTATGTCAAAATAGATTGAATCTTTAGGTTCTTTATCAAATCTTCAGTAATCGTTTGCGGTTCTGGAATCGCTTCCAGTTCTACCATACTCCCACTACTTTTTTCTGAAAAAATCCATTTTTAATTAAAACTGTGGCGAGTTAAGAACAATATCACTATTGATCTTCCAGATGGTAGAAAATCAACCCTCGTCATAGCCTGGGTCAACCCACAAACAGCCATTACAGAAACGTGCCTTGAGTTATCCAGAGTCTGGTTTTAAGCATAAGCCGGACAACTCCCCGTACCTTAACATCGTTAAGATATGAACTGTTCTATATCCAATATAGAACCAGAGGCACTGATTTAATTGAACCAGATTCAAATCATGCAGCTGTCTCCAGTGCATGTCAACTAAATGGAAAAAGGCCGATCAGCGTCACTCAACTTAGGAATACTTCCAATTATGAGTAACCCGAAAGAGAAGCAAGTTCTCTTAATCATTACTATAAACTGAATACCATACACAAGTATCTACATCTTCGATCACTTTGAAGAATCCCGATACTTGCAATACCTGGTTCTCTACTTTATTCAAATACCTATAACTTCTCAAAATTCAGACCCTGTGTTTCCACGAAACACCTGTCTAAAAACTAGAGAAGTCATAAGTAAACCGAATATAGTATGAGGACCATCCCCTCTGTCCTGATGGACCCTGGACAACATACAATACTCTGTATAAGTCCCTTGAGTCTGATAACTCATTCACTGTGTGTCGTAGGTTGAAAACTGTACTTTTGGTTAAAAAGAATTACACCGCTGTTCAATGCTCCTTACCTAACCATCCACTGATATAGGTAAATGTCGTAGACATAATTTCAAAAAGGTATATCTCACTCTATAAAAATAGACGTACAGATATGTCAATTTGAAATTGGTGCATAATAGCGGATATTCAAAACCAAATAATTGCCGTCCGGCAAACAACCCAGGTGACTTCCTCAAATATCACCAATTACAACGAATCCCGATATAATGAGGATGGTCACCTAATTCCCAATAACTTACTCCCACTCATCATCTGTAAAACCATACAGATGTGAGAATCCAACCTGATAAATACATACCCTGGAGCAAGTGTCTAATCGGGAAATCAGTTTTCTTTTAACAGTACACAGTGAAACTTGAAACATTGAAATGTTTCGGTGGGGTATCCTGGTATTTCTAGTAATGCCTTTTCCATTATCCAGATTCACATTTGTAACCGTATATCTCTTTGCCATCTGTCCAAATCCCTTTATATGTCTTTAGTCATTACCTTCTGCATACCCCTTTAGGCCAAATGGTTTTCTTCCTTCCCTACCGTTCGGCACCAGCCTATGGTTTGGAAGAAGACTATCCAATAAGCATAATGGGTGTACTGTCCTAATCCTAGGAGCACTCGCAATGCGAGAGAAGGTGAAGATAAAAGACAACCGAATAAACCTTATTCCTATTTCTCCTCAACCAGAATCCATCCCCGAACTGGAACAAGTTCCTTTCGAGTTCGTATATAACCATACGATGGAGTATCCAATAAACTGTAGATCTTCGTAGTGATACGGAATGTCCTGGAGAAATACAAAGGTGATTTAGGATTGGCGAAGAAATACTTGGTTTGGTCGTGAATATCAGTCGCAATTTACTTTGCCCTCCTACTAATCCCTTTCTTTGTCTTAACTTAATACCTTATGTACACCACCGTTAGGCTAATTGGTTTTCTTCATTCCCTACCGGTCGGCACCAGCCTAAGGTTTGGAAGAAGACTATCCAATTTGCGTAATAGGTGTACTATCTCCTAAACCAAGGAGTACTCGCAACCCGAGAGAAGGTAAAAGGAAAAGACAACTGAATAATCCTATTCGTTTTCTCCAGAACCGGAAACCATCCTCGAATTCCTTCGAGTTCGTATATAACCATACGATGGTTTTGTCCAATGGAAGTGGGCGTTCGTAGTAATACGGGGTGTCCTGGAGAAAAGGATAAAAGTAGGAGTGGCAATGAGGTTTGCAACTCTGACAATCCAAAAGCCAGTGTTAAGAAGGTTCGGTCAACTTGGTCACTGAGTCAAAGTCTTAGGGTCGGGTCAATGGTCGCTGCCAAAGAGAGAGAGAAAAGAAACACTCAGCGTGCACTCTAACCTAGATCAGAATGGTTATCACTTTGTCTAATCTGGAAACCTCCCACTGTAACGTCAAATTCTTCCCCAAACCTGAAAGAAGAATTAGCCGGGATCACCCGAGGAGTAAACCAACTCATCAGTGGGAATCGGGACCCAACTATCATCGCATGATAACGTGACGGAATCCACTCACGTCACCACACTCCAGAAGGTATGCGCATGCCTGGCAAGTTTCAGTTTCTTTAGAAACTCCCGATGTGATTTTTACCCCAAGCGGTTTATGACCTTGACTAGGTCAACAAACCATAAACCGCTAGTCAAGTTCAACCCGTCATTATTCTGGATTGCATTAAACCCATCCGTACGTGCCCTTGACTAGGTCAACAAGGCCGCACGACTGTCCTAACCAATCCCACTTATGCAACAAACAAGTACCACTTAGCTACCGAACGCTACGTCTTGACTAGGTCAACAAACGCAGCACGAATACTAAATAATACCTGTAGGAAATGACGGAGGTCTACGGCTGGTTTTTGGCGAAAAACCTTTAACGTAACGAACTTGATGTCGTTGAAGGAACTGCATAGCCTTTTGTAAAAATATAGTGACGAAAACCTTTGCTAAAGAGGTCACTCCCGGTGAAGGGATCTCGGCTCTTTCCCCGTAGAATGAGGTGCAGGATATTCCAACTGAATACCACGATGCAAAGCAAAAGTAATCGGCTATAGTGAAGTTATTGCCCTGACGCAAACTTTTGTCCAAGGGGTCACTCCCGGTGAAGGGATCTCGGCCCTTGCCTCGTCGACTGAGGAGCAGGATATTCCAACTGAATACCACGATGCAAAACAAAAGTGAACGTCCTTGCAATAACAGCTTTTTGAAAAATATTCCAACAACATCAGAATAGGTTTGTTTAACTTGCATTGATCCGAATCAACGCAGTCCCATCAATTGATCACACCACAAAGAACGAAAATATACTGATGTACGTATATGCCATCCGCATTCGCCACTGGGTCCCGTCATTACCCGTTAGGTTAGCTAACTACCGACAGAGCGGGGACTGGACTAGCGCGGATGTAAAACATATACAACATCTACTAATATATATACCAATATATTATATTCGCTCAAGGCGTGATAAAATGCAACATCACAGAAATGTACAGCATCACAGAACAATAAAGATATCTGGGATACCCGGGTTTCACAGAGCCGCTGCTGAAACCCGACGTTCCCCTGGTCGTGTGGATAGCCTGTGCAATGAAATCCTAGACCCCTACGGGCGCGGCAAGTCACCCGCCAAGACCTGAAGCGAGGCAGTCCCCTTCAGCACCGTGAATGGACCACCCAGCACTTCACGGAATTCGGTAACTTGGGCACCCCTCCTGGGTCAACCTGTGCCCCTTACGAGTGCGGCGAATAGCCTGCCAATCCTAGAGTGAAGCCCCTTCCGTCTCAATGCCATGAGATGCGGGCCCGTTGCCCTCTAGAACCCGGCTATCCGTGCACCCCTCCGCGGGGTAATCCTAGTACAGAAAGTAAAATATACATACAACGGGTACATCGACCGCAACCAGGTCGTGCCCCAAAAGAATAATACAAACAGGCAGTGACGGCAGTCCACATGTCGGACGCTCGCCCCGCAATATCAAATGTACATAATACAACAAAACTGTACTAGCATTGCATCCAGGCTATCCCCCACGACCGATCCGCAACATCACAGCAATACATAGAACATCAACGTGAAAATCACGTTCGCAAATCCGTATAACCGGGCTATAGCAGTTAGACTGGATTTACCGATCAAGTGACATTCACGGTCGCAGATATAATGTAAATACTGTGAACCAATGTGTTTAAAATATCCGATCGATCAAATTTTAACAAGTGGGCTCCCAAGTACTACTGTAGCACATCAAGAAATTCTGGGCCCAAAATTAATATTCCAGAAACCCTAAAATTAACCCAGAGAGCAACTGCAGAAATTTCATGCAGTGATCTCAACATAGTGCGGCGGAACCGCGGCCCAAAGGGGTGTTTGGCCGCGGTTTCGCGCTCGCACTATGGATTCACTGCATCGAATTTCTACAGTGTTCTTACAATTTCCAGTACATCACTTTTCTACAACCTGAAAAAAAATTCGAGCAAGGAAAAATTCAACAGAAAACTGATGTATGTGAAACGCGGATTTTGGAATTTTGGTCGATCGGAAAAGTAAAACACACTAGAACAAGCTAGGCAAGGTTAATTGCGTGGCTCTGATACCATGTTGCGCCACGGCAGCGCCCCGGCCGTCTATCCGAGGCCAAAATGCGGAATCAAAATTTTTCTTAACTTTTAAACTGGCGCTACCCGCGGACAATATACCCGGATCGTAACCATTAACCGATACTAGCAAACTAGAGATGGGGTGAGAGATATACCGAGTGATCCGAGTCCTCCGGTCTTCTCGTCGTCGTCCCGATCTCCTGCGGATACTCCGGTCGTCGCCTCCTCGCCGAAAGGGCACCACATCGCCTGCATCTTTTACGGGCTCTCACCTCAATACCGAGGCAACTCGGGCGCGAAGTAGGCTGGCCGACGCGTCCAAGATTTGCTGTAGGTTAGTGTAGAGTCTATGTCTCATTAGGGTTTTGTTGCCATGGAGGATGGAGGAGGAGGTTAAGAAAATTGGTGCTTTCAATTTTCTAGCAAGCAAAAATGATATGAAGAAATATGCCACCACAACCAAAAATGAATCTCTCTCATTTTTCTTCTCCCTCTCTCATTGTGGCCGGCCTCTACTTCTCAAAGGAAAATGGTGGAGGGCAAAAACAAATACAAGAAGGGAGGTGATGGTAGTAAAAGCAAGAGGTGACCACATCCAAAGTAAACCCCACATCAACTCCTAATCAACTCCAATCCATTCTAATCACCATTAATGCAAAAGAAATGATGATAGAAAAGAAAGGAATCTAAAGATGCTATCATAATCAATCCATATGCAAGAAACCCCTCCACAAATGTTATTTGCAAACTTGCAAATAACCCCCTCCATCGGAAAAGTCCGGCCGGGAAAGAACAAAGGAAAACCGGCCGGAACAGAATGCAAACTGGCAACTCCAGAAAACTGGTCCTGTAATAAATTACAGGAAAACCCCGATACTGTGCATACACACCCGCATCTGTATTCCTACCGGATACAAATGCAATGAGACAAAATCTACACTGTACTAAACTAGGATTCGGCTTAAACCAAAGCCGGCTAGTAATATCCGTTCGATCCTGATCCGTGCAATACCGCATGTATCTGATCGAACCCTGCCATATATCCATACGGCCACTAGTACAAACCGTCCGACCCTGATCCGTGCAATACCGCACGTATCTGATCGGACCCTGCCATATCTCCATACGGCCTCTACAGCGTTTCGCCCGAAAGCTTGAGTAACTGAAAGTGTGGTGGACTCTAAAGACTCGTCAATACTATGGATGTGGATTTAACCACTAGCACGTCAGAGGTATAAGCCAATACGTGACGAGCCACCAGCTATTGACCAAAAGGGACGTCGATGAGCGAACTCATCCTGACACCCTACTGAGCCTGTCAGTGACAATATCCGTACAGTCCGGTCCGTTCGTCTATGAGTATCGCATGGCGGGCCTAGGGGGTTGGTAAAAGTCAAACCCACAAAAGCGGTACAAGTCGTGTCGGAGCGTAGCCCAGAACACCCTGAGATACTACTGGAATACCTACCAGTAAATCTCCTGCCTCGGCCGAGGGCTTTGTGTAATGGCTCTCCTAGACACAGCGCGACCTCACCCCCAATACCGGGAGAGACGAACCCCTGCAAATCCGCTCACTGCCTCCATGTGGCTCGGGACTGTACCCAACTAAAACCTGTTTGCACGACTCTTTGAGCCGTGGTAGGGTAGTAATCAAAGCATAGTGGGAACTCACACGAGACAAATGACGATCTCAGGTCGATGAACTAACCTGTACACATGTCACCATGGAACTGCTATCTGACGTCAGGTATAAGACCAACTAGCATGTTCCCGGCAAGTCCTGTCCGGTGTACTCATAACCCGATGAGCACCTGTATACATCTTAGGTGAACCAACTGACACCAGTAGCTTGTGAGACCGTCCACCGCCCCTCGTCGGGGTCTCGACTGTATACACTAGTCTACTAATGGAGTATCGATGCCCTGTCTCGAAACTCCCACGACTAGGGACCTTTTAAGGATGTGCTTATAGACCCCAGCTCCCACGTATATGATCGCCATCATACTGCTAGTCGTCAAGCAAGAATCCTAGGGGCTCTATCAACGTGTAATAGCGACCTGTCAGGTCACTTAAAGCAGTACACGATGATAAAGAAAACCAGATAGCATACTATCATCTCGAGTAAGACTGTCCTACCGGGATAGGTCCTCCCTCAATCATTGCAATCACGTGCCTGTGATCTAATAATTGACTCTGAGGGCACTATCTCCAACAACTTTAAATATTAAACCCCCACATTATAATTAGTATGGTGTAAGTCTCATACACCCATGTAGTGTGTATCAACAACCATGACTCAAAAATAACACAATTAATATATATATCACATATATATTAAGTGTGCACATGTGAGAAAAATAAATGCTTAAGTGAGCTAATATTAGTTAATGTAAACTAGTATATCAAATATATAATTATACACTAAATTATCAAATCAACACTCGATTTAATAATCCGGTTATATCACATATATCCGACTAATATCATATGTACCATCTTATCGAATCAACACTTGATTCGATAGCCCGGCTATATCACATATAACCCACCGATACAAATATCGCGAGAATAGAATACGGTATCACATACTCGCATTATTCTTGGTCCCGCACATATCACATATGTGCTCCTACTTCATTTTGCTTGAGCCAGTAAAACCTCTATGTAGGACTCTAAAGACTCGTCAATACACCGGCAGTAGGTGATGATCACATCAAACACCCAAAAGCCGTCAGCGGTACTAGCTGGACGTAACGGCTACCCGGGTATGGAAAGATCAGAAGATCAGCAAGCAAGCCCGCTCTAACTCCTACAAAAGTCTATCAGTAACACTACCGTACAGTCTGGTCTCCTCGTCTGATATGTCGCATATCAAGTCTAGGGATGGTAAACGTCAGACCCCAATAACTCGATAAGTCATGCTAATACGATGCTCATAATGGGTCGAGAAACTACTGATAACACTTACCAGTAAATCTCTAAATCAGCCCTGACAAGAAACTTCCCTGTTATGGCCAATCGAGCACAGCGCAACATCAACCCCCAATACCGGGAGAGACGAAACCCCACCTATCGCTCATTTCCTCCATGTGACTCGGGACTGTACCCAAAAACCACCGTTTTGCACGTCCTATTGAACGTGGTAAGGTGGAAATCAAAGCACAGTAGGAATCACACAAGATTCTATGACGATCTCGGGTCAACAGACTAACTTGTACCAGTGTCAAAAGAGAACTGCTATCTGACGATAAGTATATTACCAGCTAGGAGTTCTCGGTGATTCCGTCCAGTGTACTCAGTCTCCACTGAGAAACCGTATACCATCTCTGATGTCAAACACCAATGGATATGGGATCATCCATCGCCTATCAAATGGGTCGAGAAGCGTATAAGCTAGTCTACTATGGTATATCGATGCCCCGTCTCGATACACCCACGACTAGGAACATTAAAGGATGAATTATGGACTACCATGGCCCCACTAGTATGATCTGCATCATAATCCTGGTAGTCAAGTACACATCTTAAGGGCTTTACCAACATGTAACCATAAAACAGTATCAAGAGACAAGTATACATGTTAAGATAAAGAGCAACCAGATAGCATACTATTATGTCAAGTAAGAAAGTCCTCTCTATACATGTCCAAGCATCCACTATAATATACATCATATGTACAATAATGACCTCTAGGGCATACATACAACTAACAATCTCCCACTTGCATTAGGGCTAGCTGCTGTAGTATCGCACACCCAGCATCCCGAAGAGTCTCTCGAACTGTATCTGGGGAATGGCCTTCGTGAGTGGATCCGCAGTGTTATTCTTCGTGTCAACTCTCCTGACCTCGATTTCCCGGTGATCAACTATCTCCCGGATTAGGTGATACCGCCTCAGAATATGCCTGGATCGCTGATGGGACCTGGGTTCCTTGGCCAAAGCCACCGCTCCATTGTTATCGCAATACAAAGGTATTGGATACTCAATGGATGGAACAGCACCAAGTTCAGTTATGAATTTCCAGACAGACTCTTTGGCAGCATCGTTGGCAGCGATGTATTCAGCCTCCATCGTCGAGTCTTCCACGATTTCCTGCTTGGAACTCTTCCAGCATACCGCCCCTCCATTGAGGGTAAAGAAAAATCCCGAGTGCGACTTAGACTCGTCCTTATCACCCTGAAGCTCGAATCGGTAAAGGACTCCACTTGGAGTTCTCCGTTACCATACACCAAAAGCATCTCTTTAGTCCTTCTCAAGTACTTGAGAATGCACTTCACAGCTGTCCAGTGACTCTCTCCTCGATCTTCTTGATACATACTCACTACACTTAGTGTGTATGCTACATAGGGTCTGGTACATAGCATCGCGTACATGATAGAGCCTACTGCCGAAGCATATGGTATCCCTTGTATGCGAGCTCTCTCCAAATCAGTCTTGGGAGTTATCTCATTGGGGAGAGTAAGTCCTGAGATCGTGGGTAAAAACCCACGCTTGGATTCTTCCATACTAAACCTTTTTAGTATGGTGTCAATGTACCTGAATTGGGACAATCCCAGTATCCTTTTTGATCTATCTCTATAGATCTTAATCCCCAAGATGTAGGAGGCATCACCTAGATCTTTCATTGAGAATCTATGTGATAAGAAGAGCTTGACCGATTGCAACATAGGAATGTCATTTTCTATCAAGAGTATGTCATCCACGTACAATACGAGGAAGACAACCTTTCTCTCTGCCACCTTCTTGTATATACAAGGTTCATCTACGTTTTTAACGAAATCAAACTCTTTGATAACGACATCAAAACAGATGTTCCAGCTCCGCGACGCTTGCTTTAACCTGTAGATGGATTTAAGCAGCTTGCACACATTTCCGCTTCTCCCACTGTCTACGAAGCCCTCTAGCTGAGTCAGGTACACACACTCTCCCAAATCACCATTTAGAAAGACGGTCTTAAAATCCATTTGCCAGATTTCATAGTCATGGTATGCAGCGATAGCAAGCATGATCCGGATGGATTTAAGCATAGCCACTGGAGAAAAGGTTTCGTCATAATCCATACCTGGTCGTTGACGAAAACCCTTTGCAACAAGTCTAGCTTTGAAAGTCTCCACTTTCCCATCTACACCAAGTTTTTTCTTGAAGATCCACTTGCTCCCAATGGGTTTTACCCCTTCAGGAGCATCTTCCAAAGTCCATACTTTGTTGGTGTACATGGATTCCATCTCGGACCGCATTGCATCCAGCCACCTCACTGAGTCCCCACTCGTGATGGCCTGCTCGAAGCCAGTTGGGTCATCATCCTCCATGATGCAATCCTCGCTTCCACCATCAATGAGAAAACCGTAGTATCTCTCAGGTGGATGAGGAACCCTATTAGATCGGCGGAGAGGCTGGGGTTCGTTGGGCACTATCGAATCCTCTGGTTCTACTAAATCTTCTGTTACAGCTCTTGCAGCTGGAACCTCTTCCAGTTCTACCTCATGGCCACTGATCTCTTTTGCAAGAAATTCCTTTTCTAAAAAGGTGGCATGCCGAGAAACAAACACCCTTTGTTCCTCGGTGTGGTAGAAGATATACCCTTGTGAATTTTTGGGATATCCTACAAATTTGCACAGAACATACCGTGCCTCGAGTTTGTCAGGATTTTGTCGTTTGACATAGGCCGGACAACCCCATATCTTAACATAATTAAGACGTGGTCTCTTCCCCTTCCATATCTCATATGGAGTGGTAGGCACTGATTTGGGGGAAACCATATTCAATAGATGTATGGCTATCTCCAGCATATACCCCCAGAAGAAAATAGGTAACTCAGCTGTGCTCATCATAGAGCGCACCATATCTAATAGGGTGCGGTTTCTCCGTTCCGATACACCGTTGTGCCGGGGTGTATATGGAGGAGTTAGCTGAGAGAGAATCTCATTCTCTTTTAGCAATTCCAGGAATTCATTGCTCAAGTATTCACCTCCTCGATCAGATCGAAGGACTTTAATACTTTTTCCCGTTTGGTTTTCGACTTCTTGCTTATATTCTCTAAATTTCTCAAAAGCTTCAGACTTGTGTTTCATCAGGAACACATGTCCGTATCTTGAAAGATCGTCAGTGAATGTAGTGAAGTACGAAGAACCATCATGTAACACTCTAGTTCATTTATACCAATTCCAGTTCAAATATTTACTTATTTATGGTAGTTTCTTGGTTTACTGTGTTTTGGGTACGAATAGTATTTTGACATTTGTATTTGTATTTTACCCGACCGGCTTGCTTGAAACCTTTCTTGATTCATATTTATTATTTATCCTGACCTGTTACATGGATTCGTGCATTTTCATTTTTTACTGCATACTGGCATTTTATCAAGCATCTACATTTTTTTAATACAACATTTAAAGTCAAGTAAAATATTTTAAAAATATCTAGCATGGCCTTCATAATACCCCTGACCCTGTCGTAGCATCCGCGCATCTTGTTCTCGTCCCGTTCAGTGAAACAGACTTGTTTGGATGGCTACGTGCACGTACGTGCATCCATTCTTGAGGGTATGCATTTTCGTTACCCGGACATCCAATTTGAGTTTTGGTCGACATGTATATTTTTTATATTTTTGAAACTGAATTTTAGACCCGACCCGGGCGTATTTTGGACTAAATTTGTATTTACTAGAAAATCCAATTTTATTTCATTTAATATCTTTATTAAAATTTAAAAGTTTAAAATATTTATAACTTACAAAATCTTTTTAAATTAAAATCTAAACCTTAATAACAACCCCTTTCTCTCTCTCTCTCTCTCGCTCGCTCTCTCTCTCTCTCCTCTGCATATATATATTTATATATTTTTTATTTATTTATTTTTTCTTTCCTTATTTAATACACAACCTCTTCTTCTTTCTTCTTTCTTTTTCTTGATCTTATTTCTTGATTCCGGTGATCACCGCCGGAGCCGTGCTCGTCGCTGACGATCCGAGTGATCCAGTGAACGTACCTTGCCTGTGTGATCACCCTCTTTCCTTGCCTGGACCCGTCCCGCGTGCCGCGTGTGCGTTGCGACGATTTACAGACGTCGGACGTGCCGTGCGTATCCGTCGCGTGATTCGATCGAGGCAAGTTTACAACTTGCTACATGCTATACTTTATGTAATTTATTTATATGTTTCCATATAATTATTATCATCATCATCATCATACAGCTATATCTATATAATTTATACGCCGTAGTTATTTAACGTTAATCGGTTTTATAATATAAAATGTATGAAAGTTTACAACTTGCGACATGCTATAATTATATCTATAAAAATATATATCGTCGTAATATTTCTTCTTATTATATTTAATTAGTTTATAATCTGCATTTTATAATTTTATACAAAATATAGTTTGAAAATATTATAGTTTACACATGAAACGTCGTTGCAAAGCGGATACGACAAATCTGAAATTTACTGTACACCTTACCTTATAAAATTCATTATAAATCATAGAAAAATTATTAGTATACATTCTTTAGTTCGTTACGAAGATAACTCAAAATACTATAACTCTATGAAATATTTACTTGCAAAATAAATTGTTTAAATAACGTAAAATGCAAATTAAAATATCTCTAAACTGTTGTCCAGGGAAATTCCAGCAGCAAACTTTCAATTTTGAATGTTCATAACTTTTTGTAGGAACAACCTGAGATACTTCAACTTATAAAAATACAAACCTTATTGAATTATCTTTGTTTTGGTATAACACACGTCCCTTTTGGAGAACGTTTGTTATTTTTAAGCTATTTTACAAATCATGGTGAAACTGAATTTCTGAACGGAACTTTCTTATGCATGGTTAATCAATACCACTTTTATAGTTATTAATCGGTTTGAATATGTTATCCATGTTAATATTATTATATCAATATCTATTTAATAAATAATAGTGCTTGTGTTTTAATATTCAGCAAATTTTACCGATTTACAGTTTTATAGTATCCGTCTGTATCCGTACGGTTTATTACATATCTAGTTGCACGCTGAGACCATATTATTTCATTTTACTGTTACATTAGTATCCCATATTTGATCTTGTGCATCCTACATAGTCATGATGTAATCCCTGATAAATATTTGTGCATCCATGCTTTATTTGTGCACCCGTACCTGTTACAGTTTTATTATGAGCATCTGTTTGATACCTGTACACTACTTGACATGACCTGATACACCACTACTTGACATGACTTGATACATGTACACAACCTGACATGACCTGATATATCACTACTTGACATGTTACCTGATCCTGTTTCTAATGCCGACAATCCTGACATGTTGTCCCGATGGACATATCCTGTTGTCTGTATAGACAAACTTGTTCCTGCTTGATCCTGTGTTGGCATTAGCTTCAGATTTATCAATACCTGACTTGAACACATAACCTTGGGGGTATGGGGAAATCAAAAGTGTAAACTAAAGTGTAGCTTACAAGGGTATTACTTGATCCGTGGTCCCGGGGGATAACGAGACAGAATCATTCGTGATTCTTACTTGATCCGTGGTCCCGGGGGATAACGGGACAGAGTCATTCATGACTCCCACTACCTGATCCGTGGTCCCGGGGGATAATGGGGCATATCCTTTGAGTTATATGGAGGATTACATTAATTTATTTCAAACAAACTTTAGAATAGATAACCCAGTAGCACAGTTTAGATTGATCACTGCACGTCACATATATTGATATACTTCACTGTTCTATATCCGTGTTTTACTTATTACACTCGTGTTACTGTTTATGATTCATGCCTGCATATCTTGTGTATTCTGTTCATTTATTATAGTTTGATATCATGACGCACTGACGTCTGGGTTTTGCATGGGCCAGATCCTCTATCTCTGTCGCAGGCAGTTCAGGAGTATTTTGACCAACAAGCCGAGCAGTGAAGATCATGTTAGTAGCTAGTTAGTTTAGTTTTATTTCGTATTTCATTCCTGATGTGAGCCCGTATTATGGGATGTTCTTTCCAGATTGTCATTGTTACTTGAATTTATTGCTTCCGCATATTATTCCTTGACTCGTTATTTCTGGCTCATGGACATGTACTAGATAGTTTATTTTACTTTCCTGTTCTTGATATCTTATAGACAGCCGTAATATGACTGTGGAGGGATGTTTCCTATCCACAGGTAGTATGGTTGGCTCTGTCACGTGCCGATCTTGGTTCCGTTCCGATACACCGTTGTGCTGTGGTGTATATGGAGGAGTTAGCTGAGAGAGAATCCCATTCTCTTTTAAGAATTCCAGGAACTCATTGCTCAAGTATTCACCTCCTCGATCAGATAGAAGGACTTTAATACTTTTTCCCATTTGGTTTTCGACTTCTTGTTTATATTCTCTAAATTTCTCAAAAGCTTCAGACTTGTGTTTCATCAGGAACACATGTCTGTATCTTGAGAGATCGTCAGTGAATGTAGTGAAGTACGAGAAACCATCCCTGGCATGTGTAGACATGGGACCGCATACATCACTATGTATCAGTCCCAAGAGTTCACTAACTCTTTCTCTGTGTCCTGTAAACGGAGTTTTTTTCATCTTTCCTTTGAGACGTGACTGGCAAGTGTCATAAGATGAAAATTCGAACGGATTCAAATATCCATCCTTATGCAACTTAGCTAGTCGTGTTGCATTGATATGACCTAGTCTACAATGCCACAAGAAGGATTCGTTCATCTCTGAATTCTTCCTCTTATGTGTGTTTGTTATGTTCAGAACTGTTGATTGATTTAGAACATAAATGCCATTGCACAACGTGCCTGATCCAACCAACTTTTGTTCAGGAAAATGTTCATAACATTATCCTGTAATACAAAATTATATCTCTCTTTACTTAATAAAGAAACTGATATAATGTTGCATATCAGGTTCGGCATGTAATAGCATTCATTCAGAATCAATGTATTACAACTTGGTAATACAAGGTGATATTCCCCGATGGATTTAGCTGCAACAATTGCACCATTTCCAACCTTATATCTTTATCACCTTCTCCCAGTTCTCTACATTTCCTTAGCCCATGTAACAGATTACATATATGGGATCCTGACCCGGTATCCAATACCCAGGACGTAGAGCAAAGGGAGAAACAGTTCTCGGTAACGAACACACCCGAAAAAAATGCATCAACATGTACTTTCTTCAATCGGGTGGCATGGGAATCCTGGAATTCCCCTAAATCTTGTTCAGTCTTATAACTCTTATAAGAAAGAACGGAACCAACGTTCCCCAGCACAGTATAACATGCGGGTCCGGTCAATACATCCATATTATTATCTTGATTAAGACGTGGCATGGTCGCTACCTAGAGAGAGAGAGAAGAAAACACTTTAGCGTATGCTCTTGCAAGATCAGATTGGTTATTATTTTATCTAATCAGGATGGCTCCCACTATTTTTATCAAATCTTCCTTCAAATCCTAAAAGCAAAGACTAGCCGAGATTAATTACACCCTACAACTTCGCTAATCTTTCAGCCAGGCCAGTGCCGGTACTTTGAGGGAGGTTCCCCGTGCTTTTGCACAGACCTAATTAAAATAAACCTCGTTTTCCCAGGGGTGTAACCCCGTTGACACCATTCTAGACACTTACTTGATCGGCTAATTGTCTTGTGTAAAACTCTCCCAGGAGCAACTCTTGCTCACAGTGGGATCGGGATCCAACTATCTCATAGAAGGTATGCAATCTTATTGCAAGTTTCAACACTTGAAACTCCCGATATATTTTGCCCCTAGCGTGCTATGATCTTGACGAAAGCCAACAAACCATAGTGCGCTAGTCAAGTTCAACCCATACATTTCATGATTGAATTAAACCCACCCGCACGATCCTTAACGAAAGCCAACAAAGCCGTACGACTACCCTAATCCAATCGCATCATATGCAGCAGATAAGCAGTAAGTAGCTACCGCACACTACACCTTGACGAAAGCCAACAAGTGTAGCACGAATACTAGATACTACTTATCTGAAATGACGGAGGGCTACGACAGGTTTTTCTGAAAACCTTTTGCGTAATGAACTTGATATCGTTGCGAAATCAAGTGATTTTGAAAAGGAGTGTTTTTTAGGCTTTTCCTAGTTTCGCTAATGAGGTCACTCCCGGTGAAGAGATCTCGGCTCTTTTCTTATCGAATAAGGTGCAGGATATATCACATATATCACTATGTAAAGCAAATACTCCAAAAGCAATCAAAAGGAAAACCGTGTGTTGTAGCATCTGCCAGTTATTGCTAAAGAGGTCACTCCCGGTGAAGGGATCTCGGCTCTTTCATTATCGAATAAGGTGCAGGATATATCACATATATCACTGTGCAAAGCAAATACTGTAGCTACCCTTTTTGAAAATTTGATTCCACAACATCTTTTAGGTTTCTTTCTTTTCATTAATCTCATTAATGAAGTCTCATCATTTAAGCTCCCTAAGTATCACAGAAGAAACGAAAATACAACATACACTTATGCCATCCGCATTCGCCACAATGTCCCGTTATGCACCGTTAGGTTACTTAACTAACGGCATACCGGGACGGGACTAGCGCGGGTGCAAAACATAAGCAACGTCTACTATATATCTCATATATAATGTATATCCATTCGTCTCATAATCCACACTGATCACATCACAGAACAGCAGAAAAAACATATGAAATATTGGATATACTAGGGCGTCCGTATTTTATTTTGAGCCTTTATAAAACACGGATTCCATGATCGCGATGAATAGCCAAACCTACATGCCTAGACCCCTACGAGAGCGGCAAGAAACCCTACCAATTCTCAGAGTTAGGAGACCCAGACTCGACTCCTCGAGTTGGTCTCCCACTGGACTCTAGAACCCGGTTACTTGTGCTCCCCTCCTTGGGTCTATCCTAATGCGGAAAAGTAAATAATATACAACAATAGTGACATCATCCTCAACCCGGAAGTGCCCCAATAAAAGAATATTACATACATTGAACTTTACGTGAATGAAAATAAAAACTCCCATCTCACATAAAACCCACGGCTATTCAAAACGCGACTATCCAATATAACATATCACATCAACACATAACATCACATGTCATCAACGTAAGTAAATATGCGTATCCCAATTTTCGTTGACATATAGCAACGAAACCGGCGATACACCACATATTACACTTACGGTCGCAGAAAAGAAAATATCAAACTACAACATTTGGAATCCATAATAACCTTAGACATCATAAACCCAAAATATCACATACTTTGGATTTCATGCCTAACTATACGAATTACACATATTGTATTACATTGCAGATAGCTAGACGATGTTAAACCTTTCGATCGAATCAACGAATTCCTAAAATTTCCCAAGAAAACTCAACACTTGAGCAATATCAAAAATACCTAGAAGCATGCCCCAGTAGCTACGGACCAACCGTAGAAGTATCGACCCAAGCCTCACACATGGCGCCGCGGAACCGCCGGTTTGGCCGCGGTTCCGCGGTCATGTTGTCGAGTTAGGGTGTCATTCTTCTAGAGGGTCCATAGTTTTACCCGCACGATTTTCTGAGGATTTTTAATGTGAAAAATTCTAACATTTTGAAAAATTTCCAGAAAGTGGGCAAAATCGGGTTTTCGGAGTTCGTTCGAACTTCTAATTTCGCCTAGACAACTCCTAATGCTCTAGTAAGGCTCTGATACCACTGTAGGGTTCTTAGGCACAACCACAAGGTTTCACAAGGTATCAAACATGCTATATTTAAAAATTTAGTGTGCCAAACAACCCTAACCAAGAATCTAACTAGAGTTTTAGGAGCTAAATTAAAACGTAAACATCTTTACTTCTAAGTGATAACGGAATACAACCTTTGTAGACCGGTTCTTCACTTCAATGGATCCTTGTAGTGGTCCTTTCGCTGCGATCATGGAACTCCCGGACTCTTGCATGGCTTCTCAAGGTGAAAGGAACGATCTTGCTTGAAGTCTTCGAGCCCGAAGATGATCTACGTCGAGCAGACACTAACTCAAGCTACTACTTCACTAATGAGAGATTAGTGAAGCTAACACCTTATACTAAATTGCTAATCTAGTGGAGGATGATGAAGCAGGAAATGGGATCACTTTAGTTTTATTTTTCTCACAATATTTTCTCACTTTGCAAAAAGCTATTGAGCTTTTTCTTAAGGTTGAAGAAGATGAAGCAAAGAAATGAGAATGAACTAATGAGGTGAGAGAATCAACCATGGGTGAGTTTCTATCATATAGCTAACTCATGTAGAGACATAACCATGGCTAAATTATAATGGTTATGTTAATAAATATCTTAAGTAAAACAAAATGAGTGAACTAAGTCAATGCATCCACAAGCTTCTACAAACTTCATGCATGTGAGCAATTATCCACTAATTTGGATTTACTTTAAATATTAAACCCCCACATTATAATTAGTATGGTGTAAGTCTCATACACCCATGTAGTGTGTATCAACAACCATGACACAAAAATAACACAATTAATATATAAATCACATATATATTAAGTGTGCACATGTGAGAAAAATAAATGCTTAAGTGAGCTAATATTAGTTAATGTAAAGTAGTATATCAAATATACAATTATATACTAAATTATCAAATCAACACTTGATTTAATAATCCGGTTATATCACATATAACCGACTAATATCATATGTACCATCTTATCGAATCAACACTTGATTCGATAGCCCGGCTATATCACATATAACCTACCAATACAAATATCACGAGAATAGAATACGATATAACATACTCGCATTATTCTCGGTCCCGCACATATCACATATGTGCTCCTACTTCATTTTGCCTGAGCCAGTAAAACCTCTATGTAGGACTCTAAAGACTCGTCAATATGCCGGCAGTAGGTGATGATCACATCAAACACCCACAAGCCGTCAGCGGTACTAGCTGGACGTAACGGCTACCCGGGTATGAAACGATCAGAAGATCAGCAAGCAAGCCCGCTCTAACTCCTGCAAAAGCCTGTCAGTAACACTACCGTACAGTCCGGTCTCCTCGTCTGATATGTCGCATATCAAGTCTAGGGATGGTAAACGTCAGACCCTAATAAGTCGATAAGTAATGCCGATATGAGGCTCATAACGGGTCGAGAAACTATTGATAACACTTACCAGTAAATCTCTAAATCATCCCTGGCCAGGGACTTCCCTGTTATGGCCAATCGAGCACAGCGTAACATCAACCCCCAATACCGGGAGAGACGAAACCCCTCCTATCGCTCATTGCCTCCATGTGACTCGGGACTGTACCCAAAAACCACCGTTTTGCACGTCCTTTTGAACGTGGTAAGGTGGAAATCAAAGCACAGTGGGAATCACACGAGACTCTATGACGATCTCGGGTCAACTGACTAACATGTACCAGTGTCACCAGAGAACTGCTATCTGACGATAGGTATAATACCAGTTAGGAGTTCTCGGCGAGTCCGTCCAGTGTACTCAGTCTCCACTGAGCATCCATATACCATCTCTGATGTCAAACACCAATGGATATGGGATCATCCATCGCCTATCAAATGGGTCGAAAAGCGTATACGCTGGTCCACACTGGTAAATCGATGCCCCGTCTCGATACACCCATGACTAGGAACATTAAAGGATGAACTTATAGACTACCATGGCCCCACTAGTATGATCTGCATCATAATCCTGGTAGTCAAGTAAACATCCTAAACGCTTTACCAACATGTAACCATAAAACAGTATCAAGAAACAAGTATACATGTTAAGATAAAGAGCAACCATATAGCATACTATCATGTCAAGAAAGAAAATCCTCTCTATATATGTCCAAGCATCCACTATAATATACATCATATGTATAATAATGGCCTCTAGGGCATACATACAACTAACAACCCTCGGATTAGAATCGGCGGTTAACTCGCGAAACTAGATTGAATGGGATTTTGTGGGTGTAATTAGAAGACAAAACTCCTCCTTCAGGGTAACCTAGAAGTTTAACGGCTTGTTTCACAGGCTCGGTACAATCTCGTTTCTTGAGAAAGTGAGATTTTTGAAAATAAAACGGTTTTGCTCACGACAAGCAAAAGATAAGTTTTGGGGTATTTGTTCGGCACGATTAATTGCATTTTATACCACCCATTTTATATTATTTTGTTAATAAACATGTGCTATTAATCTATGTCATCTGTATAAGTACAGGGTACAGATACTCAGGACGATTTAATAGAAAACATGCACGGATACAAAAAATTTCAATACAAAACTGCAACCGGGTGAAAAACGGTCAGAATCCAAAATTTTGCTACAAAAATAATGTTGTGCACAAATAAATACAGGTGGTACACATATAATCCAAGTGGGCACACAAAAGGTGCAGCCAAGGAGCACAAGTTGGCTAGAGGGATTTTACGATGCATTAATTTAAAAGGTTGTGATGTGATGCAGCTTTTTGAGTTGAAAAAAATGATTGATTCATTGGATGTTCAACACCAGAGTGAACTCAGAAAGATTTAGAAAAAAATACTAGAAATCATATGACAATGACAAAATAACACTGCAATAAGATGGACCCCTAATTCAACAGTAGGGTCGACCAAAAATTTTCCCTGGCCGCCAGGATCAGCCCCACCTCCCCTAAATTTTCTCGAGCTCCTTCTATGTTCCCTACATTGTTATGTCATGTCACTTGCAAATCATTTTTTTTCTGAAGATAAGTCTATAAATAGCATATCAAGATTGAAGCCATGGATACACATTTTAGTTTTCTTTTTACCAAATTCATGTTAGATTGTATTGTGTTAGCTTGTATTTGAGTTCTTTCCATTTACCTCATCTTGCAACCTCTTAGTTGAGCTTGCAAGTTTAGGTTTTAGTTATTGAATTCATTATATTGTAATTCAATTCCAACATTCAATACAAGTCTCATTTCTGTTTATGGACACGGTGGAGTATTTCTTGTGTTAGCTTTATTTTGCATTTTCTTTATGATCTCTTATCTCTATTTTGTTCTTTCTATTTGTGATATGAATTGTGAGTAGTTCCCACCGTGCTTGGTGAAGGGGAGGATTCATGAATTTCAACTAATGCTATCATAACTCTTTCTTGATAATTTATTTTAATTAAACTTTAGAAGTTGTTTTGCTAAGTTTTTCTAAATTCTTTGATAGTGTATTTTTCTCTTGATGGTAACTTTAGCGTATATCATATTCTTTGTTTTACAAATCATTTGCAAAAGCCACTTTTGTAAGTGCACGGCAGCATCCCGGCCATCATTCCGAGGCCAAAATACGGAAATGAAACTTTTCTTTAAACTTGTAACCCGGCGCTACCGCGTACTTTAAACTCGGATCGGGCCATTAACCTACTACTAACTAACTAGAGAAAAGGTAGAGAGCTATACCGAGAGATCCGTGTCCTTCGGTCTTCGGTCACCATCCCGATCTCCCTGCGGCAACTCCGGTCTTCATCTCCTCGTCGGAAAGGGCACCACATCGAGAAGTCTTTTTACGGGCTCCCGCTTCGTCCGAAGCAACTCGGGCGCGAAGTATGCTAGCCGACGCGTCCAAGGTGTTGTAAAGAATGTTTGTGATCACTTTGCCTCTTGCATCTATGGCATGGATGGAGGTTAGAGATATTGCCATTAATGGAGAAAGCAAGCTAGAAGAAGAAGAACAAGAGATTTTCTTTTTCTTTTCTTTTCTTTTGTTGGAATAAGAGTGAGAGAGTGAGTTCAAGGAAAAATACAAGACCAAAGAATCCTCACCATGGCAGCCCCTCTCTCTCTCCATCTCATTTCAACACATTAAACAAAACACTAATGTGACATATTTGCTAAAAAAGAGACCATGAGTCATCTAAATGTCCATGTCACATTTAATGCAATGCATGATGAATTTCTAGCTCATTATTTTCATTAACAAACATTAATCCAAATGTTTGCAACAATAAAAAGATCCGGCAACATCTAAAGTAAACTCGTGACGGATCACGAGGATACCCCTCACCTGTATATACATACCTGCATCCGCATTCCGACTGAATACGAATGCGATGAGACTAAAGTAATCCAACAAATCTAATAATAGGATCCGGTTTAAACCAAAGCCCACTAGTATGATCCGTCCGATCATGATCCGTGCAATACCGCACGTATATGATCGAACCATGCCATATATCATACGGCCTCTACAACGTTTCGCCTGAAACTTGAGAAACTGTCTGTGGGGGACTCTAAAGACTCGTCAATACTTTGGCTGTGGATTTAACCACTAGCACGTCAGAGGTACTAGCTATACGTAACGGGCTACCAAGTATTGACCAAAAAGGACGTCGATGAGCGAACTCATCCTGACACCCTACTGAGCCTGTCAGTGACAATATCCGTACAGTCCGGTCCGTTCGTCTATAAGCATCGCATGGCGGGCCTAGAGGGTTGGTAAAAGTCAGACCCCCAAAAGCGGTACAAGTCGTGTCGGAGTGTAGCCCAGAAAGCCCTGAGATACTACTGGAATACCTACCAGTAAATCTCCTGCCTTGGCCAAGGACTTCGTATAATGGCTCTCCTAGACACAGCGCGACCTCACCCCCAATACCGGGAGAGACGAACCCCTGCAGATCCGCTCACTGCCTCCATGTGGCTCGGGACTGTACCCAACTAAAACCTGTTTGCACGACTCCTTTGAGCCATGGTCGGGTAGTAATCAAAGCACAGTGGGAACTCACACGAGACAAATGACGATCTTAGGTCGATGAACTAACCTGTACACATGTCACCAGGGAACTGCTATCTGACGTCTGGTATAATCCCAACTAGCAGGTTCCCGGCGAGTCCTGTCCGGTGTACTCATAACCCAATGAGCACATGTATACATCTTAGGTGAACCAACTGACACCAGTGGCTTATGAGACAGCCACCGCCCCTCGTCGAGGTCTCGACTGTATACACTAGTCTACTCTGGAGTATCGATGCCCTGTCTCGAAAACTCCTACGACTAGGGACCTTTTAAGGATGTGCTTATAGACCCCAGCTCCCACGTATATGATCGCCATCATACTGCTGGTAGTCAAACAAGAATCCTAAGGGCTCTATCAACGTGTAATAGCGACTTGTAAGGTCACCTAAAGCAGTACACGATGATAAAGATAAACCAGATAGCATACTATCATCTCGAGTAAGACTGTCCTACCGGCATAGGTCCTCCCTCAATCATTGCAATCACGTGCCTGTGATCCAATAATTGACTCTGAGGGCACTATATCCAACAACTTTTAATTATCTTTTTACTATTGTGCTTAACTTGTAGTTAGATAATTTGGGATCATTTAGTGTTTGCTAATTTGCTTGATAGGATATATAGCTTAATTTAATCACTTGCATAAGTTCTAAGCATATATGCTATACTTGCTAACAAACATTTGATAATCTTAAGTTAGTTAACTAATTATTTGGAATTTTTTATCACTTATGCTTAAGATTTATAAATGCATGAGAACAAGATTGATATCATTTATAGTTTATTTAGTATACTTGATATAAAACCATATATTTAAAGGTTTAAGGATATTGTGATCACTTGTGATCAAGATAAGGTATGATTGATAGTTTAAGTTGTGTTTCATGAACCTAACCCTAAACCCAAGCAAGTTCCTTAAAATCGTATTTTTCCCGTAATATTGTATTTTCCTTTAAACGTGAAAAACAACCATTTCAAAACCCATTCTTTAACTTAAACAACACGTCTCGATATCCATTCCCTGTGGATCGACCCGTATTTGCAGGCTAGCTACAACAAGCCGTGCACTTGCGGTGTTTTTATAACTAGAGACCCTATTGGTGTGACGATGCATGCTTAACCGAAAAAACGACATTGACATATGATATCTTGAAATTAACACGCACGCACTAGGATTTTCTCAAACACAAGCTGGAGCTCTGTTGTAAGTTGGGGAACCTCTCCATGAAAATCTGACGAGGAGAGAGTGTTAGTGTATATGCCCTAGAGGGCATTATTGTATCATACTGGTTTGTATATTACTTAATGGAAGCTTTGGATATTCACAGTTGTATTGAAAGTCTTGCTCAAAATAGTAGTATGCTACTTGGTTTGTTTTTACTTTAATATGTGCATGTATTTCTTTTAGCATATCGCTTATACATATTAGTGGAGCCCTTAGGATCTTTGCTTGATTACCAGTGTTGTGATGGAAGTCATACTAGTGGGGACTGGGTAATCTACAAGCATATCCTTATACAGGTCCCTAGTCATAGGATTATCGAGATGGGACATCGATACTCCGGAGTAGACTAGTGTATACGCTTCTCATCCCAGCAGGGGAGATGGTCTGTCCCACGGCCATTAGTACGTCGTACTGGAGATAGTATGCATGTGCTCATTAGGTTACGAGTACACTGGACAGGACTCGTCGGGAACTGTTGGTTGGTATTATACCTATCGTCGGGTAGCAGTTCCCAGGTGACATGAGTACAGATTAGTCCGTTGACTTGACACTGCCGCTTCGCCTCAAGTGTCTTCCCACTGTACTTTGATTACTACCCTACCACGGCTCAAAGGAGTCGTGCAAGAAGGTAGTAGTTGGGTGCAGTCCCGAAGCACTTGGAGGCAGTGGCGGTTAGATAGGATTCGTCGCTCCCGGTATTGGGGGTTGATATCGTGCTGTGTTCGGAGAGCCATTACACAAAGTCCCTGCCAAGAAAAGTGAGATTTACTGGTAGGTGTTCCAGTAATTTCTCAGGGTGTTCTGGGCTACACTCCGACACGACTTATACCTCTATTAGGGGTTTGACGTTTACCGCCCCCCTAGGCTCGATATGCGATACTCTTAGACGAACAGACCGGACTGTATAGAGATTGTCACATTCAGGCTCAGTAGGAGTTCAGATGGGTTTTCCTCATCGGCCTTCTTATCGACACTAACTGGCGACCATTACATGCAGCTAGTACCGCTTGCGGCCTGTGGTTAAACCCACTGCCAACGTAGTGTCAAGTTTTTAGAGTCCCACACAGAGAGTTTCCCTCTACTGGGCAAAAGGTGTAGAGGCCGTATGGTTTTACGGCAAGGCTTCGATCACTTATGTACACTTGTGCGCGTATGATGTTCGGGCGGATAATACTAGTGGGCTTTGGTTTAAGCCGAATCCTAGTATTATATTAATGGATCAGTTTCGTCTCTTTGTATTCGTGTTTCTCGGAACACGAATGCGGGTATGTATATACGGATGTGAGGAGCACAGAAAGGGACACCTCATTAAGGTTTTGACCATTTACTTGATTAAAACAATTATGAGGTGGAGGAAAGTATTTCTTCTTTTTTGTAAATGATAAATGCGGCATGGCTACTTGGATTGACTACTTGACTTGGTTTGACCATTTGACTTGGTTTGACCACTTGACTTTGTTTACCTCTTTGACTAGATATTTTGTGGCACTAGATATTTTTTTGGTGAGATATTTTCTTGACATGAGAGTAGTCAAGTCAAAGGAGCTATCATATTTTCATTTGGATTATCTTTTGTGAAAATACTTTTCTCTTTCCTCAAGTGAGCTCTCATGCTAACTCTTCTTCTTCTTCCTCGCTAGAATACCCTCAAGGTCTCATGAGTTGAGTAAATTAAGGTTTCAAGAGACAAATAAATCCATATTCATACTCTACATCACCTAGGACATCAAGTTTAGCAAGCTTGTTGCCCTAGTTATCTCGGTTTTAAGGTGGCGCTCGGACTATAGACTCTCGGGTGGATCGTCTTCGACTCGAGGAGGCCGTGGAGATTGCTACGATCCGGATCGATCCTTAGAGCCTACGTAGACGAAGTGGACAGCGATGAAGACCCGAAGGACAAGTATCGTGAGGTATAACTTCGTATCCGAGTAGTTAAACCTCAAGTAGTTTGCTAGCTAGGGTTTATGAACGATCCTTTGTTCTAGTCGGTGTTGCGAAACTCGTAAAAATCATTTTTTGCATATTCCGCCTCCCCGCAAACACGTGGGGTGTGCAACACAGACTTACAGTGGTATCAGAGCCTCTTGTAAACCTTAAATAGCTTGTAACGATGTTAGAATTCCGCCATTTTTGTCGCCGGAAAACTGTCGACAAAAACAGTTTTCAAAAGTGAGGTTTTGAGTTGTTTGCATACCCTGCGGGCTCACGGTTTGAACCGAGAAGCCGGAGGGTGAAGCGTACGCACCACGGGGACACCCGGGGTAGGACCAACGGCCAAGAACACCCTCCAAGACCACCAATTGGTGGCCTTGGGGGCTGCTGACCCGAGAGCACCAGAAACAGGTGCTCTCGGGTCTGTCCTCCTTTGGGGGCCACCTCATGGTGGCCCCTTGGGGTGGGCAACCCCCCCCCCAAGGCCCCCCATTCGACGTATTATCATGTATCTTCTCCTCCGCGAAGATTCGGGCGGGTTTCGAGTTCGTTTCGACGCCCGGTTTGGCTCAAAACTTTCATATTTGAAACTTTAGCTCACTGGATTTTCGGGTCTTGGAAAATTGTTTAAGTTTGCTAATTGCGTGCGGAATTCTATTGTCGTAGTTACTTTACAAGCTCTATGATATATATATGTGTTTGGAAACGTCGACTAATTGTTATACGTCGATTAGTCGGGGTTGCACATATCTGTGATGTTGCGATGGTTTGTGTATATGAACTTGTTGGATCATCGTGGATGAATAGCCGGGGATGTGAGATGAGGGTTTTCATTTTTCCATTCCATGTATAAATTTGTAAAGTGATGTAATATTATTTTTGCGGGGCACATCCGGATTGAGATTGTAGCCACCGTTGTATTATTTCTTTTACTGTTTTTTCTCCTAAGATAGACCCAAGGTGGGGTGCACAAACTACCGGGTACTTTGAAGTGCCGAATGGCTTATTCACTTTGTTGAGGGAGGTTGCTTCACTTCGGGTATTTGGCGGGTAGTTTGCCGCACCCGTAGGGGTCTAGAGTGGGGTTTGGCTATTCATTACGACCGTGGAATCCGTCTTTTGTTACAGGCTCAAACGAAACGCGGAATTCCTAGTATATCCAATGTGTTCATCTGTGATCTGAAATGGCTATCATTACGTCTGACGAATGGATATTATTATATATGTATTATATAATAGACGTTGCTTATGTTTTGCATTCGTGCTAGTCCAGCCCCCGCTCTGTCGTTAGTTAAGTAACCTAACGAGTGATGACGGGGCCCATGGCGAATGCGGATGGCATAAGCGTACGTTGTATTTTCGTTGTTTTCTGCAATGGTAGGTTAATTGATGGGACTGCATTATATTAATGCAAAGAAAATAAACTAAAGCTGAATCGTTGGAACAAATTTTAAAACCACTCGGTTATTTTAAAACAGCGGACTTTTAAATGCGGAGCTTAAAACACTCCTTTTAAAAGCTATCAGGTTCCTTCGATTATATCAAGTTCACAACGTTCACGGTTTCGCCAAAACCATTCGTAGCCCTCCGTCATTTCATATGAATAGTCAGTAGTATTCAAGCTATGTTTGTTGGCCTTCGTCAAGGCATAGTGATTGGTAGCTGCAGGATGTTCATATGTAGCATAGATAGATGAGTTGATTTAGGACAGTCGTATTACTTTGTTGGCCTTCGTCAAGGGTATATACGGGTGGGTTCAAATTAAGCTGGACAATGATGCGTAGAACTTGACATGTGACTTATAATTTGTTGGCCTTCGTCAAGGTCATAAGAGCATTGGGCAAAAATCCACATCGGGAGTTTCTAAAGAAACTGAAACTTGCTAGTGCTACATACCATTTGGAGTTTGATAATGTTGGTAGAATTCCTTCAGCATTATCACACAATGATATTTGGATCCCGATCCTACTGTGATTATTCGCTACTCCTCGGGAGATTCTTCACTTAACGATCAATGCTATAAACCAAGTATGTGTCTAGAACAGTGTTAATGGGGCTACGCCTCCAGGAAAAAGATGTTATTTAATTAAGGAACTTCGCGAAAACGTCGTAAAACCTCGCTCGAAGTACCGACACTAGCCTGGCTGAACGGTTAAGCAAGTATTGTACGGTGAGATTAATCCTGACTAATTCTTCTTTTATAGTTTGAGGAAGGATTCGAGAAACAGTGGGAGCCATCCTATTTAGATAAATTAAAAACCAATCTAAACTTACAAGAGCATCATGCTAAGTGTTTTCTTCTCTCTTCTTAATTGCAGCGACCCAGTGACCAGACATATGTTACATCCAGATAATAAAATGACTGAATCTGACTATAATGACTGGAAAAGGTCTGTCCAGATGTTCATTACCTATGACAAGATGGACCACCTCATTACTACTCAAGCCCCCACCATCCCAGGTCCAATTTCCACCGTCACGGATAAGGATATCCGTAAGACAAGGGAAAAAGACAGTGCGAATGCCAAGTGCGTCGTATTGGCCTCAGTGGATGGTGTAAACCAGAGGCAACACGAAAAGATGGATTTAGCTTCCATCTTCCTCCATAACAAAGATTTATATTGAGAGCAATCTCGTATCGCAAGATATGAGACCTCGAAGGAATTGCTTCAAGCGAGGTTGGTTGTCGGGTCATCTGTAAGGGACAACGTCCTTACGATGACTAGCTATATTGATGAGCTCATGGACCTGAAGACCACGTTGGGAAACAGTCATATGCTGACTTGTTTCTACAGTCCTTACCATCTACTTTTGCCCAGGGGAAGAAAGTTATACTTCCAGTTGAGGGCACCCTGAAGGAAACCAGGATGACACCCACTCAGCATATTGGGGAATCTTCCTCTTCTACATCCAAGACGAAAG
Source organism: Agapanthus africanus (assembly GCA_030015575.1). Lineage (NCBI taxonomy): Eukaryota > Viridiplantae > Streptophyta > Magnoliopsida > Asparagales > Amaryllidaceae > Agapanthus > Agapanthus africanus. Next base: position 49,933,777 of record JASDDO010000016.1, on the reverse strand, counting down.
CAAAGGGTGAGAAGAAGAAGACCTCCACAAAGCCGATATGTGGTGTCAGTAAGATAGAAGGAAAGGGAAGGGCAAAAGTTTCTGGCCTAACAGTCGGGAAGGAGGGATATTCCAATTGTCACAGGAAATGGCATTGGCAGAAGGATTACAGGGCTTTAATAGCCAGAATCCAGGATCCGAAGCATGTTGTGGCTTCGACTTCGGATGTGTTTGTAATAGAAAACTGTATGTCAATTAACTCTACTTCTTGGGTACTAGATACCGGATCAGAATCTCATATCTGTAATTCATTACAGGATTTGAGAAACCATAGAGTTATCAGGTTAGGTGATATGACTCTCAGAGTTGCGAACGGAATGAGCGTGGACGCTGAATCCGTAGGGGAATATCATCTAAGATTGACAAGTGGGCAGATATTGATTCTACATAACTGTTTGTATGTACCTAGTCTAGCTTGTAATATTATATTTGTATCCTTACTTTCTAAGGAAGGATACGATTTTACATTTGTAAGCGATGTGGTCCATATCCACCTAAATCAAGCTTTGATTGCATCAGGTACATTAGATAACGAAATATACGTATTAAATCAAGCTCAGGTTTTCAGTATCCATAACACACTTAAAAGAAAGTCTCCGGATCTAAATCAGGGTTTCTTATGGTATTGTAGACTGGGTCACATCAATGAAACACGATTGACGAAGCTACATAGAGAGGGATATTTGGATCCGTTCGAATATCAGTCTTATGCAACTTGTCAATCTTGTCTCATGGGAAAGATGACAAAGACTCCGTTTACTGGACACGGAATAAGAGCGAGCGAGCTCTTGGGACTCATACACAGTGATGTATGTGGTCCAATGTCTACACATGCGTGAAATGGTTATTCCTATTTCATTACTTTTACGGATGATTTCTCAAGGTATGGACATGTATTCTTGATGAAGCATAAATCCGAGGCCTTTGAAAAATTCCGGGAATATAAGAATGAAGAAGAAAAACAAACAGGCAAAAGTATCAAGACGCTAAGATCTGATCGAGGTGGTGAATACTTAAGTGCCGAGTTCCTGGATTATTTAAAAAAGAATGGAATTCTCTCTCAGCTTACTCCTCCATACACGCCACAACACAACGGTGTATCGGAAAGGAGGAATCGAACCCTATTGGATATGGTTCGTTCCATGATGAGTAAGGCTGAGTTACCGCGATCCTTCTGGGGTTATGCACTAGAATCAGCTGCATATCTATTGAACAAGGTTCCAACCAAGACTATGCCTACCACACTATATCAGATGTGGAGTGGGAAGAAACCCTATCTCTGTAAGTCTACGGTAGCGCCCAGGCCGTCTAACAGACGCCAAATGCAGAATAAAAACTTTTTAACTGGCGCTATTGTATACTATCACCCGGATCTGCCATTATTGCTAAACTAACAAACTGTAAAGAGGGTAGAAAGGTTATACCGAACGATTCGAGTCCTTCATTCTTTAACCATCATCCCATGCTTTGTTGCGGCTGCTCTGATCTCGTCGATCTCCGATCTCCTCGTCCAGGTGGCACCACGTCAACGGATCTTTAAACGGGCACCCGCCTTGTAAGTCTACGCTAGCGCCCCGGCCGTCTACAGACGCCAAAATGCGGAACAAAAACTTTTAACTGGCGCTATCGTATACTTTAACCCGGATCTGCCATTATTGCTAAACTAACAAACTGTAAAGAGTGTAGAAAGGTTATACCGAACGATCCGAGTCCTTCGTTCTTTAACCATCATCCCACGCTCCGTTGCGGCTGCTCCGATCTCGTCGATCTCCGATATCCTCGTCTAGGTGGCACCACGTCACTGATTCTTTAAACGGGCTCCCGCCTCTGTCTTGAGGCAACTCGGTCGTCAAGTTTGCTAAAAGAGACGACCAAGAATGATGTAGAGAATGAGTAGATGACTTTGTCTCACTTCTTCCAAGTCCGTGGACGATCGGTAAATGAAGTTGCCGAGGGAATCGGGAGATGGAATGAAATGAGCTGTGAATTCCATACACCCCAAAATCTATCATAATCTTTTAACAAATGAAAAACCATCAAGTGAGAGAGAGAGGGAGGAGAGAGAGGGCCGGCCATATATAGGTAGAGGGAGGTGAGTGTAGGAGAGAGGGGAGAGTAACCTTAAGCAAAAGATCATGAACAAATATCTTTAGCTAAACAAAATGCTTTAATGTTAAAGCATGAGTCATAAACCTAGTCATCATGCTTTAATGAACCATTAAATGCATCCAATGAAAACTCAACACCAATAAATCCTAGTCACCTCATCTAGAATCTTCTAGAACACTGACTCACCTCATTCCAAGAAAAGATAAATCCGCCTTTAACCGAATGTTAAAAGACGGCTGATAGAAAACTGGAAACTGGCAACTTCCAAAAGTGATCCTGAAACGACTTTCAGGATAACCCCGAAACAGTACAAACATACCCGCATTTGTATTACGACCGAATACAAATGCAACTGAGACAAAGATATTATACCTACTCAATATAATACTCGGATCCGGCTTAAACCAAAGCCGACCAGTATCACATGTCCGAAAATCGACACGTGCGTAAACGCACGTGCATTTTCCGAACCCTGCCATAAAACCATACTGCCTCTACAACGTTTCGCCCGAACTTGGGAAACTGTCTGTGGGGGACTCTAATGACTCGTCAGTACCCTGGCAGTGGGTTTAACCACAAACCGTCAGCGGCACTAGCAATGCGTAACGGCTGCCCATGGACTGACCTCAAGGGAGGCCGATGAGCGAACTCATCCGGAAACCCTACTGAGCCTAACAGTGACAATGTATATACAGTCCGGTCCGTTCGTCTATGAGTATCGCATATCTGCCTAGGGGGCTAGTAACGTCAGACCCCCAATAGCAGTATAAGTCGTGTCGGAGTGAAGCCCAATAACACCCTGAGATACTACTGGAGTACCTACCAGTAAATCTCCTGCCATGGCCATGGACTTTGTGTAATGGCTCTCCTAGACACAGCACGATCTCGCCCCCAATACCGGGAGAGACGAATCCCCTGCCGATCCGCTCACGTGCCTCCATATGGCTCGGGACTGTACCCAAAAGCTACCTGTTTGCACGACTCCTTTGAGCCGTGGTAGGGTAGAAATCAAAGCACAGTGGGAACTCACACGAGACAAATGACGACCTCAGGTCGATGAACTAACCTGTACACATGTCATCAGGGAACTGCTATCTGACGATATGTATAATACCAACTAGCAGGTTCCCGACGAGTCCTGTCCGGTGTACTCATAACCCAATGAGCACCTGTATACATCTTAGGTGATCAAACTGACACCAGTGGCTTGTGAGACCGGCCACCGCCCCTCGTCGGGGTCTCGACTGTACACACTAGTCTACTCCGGAGTATCGATGCCTTGTCTCGAAACTCCCACGACTAGGGACCACAATTAATGATATGCATATAAACTACCCAACTCTCACGTATATGATCGCCATCATACTGTTGGTAGTAAAGCAAGATCCTAAGGGCTCTATCAAAGTGTAACATGTAATCAGTCACCTGATTATGTACACGACTGATAAAGGCAAACCAGATAGCATACTATCATCTCGAGTAAGACTGTCCTACCGGTATAGGTCCTCCGTAATCATTGCAATCACGTACCTGTGATCCAATAATTGACTATGAGGGCACTATCTCCAACAATATCCCGCTTGCACTCAAGGCTAATTATTGCAATGTCGACTACTCACAGCCCGTGTGAAACCGAACATCCAACTCCTCTACTAATCAGTATCACAAAGCCCGTTTGTAAAACTATTGTGTTCGAGAAATAGCCTCAGTGAGTGGATCTGCCTAGAATTTTCTTTCTATATCTCTCTAAATCTCAAGTTCGTGGAGAAAGCCATCTCCCGAATCGAGTAATACATGTCTTAGAATATGTCTGGATATCTGATGGGACCTAGTTCATAAATGGACTCCAAATCCAAACTTCTTAGACTGTATCGATCACTGAACCTAATCAGTATCCGGCACCATGCTACCCACAGTATCCTCTTGAACCACCTGTCCATAATACTGTCCTTCTTCGTCAGAGGGAAAAACTATAACTCTGACAATCACTCTGTCAACCATGTCACCTTTGAAGCGTGGAATGATAATCGTCTTCCGAAGGAGGCTGCCGTCATCAAATCCGTAGAACATGTACTTATGTTCTAAAACTGCTTCCTTATGTTTCTCCAGGATTGGATTAATACAAACTTATTGCATCTAGTGCAAAAACAACATCTGGTGTGGTACTTGACATCTCATGATTGACTCAATTGCCTAAGCAAGTGATCTGCCAATCATGCACATCCCTCTCCCCTTTAGTCTATACGACACCTTTAGAGAGGGTGACTCCATCACCTGCAGGTACACCACCATGCTAGGAGTCAACTATTCCAAAAACCATTAGAATATCTGTCAAAGTACCCACATTGGGAAACTACCCAAATCCAGATCTAAAACCATAGATCTAGAAACCAGAATGTCAAATATTATATCCATATCCTGTCTGGAGAAACAACTGTGTGACGACCACAGTACAACCGATCGTAGTATAGGAATTTTACTTCCTACTTTGTGTATGTCATCCATATACCATGACATCACACCCTACTACCTTCTTAACAGATCCATCCCCTATTCTGATTGAAGTCAAACCCATGACTGTCACATCAAAACTAGATGATCTATCTCCGCTATAACTGCTCAAGTCTATAAATAAACATAAGCTACTTGCCCACTATGCTTCTGCTGCTCCCACTGACTACGACAACCCTCCTACCGGGTCTCACAACCTGGAACAACAGTAGTGTCAAGTCTGGGTAGATAAGAACCTCCCTGTCACCGTCCTTGAGACTACCGAAGTACCTCTCGGGTGTCTGAGGTTACCCACCATATCTGCAGAGTGGCTAATGGAATGTCAAACCTGATTGAATATTTAGGTCCTATTAAATTTTCCGTAATCGTTCGCGGTTCTGGAATCACTTCCAGTTCTACCATACTCCCACTACTGTTTTCTGAAAAAGATCCATTTTACTAAAACTGTGGCGAGTCAAGAACAATATCACTATTGATCTTCCAAATGGTAGAATATCAACCCTCGTCATAGCCAGGGTCAACCCACAAACAGCCACAACAGAAACGTGCCATGAGTTATCCAGAGTCTGGTTTTAAGCATAAGCTGGACAACTCCCCGTACCTTAACATCTTTTAAGGTACGAACTATTCTATATCCAATATAGAAACTTTGGCACTAATTTAATTGGAACCAGATTCAAATCATGCAGCTGTCTCCAGTGCATATCAACTTAATGGAAAGAGACTAATCAGCATTACTCAACTTAGGAATCCATCCAATTATGAGTAACTTGAAAGAGAAAACTCGTTTCTCAAAACCATCACTATCATCTGAATACCAATCACAAGAATCTGCATCTTCGATCTCTTTGAAGAATCCCGATACTTGTGACACCTGGTTCTCTACTTTATTCTTATACCCACAACTTCTCAAAACTTAGACCTTGTATTTCTACGAAACACTTGTCTAAAACCTAGAGAAGTTATAAGTAAACAGAACATAGTACGAGGACCTACCCTTTTGTCCTGATGGACACTGGACAACATACAATACTCTGTATAAGTCCGTTGAGTTTAACAACTCAAAACCTGTGCGTTGTAGGTTGAAAACTGTACCCTGGCGATTTCCTCAAATATCACCAATTACAACGAATTCCGATATAATGGGGATAATCACCTAATTCCCAATATCTTACTCCCACTCATCATCTGTAAAACCATACAGATATGAGAATGAAACCTGGTAAATACATACCCTTGGAGTAAGTATCTAATCGGGAAAACAGTTTTCCTTTAACAATGCACTGAAACATGAAAATGTTTCGTAGGGGTATCCTGGTATTCATAGTAATGCCTCTTCCATAATCCAATTCATGACTTCAACCGTATATCTCTTTGCCATCTCTCCAAATCCCTTTATTTGTCTTAAGTCATTACCTTCTGTACACCATCGTTAGGCTAAATGGTTTTCTTCCTTCCCTCCCGTTCGGCACCAGCCTATGGTTTGGAAGAAGACTATCCAGTAAGCATAATAGGTGTACCCTCCTAAACCAAGGAGTACTCGCAACTGAGAGAAGGTGATGATAAAAGACAACTGAATAATACCTTACTCTTTTAAAGGTGAAATAGGAGTGGCGATGAAGTACGCGGTTTTGGTCGTGAATGATATCAGTCGCAATTTACTTTGCCCTCTTTCTAATCCCTTTATTTTGTCTTTACATATTACCTTCTGCACACCCTACATAGGCTAATTGGTTTTCTTCATTCCCTACCTTTCGGCACCAGCCTATGGTTTGGAATAAGACTATCCAATAAGCGTAATAGGTGTACTCTCCTAAACCAAGGAGCTCTCGCAACCTGAGAGAAGGTGATAATAAAAGACAACTGAATAAACCAATTCTATTTCTCCTGAACCTGGATCCATCCTCGAAGAAGTGCCTTCGAGTTCGTATATAACCATACGATGGATCTATCCAATGGAAGTGGATATCCGTAGTAATACGGGTGTTCTGAGAAATTCAAAGGGTAAAAGAAGGAGTGGCAATGACTTATGCAACTCAGACAATCCAAAAGCCAGTATTTTAAGAAGGTTCGGTCAACCTGGTCACTGAGTCATAGTCTAGGGTCGGTCAAAGGTCGCTGCCAAAGAGAGAGAGAAAAGAAACACTCTGCGTGCACTCTAACCTAGATCAGAATGGTCATCACTTTATCTAATCCGGAAACCTCCCACTGTCCTGTCAAATTCTCCTCCAAACCTAAAGAAGAATCAATCGGGATCACCCGAAGAGTATACCAGCTCATCAGTGGGAATCAGGATCCAACTCTCATCGCATGATAACGTGATGGAATGCATTCACGTTACTCATACTCCAGAAGGTATGCGCATACTTGGCAAGTTTCAGTTTCTTTAGAAACTCCCGATATAGTTTTTGCCCCATGCTCTTATAACCTTGGCGTTAGGTCAAAATGTCATAAGTCACATGCCAAGTTCTACCCATCACTATCTTGTTAATTTGAACCCACCCGCACATGCCCTTGGCGTTAGGTCAAAATGGCAGAACGGCTGTCCCAAACCAACTCATCTATCTATGCAACAATTGAATACCCAGCAGCTACCAAACACTATGCCTTGGCGTTGGTCAAAATACATAGCTTGAATACTACTGAATACCCAAAAGAAGTGACGGAGGGCTACGGCTGGTTTTTGGCGATAAACCTTTAACGTAGTGAACTTGATATCGCTGAAGGAACCTGATAGCTTTTTAAAATATAGTAGCGAAAACCTTTTGCTAAAGAGGTCACTCCCGGTAAAGGGATCTCGGCTCTTTCCTCGTGGAATGAGGTGCAGGATATTCCACTGAATACCGCTATGCATAGCAACTTGTAATCGACTATAGTGAAGTTATTACGCTGACGCAAACTTCTGCCCAAGGGGTCAGTCCCGGTGAAGGGATATCGGCCCTTGCCCCGTCGAATGAGGTGCAGGATATTCCACTGAATACCGCTATGCATAACAAAAGAAAACGTCTTTGCAATAACACTTTTTAAATTTGTTCCAACAACTGCAAACAGGTTTGTTTTACTTTGCATTGATCAGAATCAACACAGTCCCATCATTTAATCACACCAGAAAAGAACGAAAATAAAATGTACGTATATGCCATCCGCATTCGTCACTGGGTCCCATCATCACCCGTTAGGTTACTTAACTAACGACAGAGCGGGGACTGGACTAGCGCGGGTGTAAAACATATACAACATCTAATAGTATATAAACCAATATACAATAATCGCTCCAGGCGTGATAGTATGCAACATTACAGAAAAGTAATAAGCATCACAGAACAATACAGATAACCTGGGATCCCCGAGTTTCACAGAGCCGCTGCTGAAACTCGACGTTCCCCTGTCGTGTGGATAGCCTGTGCAATGAAACCTAGACCCTTACGGGCGCGGCAAGTTACCCGCCAAAACCTGAAGCGAGGGAGCCCCCTACAGCATAGTGAATGGACCACCCGGCACTTCACGGAATCCGGTAATCTTGGGCACCCCTCCGTGGGTCAACCTGTACCCCTTACGAGTGCGGCGAATAGTCTGCCAATTCTAGAGTGGGGCCCCTCTGCCTCTCAAAGCCATGAGATGCGGACCCGTTGCTTCTCAGAACCCGGCTATCCGTGCACTCCGTCTCGGGGCAAAACCTAGTACAGTAATGAAAAATAGTACAATAGGTACATCGACCGCAACCTGGTCGTGCCCCAAAAGAATATTATACAACAGGCAGTGACGGCAGTCCACAAGTTGGACGCTCGCCCCGCAATATCAAATGTACAAATAAACTCAAACTGTACTACCATTGCACACTGCTATCCACCACGACAAATCCGCAACATCACAGCACAACACAGAACATCAACGCGAATGTCACGTTCGCAAACCCGTCTAAAAGAACTATAGCAATCAGACGCGGTTTTCCGATCAAATGACATTCCCGGGCGGAGATATAATGTAAGCACTGTAAACTAACGTGTTTAAATTTCGATCGACCAAATATCACAAAGTGGGCCCCACGACTTACTGGAATGATAATCGTCTTCCGAAGGAGGCTGCCGTCATCAAATCCGTAGAACATGTACTTATGTTCTAAAACTGCTTCCTTATATTTCTCCAGGATTGGATTAATACAAGCTTATCGCATCTAGTGCAAAAACAATATTTGGTGTGGTACTTGACATCTCATGATTGACTCAATTGCCTAAGCAAGTGATCTGCCAATCATGCACATCCCTCTCCCCTTTAGTCTTTAAGACACCTTTAGAGAGGGTGACTCCATCACCTGCAGGTACACCACCATGTCAGGAGTCATCTATTCTAAAAACCATTAGAATATTGTCAAAGTACCCACATTGGGAAACTACCCAAATCCAGATCTAAAACCATAGATCCAGAAACCATAATGTCTGATATTATATCCATATCCTGTCTGGAGAAACAACTGTGTGACGACCACAGTACAACCGATCGTAGTATAGGAATTTTACTTCCTACTCTGTGTATGTCTTCCAAATACCATGACATCACACCCTACTACCTTCTTAACAGATCCATCTCCTATTCTGATGAAGTCAAACCTATGACTGTCACATCAAAATTAGATGATCTATCTCCGCTATAACTGCTCAAGTCTATAAATAGACATAAGCATCTTGCCCACTATGCTTCTGCTGCTCCCACTGACCACAACAACCCTCTGACAGAATAATATACACGTGCACTTCTAAAGCTAGTTTAGAACGACGCTATACTTATCCTCCTGCCGGGTCTCACAGTCTGGAACAACAGTAGTGTCAAGTCTGGGTAAACAAGAACCTCCCTGTCACCGTCCTTGAGGCTACCGGAGTACCTCTCGGGTGTCTGAGGTTACCCATCATATCTGCGGAGTGGATAATGGAATGTCAAACCTGATTGAAGATATAGGTCCTATTAAATTTTCCGTAATCATTCGCAGTTCTGGAATCACTTCCAGTTCTACCATACTCCCACTACTGTTTTCTGAAAAAATCCATTTTACTAAAACTGTGGCGAGTCAAGAACAATATCACTATTGATCTTCCAAATGGTAGAAAATCAACACTCGTCATAGCCAGAGTCAACCCACAAACAGCCATTACAGAAATGTGCCCTGAGCAATCCAGAGTCTGGTTTTAAGCATAAGCTGGATAACTCCCCGTACCTTAACATCGTTAAGGTATGAACCATTCTATATCCAATATAGAAACTTTGGCACTTATTTAATTAGAACCAGATTCAAATCATGCAACTGTCTCCAGTGCAAATCAACTTAATAGAAAGAGGCTAATCAGCATTACTCAACTTAGGAATCCATCCAATTATGAGCAACCTGAAAGAGAAACAAGTTTCTCAAAACCATTACTATCATCTAAATACCAATCACAAGAATCTACATCTTCGATCTCTTTGAAGAATCCCGATACTTGTGACACCTAGTTCTCTACTTTATTCTTATACCCACAACTTCTCAAAACTTAGACCTTGTATTTCTACGAAACACTTGTCTATAAACTAGAGAAGTCATAAGTAAACAGAACATAGTACGAGGACCTACCCCTTTGTCCTGATGGATACTGGACAACATACAATACTCTGTATAAATCCGCTGAGTTGAATAACTCAAAAACTTGTGCGTTGTAGGTTGAAAACTGTACCCTGGCGATTTCCTCAAATATCACCAATTACAACGAATTCCGATATAATGAGGATAATCACCTAATTCCCAATAACTTACTCCCACTCATCATCTGTAAAACCATACAGATATGAGAATGAAACCTGGTAAATACATACCCTTGGAGTAATTATCTAATCGGGAAAACAGTTTTCCTTTTAACAATGCACCGAAACATAAATGTTTCGTAGGGGTATCCTGGTATTCCTAGCAATGCCTCTTCCATAATCCAATTCATGACTTCAGCCGTATATTTTATTGCCATCTCTCCAAATCCCTTTATTTATCTTTAGTCATTACCTTCTGTACACCTTCGTTAGGCTAAATGGTTTTCTTCCTTCCCTACCGTTCGGCACCAGCCTATGGTTTGGAAGAAGACTATCCAGTAAGCATAATAGATGTACCCTCCTAAACCAAGGAGTACTCGCATCTTGAGAGAAGGTGATGATAAAAGACAACTGAATAATACCTTATTCTTTTAGAGGTGAAATAGGAGTGGCGATGAAGTACGCGGTTTGGTCGTGAATAATATCAGTCGCAATTTACTTTGCCCTCTTTCTAATCCCTTTATTTTGTCTTTACATATTGCCTTCTGCACACCCTACTTAGGCTAATTGGTTTTCTTCATTCCCTACCTTTCGGCACCTGCCTATGGTTTGGAACAAGACTATCCAATAAGCGTAATAGGTGTACTCTCCTAAACTAAGGAGCCCTCGCAACCTGAGAGTAGGTGATAATAAAAGACAACTGAATAAACCAATTCTATTTCTCCTGAATCTGGATCCATCCTCGAAGAAGTCCCTCCGAGTTCGTATATAACCATACGATGGATCTATCCAATGGAAGTGGATGTCCGTAATAATACAGGGTGTTCTGAGAAATTCAAAGGGTAAAAGAAGGAGTGGCAATGACTTATGCAACATCGACAATCCAAAAGCCAGTATTTTAAGAAGGTTCGGTCAACTTGGTCACTGAGTCATAGGCTAGGGTCGGTCAAAGGTCGCTGCCAAAGAGAGAGAGAAAAGAAACACTCTGCGTGCACTCTAACCTAGATCAGAATGGTTATCACTTTATCTAATCCGGAAACCTCCCACTGTACTGTCAAATTCTCCTCCAAACCTGAAAGAAGAATCAATCGGGATCACCCGAAGAGTAAACCAACTCATCAGTGGGAATCGGGATCCAACTCTCATCGTATGATAACGTGACGGAATCCACTCACGTTACTCATACTCCAGAAGGTGTGCGCATACTTGGCAAGTTTCAGTTTCTTTAGAAACTCCCGATATGATTTTTGCCCCATGCTCTTATGACCTTGGCGTTAGGTCAAAATGTCATAAGTCACATGCCAAGTTCTACCCGTCACTATCTTGTTAATTTGAACCCACCCGTACATGCCCTTGGCGTTAGGTCAAAATGGCAGAACGACTATCCCAAACCAACTCATCTATCTATACAACAAATAAATACCCAGCAGCTACCAAACACTATGCCTTGGCGTTAGGTCAAAATACATAGCTTGAATACTACTGAATACCCAAAAGAAATGATGGAGGGCTACGGCTGGTTTTTGGCGAAAAACCTTTAACGTAGTGAACTTGATATCGCTGAAGGAACCTGATAGCTTTTATAAAAATATAGTGGCGAAAACCTTTGCTAAAGAGGTCACTCCCAGTGAAGGGATCTCGGCTCTTTCCTCGTGGAATGAGGTGCAGGATATTCCACTGAATACCATGATGCAAAGCAACATGTGATCGACTATAGTGAAGTTATTACCCTGACGCAAACTTCTACCCAAGGGGTCATTCCCGGTGAAGGGACATCGGCCCTTGCCTCGTCGAATGAGGTGCAGGATATTCCAACCGAATACCGTTATGCATAACAAAAGGAAACGTCTTTGTAATAACACTTTTTAAATTTTTTCCAACAACTGCCAAATAGGTTTGCTTTCCTTTGCATTGATCAAAATCAATGCAGTCCCATCAATCAATCACACCAGAAAAGAACGAAAATAAAATGTACGTATATGACATCCGCATTCATCACTGGGTCCCGTCATCACCCATTAGGTTACTTAACTAACGACAGAGCGGGGACGGGACTAGCGTAGGTATAAAACATATACAACATCTAATAGTATATATACCAATATACGATAATCGCTCCAGGCGTGATAATATGCAACATTACAGAAAAGTAATAAGCATCATAGAACAATACAGATAATCTGGGATCCCCGGGTTTCACAGAGCCGCTGCTGAAACCCGACGTTCCCCTGGTCGTGTAGATAGCCTGTGCAATGGAACCTAAACCCTTACGGGTGCGGCAAGTTACCCGCCAAAACCTGAAGCGAGGCAGCCCCCTACAGCAAAGTGAATGGACCACCCTGCACTTCACGGAATCCGGTAGCTTGAGCACCCCTCCTTGGGTCAACCTGTACCCCCTACGAGTGCGGCGAATAGTCTGCCAATTCTAGAGTGAAGCCCCTCTGCCTCTCAAAGCCATGAGATGCGGACCTGTTGTCTTTCCAGAACCCGGCTATCCGTGCACCCCGTCGCGGGGTAAACCTAGTACAGAAATGAAAAATATGTACAACGGGTACATAGACCTCAACCCGGTCGTGCCCCAAAAGAATATTATACAACAGGCAGTGACGGCAGTCCACATGTTGGACGCTCATCCCGCAATATCAAATGTACAAATAAATCCAAACTGCACTACCATTGCACACTGCTATCCACAAGGACAAATCCGCAACATCACAGCACAACACAGAATATCAACGCGAATGTCACGTTCGCAAACCCGTCTAAAAGAACTATAGCAATCAGACGCGGTTTATCGATCAAATGACATTCACGGTTGGAGATATAATGTAAGTATTGTAAACTAACATGTTTAAATTTCGATCGACTAAATATCACGAAGTTGGCCCCACGTACATCTGCTGTACAGTAACAAAATCTGGGCCCAAAAGATATATACCAAAAATCACAATTTCCACTCAAAAAGTCACTGTGCAAATTTGGAGCACAGATCTCACAGAAAGGTCGCGGATGCACGGTCAAACCTAGGGTTTGACCGCGATTCCGCGGTGGTCTAGTAAGGTCACGTGACCAAATTTGTACAGTGTGCTTAGAAAACCCTGCTGAATTTTCTTTGATATGTAAAATTATTTTTAGAACCCTTTTAAAATCGACAGAAACTCAGAACTTGAAAATTGTAGTTTTTGATATTCGGTCCGATCGATATTTTAAACGCGTTAGAACAAGTTAGTAAAGCAAAATGGTGAGGCTCTGATACCACTGTAAGTATACGGTAGCGTCCCGGCCGTCTAACAGACGCCAAATGCGGAACAAAAACTTTTTAACCGGCGCTATCGTATACTATAACCCGGATCTGCCATTATTGCTAAACTAACAAACTGTAAAGAGGGTAGAAAGGTTATACCGAACGATCCGAGTCCTTCATTCTTTAACCATCATCTCATGCTTTGTTGCGGCTGCTCTGATCTCGTCGATCTCCGATCTCCTCGTCCAGGTGGCACCACGTCAACGGATCTTTAAACGGGCTCCCGCCTCTGACCCGAGGCAACTCGGTCGTCAAGTTTGCTAAAAGAGACGACCAAGATTGATGTAGAGAATGAGTAGAATACTTTGTCTCACTTCGTCCAAAGCCATGGACGAACGGTTAATGAAGTTGCCAATTAATTCGGGTGATGGAATGAAATAAGCTATGAAATTTCCATACACCCCAAAACTATCATAATCTTTTAACCAAATGAATCAATCAAGTGAATGAGAGAGAGGAGGGGGTCGGCCACATATAAGGAGGTGGGGGGTGAGTGTAGGAGTAGAGAAGGTGACTACAAGGATAAATATCATGAACAAATATCCTAAGGTTAACAAGAAACATTAATGCTAAAGCATGAGTCATTAAAACCAAGTGTGAACATAATGAATGAAACAAATGAGTCATGAAGCCTAGTCACCATCCTAGTCACCTCTTCTAGAAACTTCTAGAACCTTCCGCACTCATCTTAAGAAAAGATAAATCCGTCTTTAACCGAATGTTAAAAGACGGGCGATAGAAAACTGAAAACTGGCAACTTCCAAAAGCGATCCTGAATCGAATTTCAGGACAACCCCGAAACTGTATAAATATACCCGCATTTGTATTACGACCGAATACAAATGCAACTGAGACAAAGATATTATATCTACTCAATATAATACTCGGATCCGGCTTAAACCAAAGCCCACCAGTATTATCTGCCCGAAAAATGACACGTGCGTAAACGCACGTGCATTTTCCGAACCCTGCCATAAAACCATACGGCCTCTACAACGTTTCGCCCGAACTTGGGAAACTGTCTGTGGGGGACTCTAATGACTCGTCAGTACCCTGGCAGTGGGTTTAACCATAAGCCGTCAGTGGCACTAGCTGTGCGTAACGGCTGCCCATGGACTGATCTCAAGGGAGGCCGATGAGCGAACTCATCCGGAAACCCTACTGAGCCTAACAGTGACAATGTATATACAGTCCGGTCCGTTCGTCTATGAGTATCGCATATCTGCCTAGGGGGCTGGTAACGTCAGACCCCCAATAGCAGTATAAGTCGTGTCGGAGTGTTGCCTAAAAACACCCTGAGATACTACTGGAGTACCTACCAGTAAATCTCCTGCCACGGCCGTGGGCTTTGTGTAATGGCTCTCCTAGACACAGCATGATCTCACCCCCAATACCGGGAGAGACGAATCCCCTGCCGATCCGCTCACGTGCCTCCATGTGGCTCGGGACTGTACCCAAAAACTACCTGTTTGCATGACTCCTTTGAGCCGTGGTAGGGTAGAAATCAAAGCACAGTGGGAACTCACACGAGACAAATGACGACCTCAGGTCGATGAACTAACCTGTACACATGTCACCAGGGAACTGCTATCTGACGATAGGTATAGTACCAACTAGCAGATTCCCGGCGAGTCTTGTCCGGTGTACTCATAATCCAATGAGCACCTGTATACATCTTAGGTGATCCAACTGACACCAGTGGCTTGTGAGACCGGCCACCGCCCCTCGTCGGGGTCTCGACTGTATACACTAGTCTACTCCGGAGTATCAATGCCCTGTCTCGAAACTCCCACGACTAGGGACCACAATTAAGGATATGCTTATAAACCACCCAACTCTCACGTATATGATCGCCATCATACTGTTGGTAATAAAGCAAGATCCTAAGGGCTCTATCAAAGTGTAACAGTGATCAGTCACCTGAACCTGTACACGACTGATAAGGGCAAACCAGAAAGCATACTATCATCTCGAGTAAGACTGTCCTACCGGTATAGGTCCTCCGCAATCATTGCAATCACGTACCTGCGATCCAATAATTGACTCTGAGGGCACTATCTCCAACAATCTTAAGTACCTTAAGACATGGGAATGTCCAGCTTTTGTCAAAAAGCAGCATGCGGACAAGCTCGAGGCACGCTCAGTACAGTGTAAGTTTGTGGGATACCCAAAGAACTCCAAGGGGTATCTTTTCTATTACGCAGAGGAGAAAATGGTCTTTGTTTCTCGTCATGCCTGCTTCTTGGAAACTGAATTTTTAGAAAATCAGATAAGTGGGAGCGCAATAGAACTGGAAGAAATTCCAGAAACACAAGTTATTACTGAAAGCTTGGTAGAACCAGAGGTTTCAAAAGAACCGGACATTCTAGCGCCACTCCGCAGAAGTAGTAGGCAGTCTCATCCGCCCGAGAGATACTACGGTTTTCTCATAGACGGGAATCAAGAGGATTGCATCATTGACAATGATGAGCCTACTAGCTTCCAGCAAGCCATTCAGAGCGGCGAATCGGTAAAATGGCTGGATGCAATGCGGACCGAGATGGAGTCCATGTACACCAACAAAGTATGGACTTTGAACATTGCTCCAGAAGGGGTAAAACCCGTAGGCTGCAAATGGATCTTCAGAAAGAAGATTGGTGTAGATGGACAGGCAGAAAGATATAAGGCTAGAATTGTTGCAAAGGGTTTTCGTCAAAGACCTGGTTTGGACTATGAAACCTTTTCTCCAGTGGTTATGCTCAAATCCATTCGGATCCTTCTTTCCATTGCTGGCTTCCAGTCATTGCTTCCTTCCACGATTATGAGATCTGGCAGATGGACGTAAAGACGGATTTTCTAAATGGAAATTTGGAAGAGTGCATCTATATGGATCAGCCAGAGAGTTTCATTCAGAGTGGGAGCAGCGGGAAAGTGTACAAGTTACTTAAGTCCATTTATGGACTAAAACAGGCATCGTGGAGTTGGAACATCTTTTTTGATGATACAGTCAAAGAATTCGACTTTATCAAAAATCCAGATGAACCATGTATATATAGTAAGATTGTAGGGAGAAATGTGGTATTCCTCATCTTGTACGTGGATGACATTCTCTTGATAGGAAATGATATTCCTATACTACAATCAGTCAAAAGATTCTTGTCACAGAGGTTCTCCATGAAGGACCCGGGCGATGCCTTCTACATTCTGCGGATCCAGATCTATCGTGATAGATCTAAACGGATGTTGGGACTTTCACAGTCCAGGTACATCGACACCATACTGAAAAGATTTAGTATGGAAGATTCAAAGCGCGGCAATCTACCGGCTTGTCACGGAATCACCCTCTCCGAAGAGATGTCTCCAAAGACTGATTTGGAGAGAGCTCGCATGTCAACTATACTCTACGCATCTGCGGTAGGCTCTATAATGTATGTGATGTTATGTACCAGACCAGATGTAGCATACACATTAATCGTTGTAAGCCGGTATCAGTCAAACCCAGGGGAGAAGTACTGGATAGCAGTAAAGAACATTCTCAAGTACCTGAGAAGGACTAAGGAGATGTTCTTGGTGTATGGCGGAAAAGACCTCCAGATCGAGGCCTTTGCTGACTCCAGCTTCTAGACTGACAAGGATGACTCCAAGTCCATGTCGGGTTATGTCTTTATCCTCAATGTAGGGGCGATCTATTGGAAGAGCTCCAAGAAGGACACCGTTGCAGACTCGACGATGGAAGTTGAGTACATAGCTGCTTCGATGCCGCAAAAGAAGCTGTCTGGAGGAAAAAATTTCTCACAGAACTTCAGGTGGTTCCTACCATTGTTGATCCAACACCTCTGTATTGTGACAACAACGGCGCTATAGTTTTAGCGAAGCAACCCAGGTCCCATCAGAAGTCCAGACACATTTTGAGGCGGTACCACCTGATCAGGGAGATCGTAGATCGTCGGGAGATCGAGGTGAGAAGAGTAGATACGGAGAATAACACTGCAGATCCACTCACGAAGGACATCCCTCTGACACAGTTCGAGCGGCTGATCGAGATGATAGGTCTGCGATACGCCAGTACATGGCCCTAGTGCAAGTGGGAGATTGTTAGTGTATATGCCCTAGAGGCCATTATTATATCATACTGGTTTGTCTATTACTTAATGGAAGCTTGGGATATTCAAAGTTGTATTGACAGTCATGCTCAAAATAGTAGTATGCTACTTGGTTTGTTTCTACTTTAATATGTGCATGTATTTCTTTTAGCATATCGCTTATACATATTAGTGGAGCCCTTAGGATCTTTGCTTGATTACCAGTGTTGTGATGGCAGTCACACGAGTGGGGGCTGGGTAATCTACAAGCACATCCTTATACAGGTCCCTAGTCGTAGGATTATCGAGACGGGACATCGATACTCCGGAGTAGACTAGTGTATACGCTTCTCATCCCAGCAGGGGAGATGGTCTGTCCCACAGCCATTAGTACGTCGTACTGGAGATAGTATGCAGGTGCTCGTTAGGTTACGAGTACACTGGACAGGACTCGTCGGGAACTGTTGGTTGGTATTATACCTATCGTCGGGTAGCAGTTCCCAGGTGACATGAGTACAGCTTAGTCCATCGACTAGACACTGCCGCTTCGCCTCGAGTGTGTTCCCACTGTACTTTGATTACTACCCTACCACGGCTCAAAGGAGTCGTGCAAACAGGTAGTAGTTGGGTGCAGTCCTGAAGCACTTGGAGGCAATGGCGGTTAGATAGGATTCGTCTCTCCCGGTATTGGGGGTTGATATCGTGCTGTGTTCGGAGAGCCATTACACAAAGTCCTTGGGCAGGGAAGGTGAGATTTACTGGTAGGTGTTTCAGTAGTTTCTCAGGGTTTTCTGGGCTACACTCCGACACGACTTATACATCTATTAGGGGTCTGACGTTTACTACCCCCTAGGCCCGATATGCGATACTCTTAGACGAACAGACCGGACTGTACGGAGATTGTCACATTCAGGCTCAGTAGGAGTTCGGATAGGTTTTCCTCGTTGGCCTTCTTATTAACACTACCTGGGGACCGTTACGTGCAGCTGGTACCACTTACGGCGTATGGTTAAACCCACTTCCAGCGTAGTGTTGAGTTTTTAGAGTCCCACGCATAGAGTTTCTCTGCACTGGGCAAAAGGTGTAGAGGCCGTATGGTTTTACGGCAAGACTTCGATCACTTACGTACACTTGTGCGCGTATGATGTTCGGGCGGATAATACTAGTGGGCTTTGGTTTGAGCCGGATCCTATTATTATATTGATGGATCAGTTTCGTCTCTTTGTATTCGTGTTTCTCGGAACACGAATGCGGGTATATATATACGGATGTGAGGAGAACAGAAGGAGACACCTCATTAGGGTTTTGACCATTTACTTGATTAAAACAATTATGAGGTGGAGGAAAGTATTTGTTATTTTTTGTAAATGATAAATGTGGCATGGCTACTTGGATTGACCATTTGACTTGGTTTGACCATTTGACTTGGTTTGACCACTTGACTTTATTTGACTCTTTGACTAGATATTTTGTGGTACTAGATATTTTTTTGGTGAGATATTTTCTTGACATGAGAGTAGTCAAGTCAAGGGAGCCATCATATTTTCATTTGGATTATCTTTTGTGAAGATACTTTTCTCTTTCCTCAAGTGAGCTCTCATGCTAGCTCTTCTTCTTCCTCCTCACTAGAAAACCCTCAAGGTCTCATGAGTTGAGTAAATTATGATTTCAAGAGACAAATAAATCCATCTTCTTACTCTACATCACCTAAGACATCAAGTTTAGCAAGCTTGTTGCCCTAATTACCTCGGTTTTGAGGTGGAGCTCGGACTATAGACTCTCGGGTGGATCATCTTCGACTCGAGGAGGCCGTGGAGGTTGCAACGATCCGGATCGATCCTTGGAGCCTACGTAGACAAGGAGGACAGCGATGAAGACCCGAAGGATAAGTATCGTGAGGTATAACTTCGTATCTGAGTAATTAAACCTCAAGTAGTTTGCTAGTTAGGGTTTATGAATGATTCGTGGTTCTAGTCGGTGTTGCGAATCTCGTAAAAATCATTTTTTGCATATTCCGCCTCCCCGCGAACACGTGGGGTGCGCAACACAGATTTACAGAGAGTAGAGTGGAGTCGTGTAAAGTCCACTAGCATTAGGAATCAAGGATAAAGGTTCTCTAAGTGGTAGATTGTTATAAATTGAGGAGTTTCCTTCAAGTCAGACGTCTGTCTGGGACAACAGCAGACATTTGGACGTGCACATGTGAAATATGTCAGAACAATAGTGCAAGGGCAAACATTTGAAGGCCAGCACGGCAGACGTTTGTAAAAGACCAAGCCCCAACCCAAGATTGAAAGCCAGACATGTGACCAAGTGTGGTTCAAACGTCTGATGAAGTGATGATGTCCAACCCGAGACTTGAGACAGGACGTTGGGGACAAGCCAGACGTCTGCACAAGAGAGATCAAGATGTGCATATCAGAGGCAGACGTTTGCCCAAAGGTAGGTCAGGCGTCTGTCGACGGAGAAATTGCAGTGAATCTTTATTGGGTAAATTGAGATTTATCTCAATTTCGGGTAGGTTTAGGGCTTTCCTATATAAGGAGACCTCTCATACATGTATTAGATGCTGTCTAAATTAATCTAGAGAGAGATCATTGTATTGAGAAAGTGACTGCTAGGGTTTGTGAGATCTAGAGAGATTTGAGAGAAATCTCCTATGCTTGCTCGTACTTGTAATTGATTCAAGAATTCTAGTGAACGTTTACAGATTCCGCGCTGCCGAAAACTAGTCATACGGTGGGTGAATCTTGTTAACAAATTCTCTCTTGTTTGTGTTTGATTTCTTATTTATTCTCGCATCGTTTATCGTGTTATTTTTCGCTGACTAATTACGTGGTTGTGTTGATTGCGTGATTGTGTTGTCGTGAGTATTGTTCCGTGTATCGGCTCCTCCCATCCCCAATACGGAGCAACTCCGGCGTTGTCCTCCTTCTAGGGTCTCGGAGCGCGTCGGTGCACTACCTTGCTGCCATCTCCTTAAATAAATATTCTAGAAGGTACCATTTAATTTTGGTATAGCATCACCTTGCATTATAAGATAAGATAAAATTGGGTAGTGAATCTCTGGTTGAAAAGAAGCACTAGGAAATTACATAACTACGTGCAGGCAGGTTCATTCATGAATGAATGACCTTTCCATCTATTGATTGTTTTCAATAAGGGAACTAGAAACAAATCGCTATGACCTAATATGGATGAAGCACTAGTCACTTGGTTTCCCATTTTTTGATCAACAGTGCTTGATCTACACCCCGAACCTCCTCGTAAAGGCCCAATCTCTTGAATCTGCATTGGCCATAGCTTTAAGTGAAAGAGTTTGCTGGCTTTTAGTGAAAAGTTGGTGCATAATTTATTGCTCCTTCGCCTAAGTTGTTGGTTTAAACCAACAAAAGATTGCACAGCGGATACAGCCTTAATTTCCTTTTCACGATTTCACTTTCTAGTCTATTTCCTACTTTAACTTCGCTCTCTAATTAACTCATGTAATTTAACGGATTATTTATACAAGTATATTTCGAATTAGATTTATTTGGATATTAGTGCTTGATAATCGCAATGTTCATTATTAGGTCCTTTTCTATTGCTGTTTTAAATTAGCAGATGTGCTTCTACCATTTTAACCCTATATTCCTAGTGTTTCTGATATTAAAGAAAAATAACTAGATTAATATATAGCGGAGCGGTATACTTTCCTCTTCCGCCGGTTTGAGTCATAAGAAAGTTGCATCCAAAGAAGAAAAAAAATCTAGATTCCGATCAACCTTAAGTAGTTATGTAAAGTGAAGAAAATATTGTTTTTTCTTTAACCTAGGGCCTAGTCCCGCAATTAGTTTGGCAATACCTATGTTTTTGCAACAAAAACATTAATTGGATGAAGATTGTTTTGATTGAGTTTGTTCAAAGAGCATTTAGAAATGAAAAAAAGCTAACACTAGCGTAAATTAATGGTTAGGACCCCTTATTTGATTTGAAAGATCCAATTGCAAATATTGAGAGTTTATAGACTAACATCCAAAAAGATTACCAGTCTGTTTATTTGACATGAAATAGAATGAAAGGACCGGAACCAAGTCTATCCGGTACTTTAAGTGTGTTTTGATGCAGGAAGGAGTTGGAAGTTACTTCAAAATAATGGTGTGAATCCTCATGCCAACTTTCAAAATTTGCTTTCATTCATTTTGAAAAATCGAAAGAAACCATGGAACACAAAGAACAAGAAAATTATCTCTTCTACTTCATTACTTTCATTATTATAACAAAAAACAATAAAAATACTTCAGTACTTTCAAACAGCAAATAACTTGGTTGATTTCATTATCTACTTTCTTCTTCAAAATATTTCCAGACAAACAATAGTGGTGAAGTTGTAAGTCTACTTTTATGATAGCATTTTTTAAAGCTACTGCAAGCTTACTTTTGTCTCTTTCGGTATTTCTCGTCACTCAGAAATATATTGACTAAAAGTAAATAAAAAAATTTCTTGATGTCCCATGGAAAGGGCCGCGGGGCCCACGCAAATTCGCTGTTGTGAGCCCCAAATCCCACTGATCCCCTTAGGCCCTGCTTGTCCGTTGAAACAGGGGAAAAGGTTACTCTACAACGGGGGCCGAAAGCCTCCATCCACTTCACGCATCGAAACAATCCTGGCCGTCCATTTGGGAAAAGTACAGGGATTCCTAGTCATCGCATCGCCAGGATTGGTCGCAACTTGTGATAAGTGAATGGAATTGCTAGCGGGACGTCACGTCGGAGCTCTGGCTGCCACAACTAATGTCGGCATCTCCTTTGTATTTATCCCTTTGATGCAGCAAGATTTTTTTAGAATGAAATAAAGTTTACAATACTGCGATTTTATAATCTTATGTCATGGACAGCGGAGCTCGTATTTCAATTCAGATAGGGCGGAAATTTATCTAAACCCCTCTTATTTTCTCCCATTATAGCAAATAGTAGATAGTTTCTATGACTTTTACTAAATAAATATTTGGAACTTCTATTAAATATCCATATTATTAAATTAGCAATTACGAATTAATATATATTTATATAGAAGGATATATTGGGAATTGATGGAGGTCCTTTTCGGGTCTCCGTCAGATGTTGTCTTCCGTCGATCTCTCGGTAGATCTTGGAGGTGATCTCCTATTGCGTGTGGGTCTTGATAGGTTTTGAGGAGATTGGTGATTTGAGGAGTTTGGCGCCGAATACCTGCAAGGAAGTCCCGGGGTGGTTTGGTACCACCGAGGACCCTCCGACGATCAAGTTAGCATGAGATCCGAGCAGAGTAACGGCTAAGTGGAGTAAAAATGGCTTACTTGACCCCACTGTGATGGGGTTTATATAGCGGCGGCGGCGCGCAGCAGCAGGCGCGAGAATCTCGCCGGCCGTTACGCTCCTGACGTCACGCCCGAGTAAAAAGCGGATCGTCCGTAAATGGTGATCGTGATGGCGTGGAACGTGGGATGTTGCCGGCGGAGAATCTGCGCATGGAGAGATTTGCGGAGTGGCGGTTACGCCTGTGAGTGGTGGAGTTGGTCGGTCTGAAGGACCGAGGAAGATAGCCTCGGCAGGGGAGCTCGGGAACGAGCGGGAGGGCCGTGGAGTCTCGATCTTGTGGCAGCTCGGGGCGAGCTGAGAGGCCAAGGGGGCCAATTCGCGGGGGGTCCCGAGGAGAGCCAGCTTGTGCTTGCAGGTCGGATACAGGGGTGGCCTGGTCGGCCCCTGTGGGCCCTTTCTTCTGAGTTCTGGGACACGTCATCTGCCACGCGTCCTGATCTTGGAGATCGCAAATATAGAGCATCATCATTAGCCCCTCATTCTTGTCCCGACCAGCTAGCGGGTCGGATCAGGAGTGGACTGCCGGGCCGCCCGAGATGAGCTCCCCCCTAAGGTTCCGTCGGGACGCGTCCCCGGGCTGTTAGCTGTCTTTTCTGCCAGCGAATCAGGGCGAGATCTCTGCATTTAAGGAAGGTGCGCCGGTTCGTGCATCCTGTCACTGAAGCGACGCTCCACGTGTCAAGCGTCGGTTGGCCGACACGACGTGTGCAGACCTGCGGCGTCTGATAGGGTGCGGTCTAGTGTGGGAACGACAAGTGGAGCAATCGGAGCCGTTGGACGCGAGGAGGCGTTTTGGCGGGAGATGAAGGGCGCCCTGACAGGAGATGAAGGGCGCCCTTGGATGAGGGCGATTGCGGAAACAAATAGGGGTGGGGCCCACTCCAGGTTCCCTACTCCTTCATATTTCCTCGCTATAAGCCCTGGTTGCTCGGCGCTCGTCTTCTTTTTTCTGCTTTCGTTTCCTGAGGATCTCTCTTCTTCAGGTTAGAAGTCTTCATTCATGGAATCTGTAGATGTCGTAGGTGTAGGTTCTAGGGACCCTTTAGTTTAGCCTGAGTCTTCCCGGGAAGCAGAGGTCGGATCCTCTTCCCGGGATCGTGCGGCGGGGGAAGCCCCCAGGGAGGAGGCGGTAGACGCTGCCCTCGGCATGTCGTGTTGGGTGAGGCATAAGGACGAGCTCGCCAATGCTCGAGCTTGCTTCCACATCCCCTCACGTTATACACTTCGTTTGGCCAAGGAGGGAGAGAGGGCAAACCAAGTATGGGGTAGGGAGATCGCCCTGTACATGGAAGCTTTTTGGGGTGGAATGCGCCTGCCCTTCTCTCCCGAGGTCGTTGAAGCGCTGAACTTCTTCGCGTTATCCCCTGGACAGTTAGTGCCGAACTCATAGAGGATTCTCCTCGGGTTCCTGATCCGCCTGAAGTTACACGTGGTTCCCTTCAGCCTCTCCCTCCTTGATTCTTCCCTCGTTTTCAAAAATCATCCTGGGGGTCGAGCGGGTGACCTGAGGTGGGTCTA
The DNA here is from genome assembly GCA_030015575.1 of Agapanthus africanus. NCBI lineage: Eukaryota > Viridiplantae > Streptophyta > Magnoliopsida > Asparagales > Amaryllidaceae > Agapanthus > Agapanthus africanus. Next base: position 49,909,126 of record JASDDO010000016.1, on the reverse strand, counting down.
CCTCTCTTTTAGAAAGTGACAGGGGGGCGCCGCCGGGACAGGGGTTGTGGCCCTGCCTTCTTCCATTCACGACTGGAAGAAGAAGTTCTTCGTTTTCCCTCCCGAGGACGAGGACTGGCCCGTGCCTACCAAGTGGTCGAGGGAAAAATGCTTGTCGGGGAACCAGTCCAATGACCCCGCCGCGGTGAGAGTGGCATCGTGGGAGCCCGTTTCCCGATTCGACGTGCTGCTGTCTGAGAGGGTCCTGAGTTGGGCGGGGCTTAGCCCCGTTGAGTTCGTCGGTAAGTTAGGCTTGCTTTTTGGCTTGTATATTGATTGTGTCGCTGACTTCTTTGCATTTGGTTTTGTGTAGGATCGATGGATATGGACGAGCTCCGAGCCTCCATGCGCCAGCCGAGAAAGGTCATGAAGGCTGGAGGCGCCAGCACTTCCCGCTCGAAGCCCGCCCCGTCTCCTTCTCCTCCGATGGTCGCGTCCCGTGAGCGTTCGGGGGCGGATCCTGCCCCGGGGCCTAGCAGAGCGTCGGGCCGGAAGCGGGCTCGGATTCTGGAGGACCCGGTCTCGGAGGAGGAGATCAGCTCTCCATTGGAGCCGCTCAAGAGGGGTTCACGGAGGACTTCCCGGGGCCCGCCCTCGCCGATCATAGTGGAGGAGGGGGGCCTCCAGTTCGCGGTGCCTTCGGGGCTATGCGTCGCGGATAGCCTGCTGCATGAAATAGAGAAATCAGCGGGGGGTAGGGTCCCCAGGGGAACCTTCAGGGCCCAGATGGCGTCCATCGCCCAGGTGTCCGTGCAGGTAAGGGTTTGGTTTTTTATGAGATTCGGTGCCTCCTTCGTATTTCTGATCTCTTTCCTATTTTTCAGGTTCTCCAGCACGTTGCCGTCGCCTTACGCATGGAGGCGGAGGTGATAGCCCCGACGATGAAGGCTGCGGGCCAGCTTGCCTCGCTGGAAGAGAGCCCCAAGCGGGAGCTGGAGGCGATGATGGCGAGGGTTGCCGCCCTGGAGGGCGAGGTGGAGGCCGAGAAACTGGAGGTTGCCTGGTACCGCGAGGCCGCCGTGGCTGCCGAGGCCAAGCTTGAGGACGCTCAGGTGCTCGCTGGCAACTTGAAGAAGACGGTGAGGACCCCCCGGAAGGAGCTGGGGACGGCGGCCGAGACCTAAGAGCGACGAAGTTGGCCGACCTCTCAGCGGCGAAGGCGGTGGAGGGCTACAAGAAGTCGAAGGACTTCTATGATGACCTGGCCGTGGCCAAAACTCGCATCTGGCACGAGGCCCTCGACGCCGTTAAGACCCGGATGCCAGAGTTCGCCGACGAAGAGCCCCGGGCCGAATACCCCCTCGCGGACGCCGATGAGCAGGGGGAAGAGATTCCTGACGAGGAGGTCGCCGAGGACCCTGCACGTCTCGTGGTGGATGTCGAGGACCCCGAGGTCGCGCCTGGCCCCGAGGCCTAAAGCCCTCCGTCTTCCTCCTCCTTTTATTTTGTTGCTTCTGGAGTTTTTGTAAGCCTCCGGGCAGTTTGTAAGGCTGGGGAGCCCAAAATACCCTTTGTAAAGACTTTTCCTTTGGTAATAAAACTATTTTATTTGATTTCATCGGTTTGCACTTTATCTTCTGTTTGTGAAGAATGCCCGTAAAATATCTCTGCTTGCGCTGTTGGGCTTCCATGTCAGGTCGGCTATCTGTCTAGCTATCGTTCATCGAGTTGATTTCGATCACTTGCCAAGCGTGCCAAGTGCTGCTGAGAAGGAGGCATCTCCATGGCCCCGAAGTCGAGGGGGGATCGCTCAGACTTGGATAGACCGGATGCCCTTTAATGGGGCCTCGAATCCTCTGCATGTGATGGGCAGAGGGATGTCCGCCGTATTTGTGCCGAGCATGAATGGGCTTAGAGGCCTCGCTATGAGGGCTACAAGCCCGCATCGTCTGTTGGGAATGAACGAGCCGGGAAGCTGCTCGGTTGCCCCTTGGCGAGGGCATTTGATTTCTTGCGTTGTGAGCAATGACCACCAGCTGGGGATGGCCGAGCGAGGGTCAGGCTCGACTGCCTCTGGGAGGAATTTTTGATCCTTAGCGTTGGAGGGGCTGTAAGAAGCCCACTAAGGATGACCGGGCAATGAAGCTGTGCGGCTGCCTCTTGGAGAGGGCTTTGATCCTTGGCGTTGCGAGTAGGGAAGCTACTGGCCAGGGATCGCCGAGCAAGGAAGCCGCTCGGCTGCCTATGAGGAGGACTTGGATCCTCAGCGTTGGAGGGGCCGTATGAGGCCTGCGAAGGATATCCGGGCAGTGAAGCTACGTGGTTGCCTCTTAGCGAGGGCTTTGATTACTGGCGTTGTAAGTAGGGGAGCTACTATTCAGGGATAGCCGAGCAGGGAAACCGATCGGCTGCCTATACGGAGGACTTTGATCCTTAGCGTTGGAGGGGCCTTTGAAGGCCTGCTAAGGATAACCGGGCAGTGAAGCTGCGTGGTTGCCTCTTGGTGAGGGCATTGATCCCTGGCGTTGCGAGTGGGGAAGCTACCGGCCAGGGATAACCGAGCAAGGTAGCTACTCGGCTGATTCTTTATGAGGTTTCGCTCAACCATCCAGTTGCAGGTATGGGGAACAGGAACGGTCGCGGCGAACGTGCGCGTAGCATGCGCATTGAATGTGGGGGGAGGCGAAGCGCCAGGGTCGCGTCGTTTCGATTCCGCCAGAGAAGGCTCTATGATCGCCGCGTGGCAGCGACTTTCTGGGCGAAAGCGGGCGACTGTTGAGTTCCGTTAGGGCGCAGTGGGCTATATAAGGCTGAAGGAGCACTGGTCCTTCCTTCTTTCGTAAACAGGTCGTTAAGGATGCAAGACTTTCCCTTTACCATCCCCGATATCATTCACTTCGAAGACGTATACCTCTATGACCAGAACTGCACCGAGGACACGGTGCAGTTGGTCTATGGGAGCATCGAAGACCACTTCGGCCGGCTGCTCCCCCGGCGCTCTTCCCTGCTGCAGCTGCTGATGTACTCCATCTGGAGGGCGTCCCCGGGGCATTACAACCCCTTATCCGAGCAGCTCTACGACGAGGCCGTGGGCAAGCTGCGGTCTCTAAGGCGCTTCAGCCTGATCTCCACGAATCGGCTGGCTCGCTCAGTGGAGCTCATCCGTGAGTGCTATGAGCTGAGACTCGGAGTCAACGCGTGCGGGGGGAACCGAGGGCAGAGGTTGGATCTCATGAGGCCTCGGCTGGCGGAGATCTTTACCGAGTACCATGAGCAATGCTCTCTGCACCCCCTTCCTCTGCTGCTGTAATTTTCTTTTCTTTTTGTATGTATGGATGAGGACCCCATAACACTTTTTTGAATAAATAAGATATTTCCTTCTTTTTTGCAATGTTCCATTGATCTTTAATAAATTAACAACAGACCCTAGGAAGAGTTTACATTGCCTTAGAAGAAAAGTACATGCTAATAGATGACCTTATTAGCGTGGCCCGAGCTCCCCTGAGGCTTGTTGGTTTCTGTGCTTGGCACCGGGTATGGGGATCCCTGAGCGCCGGACTGTTAGTTATATGTATGCCCTAGAGTCCATTACTGTACATACGATGTATATTGTAATGGATGCTTGGACATATATAGGGAGGACTTTCTTGCTCGACATAATAGTATGCTATCTGGTTGCACTTTATCTTAACATGTATTCTGATTGTCTCTATGTTACATGTTGATAAAGCCCTTAAGATATGTACTCGACTACTGGGACTATGATGAGATCATACTAGTGGGTCCACGGTAGTCGACGAGTACATCCTATAACAGTTCCTAGTCGATGGTGTATCGAGACAAGGCATCGATACACCAGAGTAGACAAGCGTATACGCATCTTGACCCATATGATGGGCGATGGATGATCCCATATCCATCGGTGTTTGACATCAAGGATAGTGTACGGGTGCTCAGTAGAGACTGGGTACACTGGACAGACTCGCCGAGAACTCCCAGATGGTATTATACCACAAGTCAGATGGCAGTTCTCCGGTGACACTGGTACAGAGTAGTCTGTTGACCCGAGATCGTCATAGAGTCTTGTTTGATTCCCACTGTGCTTTGATTTCCATCATACCACGTCCAAGAGGGCGTGCAAAAAGGTGGCTTTTGGGTACAGTCCCGAATCACATGGAGGCAATGAGCAATAGGAGGGGATTCGTCTCTCCCGGTATAGGGAGTTGATGTTGTGCTGTGTTCGATTGGCTATAACCGGAAATCCCTGGCCATGGTTGCTGAGATTTACTGGTAAGTGTTATCAGTAGTTTCTCGAACTGTTATAGACCTCATATCGACACGACTTATCGAGCTACGGGGGTCTGACGTTTACCACCCCTAGGCGAGATATGCGACATATCAGACGATGAGACCGGACTGTACGGGAGTGTTACCGATTGGATTCACAGGAGAATGTACATGCTTGCTAGTTGATCTTCTGAGCGCTCAATACCTGGGTGGCTGTTACGTTTAGCTGACCGCTTGCTGCTTGTGGGTGTTTGATATGATCATCACCTACTGCCGGCGTATTGACGATTCTTTAGAGTCCTACACAGAGCTTTCTTGACTCAGGTAAAATGGAGTAGGAGCACATATGTGATATGTGCGGGACCGAGGATAATGCGGTATGTGATACCGTATTGGATTCTCACGATATGAGATATCGACCGGGTATATGAGATATCGGCCGGGTCATCGTATTAGTCGGTTATTTATGAAATAGCCGGATTATCGGATCAAGTATTGATTCGATAATTTAATGTATAATAATATATATGATATATTAAATTACATTAACTAATATTAGCTCACTAAAAGATTCATTTTCTCACGGGATAATACATTGATATATATGCGATATATGTTAATTGTATTATTTTCTATTGTTACAAAATATATTGTATATATTATATATAATATTGTAACATGTTAGGGTTAAAAATTTAACAATGGTTTAGGGTTTAAACTTGGTTAGGGTTTGGATTAGGGTTAGCTTTTGCATGAAGCTTCCATGAAGCTTCATGAAGCTTTGTGTTTTGCTTGATATTTTGTGAAGATATTATGTTAACCCAATCCAAACCATTAACTCTAGTTAATTCGCTACAAGGGTTAACTCCTTCATGCTTAACCCTTGGTTAGATTTGTAACCACTACAATAATTCATTATTCATCACAAAAGGATTCTATCATCTTCTTCCTTGAGTTCCTTCTTGGAAAAAGATTTTCTAGCTTTTTGCTAAGTGATGAAAGTGAGTGAGAATATGAAAATAAATGAGAGCAAAAATCCTACTTCATCATCCTCATCTACCCTTGCCCTTTAGATGAGAGTGTTCACTTCATTTAGTGAGTGTTAGCTTGTGTTAATGAAACTTCAAGGTAGATCCTCATTGTTATCGATGATCGGAAGCAAGCTTGCATCTTTCTCTTCGTGGAGTCTCTCGAGAGTCCGGGACACGATGATCGCAGCGAAGGGACCTCAACACGGAGCTTAAGAAGTGAAGGACCGGATCTACAAAGGTTGTAATCCCTCTCAATTAGTGTTAAAGAGTTTAACATGCTTGTTTTCGCCTAAACCCTAGTTTAAAGATCCGGCTTCGGGTTGTTCGGCACGGCTAATTTTTTAATCGGGCATGGTTGATGGCTCGTAGACCCTTGTATGCGTACCTAGCAACCCTACAGTGGTATCATAGCCAAGCTAGAGCTTTAGACGAAGTTTAAAGTCCGATCGAACACCGAAACCCCAATTTGAACCCCTCTCTGGATATTTTTCAAAAATGTGATTTTTTATGAATTAAAAATGCTCAGAAAATTAAGTAGGAAAAACTAAGAATTACTGTGAAGTACGGACCTGTAATGCGCTGATTTGACCGCGGAACCGCGACCAAAATTTTGAATTAGTCCCCGGAACTTCATATATTTATTCTTTAGGTCCTTTCTTGTCATTTTTTCTGGGAATTTTTTAATTCCACTCAAGTGTTGAGTTTTCAAGGGTTGTATTGGGGACTCGTTGATTCGATCGGATAATTTAACTTTGTTTAGTTTGTCCGGGTAATTTTTAGAACGTGTTAAAAAGTTCGAACGGATATCAATAACTCACTTGTTCCCCTGCCGGAAAATTTCCAAGCGTTGGATTTTTCCATAGTTTAAGGACGTTCTAAGTCATGCAAGTAACGCGGTGGACCCTCTAGAAGACAACAAACCTTAACTCGATTATGTTACCGTCTTGAACTGCCTCTAAACCTTAGGGTTTGTGACAGTACGGCGTGCCACATGTGAAGCGTTGGCTTGACCCTTCTATGGCTGGACCATTGGTACTGTAGCATGTGATGGATGTTTTTAAACTAATTTCAAGTGTTGAGAACTATTTGGGAAAACTTGGGTGTTTGATTATTCGATCGGAAAGTTTAACATTGTCTATTTATCTGAAATGTGATACAATATTTAGAATCCACAAGTAGTTATGAGATAACTAATTTGAATGTTATAAATCTAGCAGTTCAGTCTCAGATGATCGGTTGCCACGGAATTTTGATGTGATCAAAAGTCTGTCGCAATCACGCAGCGTAAGCGGATACTCGCCGGGTAAACTTAATAGATAGCCATTCCCCATAGCCCCGACCAAGTGACTGTAGGAGAACACCATCGCCAAAAGCATCCGTTCGGGTGCTCGCGGCAGCGGTGTTCCGCCTTAGTACACTTCGTCGACGACATCGGAGGTGCGGCCGTCTACTAAAGTTTGCGACGAGCATTCGATCATGATGTCGGGAATCTTGTTGAATTGCCCGACTTGATATTGAAAAGAGTTTTCGATAACGAGACTAAAATGTGGGGTTTATAATTGTTAGGCATGTGATGTCTAAGGAATTCATTTGGTTAGGCATGCGATGTCTAAGGAGGTTGCGGATTCCAACCGTTGTAGTTTTACACTTTCTTTTAAGCCACCGTAAGTGTAATATGTGGTGTATCGCCGGTTTCGTTGCTATACATCAACGACAATTTTATTTACTTACGTTGATGATATGTGATATTATGTGTTGCTGTGATATGTTATATTGGATCGTCGCATTTGAATAGCCGGGGGTTTTATGTGAGATGAGAGTTTTTTTCTTTTTCTTTCATGTAAAATTCATTTGTATGTAATATTCTTTTATTGGGGCACTTCCGGGCTGAGGATGATGTCACCATTGTATATTATTTACTTTTCCGCATTAGGTAGACCCAAGGCGGGGAGCACAAGTAACCGGGTTCTAGGGTTCAGTGGGAGACCATCTTGAGGAGTCGAGACCGGGTCTCCTAACCCTAGAATTGGCAGTGTAGCTTGCCGCTCTCGTAGGGGTCTAGGGATGTGGGTTTGGCTATTCATCGCGACCGTGGAATTCGTGTTTTATACAGGCTCGTATTAAATCACGGACGTCCTAGTATATCCAATATTTCATATATGTTCTTCTGCTGCAATGTTCTGTGATGGGATCATATTACTTCCTGAGACGAATGTTTATATTATATATATGAGATATATGTTATATTGCAGATTTCGTTTCAAATGTGATGCTTGTGAAGCATAATAAAATGGGACTTCATTAATGAGATTAATGAAATAAAAGAAACCTAAGATGTTGTAGAAACTTGTTTAAAAACTGGTAGCTATAGTTCTTGCTTTGCATAGCGGTGTTTCTTGTAGAACATCCAGCACCTTATTCGATAAGGAAAGAGCCGAGATCCCTTCACTGGGAGTGACCTCTTTAGTGAAACTAGCAGATGCTACAAACTCGGTTTGTCTTTTTATTGTTTTTATAGTTTTTGCTTTGCATAGTGATATTTATGAAATATCATGCACCTTATTCGATGAGGAAAGGGCCGACGATCCCTTCACCGGGAGTGGCCCCTTTAGCAAAACTAGAAAATCCTAAAAAACACTCCATTTAAAATCACTCGTTTCTACAACGATATCAAGTTCATTACGCAAAGGGTTTTCTTAAAAATCTGTCGTAGCCCTCCGTCATTTCAGATAAATCCTACTTAGTATTCGTGCTACGTTTGTTGACCTCCGTCAAGGCGTAGTGTGCGGTAGCTGACCAGTACTTATCTGCTTATGCATATGATGCAGATTGGATTAGGGTAGTCGTGCGGCCTTGTTGACCTCCGTCAAGGGTCGTGCGGGTGGGTTTAATTCAATCAGGAAATGACGGGTAGTACTTGACTAGCACCCTATGGTTTGTTGACCTCCGTCAAGGTCATAGGACGCTAGGGGTAAAATATTATTGGGAATTTCAAGTGTTGAAATTTGCAATGAGATTGCATACCTTCTATGAAATAGTTGGATCCCGATACCCGCTGTGAGTAAGAGTTACTCCTGGGAGAGTTTTACATATTACAATTAGCCGATTAAGTAGGTGTCTAGAAAGGTGTTAACGGGGTTATACCCCTGGGAAAACGAGATTTACTTTAATTAGGTTCATGCAAAAGCACGGGGAACCTCCCTCAAACTACCGACACTGGCCTGGCTGAAAGATTGGCGAACTTGCAGCGTGTAATTAATCTCGGCTAGTCTTTCCTTTTAAGGTTTGAAGGAAGATTTGACTGAAACAGTGGGAGACATCCTGATTAGATATATTAGATAACCAATCTAATCTTGCAAGAGCATATGCTGAGTGTTTTCTTCTCTCTCTCTCTCCAGGTAGCGACCATATCACGTCTTAATCAAGATAATAATACGGATGTATTGACCGAACCCGCTTGTTGTACTGAGCTGTGGAACGTTGGTCCCGCTCCAACTTATAATTGTTATAAGACAGAGCAGGAAATTGGGGAATACCAGATTTCCCGTGTCACCCAAACGAAGAAAGTGCATGTTGATGCATCATCTTCGGGTGTGTTCATTACAGAGAACTGTTTCTCAGTATCCTTTATGTCCTGGGTATCAGATACTGGATCAGGATCCCGCATATATAATTTGTTACATGAGCTACAGATAGATAGAGAACTGAGAACGGGTGATAAGTTTCATGAGATAGAAAACGGTGCAAGTGTTGCAGCCAAGTCTGTTGGTCACTATCACCCTGTATTACCAGAATACATTGATTCTGAACGAATGTTATTAGATACCGAACTTGATATACAACATCATATCAGTCTCTTTATTAGTAAAGAAAGGATATAATTTTGTATTGTTGGATAATGTTTTGAATATTTCCTATATCAAGAGTTGAACGGTTTAAGCACGTTATCTAAAAGCATAGACGTTCTAAATCAAACCACAGTTCTTAACGTACAGAACACACACAAGAGGAAGAGTTCAGAAATGAATGAATCCTTCTTGAGGCATTGTAGACTAGGTCATATCAATGCGACCCGACTAGCTGAAGTTACACAAAGATGCATATTTAAAAAGGTTTGAATTTACATCTTGTGAAACTTATCGGTCATGTCACAAAGATAAGATGACCACAGCTCTGTTTATTGGAAACAGAGAAAGAGTTAGTGAACTCTTGGGATTGATACATGCTGATGTATGAAAGTCCCCTGTCTACACATGCCAGGACCGGTTCTTTGTACTTCATTACATTCTCTGATGATCTCTCAAGATTCAGACATATGTTCCTGTTGAAACACAAGTACGAAGCTTTTGAGATATTCACAGAATATAAGTTGGAAGTAGAGAATCAAAAACGGATATAAGTATTATGTCCTTTGATGAGATAAAGGAGGAGAATACTTGAGCACGGAGATTCCTGGACTATTCTAAAGGAGAATGAGATTCTCTCTCGGTATTACTCCTCCGTATACACCATAGCACGATGGTATATCGGGGCAAAGCAATAGCACCTTATGTGATATGGTGTGCTCTATGATGAGTACTACTGAGTTTCCTATTTCCTTTTGGGAGTTATGCACTTGAGAAGCTGCATACCTATTGAATAGGGTTCAAATCAAATCAGATGCCAACCACTTCATATGTGATATGGAAAGGGAAGAGCCCATATCTTAAGTTTGTTAAGATTTGGGGTTGCCCGGCCTATGTCTAAAAAGCAAAATCCGGACAAACTCGAGGCAAAGTCAGATCTGTGGAAGTGTGTTGGATATCCCAAGCATACGCAAGGGAATATCTTCTACCAAACAGAGGAACAAAAGATGTTTTGTTTCTCAGCATGCCACCTTTGTGAAAGGGAATTTCTTATGAAGAAATTAGTGGTCATGAGGTAGAACTGGAAGGAGTTCCAACTATACAAATTACAGCAGATGATTTGGTAAAACCAAAGGATTCAATAGTTTCCAACGAACCTCAGCCTCTCCGCCGATCTAGTAGGGTTCCTAAACCACCTGAAAGATACTTCGGTTTCTCTATGACAGTGGGAGCGAGGATTCCATCATGAGATTATGACCCAACTAGTTTCGAGCTGGCCATCAGGAGTGGGACTCTGTAAGAATGGCTGGATGCTTAGTGATCTGAGATGGAATCCTTATACACCAACAAAGTATGGACTTTGGTTGCTTTATCTGAAGGGTTAAATCCCCATCAGGAGCAAGTATATCTTGAAAAGATTACTTGGTGTATATAGAAAAGTTGAGACTTTCAAAACTATGCTTAAGTCCATCCAGATACTACTTGCCACGGCTACATACCATGATTATGATATCTGGTGGTTGGGTGTCATGACTGCTTTTCTAAATGATGTTTTAGAAGAGAGCGTCTATAAGTACACAGCCAGAGGGCTTCGTAGACAGTGGGAGCAGCGGAAACGTGTGCAAGATGTTTTATGTGATAAAGCAGGCATCGCGGAGTTGGAACGTCTGTTTTGATGTGGTAGTCAAAGAGTTTGACTTCATCAAAATGATAGATGAACCTTGTATATACAAAAAGGTAGTAGAGAGTATGGTGGTGATCTTCGTAGAGTACGTGGATGACATACTCTTGATAGGGAAGGAGTTTCCCATGCTACGATCGGTCAATCTCCGCTTATCACAAGGATTCTCCATATAGGATCAAAATGATACCTCCTATATCTTGGGTTTTGGATCTATGAGATAGGTCTAATTAGATGTTAGGATACTCACTAGTTGTAGTGAGATGGTATCAATCGATCCTGGGAAGAATCACTGGAAAGGTTCCAGGGTGATAAGGATGACTGAATGTCAGTCGCAGGCATTGTCTTTACCCTCAGTGGAGGGAAGGTATGTTGGAAGAGTTCCAAGCTAGATACCGTGACTTACTAGACGATTAAAGACAAGATACATCGTTACCAAGGATGATACTAAAGAGCCAGTCTGGATATATAAGTTCATGAGATGAACTTCGTTCCTACCATTGTGTGACAATGGAGTTGTGGCTTTAGCCAAGGAACCCCCGTCCCATCAGAAATCCAGATATAATTCTTAGGCAGTATCACCTGATCATGGAGATGGTTGATCTCAAGGGAGATCGAGGTTAGGAGAGTAGACATAGAGGATGACAGCGCGGATCCACTCACAAAGGCCTTTTTCCCAGTAGAGACTTTTTATGGGATGGTTGAGTATGAGATACTTCAACAACAGCAAATTGTTAGGTATATGATTCCACAACAGATGGCCCTAGTGCAAGTGGGAGATTGTTAGTTATATGTATGCCCTAGAGGCCATTACTGTATATACGATGTATATTGTAATGGATGCTTGGACATATATAGGGAGGACTTTCTTGCTCGACATGATAGTATGCTATCTGGTTGCACTTTATCTTAACATGTATTCTGATTGTCTCTATGTTACATGTTGATAAAGCCCTTAGGATATGTACTCGACAACTGGGACTATGATAAGATCGGGGCCGCGGTAGTCGACGAGTACATCCTATAACAGTTCCTAGTCGAGGGTGTATCGAGACAGGGCATTGATACACCAGAGTAGACTAGCGTATACGCATCTTGACCCATATGATGGGCGATGGATGATACCATATCCATCGTTGTTTGACATCAAGGATGGTGTACGGGTGCTCAGTAGAGACTGGGTACACTGGACGGACTCGCCGAAAACTCCCAGATGGTATTATACCTCACGTCAGATGGCAGTTCTCCGGTAACACTGGTACATAGTAGTCTGTTGACCCGATATCGTCATAGAGTCTTATGTAATTCCCACTGTGCTTTGATTTCCATCATACCATGTCCAAGAGGGCGTGCAAAAAGGTGGCTTTTGGGTACAGTCCCGAATCACATGGAGGCAATGAGCGATAGGAGGGAATTCGTCTCTCCCGGTATAGGGAGTTGATGTTGTGCTGTGTTCGATTGGCTATAACCGGAAATCCCTAGCCAGGGTTGCTGAGATTTACTGGTAAGTGTTATCAGTAGTTTCTCGAACTGTTATAGACCTCATATCGACACGACTTATCGAGCTACTGGGGTCTGACATTTACCACCCCTAGGCGAGATATGCGACATATCAGACGACGAGACCGGACTGTACGGGAGTGTTACAGATTGGATTCACAGGAGAATAAACATGCTTGCTAGTTGATCTTCTGAGCGCTCAATACCTGGGTGGCTGTTACGTTTAGCTGACCGCTTGCTGCTTGTGGGTGTTTGATATGATCATCACCTACTGCCGGCGTATTGACGATTCTTTAGAGTCCTACACAGAGGTTTCTTGACTCAGGCAAAACGGAGTAGGAGCACATATGTGATATGTGCGGGACCGATGATAATGCGGTATGTGATACCGTATTGGATTCTCACGATATGAGATATCGGCCGGGTATATGAGATATCGGCCGGGTCATCGTATTAGTCGGTTATTTATGAAATAGCCGGATTATCGGATCAAGTATTGATTCGATAATTTAATGTATAATAATATATATGATATATTAAATTACATTAACTAATATTAGCTCACTAAAAGATTCATTTTCTCACTGGATAATACATTGATATATATGCGATATATGTTAATTGTATTATTTTCTATTGTTACAAAATATATTGTATATATTATATATAATATTGTAACATGTTAGGGTTAAAAATTTAACAATGGTTTAGGGTTTAAACTTGGTTAGGGTTTGGATTAGGGTTAGCTTTTGCATGAATCTTCCATGAAGCTTCATGAAGCTTTGACTTTGTGTTTTGCTTGATATTTTGTGAAGATATTATGTTAACCCAATCCAAACCATTAACTCTAGTTAATTCGCTACAAGGGTTAACTCCTTCATGCTTAACCCTTGGTTAGATTTGTAACCACTACAATAATTTATTATTCATCACAAAAGGATTCTATCATCTTCTTCCTTGAGTTCCTTCTTGGAAAAAGCTTTTCTAGCTTTTTGCTAAGTGATGAAAGTGAGTGAGAATATGAAAACAAATGAGAGCAAAAATCCTACTTCATCATCCTCATCTACCCTTGCCCTTTAGATGAGAGTGCTCACTTCATTTAGTGAGTGTTAGCTTGTGTTAATGAAACTTCAAGGTAGATCATCTTTGTTATCTAAGATCGGAAGGAAGCTTGCATCTTTCTCTTCGTGGAGCCTCTCAAGAGTCCGGGACACGATGATCGCAGTGAAGGGACCTCAACACGGAGCTTAAGAAGTGAAGGACCGGATCTACAAAGGTTGTAATCCCTCTCACTTAGTGTTAAAAAGTTTAACATGCTTGTTTTCACCTAAACCCTAGTTTAAAGATCCGGCTTCGAGTTGTTCGGCACGGCTAATTTTTTAATCGGGCATTGTTGATGCCTCGTAGACCCTTGTATGCATACTTAGCAACCCTACACGGACTGTTCGTCTACCGAAACGATCATGATCTGGCCGATGGTCAGCTCTGCGGGAAGGGGACGCTGCTCCTGCTCGCGGTCGGCCTGCCGTTTGTCCCACAAATAGGCGGCGAGGTGCCCCGATCGGATGAGCTCCTCGATGTAGTCCCGGAGTTGCTTACAATCCTCCGTGGCGTGGCCCAGCATCCGGTGGAAAGCGCAGTAAGGGCCCTGGGTTCGCTTCGAGGCCTGACGCGGGATTGGGGGGAACTTGACGAACCCCTCGCCCTAGGCCTCCTCTAGTAACATTGCGAGGGAGGCGTTGAGTGGGGTGTACTCTTGGAACTTCGGGTGATAGGGCTTCTGACGCTCCGGCCTCTCTTCCCGAGCCCTCTTCTTCTGGTCGGACCGGTCTGCTCGAGGGAGATTCGCATTCACCTCGGACTCTAGCTGAACCTCGTACTCGGTCCACGCCTTGACCTCGGCCATGGTCTTAGGCTGTGCCAACGCAAAGGACCACAACCACTCCTTGTGCCTAAGACCATATCTGAGCGCCGTGATGACGGTCTCATCCCGGTGCTCGGGGACATCGAGGAGGGTGTTGTAGAAGTTGGTGATGTAAGCCTTGAACGCCTCCTTGTCCCGGCTCTTAATTGTGAAGAGGTAGTCGACCGTGCGCTTCTGCCGACGGTTCGCAACGAAGTGGCCGAGGAACTGAGTAGCCAGCTCGTCAAAGGTCGAGATTGAGCGAGGCTCGAGTCCTTGGAACCAGTCCCGACCAGAGTGGATGAGGGTGGCTGGGAAGGCCCTGCACTGGGCGGCGTCAGAATGGTCCTGGAAGCTCATCCCCGCGGTGAAAGCATCCAAATGGTCTTTCGGGTCGGTTTTCCCATCGAACAGAGAGACCTTCGGGGGCTTGTTGCGCGAGGAGACTTGGACAGCGAGCAGTCCCTCGGTAAATGGCTTGGTGAGTAAGTCGGCGGCGTACTTAGCCCCGTCGCCCGAGAGGTGACCTTCCCGGGGCATACCCTCGATCTTCTTTTCGAGGGCGTCGAGTCGGCCGTGGTACCCCGAGGACTTGGCGTCTTGTGATCCCTGGCCTATGCTGTGGGAGATCCGCGTCTGGGCGCGGCCCCGGTTCCTCTTGATGAGGTTCCTCAGATCCCCGGGCGAGGTGGCCCTCGAGCCGTCGTGGCGAGCCCCTTCTGTGCGACCCCGTCGAGGGAGGGGGTGTCGATCATGCCTGGGGACTGGTGAGGTGACCGACATCTCCTCGGGGGGGTAAGGGTCGCGGGGAGGCTCGAGCGAGGCGCTCTGGCGGCGGATCTTGGTGTGGAGCTGTGGGGCGCCCAGCGGGCCTCAGAGAGTATCGTCCCGTGAAATCTGTGGCCAAGGGTCGTAGCCTACCGGTGGTCAGCCGTGCCGGCGAGGGCAGAGCCTTCTGCGGGCGGAGGAGCGGAGATCTGGGCCCCTGTCCCGACCGTTTGGACGCGGACGAGCGTCTCCACGAGGGATTTTAGCCGATCTATTCAGCTGGCGAGGGCGTTGATGACGGTCAACGGAGGAGGTTCATCCGTGCCTCCGGTGAGGGGGAGGCGGCGGCTGGTACCTGGATCTTCAGGGTGATCGCTTGCCATATGGACGGAGATCGGAAGGCCAACTTTGTTTTTTTGTGGAGTTTATTTCCCACAGACGGCGCCAACTGATGGAGTTCCTTTTCGGTTCTCCGTCAGATGTTGTCTTCCGTCGATCTCCCGGTGGATCTTGGAGGTGATCTCCTGTTGCGTGTGGGTCTCAATGGGTTTTGAGGAGATGGTGATTTGAGGAGTTTAGCGTCGAATACCTGCAAGGATGTCCCGGAGTGGTTTGGTACCACCGAGGACCCTCCGACGATCAAGTTAGCACGAGATCCGAGCAGAGTAATGGCTAAGTGGAGTAAAAATGGTTTACTTGACCCCTCTGTGATGGGGGTTTATATAGCGGCGGCAGCGCGCAGCAGCAGGCGCGAGAATCTCGCTGGCCGTTACGCTCCAGACGTCACGCCCGCGTAAAGAGCGGATCGCCCGTAAATGGGGATCGTGATGGCGTGGAACGTGGGATGTTGCCAGCGGAGAATCTGCGCATGGCGAGATTTGCGTAGCGGCGGTTACACCTGTGAGTGGTGGAATTGGTCGGTCGGAGGGACCGAGGAAGATGGCCTCGGCAGGGGAGCTCGGGAACGAGCGGGAGGGCCGAGGAGTCTCGGTCTTGTAGCAGCTCGAGGCAAGCTGAGAGGCCGAGGGGGCCAATTCACGGGGGGTCCCGAGAAGAGCTAGCTTGTGCTTGCAGGTCGGGTACAGGGGTGGCCTGGTCGGCCCCTTTCTTCTGAGTTCTAGGACACGTCATCTGCCACGCGTCCTGATCTTGGAAATCGCCAATATAGAACATCATCAGGAATAAAAAAATGATTTTCAGGATTAAACAATGTGCACTATTAAAAGCAAAATGTATAAAATGAAAACAATATATGTAGTTTTAACTTGTGAAATTTCAATTCACAAACTAATTAATGAACACACACATAATTTTGGAGATAATGATATTTAGAGTGTATGGTAATATCTGCTTGCATATTATCGCTAAGTTATTATGAATACAAGATTAGAGGACTGGCCAGGCTCAACTCATCTTGGACCTGTCCTAATATACAATCCACTACATGTTTTTGGTGCATGCACGTAATATATATTAGCTTTGCATATGCTATTGCTAGCTTTAGCTTTCTCGGTGAATGCATGCCCTGTATGTATATACTATGATAATTACTAAAAGGTTAATGAGATGTGTTCAAACTTCAAAAATGAAAGTTAAAAGGAAAAAAAACAGGAAAAAAAAATTGAAGGCTAATTGGCTGTATGGTGCAGATCTTGTGCATGCTATATTGCACTAGCTAGCAAAATCCTATAGGCACTAAAATCAAAGAAAATTTATCTACTCCCATGAGAAATTGTTGGTAATAGTGGAGACAAGTAATCAAAATATGAACTATTGGTATATCTTAACTGATGGTAGCTTAGATTGGCTTACTAAAAATGGCATATAAAGTTCACCAAAAGTAGTATACGTGTGGAAACGCACTTTAAAGTTGTAGTTGTTACATGCACTTGCACATGTGCATTACTCCCTCTGTGCAAGTGTACTTATCTGTTGGGGGTTTGTCCCTGATTATTTGTAAATTAAATGCTTAGAATTTGCTATAATTTACAAAAAAAACATCATTCTAAACTAATTTATAGCCAGCAATTTAAAATAAATTGATAGTAGTAGCGACTTTGTTAAAATGCTGGAATTAAAATTTTAAAATTATAATAGAAACGACATGAGTAAAATTATGAATCTCAATCCAATCATCACCCCATCGACGGAATCATCTGAGACTTTTGCAATTCAAATGACGTCAGGTATGAAGCATAGCTCCAGAAAGATAAGACAAAGATGTCAACCCTCTCAAAATAAATATCAATTTCCTAAAAACCATGACAAGAAAGAGGCTTGTCATAGTCTTAGTTGACCAGCTGGCATCCGCCATATTCTTATAAATTATGGAGAAACCTAAAAGAAGAGTGAAAGATGATATAATCTCTCTCTCTCTCTCTCTCTCTCTCTCTCTATATATATATATATATATATATATATTGGTGTTTTTCGTTAGCCCCCAATATACTTCAATATTTTTTTGTCTCCTCTATAATTAGTATTTACATGTAGCCCGATATATATTGGTGTTTTTCGTTAGCCCCCAATATACTTCAATATTTTTTTGTCTCCTCTATAATTAGTATTTACATGTAGCCCGCTATACTTACAGGTTACTCCTGCAGCATCCTTCACTTTTAAAAATTATTTCTCCTCCTCCGTCTCAGCCATCGCCGCCACCGCGCCAACTTCTTTCTCCTCCTCTTCAACACCGCCATCGCCGTCACCACCATCGCCATCGCCTCATTTTGCCTCCTCCTCTTCAACCCATCGCCTCATTTTTCCTCCTCCTCTTCAACACCACCGCCACCGCCGCCGCCATCAATACCATACCCACCACCTCCTTTTTCCTCTTCTTTTTCAACTCACAACCGCCGCCATCATCAAAAATACATCACCGCCGCTATCCTTCTTTCTCCTCCTCCTCCTCCTTCTCTTCAACCCGCCACCGGCGTCGCCTCCATCTTCCTCCTATTTTCAAGACATCGCGGCGGTTATGGGTTGAAGAAGAAGAGGAAGAAAAATGTGGTGGTGATGGTGTCGATGATGGTGGCGGCGGCGGCGGCGGTGTTGAAGAGGAGGGGGTGGAATGAGCTGTTGATGGGTTGAGGCGTTGATGGGTCGAAGAAGAAAAGGGATGGAAAATGGTGGTGGTGTTGACGGTGATGGTGACGGTGGCGGTATTGAAGATGAGGAGAAAGAAGGCGGCGGAGACGGCGGCGATGACCAAGAAGGAGGAAGAGGAATAATAATTTTTAAAAGTGAAGTAGGGGAGCAGCAGGAGTAATTTATAAGTATAGAAAGGCTACAGGTAAATACTAATTATGGGGTGAGACAGAGAAAGTTATTGAAATATGAGAAGGGCTAACGGAAAAAACCATATCCGCTAATGTAAAAATATAGTCAAGAGCAAAATGGAACATATACCCATCAGCCATGATGTCACGACCCGAAAGAGCACGTGACTTGCCCTTGAACCATATGAAGTCTATAGGACCCCATCTGATCCAAGTAAGCCAAAAGCCCAGAAATCTAAAACCATTTTAAGAGTAAGTAAAGAAAACTGGTTTTTAAAGAAGTGAAGGAAAACATGTTTGAAGTCAAGCTTTTTAAATAACTAAGCCGAATGTGCATTTTTAAAAGGTAAAGTCTTTTCTAAAAATTTCGGCAGAGTTTCTTTTGTAAATACTGGCCCCGAACGGGGTACAACAAGCACAACATATATACAATGATAAAAGGCATCCCCAAGCGGGAGCTAGCTCTTCGTCAATTGACGGTCACAACCACACATGCAATATAATATACAACGCCGAAAGGCGAGGATCAAATCCAAAAGAAACACAGTAAGCATGAAAACCGCAATACTACTAAGCGCGACTCTAAGGCCAAATAATACATCACTAAAGTCTGAGTCTGAAACAATATACAAATTTGGTTGATGGAAATTCTAGATACAATGAATAATATAAGTACAATGGTGGTTCTTGATGCAAAAGAAACCACCTACCAAATGCAATTCACCCGTAAGGAAGCAATGTGCCAGAAATGCCGAAATGAAACCTGTACGGCAAAACCTGCAAGAACTGTGGCACAACAGGGGTGAGTTGCCAACTCGTGAATAGAAAATATCTACAAGCAGAAACCGAATGCAAGACATAAACCTAGGTCGACAATCAGTAATAAACCTCAAAGAAGAAGCCTGATACATGATAAGGTGGCAAACCAACATCTAAACAGGTATGTAGTGCCAAGTACTCAGGTAATAACATGTCATCAGTATAAGGTATGTCTGCATGAAGTAAATATGATGAAGTATCAAGGATATCAATACACATATATTAGCGTCCCATACCACTAATATTGGTGTAAGGGTATATATAACAGCGCCCTCATACCCTGTTATATATACAAATGAAGTATGATCAATGTAAATCCGGTATGTATATAATCCATGTCTGTATATACATGGAACCCGTCCACCCGTCACCCAATGACAATAAGCATCATGTATGCAATATGAGGATATAAACAAAATCATAGAAAAACATCATGAAACCCGTGCCTAGCATCGACACGTAAATCATCGTCCATATGGGGCTCCGTCTACGGTATCGGCCCTCGGCCCTAGGCAGTACGGGTCAGCCTATATCCTTATCCATATGGGGCTCCGTCTGCGGTATCGGCCCTCGGCCCCGGCAGTACGGGTCAGCCCATATCCATCTCTCAACTCCGGTCGGTATCCTCCAGATATCCGCCGAGCTCAAATACAATCACCGGTAGGTAGTAGTCCCTCTGTCAGGCTCACCGTCTACTACACAGCGAAACCGTTCTCGCCCCGGGATACCATACCGGGTCCACCATGTACCCGCAATCGGCCTCATCCGCCTCCTCGAATCGGGTTTCACATTTCGCTCTCAGCACCGAGAAAACACATGGTGGACGCACTGAAATATCATATCAAGGGTAACCGGGTTTTTAACACAATTATATATTCTCTTTTGAAATACCCACGATTCCCAAATTCAGAAATATCATGGAAACAACATATCTCAATGCGTATAATCAAAACATGATGTATGCGACATGTAAGAAAGATAAGCATATTATAAGTCATGCAACAGTATTACAGTGTAGTGGCATGGCAATTATCGATGATGAAGTATGTGAGCCGGCAAATAGTGTACGTGGAACATACGCATCATCGATAATGGTGCTGGTGTCTTAACAGCATGATAATAATATAGCAATAAACATATGCAAAGCAATGTGAATAGCATGAATATGCGGAAGTCAAATAATCAACACCACCGTGAAGAATCTACTATATAAACTACAGATCTAAGTATCAGGTCAATCAGGAGGGGTATGGAAACCACCTAAGTCTGAGTCGATATATAGATATAATAGTCGGTGATCCCGCCTCAATAATATCGTGAACGATATAGTATATCATATAACATCCTCAAGTCATGAGCGCGGATCTATCATCAATATAGGCTCGTACGGTAAATCGTCGTACGGCATCCCAATAGCTGGGTACGGGTCAACATCACACTATCTCATCACGTCTCAGGTATCACTAACATCATATCACACAATCTGGGGTACAGATCTAAGTCTAGTACAACTGATACCATCTACAAAGTATGAATGCGGGGGTAAACACACATCCCAAGCCCGCAAGAATCACATGTCGTATCCCAAATACGAATCATATCACATCACCGATCTCGCGGCACAAAGCCCAATATCATCGACTCATCTCCAAAGTCATCCAATATCATCATTAACACCGTGTAGGTATAGGTAATATGCAAGGGTGTGCGTGTAGGTGTAATTCTATTCTAGGGTTCGCGACTATGAACTACACTAGTCACTTCTAACCCTACACTATCCATAATACACCTAACTATCATATATAATATAACAACTACGGACTGCGGGGGTGCTATACGCCATCCACCCGACTTCCCCCAGTAGATATAATCTACTCACCTTGCGTCTTCATTTGTGGACGTCGCCACGCGCTTGCTTGTCGTCCCGAAGTCTTCATGGGGTACCTACACATCAAAGTATCGTATATGCGCATTAAAACCTGTAGGGTTTTCTTTAACACCTCTATGAAGGTTTAGAAGCATCATGTATGCTATAACAATAAAATTTTTGAGGTGATAAGCAAACTATACAAAGAATCGAACTAGAATATATGAAGTAACAATTAATAGTATCAAGATTAAGAGTTAAGTTATGCTAAGTGTTGAAACTACAACCTTTGTAGTTCACTTTGGAAGACTCCTAAGCTTTGGAAAGGTCCACTTGATCAACTCCTCGTCCACGACGATCCACCCGAAGCACTTTGCCCTAAGCTTGATGCTTCCTACGATCTTTGGAAATCCTTGAAGCACAACACCCTACACAAGATGGCTAGGGTTGTGTAGGATGAGGAAGTGGTTGATGTTCTTATTTATTACCTTTTCTTTTCTTTTTCTAACTCTTTTTAACTATTAAAAGAGAGCTAGGGTTTGAGGAAGAAGAAGAACTCTCACTCTTTTTCTTTTTCTAAGATAATGATAATGTAAAAAGATAATGAGAGAGAGTGAGAGATCTTATCATAACTTTAACCATAGTAGAATAATAATCTAGATATTTCATCTAAGGTTAAATGGCAAAAGGAATGGAAACTATGGTTGAGTTAAAGAAGTGTGTAGATGAGTGTGGAAGAAATGACTCATTAACCATTCTTTTTGCCTTTAAACTTTAATGAAAAATCTAAACATTATCATGTCTACAATATGATTCTTATATTGCCTTCCTCTTTGTATCAACAACCATGATACATTTTATGCATTTATGTATGTGTGCACATCATCATGTACATATGCATCCATGTATCCAAAATAAGAAAAGGATTTAAATAAATAATATAAAAGCCAATATTAAATCAACACTTGATTTAATAAATCCATCATATCTCATATGACCCGACTAATATTAAATGCCCGATTAAAATATAGTATCATATACTAGAATTTAATCGAGGCTCCGCGCATATCTCATATGTGCACCACTTCGTTTCGCCAGAGCCGAGAAACTTCTATATGGGACTCTAAGACTCGTCAATACGCCAGCAGTAGATGATGATCATATCAAACACCTACAAGCCGCAAGCGGTCAGCTAAACGTAACGGCCACCCGGGTATTGAGCGATCAGAATAAGAACAAGCGAACCTGTCAAAACTCCTGTCAATCCATCTGGCAACACTAACCGTACAGTCCGGTCTCTTCGTCAGATATGCTGCATATCGAGTCTAGGGATGGAATCGTCGACCCCAATAACTCAATAAGTCATGCCGGTATATGGTCTATAACAGATCGAGAAACTTACTGATAACACTTATCAGTAATATCTCAGCAGCCCTGGCCAGGGACTTCCCGTTATAGCCAATCGTGCACAGCACAGCATCAACCCCCAATACCGGGAGAGACGAAACCCCTCCTATCGCTCACTGCCTCCACATGCCTCGAGACTATACCCAAAATCCACCTGTTTGTACGACTCAGTAGAGCCGCAGTAGGGTGGAGATCAAAGTACAGTGGGAGGACACACAAGACTCTATGACGATCTCGGGTCTACAGACTAACCTGTACCAGTGTCACCTGAGAACTGCTATCCGACGTATGATATAATACCATATAGGAGTTCTCGGTGAGTCCGTTCAGTGTACCCAGTCTCACTGAGCACCCGTATACTATCTTCGGTGTCAACACACCAGACGGATATGGGATCATCCATCGCCCATCATATGGAACAAGAATGGTATACGCTAGTCTAAGCTGGAATATCGATGCCCTGTCTCGATATACCTACGACTAGGAACATTTCAAGGATATGCTTATAAACTACAGATGTCCCACTAGTATGATCCGCATCATAATTCCAGTAGTTAAGCCAATATCCTTAGGGCTTTATCAACATGTACCAAATGAATATAAACATAATCAAGTGAACATATGATAAAGTAAAACCAGATAGCATACTATCATTTTGAGCAAGACTGTCACCCGAATATATATATATATACACATCAGTACATACACTATCTCATAATGGCCTCTAGGGCATACATATATCCAACAATCTCCCACTTGCACTAAGGCCAGTTATTGGCATATCTCATACCTAACATCTTAAAAAGTCGCTCATGCTGCGGTTGAGGGAGGGCCTTGGTGAATGGATCCGCAGCGTTGTCCTTTGTGTCTACTCTCTTAATCTCGATCTCGCGGCGATCAACTATCTCCCGGATCACATGATATCTCCTCAGGATGTGTCTGGACTTCTGATGGGACCTGGGCTCTTTGGCCAACGCCATAGCCCCATTATTGTCACAATACAGAGGTATTGGATCAATAATGGTTGGAATTACTCCTAGCTCCGCGATGAATTTTCTCATCCAGACAGCTTCCTTGGCAGCATCATTTGCAGCAATATATTCAGCTTCCATCGTTGAGTCTGCAACGGTATCCTGTTTGGAACTCTTCCAACTCACCGTCCCTCCATTGAGGGTAAATGCAAACCCTGAGATAGACTTGCTGTCATCCTTGTCACTCTGGAAGCTCGAATCGGTAAAGGCCTCCATTTGGAGATCTCCATTACCATACACCAAGAACAATTCTTTAGTCCTTCGCAAGTACTTAAGAATGTTCTTTACAGCAATCCAGTGATTCTCCCCTGGGTTAGATTGATACCTGCTTACTACACTAAGTGCATAAGCAACATCAGGGCGTGTACATAACATCGCATACATTATCGATCCTACTGCCGAAGCATAGGGAATAATGCTCATGCGAGCTCTCTCTATATCAGACTTTGGGTAATCGTCTTTTGAGAGAGTGACTCCATGGCAAGCGGGTAAGGCACCCCGGTTGGAGTCTTCCATACTAAATCTCTTTAGGATGGTGTTTATGTACTTGGTTTGGGACAATCCCAATAACCGTTTGGATCTATCCCTATAGATCCGTATACCCAATATGTATGTGGCATCTCCCAGGTCCTTCATGGAGAACCTTTGTGATAAGAATGATTTGACCGACTGTAGCATAGGAATGTCATTTCCTATCAGAAGTATGTCATCTACGTACAATACGAGGATTGCGACATTTCTTCCTACAGTCTTCTTATAAACACAAGGTTCATCTGGATTTTTGATGAAATCAAACTCTTTGATAGCATCATCAAAACAGATGTTCCAACTCCGTGATGCCTGCTTTAATCCATAAATGGATTTAAGTAACTTACATGCTTTACCGCTGCTCCCACTATCAATGAATCCCTCTGGTTGATCCATATAAACGCATTCCTCTAAATCACCATTTAGGAATGCAGTTTTAACGTCCATCTGCCAGATTTCATAGTCGTAGTGAGCAGCAATAGCGAGTAGGATCCGAATGGATTTAAGCATGGCTACCGGAGAGAAAGTCTCGTCATAGTCCAAGCCTGGTCTTTGACGAAAACCTTTCGCTACCAACCTTGCTTTATAGGTCTCTACCTGTCCATCTACACCGATCTTTCTTTTAAAGATCCATTTGCATCCCACAGGTTTTATCCCGGAGGGTACATCTTCCAAAGTCCATACTTTGTTGGTATACATGGACTCCATTTCGGATCTCATGGCATCCAGCCAATTCACAGAGTCACCACTCGTGATAGCCTGATGAAAACTGGAAGGATCATCATCATCCATGATGCAGTCTTCTCTATCACCATCAATGAGAAAACCGTAGTATCTCTCCGGTGGGCGAGAAATCCTACCAGATCTACGGAGTGGCTGAGGTTCATTAGATTCTGTTATAACTTCAGGTTCAGCCAAGTTGTCATCTGTAATTTGTGTTTCTAGAACTTCTTCTAGATCTACCACATTGCCATTTGTATTGTTTGAAAAAATCTCATCTTCTAAAAAGGTGGCATACTGAGAAACAAACACTTTTTGTTCCTCTTTGTGGTAAAAAAGATACCCAAACGAATGTTTAGGATATCCTACAAATATACATTTGACTGATCGTGTCTCGAGTTTGTCTGGATTCTGCTTTTTAACAAAAGCCGGACAACCCCAAATCTTAACTCTTTTAAGAGATGGTTTCTTCCCATGCCATATCTCATATGGAGTGGTAGACTCGGTTTTGGTTGGAACTTTGTTTAACAGAAAAGCTGCTGTTTCCAATGCATGCCCCCAAAACGAGAGAGGTAACTCAGCATCACTCATCATGGATCGTACCATATCTAATAGGGTACGGTTCCTTCGTTCTGACACACCGTTGTGCTGTGGTGTGTAAGGTGGAGTGCGCTGAGAGAGAATCCCATTCTCTTTTAGGAAGTCTAAGAACTCAGTACTTAAGTACTCTCCACCTCGATCTGATCGAAGTATCTTGATACTTTTTCCTGTTTGGTTTTCTACTTCATGTTTATACTCCTTGAATTTCTCGAAAGCTTCAGATTTATGTTTTATCAAATATATATGACCAAATCTTGAGAAATCATCAGTAAAAGTTATGAAGTATGAAAAACCGCCTCTTGCATGTGTAGACATTGGTCCGCATACATCACTATGTATGAGGCCTAGGAGCTCAGTAGCTCTTTCTCCGTGTCCTGTAAACGGGGTTTTGGTCATTTTACCTTTGATACAAGACTGGCAAGTTGCATAAGATTTATACTCAAATGAATTTAAATATCCATCTTTATGAAGCTTGTTTAGTCTTGTTTCATTAATATGACCAAGTCTACAATGCCAAAGAAAAGCTTCATTTATTTCTGAAAATTTCCTTTTATTTTTGTGTTGTATGTTGAAAACTGTGTGTTGATTAAGGACGTATATCCCGTTATTTAATGTACCACAACCAATCAACTCTTGATTCAGTTTAATGTTCATAACATTGTGTTGCACAGCAAAATGATATCCTTCATTGTCTAACAAGGAAACTGATATAATATTACAAAGCATAGTTGGTACAAAATAACACGGGTTCAAAACCAATATACAACCCGAAGGTAAACCTAGGTGATACTCTCCTACTGAAACTGCATTTACATTGGAACCATTTCCAACTTGGAGAGTATGATCACCTGTCTTCAGAACTCTGCTATTTCTCAACGCCTGCACAGAATTGCAAATATGAGAACCTGAACCGGTATCCAATACCCAGGATGCAGAATTAATAGAAAAACAGTTTTCAATTACGAACACACCTGAGGCTGAAGCATCATCATGCTTCTTCTTGAGTGCTAGGTACTCGATACAGTTCCTCTTCCAGTGTCCCGTTTTCTTGCAATGGAAACATTCGCCTTTCTCTGATGCCCCAACCTTGGACTTGCCTTTTCCCTTCACCTTTTTGACTCCACCCTTAGGTTTGGTGGGTTTCTTCTTCATCTTTCCCTTGGCCTTAGCCTTTGGGTAAGATGAGGAGGATTGCCCAACAGACATAACGGGAGTCTTCACTGACTTCAGTGTGCTCTCTGCACTCCTTAACATATTAAGGAGTTCAGGCAGTTCCTTCTCCATGTTGTGCATGTTGAAGTTAACGATGAACTGAGCAAAGGTGGAGGGGAGAGACTGTAGAATGATATCTGTATACTGTTCATTGTCCATTGTCCACCCAAGGTCCTCAAGCTCTTCTATGAGAGCTATCATTTTTAGAACATGGTCTCCTACTGATGTGCCAGCGGTCATGCGCATCTGAAACAATTTCTTAGACGCTTCGTATCTTAATACGCGAGATTGCTCTCCATACAACTCTTTTGTATGGAGGAATATGGCTTGTACGTCCATATTCTCGTGCTGCTTCTGATGTGTGTTATCCATCGATGCAAGCGCGAGGCATTTTGCCGTGGCACAGTCAGTGTCCCAGGTTTTGCGGATTTCCCTATCCGCAACTGAAGGTTTAGGACCTGGGGGGCAAGGCTGGTGCGGTAAGGACATATGATACTTTATCATAAGTCAAGGCTATGTTTAAATTCCTCAGCCAGTCTTTATAGTTTGTCCCATTCAGCTTGTTTTTGTCTAATAGAAGCTTAAGTCCTGTCATGGGTATCTGCCATTAAGAGAGAGAAAAGAATACACTTAGCGAATGCTCTTGCAAAGATCAGATTGGTTATTATCTTGTCTAATCGATGTCTCCCACTGTTTTTTATCAAATTTTCTTTAAAACCTTTTAAAAAGAAAACTAGCCGGGATTAATTACAATCTACAACTTCGCCAACCTCTCAGCCAGGCCAGTGCCGGTACTTGAGGGAGGTTCCCCGTGCTTTCGCACGGACCTAATTAAAGTAAACCTCGTCTTCCCAGAGGCGTAGCCCCTTTTAGCACCTTTCTAGACACCTACCGAGTCAGCTAATTGTAAAGTGCAAAATTCTCCCGGGAGCAACATTTGCAAGCAGTGGGATCGGGATCCTATTATCATATAGTAGGTATACAATCTCATTGTAATTTTCAACTCTTGAAATTCCCGATATAATTTTTACCCCTAGTACTTATGACCTTAACTAGAGTCAACATATCATAAGTACTAGTCAAGTTCTTCCCGTCATTTCGTGATTAATTAGACCCACTCATATGACCCTTAACTAAAGTCAACATAATCATATGAATGTCCTAATTATTCAGCATCATATGCAGTGTAGGAAGACATCACTCAGCTACCGTACACTGCGCCTTAACTAAAGTCAAAATACGCAGCACGAATACTAAGTACTCTACTTCCTAAAATGACGGAGGGTTGCGGATAGTTTTTAGAAAAACTTTTGACGCTTTGAACTTGATATCGTTGTAGAATCTAATGAGTTTAAAAGGAGTGGCTTAAGCTCCGCATTTTGAAACTTGCTTTTTTTTTTTCTTACAAAAAGGCCGAGTGTGTTTAAAATCTGATTCTACAACATCTTTTTAGGTTCATTTATCTTTTACATTAATCTCATTAATGTAGTCCCATCATTTAAATCCTAAGCCATTACAGAGAGAAACGAAAATATGCATTAAAAGATCACATCAGATAATAAAAGCAGCAGAAGCACATAAAGGATATCTAGGAGGTCCGTATTTTATATTTAGCCAGCAATAAAAATACGGATTCCACGGTCGCGATGAATAGCCAAGCCCACATCCCTAGACCCCTACGAGAGCGGCAAGCGACCCTACCAATTCTGGAGTTTAGGAGACCCGGTCTCGACTCCTCGAGATGGCCTCCCACTGAACCCAAGAACCCGGTCACTTGTGCCCTCCACCTTGGGTCTATCCTAATGCGGAAAAGTAAATAATATACAACACTGGTGACAACAACCTCACCCCGGAAGTGTCCCAAATAAAAGAATATTACATACAAATTAATATTACATGAATTGAAAGAATACTCTCATCTCACATAAAAAGAAAACCCCCGGCTATTCATTGCGACAATCCTGCATATCAAATCTCATTCGACACAGAGAAATAAAAAGGAAATATACAACAATTGGAATCTTTAACCGCCTTTAGACAACACAAATCCGGAATATCACATATACAAGATTTCATGCCTAAATAATGTAAAGCTCGCATTTGGGTCTCATTCAAGAAAACACCTTTTCAAAACAAACCGGATAATTCAACAAGATTTCCGTTATTCCCGAGACCGAATTGCTAGATTTACACGCAACAAACAAATTTGTAGATTTCAATTATTGTAACACATACTATTAAACTAAGCGACGTTGGAACATCGGATCAAACACATTAAACAACCAGAAACTGCTCTGTAATCTCAACACCTGGGCCGATTCTAAATATACCAGTAACACCAGAAAACACATACGGGCCAGCACAAGAAAAATGGGCCCATAATTCAACTATACCGCCGCGGAACCGCCGCAACAAGCCACTCTTGGCCGCGGTTCCGCGGTTGAATAGGTGAATTAGGGCATCGTTTTTCTTGTGGGTCCATACAATTTCCTGCTCTGTTTTTTACATATTTTTAATTTGAAAAATACCAGGTTTTTAAAAAATTTCCAGAGAGCACTTTTCGGGTGTCGGTTTTCGTCCGTTCGATGTTTTCAACGTCGTTTAGGCTACTACAAAGCTCTAGCTTGGCTCTGATACCATGTAGGGTTTTCTTTAACACCTCTATGAAGGTTTAGAAGCATCATGTATGCTATAACAATAAAATTTTTGAGGTGATAAGCAAACTATACAAAGAATCGAACTAGAATATATGAAGTAACAATTAATAGTATCAAGATTAAGAGTTAAGTTATGCTAAGTGTTGAAACTACAACCTTTGTAGTTCACTTTGGAAGACTCCTAAGCTTTGGAAAGGTCCACTTGATTAACTCCTCGTCCACGACGATCCACCCGAAGCACTTTGCCCTAAGCTTGATGCTTCCTACGATCTTTGGAAATCCTTGAAGCACAACACCCTACACAAGATGGCTAGGGTTGTGTAGGATGAGGAAGTGGTTGATGTTCTTATTTATTACCTTTTCTTTTCTTTTTCTAACTCTTTTTAACTATTAAAAGAGAGCTAGGGTTTGAGGAAGAAGAAGAACTCTCACTCTTTTTCTTTTTCTAAGATAATGATAATGTAAAAAGATAATGAGAGAGAGTGAGAGATCTTATCATAACTTTAACCATAGTAGAATAATAATCTAGATATTTCATCTAAGGTTAAATGGCAAAAGGAATGGAAACTATGGTTGAGTTAAAGAAGTGTGTAGATGAGTGTGGAAGAAATGACTCATTAACCATTCTTTTTGCCTTTAAACTTTAATGAAAAATCTAAACATTATCATGTCTACAATATGATTCTTATATTGCCTTCCTCTTTGTATCAACAACCATGATACATTTTATGCATGTATGTATGTGTGCACATCATCATGTACATATACATCCATGTATCCAAAATAAGAAAAGGATTTAAATAAATAATATAAAAGCCAATATTAAATCAACACTTGATTTAATAAATCCATCATATCTCATATGACCCGACTAATATTAAATGCCCGATTAAAATATAGTATCATATACTAGAATTTAATCGAGGCTCCGCGCATATCTCATATGTGCACCACTTCGTTTCGCCAGAGCCGAGAAACTTCTATGTGGGACTCTAAGACTCGTCAATACGCCAGCAGTAGATGATGATCATATCAAACACCTACAAGCCGCAAGCGGTCAGCTAAACGTAACGGCCACCCGGGTATTGAGCGATCAGAATAAGAACAAGCGAACCTGTCAAAACTCCTGTCAATCCATCTGGCAACACTAACCGTACAGTCCGGTCTCTTCGTCAGATATGCTGCATATCGAGTCTAGGGATGGAATCGTCGACCCCAATAACTCAATAAGTCATGCCGGTATATGGTCTATAACAGATCGAGAAACTTACTGATAACACTTATCAGTAATATCTCAGCAGCCCTGGCCAGGGACTTCCCGTTATAGCCAATCGTGCACAGCACAGCATCAACCCCCAATACCGGGAGAGACGAAACCCCTCCTATCGCTCACTGCCTCCACATGCCTCGAGACTATACCCAAAATCCACCTGTTTGTACGACTCAGTAGAGCCGCAGTAGGGTGGAGATCAAAGTACAGTGGGAGGACACACAAGACTCTATGACGATCTCGGGTCTACAGACTAACCTGTACAAGTGTCACCTGAGAACTGCTATCCGACGTATGATATAATACCATATAGGAGTTCTCGGTGAGTCTGTTCAGTGTACCCAGTCTCACTGAGCACCCGTATACTATCTTCGGTGTCAACACACCAGACGGATATGGGATCATCCATCGCCCATCATATAGAACAAGAATGGTATACGCTAGTCTAAGCTGGAATATCGATGCCCTGTCTCGATATACCTACGACTAGGAACATTTCAAGGATATGCTTATAAACTACAGATGTCCCACTAGTATGATCCGCATCATAATTCCAGTAGTTAAGCCAATATCCTTAGGGCTTTATCAACATGTACCAAATGAATATAAACATGATCAAGTGAACATATGATAAAGTAAAACCAGATAGCATACTATCATTTTGAGCAAGACTGTCACCCGAATATATATATATATACACATCAGTACATACACTATCTCATAATGGCCTCTAGGGCATACATATATCCAACAAAACCAAATCAAAGCTAACACGGCACACGAAACCCAAAACGATACGACAAGAGGCCTATAGGTTAGAACCTATGGCACGCCTTCAAAACCATCAATAAATCCTCTATATCGTCGTATAAACGCCAAATAGTCGAGGTAAAACACAAGACACAAATTCAGACTTAAGGATACGGAATACGGAAACACGAATCCAAAACAGCAACTTAGGAATTATGTTCCAGATTTCACCCTAGGTCCAATTAGACAATTCTATGTATACCAGGGGCCTAATGTACAGATAAGGGAACACCAAAACCAAAACGAGCCAATTCCATCATGGTCTGGCCGCAATTTGCGGCCAGAATGGAGGAATTTGCGTCCTGGAAGTGGAAGTAGGGGCTAGGGTTCTGGTGGTAGCTTCCTGGGTGCCTGCACATGTCACTGTCCAATCAATTTTAATTTAGGATATCTCGGGTGATAGCAGATTCGATACAACCTTCACAGATTTCACAAATTCCCCGATATCGGTTTCTAAAATCCGTATTCTGGGTTAAAGCTTCGGGTTAGGGTCTCCATTCCAGCACTAGGGTGTTTATAAAACCTCTACTGAGCTCAATTTCACAGTACAACACAAAATTCCCCCCAAACCCTAACTTGGTTTTTCCCATGTTCACAAAATTACCCGATATCGATTCAATCTTAACATAGGGTAAAGGAAATGCTATAACTAAGCTAATGGTTCAGAAAAATACCTCATTTGGCAACTCAAGAATATTCTTGAGTTGCCCCTAGTGGCCAAAATCCATGCTTTCTTGGTCCATCATGTAGGTCTTGAGCTTGTGCATCTTTTTAGTGAAATGGGGGTAGGGTTTTGAGTTTGTTTTCATGGTGATTTGAGGAGTTGAAGAGGGAGGGAAGTGAGGGAGGAGCAGCAGCAGGAGAGAGGAGAAGAGGGAGGGAAATGAAGGGAAGAAAAATGGCCAAGTCTTTAGTCAATGGTGCCCATACCTCTCTTTCTCACCAACCTCATTCTTTAATATAAAACCCTTTTCCATTTCTTTTCCTTTTCTTTTCTTTCCTCAAAATTCCTTTCTCACATAAATAGTAACCCCAAAACAACTCATGGCAATAAAAATGTAACACAAGTGTGAAAAAGATTGATATGCGCATGTTTCGCACAAAAATGCTAAAAAAAACAGATTAGCGATTTTTAATCGCGATTAGCACTAAATTAGCATATAACTAATCAATTAAACTTAGAAATGGTATAATTCTCTAATTTACCCTATTTTAGAATTTTCCATAATTTTCCATAATTTTTCCCCATTTATTTGTATTTAATAATTCCAAAATATTAAAATATTCAATAAAATAATATTAAATTATAAAAATTCCCAAAATTAATATTTTATCTTTTTGAAATGTTACAATCTACCCCCCTTAAAGAAATTTGGTCCTCGAATTTAAATTTAAACCCCCAATACTAAAACAATTTCAGTAATAATCCAATTTGTCGGGGCTCCGAAAACATCAATACATAGAGAATATCATAAAAATGTACTGCTCTACTAGAAATCAATCCCCAAAATGCATATATAAGAATATCCTGTGCGTCTGGTGCGCAAGGAGTCAAAATCCATATATGTATCAAACAGGTGTACAAATCAACATCTAGGTGCAACTGGTGTGCACGAAACACCTGTCGTAGGCAACGTGTGTGCCTGACAGTAAAAAAAAATCAGGTGCATGTGACATGCATGAAGAATCCTGATTTAGTGCATCTGGCGTGCACCAAAATCGTATATCAAAACACTAAAGGTGCATGAAAACTAAGCTGGAAGCGTTAATCAAATCACTGTATAAGATAGGTGTGAAATCACAATCAATACCTCGAATGTAATAACTATGCGCAAAATATAAATATCCAGTGGGTGCATGAAACAAATATCATGAAACCCAGTCATCAAAACTAAATCATGCAAACAGAACGCCTAAATTACCGAAATCCAAAATGACGGATACGTGATAATCGAATCACAAAATCACAAATCATAAATACCGTCGTCGGTAGTTCCTCCTTCAAGGTAGAGAAGGAGTCGATGCATCCACTGCTAGAAGCGCAGGATATCTACTTGCCTCTTGCTTACGGTCTGGCGTCCTCTGACTCTGGGTCCTTATCTTCTTTGCGGATTACCTATCTCGCAGTCAATCGGCTCATCGACCCTGTCAGGTGTGCTAACGGGGACGATTCCGTTCTGGCACTTCTCTGGTCACCTCTCGGTTAATCCTCACGACCACTCGTAAGGAAGCATATCACTGGCGTCGGCCTCTGGCTCTCTGAATGCACGTCACACATCTGATCCTGGGTGTAAACATCATTGCAGCAATGTCCTGGAAGGAATCCTGCTCAGGGTCTCTTCCAATCATGCCTATGCCGATCTGTACAGAGGCTGGCTCTCTTGCATAATCTCTTCTCACTCGATAGACATCTGTGTCCCCAGCACAAAATTTTCTCGGAAATTGGTCACATCCCAACGTCTCTGTAAGCATATCAGGTCTCTAGTCTCGACGGGAACTAATGACAGCTCGTCAGCGTCTCGCCCGAACCTATGGTTCCACCTGTCTCTATCGTCGTCCACTATGACGTCACGCCATGCATATCTACGCACTGCACTATTCTCGGCCACGGTCAATCTGAAGTCTCTCACACGGACTCGAAATTGCGTACTCTGTAGCTTCATCATTCTGTTGAAGATGTCAGGCCGAACAGGTCCTCGGGAACACGTCCCAATCATCGGAGGAATACTCAACACTCGTCCGTCCTTGATCAATTCGCAACGCATCTGGTAAGTTCCTTTATCCGAACCTGGTCAACTACCTCGTCGACAATGTCGAACTCTGGCCTGCTGGGTGTGCACAATATGACCACCCCTGGGTCTAGGTCTTCTCGTATCGTTTTCCAGAAAGGTCCTTTCGAGGTTTCTCTCTCAAATCTCTTTCCTGCCGGATTGCCCGGAAGTCATCATCCATCGCTGAAGCAAATTCTTATTCCGGAACGGCTGCATACTTATCGCGCTTCTTTCTGGAAGATATATCCATATACAACGTCTCTGGGTGCGTATCACATCTCTGATGTCAGCGGAGTGGGACGTCATCTCGTCGAAATCTCTTGCGAACTCTTTTCTTCACTCTGCTTCAATGCCGACTGATTCGGACTCGTCTCATCGTGGCTGCATGGACTATGCTCCAACGGCTATACTCGTATCTGGAGTCTCCCAAGCAATGCATCCCATCACATGATATCTGAATGATGTCGAAACATTCGATCGACTCGTCAGAACCTTATAATCCCCCAAGAGATCAACATCTTGAGTACAGTTTAATAGTATCGAGTACATGCCACAGCGTCGGTGGTCCAGCCGTAGAAGGGCAAACCCAAGCCTCACTAATGGCGCCGCGGAACTGCCGCAAACCCTAAGGTTCAAAGGCTTTCACACGGTCATTAAGTCGAGTTAGGGTTTCATTCTTCTAGAGGGTCCATAGAATCACCTGCATGTCTTTCCGTATACTTTAAACTTGGAAAATGGGCTCCTGACACTCGATCGTCTCTATCGACTCTCAACGAACCTGCGTGACGTCGTCTCTAGCTGGAAACAATCTATCTGATGACCTCACATCGGTAAACGAACGAACCACATGTCCTAGTCATTCCTCCTCAGGTGACTAGCAACCGCTATCATCTTTCTAAGTATATGCTCATGCTGCAGTAGCTCCAACCATCTGGGCGATATCTCGTCAATTGCAGCAATAACTGGCTCATTCGCCTGTACGCCGAACAGCGCCTCAATCCTCCAGGAAAGGCGACACATTGGCGGTCATCTCTGAATCGGTCTGCTTTAGATCTGAGTAAGACTCTCCACACTGGAAATCTTCAACTCAACTGGGCCCGCTCCGGTGCATAAATCGGACGAATCACCTTCGTCTCTCAAATCAGGTAGACTAGCTATCATCTGTCTCATATCCGCCTGGAAGCTCCGGCAATCTCAGCTCGTAAGCTTCGGAAGCGGCATCCTGTCAATCTCAGCAACAGCTGGTCCATCTGTCTGCACGGTAGGCGACATCATAATCTCTGAGGTATGCTATACATCAACAGTCCTCTCTCAACTGGCAGCTCTAACAATCGCCCGATCATCCGGTGCAAAACCAAGCACTCGCCTCTACTAGAGGTCACAATCACCAATACTAACTCAAGACGTTCCCATGTCACCAGAAAACACAATGGTCGGCCCTCGTACCAGACGAGCTCGCCCTGACCGTAACCCTAGCAGCAGCCAAACTGCGCTCAAACATGGCGACAGGAACCTCAATCAAGTATCGAAGAGAGCAGATCAATGGCAAGAAAGAGAACAACAGATCCAGAGTGGATACATGATCATAGGAAGGAACAACATCAATGGAGGTATGATCATGAAACTAATAGAATCGGGGATCTCAAATGGATGTATAATCATGGATATAAAGAGAATCACAGATCTCGAAAATATGTACATCCTAAGGTTCCTTAAGCGGAGTGGCGTGTCGTAAGTATGCCGCGGAACATACCAACGGTACGTCACTTTACTTTAGTCACCTATTCCATCAACCAAGGGTCATCCTACACGACGAAAGTTCGGGTCTAATACCCCCTCGACTAAGTCTAAGTTCCGTAAGGTCAAGCCTAAGTTCCGTATATATATATAAACGCCCTAGGCTCACATAGTCAAACTTAGACTCGAACCAAGGTCAACCTAGCGCTCTGATACCAACTTTGTCACGACCCGAAAGAGTACGTGACTGGCCCTTGAACCATATGAAGTCTATAGGACCCCATCTGATCCAAGTAAGCCAAAAGCCCAGAAATCTAAAACCATTTTAAGAGTAAGTAAAGAAAACTGGTTTTTAAAGAAGTGAAGGAAAACATGTTTGAAGTCAAGGTTTTTAAATAACTAAGCCGAATGTGCATTTTTAAAAGGTAAAGTCTTTTCTAAAAATTTCGGCAGAGTTTCTTTTGTAAATACTGGCCCCGAACGGGGTACAACAAGCACAACATATATACAATGATAAAAGGCATCCCCAAGCGGGAGCTAGCTCTTCGTCAATTGACGGTCACAACCACACATGCAATATAATATACAACGCCGAAAGGCGAGGATCAAATCCAAAAGAAACACAGTAAGCATGAAAACCGCAATACTACTAAGCGCGACTCTAAGGCCAAATAATACATCACTAAAGTCTGAGTCTGAAACAATATACAAATTTGGTTGATGGAAATTCTAGATACAATGAATAATATAAGTACAATGGTGGTTCTTGATGCAAAAGAAACCACCTACCAAATGCAATTCACCCGCAAGGAAGCCATGTGCCAGAAATGCCGCAATGAAACCTGTACGGCAAAACCTGCAAGAACTGTGGCACAACGGGGGTGAGTTGCCAACTCGTGAATAGAAAATATCTACAAGCAGAAACCGAATGCAAGACATAAACCTAGGTCGACAATCAGTAATAAACCTCAAAGAAGAAGCCTGATACATGATAAGGTGGCAAAGCAACATCTAAACAGGTATGTAGTGTCAAGTACTCAGGTAATAACATGTCATCAGTATAAGGTATGTCTGCATGAAGTAAATATGATGAAGTATCAAGGATATCAATACACATATATTAGCGTCCTATACCACTAATATTGGTGTAAGGGTATATATAGCAGCGCCCTCATACCCTGTTATATATACAAATGAAGTATGATCAATGTAAATCCAGTATGTATATAATCCATGTCTGTATATACGTGGAACCCGTCCACCCGTCACCCAATGACAATAAACATCATGTATGCAATATGAGGATATAAACAAAATCATAGAAAAACATCATGAAACCCGTGCCTAGCATCGACACGTAAATCATCGTCCATATGGGGCTCCGTCTACGGTATCGGCCCTCGGCCCTCGGCATTACGGGTCAGCCCATATCCTCATCCATATGGGGCTCCGTCTGCGGTATCGGCCCTCGGCCCCGGCAGTACGGGTCAGCCCATATCCATCTCTCAACTCCGGTCGGTATCCTCCAGATATCCTCCGAGCTCAAATACAATCACCGGTAGGTAGTAGTCCCTCTGCCAGGCTCACCGTCTACTACACAGCGAAACCGTTCTCGCCCCGGGGAACCATACCGGGTCCACCATGTACCCGCAATCGGCCTCATCCGTCTCCTCGAATCGGGTTTCACATGTCGCTCTCAGCACCGAGAAAACACATGGTGGACGCACTGAAATATCATATCAAGGGTAACCGGGTTTTTAACACAATTATATATTCTCTTTTGAAATACCCACGGTTCCCAAATCCAGAAATATCATGGAAACAACATATCTCAATGCGTATAATCAAAACATGATGTATGCGACATGTAAGAAAGATAAGCATATCATAAGTCATGCAACAGTATTACAGTGTAGTGGCATGGCAATTATCGATGATGAAGTGTGTGAGCCGGCAAATAGTGTACGTGGAACATACGCATCATCGATAATGGTGCTGGTGTCCTAACAGCATGATAATAATATAGCAATAAACATATGCAAAGCAATGTGAATAGCATGAATATGCGGAAATCAAATAATCAACACCACCGTGAAGAATCTACTATGTAAACTACAGATCTAAGTATCAGGTCAATCAGGAGGGGTATGGAAACCACCTAAGTCTGAGTCGATATATAGATATAATAGTCGGTGATCCCGCCTCAACAATATCGTGAACGATATAGTATATCATATAACATCCTTAAGTCATGAGCGCGGATCTATCATCAATATAGGCTCGTACGGTAAATCGTCGTACGGCATCCCAATAGCTGGGTACGGGTCAACATCACACTATCTCATCACGTCTCAGGTATCACTAACATCATATCACACAATCTGGGGTACAGATCTAAGTCTAGTACAACTAATACCATCTACAAAGTATGAATGCGGGGGTAAACACACATCCCAAGCCCGCAAGAATCACATGTCGTATCCCAAATACGAATAATATCACATCACCGATCTCGCGGCACAAAGCCCAATATCATCGACTCATCTCCAAAGTCATCCAATATCATCATTAACACCGTGTAGGTATAGGTAATATGCAAGGGTGTGCGTGTAGGTGTAATTCTATTCTAGGGTTCGCGACTATGAACTACACTAGTCACTTCTAACCCTACACTATCCGTAATACACCTAACCATCATATATAATATAACAACTACGGACTGCGGTGGTGCTATACGCCATCCACCCGACTTCCCCCAGTAGATATAATCTACTCACCTTGCGTCTTCATTTGTGGACGTCGCCACGCGCTTGCTTGTCGTCCCGAAGTCTTCATGGGGTACCTACACATCAAAGTATCGTATATGCGCATTAAAACCAAATCAAAACTAACACGGCACACGAAACCCAAAACGATACGACAAGAGGCCTATAGGTTAGAACCTATGGCACGCCTTCAAAACCATCAATAAATCCTCTATATCGTCGTATAAACGCCAAATAGTTGAGGTAAAACACAAGACACAAATTCAGACTTAAGGATACGGAATACGGAAACACGAATCCAAAACAGCAACTTAGGAATTATGTTTCAGATTTCACCCTAGGTCCAATTAGACAATTCTATATATACCAGGGGCCTAATGTACAGATAAGGGAACACCAAAACCAAAACGAGCCAATTCCATCATGGTCTGGCCGCAATTTGCGGCCAGAATGGAGGAATTTGCGTCCTGGAAGTGGAAGTAGGGGCTAGGGTTCTGGTGGTAGCTTCCTGGGTGCCTGCACATGTCACTGTCCAATCAATTTTAATTTAGGATATCTCGGGTGATAGCAGATTCGATACAACCTTCACAGATTTCACAAATTCCCCGATATCGGTTTCTAAAATCCGTATTCTGGGTTAAAGCTTCGGGTTAGGGTCTCCATTCCAGCACTAGGGTGTTTATAAAACCTCTACTGAGCTCAATTTCACAGTACAACACAAAATTCCCCCCAAACCCTAACTTGGTTTTTCCCATGTTCACAAAATTACCCGATATCGATTCAATCTTAACATAGGGTAAAGGAAATGCTATAACTAAGCTAATGGTTCAGAAAAATACCTCATTTGGCAACTCAAGAATATTCTTGAGTTGCCCCTAGTGGCCAAAATCCATGCTTTCTTGGTCCATCATGTAGGTCTTGAGCTTGTGCATCTTTTTAGTGAAATGGGGGTAGGGTTTTGAGTTTGTTTTCATGGTGATTTGAGGAGTTGAAGAGGGAAGGAAGTGAGGGAGGAGCAGCAGCAGGAGAGAGGAGAAGAGGGAGGGAAATGAAGGGAAGAAAAATGGCTAAGTCTTTAGTCAATGGTGCCCATACCTCTCTTTCTCACCAACCTCATTCTTTAATATAAAACCCTTTTCCATTTCTTTTCCTTTTCTTTTCTTTCCTCAAAATTCCTTTCTCACATAAATAGTAACCCCAAAACAACTCATGGCAATAAAAATGTAACACAAGTGTGAAAAAGAATGATATGTGCATGTTTCGCACAAAAATGCTAAAAAAACCGATTAGCGATTTTTAATCGCGATTAGCACTAAATTAGCATATAACTAATCAATTAAACTTAGAAATGGTACAATTCTCTAATTTACCCTATTTTAGAATTTTCCATAATTTTTCCCTATTTATTTGTATTTAATAATTCCAAAATATTAAAATATTCAATAAAATAATATTAAATTATAAAAATTCCCAAAATTAATATTTTATCTTTTTGAAATGTTACACATGACCATCACCATCAATTGCCAATGGCATCCATCTTCCGCTTACTAGCGGCAACCAATAACTGTTTACTATCCTTTGACGCTAATTATCCGGTGACTGCCACCGGCAACTGTCCCCTATCGGCAACAACCTGTCGACAACAACCGCCTATTAGGGACGTCTCCGGCAACCTCCCACTGAAAAATGACCACCCGACAATAATCATTATTGGCAATTGCCAGACACCCTCCGACGATCGTCGTCTGTTGCCGACCATGAACTGCTATCAACTATTGGATATACTGCCCACAAGGCAATTATTGTAATTACAGGTAGGCGATTATGAAATTAAGGGAGGACCTATACAGGTAGAACAATCTTACTCGAAATGATAGTATGCTATATGATTTGTGTTTATCAATGATGTGTATACATTTTATTTATTATTATGTGTCGCTAATATATAATGATGAAGCCCGTAGAATTATAACGTTTCTGAAATCGTTATGCGAATTTTTCCGTTTTAGGGTAAAATAGTCGGTATTTTCCGTTTTAACCCGATTGTGTTCAAATTTCCGTATAAACTTGCCGGCACCTAGTTTAGCTAGAATAAAACTAGTGCGCGGACTTTGGGGGTAAATGGGAAGTTTTGGTTCATATAGAATTTTTCCCTAATAAAATATTATTTTAAGTCGTAAATTATGCACGTAAAATTGGGAAATTTCTTCTATGAGATTTATTGCTAATCAAATCACCAAAAGTGAGTTTAGAACCTTCTTTTTAAATATCTATATTTTTCTTTTGGGCAAAAGGATTTATTTTATAAAAGAAAAGAAAAGAAGGAAAAGGCGGCATATAACATTTAATGAAGCATTTATTGTATTTTTGCTAGAAACTTCTCCATTTTATGCACAAAACTATCCCCCTCACCTCCATGGCCGAGCCCTCTCCCCCATTTCTGCCCTCATATTTTTCTTGATCATTTCTTCTTCTGCTGCTCTCAAAAATTCATCAAAAATCCCAAAAATAATCCCACAAATTCATAAATAAATCATTGCCCATTATTCTTCATCTCTAAATTAGCATGGATCTTCAAGAAAAGTATCATTTTGGAAGGTTAAAGTTGGAGGTTTTTGCTAATTTGTGATCTTGTTTGTGATGTATAAATCATAACCCTAATCTTTTAAATTGTTGCTTAATTCTTAAGCTTGCTTATTTAAGTGTTTAAAATAGCTTTAAAGTTCATGTGTAATTAATTCATGATAATTAATTATGAAATCAAGTTAGGTTTTTGATGTGCTTATGTTGTTAAGCAAGATGTGTAGATTTGGAAAAGTTAAGTATTTTGTGAAAATGATAATTGTTATTTTTCCTAATTGCCTATTAAGCTTAATCGCAAACTAGGTTTTTCTAACTCATTTTTGGGAAAGATTAAAAATATGAAAGTGGTTTGGATAGCTTAGTTAAGCTATTATATGATATTTGAAATCGCTAGAATTGTTAAATTTCTAGACTTGTGCTAAATTGAAAGAAAATGATATAAGCTGCTTACTAACTTTTCGGTAAAATTTGGCGTGGGTTTTAAATGAAATTTGAGATGATGTAAATATTAATACCTACGATATTTATTGTGTTTGTAAATGCGTATTGGTATTATTGGGTTTTAGTGTGGCGGTTTTCATGTATATCGACCCTATTTAGGGTTTCGGCAATGTTTTCCGGTATTTGGATTCTTGGTTTGAGTTTTGGATGTGGTATTTGGTTGTTGGATATTTGTACGTCAACGACAAGTGTAATTGATTGTTTTGCATGTGTAGGCTATAGGTTCTAACCTATGAGCGCACCGCGTGCCGTATTTTGGATTTCGGAATTTAATGTTAATAGCTTTGCGAATTCGTATTGATTGTAGGTACTTTCGCGTGGATTCCGAGACGACGAAGTGCATCGACTACGGCTAAGCGAGGAGTTTAGCAGGTGAGTAGATTTATATCCACCAGGGAAGTCGGGTGGATGGCGTATAGTACCCCCGCAAATAGTGGATTGGAAGATCGTTGATTATTATATCCTGATAAATGTTATGAGACTGACATGATTGTAGAATTGTAAAAGATAATGTGATAGAAGTGGACACTAGTGAACACATTGGCCTAGGAGAATATGAAATGATAAGTGAATCATGATATGTACGATTTTGAAAAGAAACAAGTGTGATGTTCATTTAATGTGTCGTGAGATATTAATGTGATGAACGAGTATACGATGTGATATGATGACTTAGTGTGATATGTCATTATATGGATTCGAGTCGATATGTGATGGTTGATACCTTTGTAGTTCCCTTGATACGAGATTGACATGGTTGTGACCTGAGAGATTGGTATATATTTATTTATGGATAATGATTGCATAATGAGTGATATGTCGTACGAGACTTAGATCTGTACTCCGATATTGTATAGGTTGATAGAATCCATATTCGTTAATGCCGCTGTACGTTAGATTGCCGTACGCGATGACTTTTACCTGTTGATTTATCCATACCCTTGATTAGAGGATGTCGTACGATGGATTGTACCGTACGTGATGTTGTGAGGCTGGATGCCGATTGATAGATTCACCGACTCGGTCTTGTTGATATCTATACCCCATAGCATTTGATTCATTATATGCATTATGCTGCATACATGCTATTCTCATTGCATTTCTTATACCTGTGCTAGTACACCTACACCACTATCGATGATGCGTATGTTCACAGATTTGCCGGCTCACACACTTCTTCATCGATAATTGCTATGTCACTTACACAGTAGAATTGCTATGTCATGCTATGATATACTGCCATGTTCACATCGCTAAACTAGGTTGCAAGATATACTAACATGTACACCCACATACTCTGCTACAGCTACATGTACTTCATGCCCTATATATTGACATGTGATATTGAGACATTGCTTATTGTGCTTATGAGATGCATCATACATACCTGCTTACATGTAGCTACTTAAACCTTGCTACAATTACATGTACATTTCATATGACGCTGCACTTGATTTTGGAGGATTTGGGAACCGCAAGATATATTTTTAAAGCTAGATTCATTTAAAAGAGCGGTTTTCCCTTTATATGCTCATATTGCTATTTTATGTTGCATATATCAGTTTTCATGGATTTCATGCATTGAGATATGGATTTCATGTGATTTATGAATTTGAGAACCGTGGGGGTATTTCAAGAAACTATGTATTGTTTGAAAACCCGGTTTCTCTTGATATGATATTTTGAAGCGTCCACTATGAGATTTTTCGGTTCTGAGATTTGTGATATATACCCAATGCGAGGAGTGAGTGGGCCGTGTGCGGGTACATGGTGGAGCCCGGTACGGTTCCCCTCGGCAAGATGTTCATGGTACAGACGATGAGCCAGGAAGGTGGGCAAGTACCTTTAAGTCTACGCTAGCGCCCCGGCCGTCTACAGACGCCAAATGCGGAACAAAAACTTTTTAACTGGCGCTATCGTATACTTTAACCCGGATCTGCCATTATTGCTAAACTAACAAACTGTAAAGAGTGTAGAAAGGTTATACCGAACGATCCGAGTCCTTCGTTCTTTAACCATCATCCCACGCTCCGTTGTGGCTGCTCTGATCTCGTCGATCTCCGATCTCGTCGTCCAGGTGGCACCACATCAACGATTCTTTAAACGGGCTCCCGCCTCTGACTTGAGGCAACTCGGTCGTCAAGTTTGCCAAAAGAGACGACCAAGAATGATGTAGAGAATGAGTAGATGACTTTGTCTCACTTCGTCCAAGTCCGTGGACAATCGGTAAATGAAGTTGCCGAGGGAATCGGGTGATGGAATGAAATGAGCTGTGAATTCCATACACCCCAAAATCTATCATAATCTTTTCAAGTG
This sequence comes from Agapanthus africanus, assembly GCA_030015575.1. Lineage (NCBI taxonomy): Eukaryota > Viridiplantae > Streptophyta > Magnoliopsida > Asparagales > Amaryllidaceae > Agapanthus > Agapanthus africanus. Next base: position 49,865,257 of record JASDDO010000016.1, on the reverse strand, counting down.
AAACATCAAGTCTGAGAGAGAGAGGAGGGGGGCCGGCCACTTATAGGAGTGGGGGGTGAGTGTAGGAGAGGGGAGAGTAACCTTAAGAACAAATATCATATGTGAACACAAAAGAATATCTTAAGGAAAACAAGAAAGGTTGAAATCAAAGCATGAGTCACAATCCTTGTCACCATTTTCTAGAACCTTATAGAACCTTCTAGAAGAATGACTCACTCTCATCCAAGAAAAGATAAATCCGTCTTTAACCGAATGTTAAAAGACGGCTGATAGAAAACTGGAAACTGGCAACTTCCAAAAGTGATCCCGAAACGACTTTCAGGATAACCCCGTAACTGTATAAATATACCCGCATTTGTATTACGACCGAATACAAATGCAACTGAGACAAAGATATTATACCTACTCAATATAATACTCGGATCTGGCTTAAACCAAAGCCGACCAGTATCATCTACCCGAAAAATAACACGTGCGTAAACTCACGTGCATTTTTCGAACCCTGCCATAAAACCATACGGCCTCTAAAACGTTTCGCCCGAACTTGGGAAACTGTCTGTGGGGAACTCTAATGACTCGTCAGTACCCTGGCAGTGGGTTTAACCACAAACCGTCAACGGCACTAGCTATGCATAACGGCTGCCCATGGACTGACCTCAAGGGATGCCGATGAGCGAACTCATCCGGAAACCCTACTGAGCCTAACAGTGACAATGTATATACAGTCCGGTCCGTTCGTCTATGAGTATCGCATATCTGCCTAGAGGGCTAGTAACGTCAGACCCCCATTAGCAGTATAAGTCGTGTCGGAGTGTAGCCCAATAACACCCTGAGATACTACTGGAGTACCTACCAGTAAATCTCCTGCCATGGCCATGGACTTTGTGTAATGGCTCTCCTAGACACAGCACGATCTCGCCCCCAATACCGGGAGAGACGAATCCCCTGCCGATCCGCTCACGTGCCTCCATGTGGCTCGGGACTGTACCCAAAAGCTACTTGTTTGCACGACTCCTTTGAGCCGTGGTAGGGTAGAAATCAAAGCATAGTGGGAACTCACACGAGACAAATGACGACCTCAGGTCGATGAACTAACCTGTACACATGTCACCAGGGAACTGCTATCTGACGATAGATATAATACTGACTAGCAGATTCCCGGCGAGTCCTGTCCGGTGTACTCATAACCCAATGAGCACCTGTATACATCTTAGGTGATCCAACTGACACCAGTGGCTTGTGAGACCGGCCACCGCCCCTCGTCGGGGTCTCGACTGTACACACTAGTCTACTCCGGAGTATCGATGCCCTGTCTCGAAACTCCCACGACTAGGGACCACAATTAAGGATATGCATATAAACTACCCAACTCTCACGTATATGATCGCCATCATACTGTTGGTAGTAAAGCAAGATCCTAAGGGCTCTATCAAAGTGTAACATGTATTCAGTCACCTGAACATGTACACGACTGATAAAGGCAAACCAGATAGCATACTATCATCTTGAGTAAGACTGTCCTACTGGTATAGGTCCTCCGCAATCATTGCAATCACGTACCTGCGATCCAATAATTGACTATGAGGGCACTATCTCCAACAATCTCCCACTTGCACTCAAGGCTAATTATTGCGATGTCGACTACTCACAACCCGTGTGAAACCGAACATCCAACTCCTCTACTAATCAGTTTCACAAAGCCCGTTTGTAAAACTATTGTGTTCGAGAAATAGCCTCAGTGAGTGGATCCGCCTAGATGTTTCTTTCTATATCTCTCTTAATCTCAAGTTCGCAGAGAAAGCCATCTCCCGAATTGAGTAATACCTGTCTTAGAATATGTCTGGATATCTGATGGGACCTAGTTCATAAATGAACTCCAAATCCAAACTTCTTAGACTGTATCGATCACTGACCTAATCAGTATCCGGCACCATGCCACCCACAGTATCCTCTTGGACCACCTGTCCATAATACTGTCCCTCTTCGTCAGAGGGAAAAACTATAACTCTGACAATCACTCTGTCAACCATGTCACCTTTGAAGCCTGGAATGATAACCGTCTCCCGAAGGAGGCTGCCATTATCAAATCCGTAGAACATGTACTTATGTTCTATAACTGCTTCCTTATGTTTCTCCAGGATTAGATTAATACAAACTTATTGCATCTATTGCAAAAACAACATCTGGTGTGGTACTTGACATCTCATGATTGACTCAGTTGCCTAAGCAAGTGATTTGCCAATCATGCCCATCCCTCTCCCCTTTAGTCTGTAAGACATCTTTAGAGAGGGTGACTCCATCACCTGCAGGTACACCACCATGCTAGTAGTCATCTATTCTAAAAACCATTAGAATACTGTTAAAGTACCTACATTGGGAAACTACCCAAATCCAGATCTAAAACCATAGATCTAGAAACCAGAATGTCAAATATTATATCCATATCCTGTCTGGAGAAACAACTGTGTGACGACCACAGTACAACCGATCGTAGTATAGGAATTTTACTTCCTACTCTGTGTATGTCATCCAGATACCATGACATCACACCCTACTACCTTCTTAACAGATCCATCCCCTATCCTGATTGAAGTCAAACCCATGACTGTCACATCAAAATTAGATGATCTATCTCCGCTATAACTGCTCAAGTCTATAAATAGATATAAGCATCTTGCCCACTATGCTTCCGCTGCTCCCACTGACTACGACAACCCTCCTACCGGGTCTCATAGCCTGGAACAACATTAGTGTCAAGTCTGGGTAGATAAGAACCTCCCTATCACCGTCCTTGAGGCGACTGGAGTACCTCTTGGGTGTCTGAGGTTACCTACCATATCTGCGGAGTGGCTATTGGAATGTCAAACCTGATTGAATGTATAGGTCATATTAAATTTTCCGTAATCGTTCGCGGTTCTGGAATCACTTCCAGTTCTACCATACTCCCACTACTGTTTTCTGAAAAAGATCTATTTTACTAAAACTGTGGCGAGTCAAGAACAATATCACTATTGATCTTCCAAATGGTAGAATATCAACCCTCATCATAGCCAGGGTCAACCCACAAACAGCCACTACAGAAACGTGCCCTGAGTTATCCAGAGTCTAGTTTTAAGCATAAGCTGGACAACTCCCCGTACCTTAATATCTTTTAAGGTACGATCCATTCTATATCCAATACAGAAACTTTGGCACTTATTTAATTGGAATCAGATTCAAATCATGCATGTGTCTCCAGTGCATATCAACTTAATGGAAAGAGGCTAATCAGCATTACTCAACTTAGGAATCCATCCAATTATGAGCAACCTGAAAGAGAAAACACGTTTCTCAAAACCATCACTATCATCTGAATACCAATCATAAGAATCTACATCTTCGATCTCTTTGAAGAATCCCGATACTTGTGACACCTGGTTCTCTACTTTATTCTTATACTCACAGCTTCTCAAAACTTAGACCTTGTATTTCTACGAAACACTTGTCTAAAAACTAGAGAAGTTATAAGTAAACAGAACATAGTACGAGGACCTACCCCTTTGTCCTGATGGACACTGGACAACATGCAATACTCTGTATAAGTCCGCTGAGTTGTAAGCAACTCAAAACCTGTGCGTCGTAGGTTGAAAACTGTACCCTGGCGATTTCCTCAAATATCACCAATTACAACGAATTCCGATATAATGAGGATAATCACCTAATTCCCAATAACTTACTCCCACTCATCATCTGTAAAACCATACAGATATGAGAATGAAACCTGGTAAATACATACCCTTGGAGTAAGTGTCTAATCGGGAAAATAGTTTTTCTTTAACAATGCACTGAAACATGAAAATGTATCGTAGGGGTATCCTGGTATTCATAGTAATGCCTCTTCCATAATCCAATTCATGACTTCAACCGTATATTTTATTGCCATCTCTCCAAATCCCTTTATTTGTCTTTAGTCGTTACCTTCTGTACACCATCGTTAGGCTAAATGGTTTTCTTCCTTCCCTACAGTTCGGCACCAGCCTATGGTTTGGAAGAAGACTATCCAGTAAGCATAATAGGTGTACCCTCCTAAACCAAGGAGTACTCGCATCTTGAGATAAGGTGATGATAAAAGACAACTGAATAATACCTTATTCTTTTAAAGGTGAATTAGGAGTGGCGATGAAGTACGCGGTTTGGTCGTGAATGATATCAGTCGCAATTTACTTTGCACTCTTTCTAATCCCTTTATTTTGTCTTTACATATTACCTTCTGCACACCCTACTTAGGCTAATTGGTTTTCTTCATTCCCTACCTTTCGGCACCAGCCTATGGTTTGGAATAAGACTATCCAATAAGCGTAATAGGTGTACTCTCCTAAACCAAGGAGCTCTCGCAACCTGAGAGAAGGTGATAATAAAAGACAACTGAATAAACCAATTCTATTTCTCCTGAACCTGGATCCATCCTCGAAGAAGTCCCTTCGAGTTCGTATATAACCATACGATGGATTTATCCAATGGAAGTGGATATCCGTAGTAATACGGGTGTTCTGAGAAATGCAAAGGGTAAAAGAAGGAGTGGCAATGACTTATGCAACTCAGACAATCCAAAAGCCAGTATTTTAAGAAGGTTCGGCAACTTGGTCACTGAGTCATAGTCTAGGGTCGGTTAAAGGTCGCTGCCAAGGAGAGAGAGAAAAGAAACACTCTGCGTGCACTCTAACCTAGATCAGAATGGTTATCACTTTATCTAATCCGGAAACCTCCCACTGTCCTGTCAAATTCTCCTCCAAACCAGAAAGAAGAATCAATCGGGATCACCCGAAGAGTAAACCAACTCATCAGTGGGAATCGGGATCCAACTCTCATCGCATGATAACGTGATGGAATGCATCCACGTTACTCATACTCCAGAAGGTATGCGCATACTTGGCAAGTTTCAGTTTCTTTAGAAACTCCCGATATGATTTATGCCCCATGCTCTTATGACCTTGGCGAAAGTCAACAAATCATAAGTCACATGTCAAGTTCTGCCCGTCATTATCTTGTTAATTTGAACCCACCCGTACATACCCTTGACGAAAGCCAACAAGGTAATACGACTGTCCCAAACCAACTCATCTATCTATGCAACAAATGAATACCCAGCAGCTACCAAACACTATGCCTTGACGAAAGCCAACAAACATAGCTTGAATACTACTGACCATCCATAAGAAACGACGGAGGGCTACGACTGGTTTTTGGCGAAAAAACCTTTAGCGTAGTGAACTAGATATCGCTGAAGGAACCTGATAGCTTTTTAAAATATAGTGGCGAAAACCTTTTGCTAAAGAGGTCACTCCCGGTAAAGGGATCTCGGCTCTTTCCTCGTGGAATGAGGTGCAGGATATTCCACTGAATACTGCTATGCAAAGCAACTTGTAATCGAATATTGTGAAGTTATTACCCTGACGCAAAATTCTGCCCAAGGGGTCAGTCCCGATGAAGGGATATCGGCCCTTGCCCCGTCGAATGAGGTGCAGGATATTCCACTGAATACCGCTATGCATAACAAAAGGAAACGTCTTTGCAATAACACTTTTTAAATTTGTTCCAACAACTGTAAACAGGTTTGCTTTACTTTGCATTGATCAGAATCAACGCAGTCCCATCAATCGATCACACCAGAAAAGAACGAAAATAAAATGTACGTATATGCCATCCGCATTCGTTACTGGGTCCCTTCATCACCCGTTAGGTTACTTAACTAACGACAGAGCGGGGACTGGACTAGCGCGGGTGTAAAACATATACAACATCTAATAGTATATAAACCAATATACAATAATCGCTCCAGGCGTGATAATATGCAACATTACAGAAAAGTAATAAGCATCACAGAACAATACAGATAATCTGGGATCCCCGGGTTTCACAGAGCCGCTGCTGAAACCCGACGTTCCCCTGTCGTGTGGATAGCCTGTGCAATGAAACCTAGACCCCTACGGGTGCGACAAGTTACCCGCCAAAACCTGAAGCGAGGCAGCCCCCTACAACATAGTGAATGGACCACCCAGCACTTTCACGGAATCCGGTAATCTTGGGCACCCCTCCTTGGGTCAACCTGTACCCCCTACGAGTGCGGCGAATAGTCTGCCAATTCTAGAGTGGGGCCCCTCTGCCTCTCAAAGCCATGAGATGCGGACCCGTTAGCCCTTCCAGAACCCGGCTATCCGTGCACTCCGTCGCGGGGCAAAACCTAGTACAGTAATGAAAAATAGTACAACAGGTACATCGACCGCAACCTGGTCATGCCCCAAAAGAATATTATACAACAGGCAGTGACGGCAGTCCACATGTTGGACGCTCGTCCCGTAATATCAAATGTACAAATAACCTCAAACTGTACTACTATTGCACACTGCTATCCACCACGACAAATCCGTAACATTACAGCACAACACAGAACATCAACGCGAATGTCACGTTCGCAAACCCGTCTAAAAGAACTATAGCAATCAGACGCGGTTTACCGATCAAATGACATTCCCGGTCGGAGATATAATGTAAGCACTGTAAACTAACACATTTAAATTTCGATCGACTAAATTTCCCGAAGTGGGCCCCACGCAAATCTGTTGTACAGTAAAAAATACTGGGCCCAAAAAAATAGTTCCAGAAACCACAATTTCCCAAGTAGAATCCACAGAAGAAAGATGGTCCACTGATTCACCTAGACGGCCGCGGATCCGCGGCCAAAGCATGGCTTTGGCGGCGGTTCCGCGGTCGTACGGTCGAATCAGTGGGTCGAATTTCTCCTGTGTTCTTTAAAAACCCTGCTTGATTTTCTGGTATGGTCAAAATGACATTTGGACCAGTTTGAAAATTAACAGAAACTTTAAACTTGAAAATTGTAGTTTTTGAAAATCCGTTCGATCGATATTTTAAACACGTTAGCACAAGTTAGTATAGCAAAATGGTGAGGCTCTGATACCACTTTAAGTCTACGCTAGCGCCCCGGCCGTCTACAGACGCCAAATGCGGAACAAAAACTTTTTAACTGGCGCTATCGTATACTTTAACCCGGATCTGCCATTATTGCTAAACTAACAAACTGTAAAGAGTGTAGAAAGGTTATACCGAACGATCCGAGTCCTTCGTTCTTTAACCATCATCCCACGCTCCGTTGCGGCTGCTCCGATCTCGTCGATCTCCGATCTCGTCGTCCAGGTGGCACCACATCAACGATTCTTTAACCGGGCTCCCGCCTCTGACTTGAGGCAACTCGGTCGTCAAGTTTGCCAAAAGAGACGACCAAGAATAATGTAAAGAATGAGTAGATGAATTTGTCTCACTTCGTCCAAGTCCGTGGACGATCGGTAAATGAAGTTGAGGGAATCGGGTGATGGAATGAAATGAGCTGTGAATTCCATACACCCCAAAATCTATCATAATCTTTTCAAGTGAAACATCAAGTCTGAGAGAGAGAGGAGGGGGGCCGGCCACTTATAGGAGTGGGGGGGTGAGTGTAGGAGAGAGGATAGTAAACTTAAGAACAAATATCATATGTGAACACAAAAGAATATCTTAAGGAAAACAAGAAAGGTTGAAATCAAAGCATGAGTCACAATCCTTGTCACCATTTTCTAGAACCTTCTAGAACCTTCTAGAAGAATGATTCACTCTCATCCAAGAAAAGATAAATCCGTCTTTAACCGAATGTTAAAAGACGGCTGATAGAAAACTGGAAACTGGCAACTTCCAAAAGTGATCCCGAAACGACTTTCAGGATAACCACGTAACTGTATAAATATACCCGCATTTGTATTTCGACCGAATACAAATGCAACTGAGACAAAGATATTATACCTACTCAATATAATACTCGGATCCGGCTTAAACCAAAGCCGACCAGTATCATCTGCCCGAAAAATAACACGTGCGTAAACGCACGTGCATTTTCCGAACCCTGCCATAAAACCATACGGCCTCTACAACGTTTCGCCCGAACTTGGGAAACTGTCTGTAGGGAACTCTAATGACTCGTCAGTACCCTAGCAGTGGGTTTAACCACAAACCGTCAGCGGCACTAGCTATGCATAACGGCTGCCCATGGACTGACCTCAAGGGAGGCCGATGAGCGAACTCATCCGGAAACCCTGCTGAGCCTAACAGTGACAATGTATATACAGTCCGGTCCGTTCGTCTATGAGTATCGCATATCTGCCTAGAGGGCTAGTAACGTCAGACCCCCATTAGCAGTATAAGTCGTGTCGGAGTGTAGCCCAATAACACCCTGAGATACTACTGGAGTACCTACCAGTAAATCTCCTGCCATGGCCATGGACTTTGCGTAATGGCTCTCCTAGACACAGCACGATCTCGCCCCCAATACCGGGAGAGACGAATCCCCTGCCGATCCGCTCACGTGCCTCCATGTGGCTCGGGACTTTACCCAAAAGCTACCTGTTTGCACGACTCCTTTGAGCCGTGGTAGGGTAGAAATCAAAGCACAGTGGGAACTCACACGAGACAAATGATGACCTCAGGTCGATGAACTAACCTGTACACATGTCACCAGGGAACTGCTATCTGACGATAGATATAATACTAACTAGCAGATTCCCGGCGAGTCCTGTCCGGTGTACTCATAACCCAATGAGCACCTGTATACATCTTAGGTGATCCAACTGACACCAGTGGCTTGTGAGACCGGCCACCGCCCCTCGTCGGGGTCTCGACTGTACACACTAGTCTACTCCGGAGCATCGATGCCCTGTCTCGAAACTCCCACGACTAGGGACCACAATTAAGGATATGCATATAAACTACCCAACTCTCACATATATGATCGCCATCATACTGTTGGTAGTAAAGCAAGATCCTAAGGGCTCTATCAAAGTGTAACATGTATTCAGTCACCTGAACATGTACACGACTGATAAAGGCAAACCAGATAGCATACTATCATCTTGAGTAAGACTGTCCTACCGGTATAGGTCCTCCGCAATCATTGCAATCACGTACCTGCGATCCAATAATTGACTATGAGGGCACTATCTCCAACAGTACCTACCGGTGATAGTATTTGGACTCGGCGGTTATCGTGGAGATACCGACCGGAGTGATGTACGGACATGACGTCAGGGCCAATTGTGGTGACGGCGCCTGAGTTATGAGGATTTACGTGTCGATGCTAGATACGGGTATTCATGATGTTTCGGGTGTCGGTGATAGACACCCAGGTTTCCATGATTGTGATGTGGCATTGATGGACACACATTCTTTGATATCCTCATATTTACCTGCATATGATTTTATGATATTTACATGCAGGAGTTGTTGTGTCAGTGGTTGACACATGGACGAGATCCACTGCATACATGCATTGATTTTATTGTTGGACGAGATCCACCTGCATATATGCATTGATTCATTGTTGGATGATTATACACTTGCAGTTAGGCATTTATATTGTGTTGGCACATTTGCAGATACGGTCACCCTAGATATCATAGTATTACCTTTATGATATAGTTGACCTAGGAATCGTTGTTTATTTCGATTTCTACCTGTTGATGTTTTCTACTCACGAGTTGGAAACTCACCCTCGTTGTGCCCCAGTTCTTGCAGGTTGTCCGCTCGGATCAGTAGCGGTATTGCTGGCACACATCTTGCTTTCGGGTGTTTTTCTTTGGTAGGTGGTACATGTTGGATCGTGCCCCTCTCGTACTTGTTATTCATATTGTATCTAGTCACTCCATCAAATCAGAAACTAGTAATTGTATATGTTGCAGACTTAAAAGACTTATAGTCGCGAGACTTGAGCGATGGGTTTTTATGTTCGCTTTTGGGGTTGATGTCTTGCTTTACTTTATTTCCTTATGTGGATCTTCGCCGTTGAGCGTCGTATACTTGTTATTTATACTTGTGGTGTTGTTTCCGCCGTTGGGCGTGTTTTTCTCCCGTTTGGGATGCTTTCTTTATATTCCTTGTTGTACCCGTTTTCGGGGCTAGTTTTTACAAAGGAGGTGCTTCCGAAATTTTTATGAAAACTAAGGAAAAGAGTTAAGATAAGTTTAAGGATTTTTACTTAAGTTTCTCAATGTTGTATCAATATTTTCTTTACTTACTTCTGTTTTAAGGTTTAGATTTCTGGGTTGCGGCTTACTTAGGTTACGTTACGCCTGTAGACGTTGCGTAATTTAAGTGCCGGTCACGAGCTAATATTTTGGATCGTGAAAAAGTTGGTATCAGAGCGCTAGGTTTAACCTTAGTTCGAGTCTAGGTTTGACTATGTGGGGTCTAGGGCATATGTATTTTGGAACCTGGGCTTGACCTTACGGAACTTAGACTTGAACAAGGGGGTGTTAGACCCGAACTTTCGTTCCATAGGCTGACCCTGATTGACGGAGTAGGTAGCTTGATTAGAGTGACGTACCGTACGTATGTTTCGCGGCATATTTACGATATGATACTCCACTTAAGTGACCTTAGGATGTACATATCTTGAGACTGGTGATTCTCTTCATTCCTTTGATTTTACATCCTTTGAGATACTTGATTTTATTCGCTTCCATGATCATACTCTCAGTGATTTGACTCTTCCTTATGATTATGTATTCATTTCGGGATCTGTTGACTCTTTCAGCCCTTGATCTTTTTGTCGATACTTGATTGAGGTTCCTGTCACCATGGTTTGAGCACAGATTGAGCTACTGCTGGTGTTGCGGTCAGGGCGAGCTCGTCGTGGACGAGGACTGACCATCGTGTTTTCTGGTGACATGGGAACGTATCGATGTAGTGTTGTGTTGTGACCCATTGTTTTAGACGAGTATGCGGTCTAGTACCGGATGATCGGGCCTTTGTTAGAGGCTGCCTGTTGGGAGAGGACTTTTGATGTACAACGTACCTGAGAGATTGTGATGTCATCTACCGTCCACACAGATGACCCAGCTGTTGCTAAGATTGATGTGATGCCGCTTCCAGAGCTTACGAGCTGAGATCGCCGGAGCTTTCAGGCAGCGAGGCAACAGGTGATAGCTAGTCTATCTTGAGTTGGGAGATGAAGGTGATTCGTCTGATTGATGCGCCGACGCAGGTCCAGTTGAGTTGAAAATTGCCAGTGCGGAGAATCTTACTCAGGTCTAGTGTAGACCGACCCAGAGATGACCGTTGATGTATCGTCTATCCTTGAGGATTGAGGCCATTGTTTAGCATGCGGACAAAGAATGTTCACATGTCGTCTAGGCGGAGTTGAAAGGTTCGAACGAATGTCAGAAAACCTATTTTTCCATGTTTAAAGTATTCGGAAGGACATGCAAGTGCTTCTGTGGACCCTCTAGAAGAATGAAACCCTAACTCGACGTGATGACCATGAAACCGCTTTTGAACCTTAGGGTTTGTGGCAGTTTAGCGGTGCCATCAGCGAGGCTTGGGTCTGCCCTTCTACGGTCGGTCCATAGGTACTGTGGCATATACCGAATATTATTAAACCATGCTTAGGTGTTGAGTTCTCGGAAAATTTTGGGACTTTTGATGAATCGATCGAAAAGTTCAACGCCGTCCGGATATCCTGTGATAAGAAATCAGCAACAAGACCAGTTTCGGATAGAGGACCTCACCCAGGTGTTTTGTGAGTTGATCGAGAACAGACGAGTATTGAGTATTCCTCCGATTGTCGAGACGGGTTCCCTAGGACGTGTTCGGCTAGATATCTTCGACAGAGTGATGAAGATACCGTGTTCGTAGTTCGAGTCCGTATGAGAGATTCCGGATTGACTGTAGCCGAGAACATTTTCGGTACGCAGATAGCATGATGCGACGTCAAGTGGATGATAAGGAAGACGAGTGGAGCAAGAGGTTCGTGCGAGACGTTAACAAGCTGTTGTTACTCCCCGTTGAGATTAGAGATCGGATATGTGTACAGAGGCGTTGAGATACGGCCAGTTTCCGAGGAAAAGTTGTGCTGAGAATGCAGATGTCCAGAGAACGAGAAAGATTATGTAAGAGTACCAGCCTCTGTATAATGTGGCGTAGGCGAGATCGGAAGAGACCTTGAGCCGGTTCCTTCCATGACACTGCTTCAATAAGATTTTCACCGAGGATCAGATGTGTTACATGTATTCTGAGGACGCCAGACCGTGGGCAGGAGGGGAGCGGATGTTCTTGCTCTGCCAGTTTGGGCGCATCGACTTTTTCTTCGACATTGTAGGAGGTGTACCTCAATATCACTTGTTGCGATTTGCGTTTGTGATCCGATTATCACGCTTATATCGCTTGGATTTTGAGTTTCATGATATTTCGTGCACTGGATGCACAGGATTTGATATTTCGTGCACTGGATGCACACGATTAGATATTTCGTGCACTGGATGCACAGGATTAGTGTTTCGTGCATTGGTTGCACCCGATTTATGCCTTTGAGCATTCATTTTACTGGATTTGTGTTTTCGTGCGCTTGTGTACTTGATGTTCGTTTTCATGCATGCTACTACACGTGATGCTTATTACGGACCTGACGCGCTTGGGTCGGATTTTGCGCATATTAGGCGCTTGATTTAGATTTTTATTCGTGCATATGGGATGCACTTGATTCAGATTGTATTTGTGCATGACGGATGCACTTGAGTTGGATTTTCGCGCATGTTGAGCGCATGATATGAGATGTGATTGGTGCACACCGGATGCACTCGATTGGGATTTTCGTTCGTGCATGACAGTTGCACTGGTTGAGATTTTCGAGCACTATAGATGCACTAGATGTTGTTGTCGTGCACACCTGTTGCACTGGACAGATGCTTTCGTGCACACCCGTTGCACTTAGATTTGCTTTCGTGCATATTGGCACTTGTATTTGGGTTTGATTTTTGTGCGCACCAGACGTACGTGATTGTTGGATACGCCTTATGAGGCTGATTTTGCTTTTGAGCACTTTGTTTTCATGATGAGGCCCTATATTTTGTAGTACCCTAACAGGACTGATCCGAGGACGGTACCTGTGTACTTTTGCATGCATAAAAAGTTTACCAAGAGGTTTAAAAAAGGAGCTATAGTCTCGCTATTTCTTACGTGTCTGCGAGTGACACGAGCGTTTACAAAAGAAAACCTTTTGGGATATTTTAAAAAGGGCGGAACGTATATTTTGAGCAAAACATATATGCTAGTATATTATTACTTTAACAATGAGCGTCCGCTACTTGTGCCGTGAGTTACGCATTACGCGGCAATTCAGAAAAGATTATGCATATGATTTATTCGGTTTTTGGAGATTTTTTTCAAACAGGATGCGTACTATATATGTATTATGGTATTTGATTAGTGCATATGAGATTTCGGTAGTGGATTTGAGATTTGAATCTCCTTTGTGACTCCGATGATATGAGTGCAGGTCCGTTGATTTGCGTGACGCTTGACGGAGATCGGTTTTGAGTTTAGTACTTATTTTTCCGGCGCCCAGGATGCGCAGTGGTTTTCTGTTTCTTCCGTTATTTCGGAGCCCTGTTGATTTAACTGTTTATTGCAATGTTTTAGCAATTGGGGGGTTAAATTTAAATTTAAATCCGGGGACCGAATTTCTTTAAGGGGGGAAGATTGTAACGTTTCTGAAATCGTTATGCGAATTTTTCCGTTTTAGGGTAAAATAGTCGGTATTTTCCGTTTTAACCCGATTATGTTCAAACTTCCGTATAAACTTGCCAGCACCTAGTTTTGCTAGAATAAAGCTAGTGCGCGGACTTTGGGGGTAAATGGAAAGTTTTGGTTCACATATAATTTTTCCCTAATAAAATATTATTTTAAGTGGTAAATTATTCACGTAAAATTGGGAAATTTCTTCTATGAGATTTATTGCTAATCAAATCACCAAAGTGAGTTTAGAACCTTCTTTTTAAATATCTAGAATTTTCTTTTGGGCAAAAGGATTTATTTTATAAAAGAAAAGAAAAGAAGGAAAAGGTGGTATATAACATTTAATGAAGTATTTATTGTATTTTTGCTAGAAACTTCTCCATTTTATTCACAAAACTACCCCCCTCACCTCCATGGCCGAGCCCTCTCCCCCATTTCTGCCATCATATTTTTCCTGAGCATTTCTTCTTCTTTTGCTCTCAAAAATTCATCAAAAATCCCAAAAATAATCCCACAAATTCATAAATAAATCTTTGCCCATTATTCTTGATCTCTAAACTAGCATGGATCTCCAAGAAAAGCATCATTTTAGAGGGTTAAATTTGGTGGTTTTTTCTAATTTGTGATGTATAAATCATAACCATAATCTTTTAAATTGTTGCTTAATTCTTAAGCTTGCTTATTTAAGTGTTTAAAATAGCTTTAAAGTTCATGTGTAATTAATTCATGATAATTAATTATGAAATCAAGTTAGGTTTTTGATGTGCTTATGTTGTTAAGCAAGATGTGTAGATTTGGAAAAGTTAAGTATTTTGTGATCACTACTAGTCTCAAATTCACTTTACAACTCAATTCAAATCCTAACCCTAACTAGAAATTTCTAAGTTCACTAAATATCGATATATCGGTTCCAAACAAACATAGGTGCTAAAGTGAATGGAAAACTATGGTAAGGGTGAAGGAAATACCTGATTTGGCAACTCAAGAATTTTCTTGAATTGCCCAAAGTCCTCAAAATTTGATTTTTCTTGGTCCAATGTGCTTCCCTTGAGCTTGTGCATGCTTTTTGTGAAACGGAGATGTGCTTTTGGGTTGTTTTTGGGTGGTGTAGTGAGGAATTGAGGGAGAGGGAGAGAGGGCAGCAGCTTTGAGAGGGAGATGAAAGAAAAATGAAGAAGATGATGAAGTGTGACCAAGAGCCATACCATGGTTGACGCCTCACATCTCTCTCTCATGCCCATACCCCTTGCCATCATTGTGTCCCCTTTTGACTTTCTTTTTCTTGTTTTCTTTTCTTTTCTTCTCTCAAATAAAACAACTACCATGATATGAAACAAGAAGAAAAGCCATGATAAAAATGTAACAAGTGTAAAAAATATCATGTGCATGTCATGTGCACAAATCCGGTTTAATACACGATTAGCGATTTTTAATCGCGATTAGCACTAAATTAGCATCAAATAAATCATAAAATTTCATAATTGCTTAAATCCAATAAAACACCCTCTTTTTGGTAATTTCTATAATTTTCCAAAATTTTGCCAATTTATCGGTATTTAATTATACCGCCTTATTAAAATATTCAATATTTTATTATTTAATTATAAAAATTCCCAAAAATAATATTTTAATTTTCTGAAATATTACAATCTTCCCCCTTAAAGAAATTCGGTCCCCGAATTTAAATTTAAACCCCTCAAATAGTAAAACATTTCAGTACAAAGTCCAAGTCGTCGGGGCTCCGAAATCATTAATACATAAAACGCATCATAGCGCAATGCATGCGCATAAGCAATGAGCAGATAACTCCAAAAACAAAACTCCGTCAAGCATCCCACAATCATTGGAGTCACGGCGAGGACATCAATGTCAAGCCCAAAACAAAACCAATCATGATATACATCAAAACCATACATGTAAACATCAAAACTACACCTGTAAACATCAGAAGGAAACGCATGCCAAACCGTTTTAAATCGTTGTGCGATGCGCATAACACTGCACAGTGGCGGACGTCTCTAGTAAGAAAATAACTCTCTCTCTCTCTCTATATATATATATATATCTTTTGTTTACATGCACGTACCGCCGTTTTGAAAACAATTTAGAAGGGTTTCCTTATTTTAAACGTTTCGTGTCATCTCGGACACGTAGGTAAATACTGAGACTATAGCTCTCTTTTTGGAAATCCCTTCGATAACTATCGATGCATGCAAAACATATTCAGGTACTGTCCTCTGACTAGTCCTTCTCAGTACGAAAACAAATAATAATATCGTAAAACGTACTGCTCCATAAGAATCAATCCGAAATGTGCATATAAATGCTACGTGCGTCTGGTGTGCACGGAAATCAAAATCTATATGTGTGCCATACATGTGCACATAAACAACATATAAGTGCAACGGGTGTGCACGAAACGCCTGTCAGAAGCAACGTGTGTGCCTGACAGCAAAATCAGGTGCAACCGACATACACAAAGAATCTCGATTTAGTGCATCTGGTGTGCACCAAAATCGCATCTCATAACATGTGCCCAACATGCGCGAAAATCCAAATCAGGTGCATCCATCATGCACGAATAAAAATCTAAATCATGTGCATCCAACATGCACGAAATCACGAAATCCAATATCAAGCGCCGAACATGTGCAAAAATCCAATCAGGTGCATAAGGTGCACAAAACAAATATCGAGCATCACAATCGAAATCGACGGTATACAACACATCTCAAATCCAAATCAGGTATACCGCGGTATCAAATCTCACAACCATGTGCATCAGCGTGCACAAAATCTAATCAAAACACTAAAAGTGCATGAAAACTATGCCGTAAGTATAAGTCAAATCATATACATGCCCTACGCATGAAATCCAAATCAATATCTTAAATGACGTCAAATCGAAGTCCAGTGCAACTGTGGTGCACAAAATGCGTATCAATGCACTGCGAGCATATGTGAACTATACTGAGTGCAAAAACCAAATCGGTTGCGTACCATATGCATAAAATATAAATACCATGTATGTGCAACCATGGTGCACGAAAACAAATATCATGAAACTCGGTCATCAAAACTCAATCATGCGAATAGATCGCCCAAAATACCGAAATAAAGTATGGAGGAATAGTCCCGCTCAAGCATATCCTCTAAAAATCTTTGGCCAACTGTCGTGTTCACTCGTAACATATCTTGTCGACGATGCCGAGCTCTGGCCTACCGGGCGTGTGCAATATGACCACTCCTGGGTCCAAGTCTTCTCGTGCATTATTCAAGAAGGGTCCTGCCGAGGTATCTCCCAATTCTCGTCTCTGCCGAACTGTCCGGAAGTTATCACCCTTCACTAAATCTGTTTCTTGTTCCAGAATGGCTGCATACTCATCGCGACTCTTTCTGGAAGATATATCCATATACAACGCCTCTGCATGCGTATCACATCTCTGAGGTCGGCGGAGTAGAACGTCAGCTCATCAAGATCTCGTACGAACCTCTTACTCCACTTTTATCTAATGTCGACTGCTTCGGGCACGTCTCATCGTGGCTGCATGGACTGTGCTCCAACGGCTATACTCATATCTGGAGTCTCCCAAGCAATGCATCCCACCGCATAGCATCCGAATGAAGTCGAACCATTCGATCGATTCGTCAAAACCTCATAATCCCCCAAGAGCTCAACATCTTGGGTACAGTTTAATAGTATTGAGTACATACCACAGCACCGGTGGACCAGCCGTAGAAGGGCAAACCCAAGCCTCACTAATGGCACCGCGGAACTGCCGCAAACCCTAAGGTTCAAAGGCTTTCACGTGGTCATTATGTCGAGTTAGGGTTTCATTCTTCTAGAGGGTCCATAGAATTGCATGCATGTCTTTCCGAATACTTTAAACTTAGAATATGGGTTTCTGACATTCGATCACTTCTGTCGACTCTCAACGTATCCGCGTGAAGTCGCCTCTAGCTGGAATCAATCTATCTGATGACCTCGCATCTGGGTAGGCGAACGAACCACATGTCCTAGTCATTCATCCTCGGGTGACTAGCGAACTTCTATCATATCTATAAGTACAACTCGTACTGCAATAGCTCCAACATCTGGGGCAATATCTCGTCGTTCGCAGCAACAGCTAGCTCATTCGTCTGCACGCTGAACAGTGCCTCAACCATCATGAATAAGCGATACATCAATGGTCATCACATTCTTGCCGGCCTCTATCAGTGGATCGATCCTCTGGCGCAAATCTGCACGTCCGAGAAATCTCATACAGCGATCCATCAAACGCTCGTGGCGCGAAAACACAATAAAAAGACACATCTCTGCAATCGTGTGTCACCGGAATTACGCCCTGGTCAGTCCTCGTTCGTGACGAGCTCGTGCTGAACGCAACTCTAGCCGTAGCTCTCTGTGCCCGTACAACCGTGATAACAAAACCATAACCAGTACCGATGAGGCTAGATCATAGGAAGGAATATAATACTGTGCAAGGAAATGTACATCCTAAGGCTTCTTAAGCGGAGTAGCGTATCGTAAATATGTCGCGGAACATACGTACGGTACGTCACTCTACTCAAGCTACCTACTCCATCAACCAAGGGTCATCCTACACTCCGGAGGTAAAACCTAACGCTCTGATACCAACTTTGTCACGACCCGAAAGGTATAGAACATGACCGGCACTTAAACTACGAAACGTCTCGAGGCGTACGTAATCTAAGTAAGCCAAAACCCAGAAATACAAACCAAGTAAAGCAGTAGAGTGAAGGAAAAACCAATTTTTTTTAAGCAAGAATTTTAACAACATAAGCTGAAGTATGCATTTTTAAAATCACCAGTCTTTTCTAAAAATTTCGGCAAGGTTTCCTTTGTAAATACTGACCCCAAACGGGTACAAAACCTGATAAAGCATATATAATGAATAAAGGCATCCCCAAGCGGGTGCTAGCTCTTCGTCAATCGACGGACAAAACCACACAATGCAATATAATATACAACGCCAAAGGTGAGGATCAAAGCTCAAAAGGAAACTCAAAAATCATCAAGAAACCCATAATAATACAATACGCGACTCTAAGGTCGACAGAATATACACTGCTCTTCTATCTCTATCAAATATACAAGTCTGGTTGATGGAGTTTTACTAGATACAACTGAATATAAATATACAATGGTGGTCCTGATACAAAAGAACCCACCTACCGAGCAACCACCGGAAGGAACAGTATGCCAGCAAAGCCGCAACGAAACCTGTACGGCAAAACCTGCAAGCAACTGTGGCACAACAGGGGTGAGTTGCCAACTCGTGAGTAGAAAATATCTACGAGTAGAAATCGCACGAATAACGCAATCCTAGGTCATACGATCAGGTAATATTCTCAAATAAATATGGCCTGAAGCATAAAGTAATGGTAGGATAAACATCTATCCATATAGTGTGGTACCAAGAACTCGTGTCAGTGCCTCAGATAACAACATGTCCCTAATATGAGGTACAAATGTCAAGTAGCAATATGTCACTAAAATGGTATGCAGATGCATATAATGAGAACAAAGTACATCATGAATCAAAGAACCGTTTTTCTTTATTTAATGAGATTTCTATATGTATATCAATCGGTTATCACCAATGAAATCAACAGAGAAATCAGTGTCAAGCATCGACACAAAACATAAATCCCAGTATCTTAATATCAAATCTCAATATCTCTGTATCTCAAATCTCAATATCTTTGTATTTCAAATCTCAATATCTATGTATCTCAAATCTCAATATCTCGGGCTACGTGAGTCCAGATCGGCCCATATCATCAATCATATGACCACGACGGTATCCTCCGGATATCCGCCGCGCCAGGTAAAATCACCGGTAGGCAGTCTGTCCCTGCCGGGCTCATCGTCTGCACCTCGATCTTCTTGCCCCGGGATACCTTACCGGGTCCACCATGTACCCGCAGCGGTTCATCCAACTCCTCGAATCGGGTTCGAAATCCATCTCATAACCGAGAAAACATCATGGTGGACGACTCATACATCATGAGAAAACCGCAGTTTTTATTTTAAAAAGAGAGAGAGGGAGAGAAGTTTTTTATATATATTCTTGCGGTCTTCTCCCAAATCCAGGAAATCTCATGAAAATCCGAAATCCAATCATCAATAGCAAGTAAACAGTGAATATCGGCATAAAACTCCATAATACTGCATAATCAATAAATACATGAATGCATCTGATATCATTGAATGAATGCAATAGTTAAACTAGCATCTGAAAGCTATAACATATTGCAACTATCAACTTAGCAAGCTATGTCAAGAAATAGTATTTTCTAAAGTGTACGTGACATGGCAATTACCAATGAAGATGTGTGTGAGCCGACAAGCAAGTGTATGTGGAGCATACGCATCATCGGTAATGGTGCTGGTGTCCTGATAGCAGAGTCTCATGATAATTACTGATAACATATGCACAAGCATGCAAAGCGATGAAACATCATGAAATGTACAAAAAGTGATGCAGTAACAGCAACACTGAAACATACCTACCCAATATACGAGTCATACAAATCAGGTATTTAAAATACTCACAATTCTCCACTTTTGAAAACAAGTACGACTCGAGCCCAGTCAAAAGGGTAAAGAAATCCACCTAAATCTGAGTCGATCTGTATATACCTAGTAGTCGGTGATCTCTCCTCAATAGTATCATGTACGATACAATATATCATATGGCATCCTCGAGTCAAGAGTGCGGATCTAACATCATAAATATATCTCGTACGGTAAATCTATCGTACGGCATCCCAAATCTGGGTATGGGTCAGTTATCACATTTATCTCATTATCCATCAAGTATCATCATCATCATCACCAATCGTGAACAGGGGTACTGATCTAGGTCTAGTAAAATACTAATATCATCAATATAATCATGATATGACTTCTGATCTACCGCCTTATACAATCCGATGTCATCAACACATATCATCATATAGAAGTATATATCGCCCAATGCGATCTATTATAAATATCTTAACATATCATATCTTATATCTCAATCACATGTCAACTATCATATATATATCACCATTCACATGGTATCGTCGTCCAAAGATCCGCTATAACATCATGACATATCTCGGTCACACCTTACATATCTCACGGCATCATGCCCGATCATATCGACTCATCCCCAAGTATCATATAACATTCTCGTCATCCAAACATATGAATATACCAATATAAATATGTCCCAATACGCACAAGGATATCAATGTAAGCTAGTATGTGTATGAGCGTGTATGCAAACCTTTACTCTAGGGTTTCGGGACTAAGAAAATCGACTAGAGTCCTTTCATCCATTCTCGCTAACACTAACCCCCAGTCTCCTAAAGCTTTCTTGCTAAGGTTCATATCACATCCTAACATATAAAAGTATATAAAACATATCCTCTCATTTCTTACAACCTTGCGGGGGTGCTATACACCATCCACCCGACTTCTCCCCGTAGATATAAATCTACTCTCCTTGCTTCTTGTGTGCCGATGCCAATGTCGCCATCTTCATCTTCAACGTCTCGACATCACGTGGGGTACCTACACATATACACAATCGCAAATGCGTATTAAAATCATATCGGAAAACCAAAACGACACGCTAAGGCCTATTGGTTAAAACCTATGGACCACGCCTTCAAAATCACCAAATAACCCTCGATATCGCCGTACAGACGTTAGATCATCGAGTTAAAACAAAATTCCAAAAATCCAGAATTCAAAATACGAGAAACGAAACCCCGAATCAAAACAGTAACTGTTGAAAATGGTCTCAGATTTTACCCTAGGTCAAATTAGCCAATTTTGCATATGCCAAGGGTCTAGATTACTGGAGACGGACCTACAGAACAAGCACGAACCAAAATGGTGGGACCCAGGCCGCAATTTGCGGCCATCTGGGTTAAATCTGCGGCCAGGGTAGAGGGTTAGGGGCTAGGGTTTTCATGGTAGCTTCCTAGGTGCCTGCATGTATCATTGTCCTTGCAAAATAATTTTTCAGGTCCCCGAGTGTTAGCAGATTTCCAAATACCATCAAAATTTCACAGTTTTTCCTATATCGGGTTTCTAAATTCATAATTCGGGGTTAATTTTCAGATTTTAGTCCAATATGATATCACTAACAGGGGTTTAAGGTCACTACTAGTCTCAAATTCACTTTACAACTCAATTCAAATCCTAACCCTAACTAGAAATTTCTAAGTTCACTAAACATCGATATATCGGTTCAAACAAACATAGGTGCTGGAGTGAATGGAAAGCTATGGTAAGGGTAAAGGAAATACCTCATTGGCAACTCAAGAATTTTCTTGAGTTGCCCAAAGTCCTCAAAATTTGATTTTCTTGGTCCAATGTGCTTCCCTTGAGCTTGTGCATGCTTTTTGTGATACGAAGATGAGGTTTTGGGTTGTTTTTGGGTGGTGTAGTGAGGAATTGAGGGAGAGGGAGAGAGGGCAGCAGCTTTGAGAGGGAGAGGAGAGAAAAATGAAGAAGATGATGAAGTGTGACCAAGAGCCATACCATGGTTGACCCCTCACAACTCTCTCTCTCTCTCTCATGCCCATACCCCTTGCCATCATTGTGTCCCCTTTTGACTTTCTTTTTATTCTTTTCTTTTCTTTTCTTTTCTTCTCTTCAATAAAACAACCACCATGATATGAAACAAGAAGAAAAGCCATGACAAATATGTAACAAGTGTAAAAAATGACATGTGCATGGCATGTGCACAAATCCGGTTTAATACACGATTAGCGATTTTTAATCGCGATTAGCACTAAATTAGCGTCAAATAAATCATAAAATTTCATAATTGATTAAATCCAATAAAACACCCTCTTTTTGGTAATTTCTATAATTTTCCAAATTTTTCCCAATTTATCGGTATTTAATTATGCCGCCTTATTAAAATATTCAATATTTTATTATTTAATTATAAAAATTCCCAAAAATAATATTTTAATTTTCTGAAATGTTACATGCCTGTTTTAATCCATAAATGGATTTAAGAAACCTACATACTTTCCCGCTGCTCCCACTATCAACAAAGCCCTCAGGCTGATCCATATAAACGCACTCTTCTAAATCACCATTTAGAAGTACAGTTTTAACGTCCATCTGCCAGATTTCATAGTCGTAGTGGGCGGCAATAGGAAGTAGGATCCGAATGAATTTAAGCATGGCTACAGGAGAGAAATTTTCTTCATAATCCAATCATGGTCTTTGACGAAATCCTTTCGCTACAAGCCTTGCCTTATAGGTCTCCACCTGCCCATCTACACCGATCTTTCTCTTAAAGATCCAATTGCACCTTACGGGTTTTACCCCAGAGTGTACAACTTCCAAAGTCCATACTTTGTTGGTGTACATAGACTCCATTTCGGATCTCATGGCATCCAGTCACTTCACAGAGTCACCACTCGTGATAGCTTGCTGAAAACTAGTAGGGTCATCATCATCAATGATGCAATCT
This sequence comes from Agapanthus africanus, assembly GCA_030015575.1. Lineage (NCBI taxonomy): Eukaryota > Viridiplantae > Streptophyta > Magnoliopsida > Asparagales > Amaryllidaceae > Agapanthus > Agapanthus africanus. Next base: position 49,842,152 of record JASDDO010000016.1, on the reverse strand, counting down.
TCTCTGTCACCATTAATGAGGAAACCGTAGTATCTCTCCGGTGGGAGAGAAGTCCTACTAGCTCTACGGAGTGGCTGAGGTTCATAAGTTTCTGTTTCAATATCAGGTTCAACCAAGTCGTCATTTGTAACTTGTGTCTCTAGAACTTCTTTTAGTTCTACCGCATTGCCATCAGTGTTATTTGAAAAAACTTCATTTTCTAAAAATGTGGCATGTTGAGAAACAAACACTCTTTGTTCCTCCTTGTGGTAGAAAAGATATCCATACGAATTTTTTGGATATCCCACAAATATACACTGAACCGATCGTGTCTCGAGTTTGTCTGGATTCTTCTTTTTGACAAAAGCCGGACAACCCCAAATCCTAACTCGTTTAAGAGATGGTCTCTTCCCATACCATATCTCATATAGAGTGGTAGACACGGTCTTGGTTGGAACCCTGTTCAACAGATATGTTGCAGTCTCCAATGTATGCCCCCAAAAGGATAAAGGTAACTCAACATCACTCATCATGGATCGCACCATATCTAATAGGGTACGATTCCGCCGCTCTGACATACTGTTGTGCTGTAGTGTGTAAGGGGGAGTTGAGCTGAGAGAGAATCCCATTCTCTTTTAGGAAGTCCGAAAACTCTGTACTCAGATACTCTCCACCTCGATCTGATCGAATTTTCTTGATGCTCAAACCTGTTTGTTTTTCTACTTCAAGTTTGTACTCTTTGAATTTCTTGAAAGCTTTAGACTTATGCTTTAATAAAAACACATGTCCGAATCATGAGAAATCATCAGTAAAAGTTATGAAGTAAGAAAAATCTCCTCTCGCATGTGTAGACATTGGTCCGCATACATCACTATGTATGAGGCCTAAGAGTTCTGTAGCTCTTCTCCGTGTCCGGTAAACGGAGATTTGGTCATTTTATCTTTGATACAAGACTGACAAGTCGCATAAGATTTATATTCAAAAGGATTTAAATATCCATCTTATGAAGCTTGTTTAGTCTTGTTTCATTAATATGACCAAGTCTACAATGCTGAAGAAAAGCTTCATTTATATCTGAAATTTTCTTTTATTTGTGTGTTGTATGTTGAAAACTGTGTGTTGATTTAGGGACGTATATCCTGTTATTAAGTGTACCATACACAATCAAATCTTGATTCAGGTTACTGTTCATAACATTATTCTGCAATACAAAATGATATCCTTCATTGTCTAGCAAAGAAACGGATATTATATTACAAAGCATACTAGGTACATAATAACATAGGTTCAAAACCAATATACAACCCGATGGCAACCCCAGGTGATACTCTCCACTGACACTGCATGTACATTGGAACCATTTCCAACTCGGAGAGTGTGATCACCGGTATTCAAAACTCTGCTATTTCTCAATCCCTGCATACAATTGCAGATGTGAGAACACAAACCGGTATCCAATACGCAGGAAGCAGAGTTTATAGAAAAACAGTGTTCAGTCACAAACACACCTGAAGCGGAAGCATCACCATGGTTCTTCTTCTTCTTGAGATCAACGAGGTACTCAATACAGTTTCGCTTCTAGTGTTCCGATTTGTGGCAGTAGAAACTGTTAGTTATATGAATTGCCTAGAGGCCATTATTGTACATATGATGTATATTATAGTGGATACTTGGACATATATAGGGAGGACTTTTTTGCTCGACATGATAGCATGCTATCTGGTTGCTCTTTATCTTAACATGTACACTTATTGTCTCTCTATTACATGTTGATAAAGCCCTTAGGATGAGTACTTGACTACCAGGATTATGATACAGATCATACTAGTGGTGCAAGCGTAGTCGGTAAGTACATCCTTCAATAGTTCTTAGCCGTGGAGTATCGAGACGGGGCATCTATATTCCAGAGTAGACTAGCGTATATGATTTCTTGACCCATATGATGGGCGATGGATGATCCCATATCCATTGGTGTTTGATATCAGAGATGGTATACGGGTGCTCAGTAGAGACTGGGTACACAGAGCAAGACTCGCCGAGAACTCCTAGATGGTATTATACCTCACGTCAGATAGCAGTTCTCTGGTGACACTGGTACAGGTTAGTCTGTCAACCCGAGATCGTCATAGAGTCTTGTGTGTCTCCAACTATGCTCCTGATTTCCACCATACTACGGCTCTACTGAGTCGTGCAAACAGGTGGTTTTTGGGTTCAATCCCGAGTCACATGAAGGCAATGAGCGATAGGAGGGGATTTCATCTCTCCCGGTATTGGGGGTTGATGTTTCGCTATGCTCAATTGGCCATAACAGAAAATCCCTGGTCAGGGTTGCTGAGATTTACTGGTAAGTGTTATCAGTAGTTTCTCGATTCATTATTGGCCTCACGTCGGCATGACTTATCAAGCTATTGGGTCTGACGTATTACCACCCCCAGGCTGGATATGCGACATATCAGACTAAGATATCGGACTGTACGGTAGTGTTACTTATTGATTCGCAAGAATATGAGCAGGCTTGCTTGTTGATCTTCTGATCTTTCAATACCTGGGAGCCGTTACGTACAGCTAGTGCCGCTGACGGTTTGTGGGCATGTGATATGATCACTGCCTACTGCTAGCGTATTGACGAGTCTTTAGAGTCCTACACAAAGGTTTCCTGGCTCAGGAGAAACGAAGTAGGAGCAAATATGTGATATGCGCGGAACCGAGATTAATTGATGTATATGATACCGTATTCTAATCTCGCGATATGTGATATCGTTCGGTTATATGTGATATAGCCGGGTAATCGAATCAAGTGTTGATTCGATAAGTTGATACAAATGATATTAGTCGGTTATATGTGATATAGCCGGATTATTAAATCAAGTGTTGATTTAATAATTTAATGTATCATTATATATTTGATATATTAATTTTACATTAACTAATATTAGCTCACTTAATAATTTCTTTATCTCACTAGTATACATTTAATATATATGTGAGTTATGTTAAGTGTATTTGTTTCTTTTTGTGCCATGCTTGATGACACATGATACATGGGCGTATGAGACTCACACCTGTAAGTGCACGGCGGCGCCCCGGCCGTCGATCCGACGCCGGTAACGCGGAACGAAAACTTTGCGAAACTTGCAAAACGGCACCACCGCGGACATTTAACCCGGATCGGGCCATTAACCTAGCTATTAGCAAACTAAAATACGGGTAGAGAGTTATACCAAGCGATCCGTGTCCTTCGATCTTCGTCTCCACTCCGATCTCCCGCGGAATCTCCGTCCGTCACCTCCTCGTCGGAAAGAGCACCATGTAGCCGATTTCTTTTACGGGCTCCCACCTCTGGACCGAAGCAACTCGGGCGCGAAGTTGGCAAGCCGACGCGTCCAAGGAGTGCTGTAGACCAGTGTAGAATTTATGTATCTTTGAGGTAGTGAAGTTGCCATGGATGTGGAGGAATGAAGATAAGAAAAATGGTGCTTTCATTTTTCCTAGCAAGAAAATGAGATGGAGAAAAATGCCACACCACAAGAATGAACTTCTCTCTCTCTCTCTCACCAATAGTGGCCGGCCCTTCTTAGAATGGTGGGGAAAAAATCCCATGGAATTATCAAGAGAAGAAAATGTATCATGATCAAATGAAATTGTCACACTCATTTCTCATCTCAACCTCACTCAATCTCAACACAATAAATGCATAAGAATGGACTAGAAAAGAATCTCATGATTATGAAGGCACAAAAGCATGAAACCCCTCCATAAATAAGTTATTTGCAAACTGCAAATAACCCCCTCCATCGATAAAGTCCGGCCGCGAAGGAACAAAGAAAAACCGGCTGGAACGGAATGCAAACTGGCAACTTCAGAAAACTGATCCCGTAATAAATTATAGGAAAACCCCGCGACTGCATATACATGCCCGCATTTGTATTCCCACTGAATACAAATGCAAAGAGACAAAACTACACTATCATAATACTAGGATCCGGCTTAAGCCAAAACCGGCTCGTAAAATCCGTCCGATCACGATCCGTGCAATACCGCACGTATCTGATCGAACCCTGCCATATCTCCATACGGCCTCTACAGCGTTTCGCCCAAAACCTGAGTAACTGTGTGTGGTGGACTCTAAAGACTCGTCAATATTATGGCTGTGGATTTAACCACTAGCACGTCAGAGGTATTAGCCATACGTGATGGGCCACCAGCTATTGACCAAAAAGGACATCGATGAGAGAACTCATCCTGACACCCTACTGAGCCTGTCAGTGATAATATCCGTACAGTCCGGTCCGTTCGTCTATGAGCATCGCATGGCGGGCCTAGGGGGTTGGTAAAAGTCAGACCCCCAAAAGCGGTACAAGTCGTGTCGGAGTGTAGCCCAGAACACCCTGAGATACTACTGGAATACCTACCAGTAAATCTCCTGCCTTAGCCAAGGACTTTTCATGTACTGGCTCTCCTAGAAACAGCGCGACCTCACCCCCAATACCAGGAGAGACGAACCCCTACAGATCCGCTCACTGCCTCCATGTGGCTCGGGACTGTACCCAATTAAAACCTGTTTGCACGTCTCCTTTGAGCATGGTAGGGTAGTAATCAAAGCACAGTGGGAACTCACACGAGACAAATGACGATCTCAGGTCGATGAACTAACCTGTACACATGTCACCAGGGAACTGCTATCTGACATCAGGTATAACCCCAACTAGCAGGTTCCCGGTGAATCCTGTCCGGTGTACTTATAACCCAATGAGTACCTGTATACATCTTAGGTGAACCAACTGACACCAGTGGCTTGTGAGACCGGCCACCTCCCCTCGTCGGGGTCTCGACTGTATACACTAGTCTACTCTGGAGAATCGATGCACTGTCTCGAAACTCCCACGACTAGGGACCTTTTAAGGATGTGCTTATAGACCCTAGCTCCCACGTATATGATCGCCCTCATACTGCTGGTAGTCAAGCAAGAATCATAGGGGCTCTATCAACGTGTAATAGCGACTCGTAAGGTCACCTAAAGCAGTACACGATGATAAAGATAAACCAGATAGCATACTATCATCTTGAGTAAGACTGTCCTACTGGGACAGGTCCTCCCTCAATCATTGCAATCACGTGCCTGTGATCCAATAATTGACTCTGAGGGCACTATCTCCAACAATCTCCCACCTGCACTCAAGGCTAATTATTGCGATGTCGCATACTCACAGCCCGTGTGATACCGAACACCCAACTCCTCTACTAATCAGTCTCACAAAGCTTGTTTGCGAAACTATTGCGTTCGAGGAATAGCCTCAGTGAGTGGATCCGCTATGGTGTTTCTTTCTATGTCTCTCTCTATCTCATGTTCGCGGAGAAAACCATCTCCCGAAATGAGCAATACCAGTCTTAGAATGTGTCTGGATGTCTGATGGGACCTAGCTCATAAATGAACTCCAAATCCAAACTTCTTAGACTGTATCGTCAACTGAACTTAATCAGTATCCTGCGCCATACCTTCCCTCAGTATCCACCTGGACCATCTGTCCAAAATACTGCCTCTCGTCAAAGGGAAAACTATAACTCTGACAACCTCTCTGTCATCCAGGTCACCTTGGAAGCCTGGAATGATAACTGTCTCCCGAAGGAGGCTGCCGTTATCATATCCCTAGAACATCAACTTATGTTCTAAAACTGCTTCCGACTGTTTCTCCAGGATTGGATCAATACCAACTTATTGCATTTACTGCAAAAACAACATCTGGTGTAGTACTTGACATCTCATGATTGACTCAATTGCCTAAGCAAGTGATCTGCCAATCATGTGTATCCCTCTCCCTTTTAGTCTGTAAGACACCTTTAGAGAGGGTGACTCCATGACCTGCAGGTATACTACCGTGCCAGGAGTCATCCATTCTAAATACTCTTAGAATGCTGTCTAAGTACCCTGATTGGGAAGCTACACAAATCTAGATCTAAAACCATAGATCTAGTAACCAGAATGTACGATATAAGATCCAATTCCTATGTGGAGAAACCACTGTGTGACGACCAAAGTATAACCGATCGTAGTATAGGAATATCACTTCCTACTCTGTGTATGTCATCAAATACCAGGACATCACACCCTACTACCTTCTTAACATATCCATCTCCTATTCTGATGAAGTCAAACCTATGACTGTCACATCAGAAATAGATGATCTATCTCCGCTATATCTGCTTTAGTCTATAAATAGACATAAGCTAACTGTCCACCAATGCTTCCGCTGCTCCCACTGATTACGACAACCCTCTGGCAGAGTCATATACATGTACGCTTCTAAAGCTAGTTTAGAACGACGCTATACTCATCCTCCTGCCGGATCTCACAGTCTGGAACAACAGCAATGGCAAGTCTGGGTAAACAAGAACCTCCCTGCCACCGTCCTTGAGCATACCGAAGTACCTCTCGGGTGCCTGAGGTTTCCCACCATATCTGCGGAGTGGCCAATGGAATGTCAAACTAGATTGAATCTTTAGGTTCTTATCAAATCTTCAGTAATCGTTTGCGGTTCTGGAATCACTTCCAGTTCTACCATACTCCCACTACTGTTTTCTGAAAAAATCCATTTTTATTAAAACTGTGGCGAGTCAAGAACAATATCACTATTGATCTTCCAGATGGTAGAAAGTCAACCCTCGTCATAGCCCGGGTCAACCCACAAACAGCCATTACAGAACCGTGCCTTGAGTTATCCAGTGTCTGGTTTTAAGCATAAGATGGACAACTCCCCGTACCTTAACAATGTCAAGATATGAACTGTTCTATATCCAATATAGAAACAGAGGCACTGATTTAATTGAGCCAGATTCAAATCATGCAGCTGTCTCCAGTGCATGTCAACTAAATGGAAGGAGGCCGATCAGCGTTACTCAACTTAGGAGTACTTCCAATTATGAGTAACCTGAAAGAGAAGCAAGTTCTCTTAATCATTACTATCAACTGAATACCATACACAAGTATCTACATCTTCGATCACCTTGAAGAAATCCGATACTTGCAATACCTGGTTCTCTACTTTAATCTTATACTTATAACTTCTCAAAACTTGGACCCTGCATTTCTACGAAACACCTGTCTAAGAACTAGAGAAGTCACAAGTAAACAGAATATAGTACGAGTACCTACCCCTTTGTCCTAATGGACACTGGATAACATAACATACTCTGTATAAGTCCCTTATGTCAAATGACTCATTCACTGTGTGTCGTAGGTTGAAAACTGTACTTATGGTTAAGAAGAATTACACCGCTGTTCAATGCTCCTTACCTAACCATCCACTGATATAGGTAAATGTCATAGACATAATTTCAAAAAGGTATATCTCACTCTATAAAAACAGACGTACAGATATATCAATTTGAAATTGGTGCACAACGACGGATATTCAAAACCAAATATTTGCCGTCCGGCAAACAACCCAGGTGACTTCCTCAAATATCACCAATTACAACGAATCCCGATATAATGAGGATGATCACCTAATTTCCAATAACTTACTCCCACTCATCATCTGTAAAACCATACAGATGTGAGAATCAAACCTGGTAAATACATACCCTGAAGCAAGTGTCTAATTGGGAAATCAGTTTTCTTTTAATAGTACACAGTGAAACTGAAACATTGAAATGCTTCGATGGGGTATCCTGGTATTCCTAGTAATGCCTCTTCCATTATCAGATTCATAACTAAACCGTATATTTCTATACCATCTCTCCACATCCCTTCATATGTCTTTAGTCATTACCTTCTGTACACCCCTTTAGGCCAAATGGTTTTCTTCCTTCCCTACCGTTCGGCACCAGCCTATGGTTTAGAAGAAGACTATCCAACAAGCATAATGGATGTACTGCCCTAATCCTAGGAGCACTCGCAATGCGAGAGAAGGTGAAGATAAAAGACAACCGAATAAACCTTATTCCTATTTCTCCTGAACCAGAATCCATCCCCGAAGTGGAACAAGTTCCTTTCGAGTTTATATCTAACCATACGATAGATTATCCAATAAACTTGGGATCTTCGTAGTGATACGGAGTGTCCTGGAGAAATACAAAGGTGCTTTAGGATTGGTGAAGAAATACTTGGTTTGGTCGTGAATAGCAGTCGCAATTTACTTTGCCCTCTTACTAATCCCTTTCTTTGTCTTAACTTAATACCTTATGTACACCGTTTAGGCTAATTGGTTTTCTTCATTCCCTACCAGTCGGCACCTGCCTATGGTTTGGAAGAAGACTATCCAATTTTCGTAATAGGTGTACTATCTCCTAAGCCAAGAAGTACTCGCAACCTGAGAGAAGGTAAAAGGAAAAGACAACTGAATAATCCTATTCGTTTTCTCCAGAACTGGAAACCATCCTCGAATAAATTCCTTCGAGTTCGTATATAACCATACGATGGTTTTGTCCAATGGAAGTGGACGTTCGTAGTAATACGGGGTGTCCTGGAGAAAAGGGTAAAAGTAGGAGTGACAATGAGGTTTGCAACTCTGACAATCCAAAAGCCAGTGTTAAGAAGGTTCGGTCAACTTGGTCACTGAGTCATAGTCTAGAGTCGGGTCAATGGTCGTTGCCAAAGAGAGAGAGAAAAGAAACACTCAGCGTGCACTCTAACCTAGATCAGAATGGTTATCACTTTATCTAATCTGGAAATCTCCCACTGTAACGTCAAATTCTTCCCCAAACCTGAAAGAAGAATTAGCCGGGATCACCCGAGGAGTAAACCAACTCATCAGTGGGAATCGGGATCCAACTATCATCGCATGATAACGTGACGGAATCCGCTCACGCTATCACACTCCAGAAGGTATGCGCATATCTGGCAAGTTTCAGTTTCTTTTGAAACTCCCGATGTGGATTTTTACCCCATGCTCTTATGACCTTGACTTTGGCCAACATATCATAAGTCACATGTCAAGTTCTACCCGTCATTCTCCAGGTTAATTTGAACCCACCCGTACAAGCCCTTGACTTTGGCCAACAAGGCTATACGACTGTCCCAAACCAACGCATCTATCTATGCTGCATATGAATACCCAACAGCTACCAAACACTGTGCCTTGACTTTGGCCAACATACACAGCTTGAATACTATTGACTATCCATATGAAACGACGGAGGGCTACGAATGGTTTTTGGCGAAAACCATTAACGTAATGAACTTGATATCATTGAAGGAACCGGATAGCTTTTTAAAAATATAGTGGCGAAAACCTTTGCTAAAGAGGTCACTCCCGGTGAAGGGATCTCGGCTCTTTCCCCGTAGAATGAGGTGCAGGATATTCCAACTAAATACCATGATGCAAAGCAAAAGTAATCGGCTATAGTGAAGTTATTGCCCTGACGCAAACTTCTGTCCAAGGGGTCACTCCCGGTAAAGGGATCTCGGCCCTTGCCTCGTCGACTGAGGAGCAGGATATTGCAACTGAATACCACTGTGCAAAACAAAAGTGAACGTCCTTGCAATAACAGCTTTTTGAAAATGTTCCAACAACATCAAAATAGGTTTGTTTAACTTGCATTGATCCGAATCAACGCAGTCCATCAATTGATCACACCAATAAAGAACGAAAATAATGATGTACGTATATGCCATCCGCATTCGCCACTGGGTCCCGTCATCACCCGTTAGGTTACTTAACTAACGACAGAGCGGGGACTGGACTAGCGCGGATGCAAAACATATACAACATCTACTAGTATATATATCAATATATAATATTTTGCTCAAGGCATGATAAAATGCAACATCACAGAAATGTACAGCATCACAGAACAATACAGATATCTGGGATCCCCGGGTTTCATAGAGCCGCTACTGAAACCCGACGTTCCCCTGGTCGTGTGGATAGCCTGTGCAATGAAATCCTAGACCCCTACGGGCGCGGCAAGTTACCCGCCAAAACCTGAAGCGAGGCAGCCCCCTTCAGCAACGTGAATGGACCACCCAGCACTTCACGGAATCCGGTAACTTGGGCACCCCTCCTGGGTCAACCTGTACCCCCTACGAGTGCGGCGAATAGCCCGCTAATTCTAGAGTAAAGCACCCTCCGTCTTAATGCCATGAGATGCGGGCCCGTTGCCCTCTAGAACCGGCTATCCGTGCACCCCTTCGCGGGGTAATCCTAGTGCAGAAAGTAAAATATACATACAACGGGTACATCGACCTCAACCTGGTCATGCCCCAAAAGAATAATACAAACAGGCGGTGACGGCAGTCCACATGTCGGACGCTCGCCCCGCAATATCAAATGTACATATAAAACAAAACTGTACTAATATTGCATCCAGGCTATCCCCCACGACCAATCCGCAACATCACAGCACAACACAGAACATCAACGTGAATGTCACGTTCGCAAATCCGTCTAACTAGGCTATAGCAGTTAGACAGGATTTACCGATCAAGTGACATTCACGGTCGCAGATATAATGTAAATACTGTGAACTAGCATGTTTAAACTTTTCAATCGATCAAAATTACCTAAGTAGGCCCCAAGCAGTACTGTAGCACTCACAGAAAATCTGGGCCCAAAAAGAATATCCCAAAACCCCTATTTCTAACCCATAAGCCTACTGGAAAATTTTGATACATTGAGGACACTTTCCCACCGCGGAACCGCGCATTTCCGCGGTCGTACTAAAGGATCACTGCATCGAAATTTCCCAGAATTCTTATAATTTCCTGCATGTCTTTCTGCAATGACCTGAAAAATTTTTGGAGCTGAAAAAATTTTGACAGAGAACACATGCACTACAAATACGGTTTTGGGGATTTTTGTTCGATCGAGTTCTAAACATACTAGAGCAAGCTAGACTAGGTTAACGGCGTGGCTCTGATACCAGTGTAAGTGCACGGCGGCGCCCCGGCCGTCGATCCGACGCCGGAAACGCGGAAACGAAAACTTTGCGAAACTTGCAAACCGGCACCACCGCGCACTTTTAACCCGGATCGGGCCATTAACCTAGCTATTAGCAAACTAAAATATGGGTAGAGAGTTATACCAAGCGATCCGTATCCTTCGATCTTCGTCTCCACTCCGATCTCCCGCGGAATCTCCGTCCGTCACCTCCTCGTCGGAAAGGGCACCACGTAGCCGATTTCTTTTACGGGCTCCCACCTCTGGACCGAGGCAACTCGGACGCGAAGTTGGCTAGCATACGCGTCCAAAGAGTGCTGTAGACTAGTGTAGAATCTATGTCTCTTTGAGGTAGTGAAGTTGCCATGGATGTGAAGGAATGAAGATAAGAAAAATGGTGCTTTCATTTTTCTTAGCAAGAAAATGAGATGGAGAAAAATGCCACACCATAAGAATGAACTTCTCTCTCTCTCCTCACCAATAGTGGCCGGCCCTTCTTAGAATGGTGGGAGAAAAATCCCATGGAATTATCAAGAGAAGAAAATGTATCATGATCAAATGAAATTTGTCACACTCATTTCTCATCTCAACCTCACTCAATCTCATCACAATAAATGCATAAGAATGGACTAGAAAAGAATCTCATGATTATGAAGGCACAAAAGCAAGAATCATCTCCACAAATAAGTTATTTGCAAACTACAAATAACCCCCTCCATCGATAAAGTCCGGCCGCGAAAGAATAAAGAAAAACCGGCCGGAACGGAATGCAAACTGGCAACTTCAGAAAATTGATCCCGTAATAAATTACAGGAAAACCCCGCGACTGCATATACATGCCCGCATTTGTATTCCCACTGAATACAAATGCAAAGAGACAAAACTACACTATCATAATACAAGGATCCGGCTTAAGCCAAAGCCGGCTAGTAAAATCCGTCCGATCACGATCCGTGCAATACCGCACGTATCTGATCGAACCCTGCCATATCTCCATACGGCCTCTACAGCGTTTCGCCCGAAACCTGAGTAACTGTGTGTGGTGGACTCTAAAGACTCGTCAATACTATGGCTGTGGATTTAACCACTAGCACGTCAAAGGTATTAGCCATACGTGACGGGCCACCAGCTATTGACCAAAAGGGACGTCGATGAGCGAACTCATCCTGACACCCTACTGAGCCTGTCAGTGACAATATCGGTACAGTCCGGTCCGTTCGTCTATGAGCATCGCATGGCGGGCCTAGGGGGTTGGTAAAAGTCAGACCCCCAAAGGCGGTACAAGTCGTGTCGGAGTGTAGCCCAGAACACCCTGAGATACTACTGGAATACCTACCAGTAAATCTCCTGCCTTGGCCAAGGACTTTTCATGTACTGGCTCTCCTAGACACAGCGCGACCTCACCCCCAATACCGGGAGAGACGAACCCCTGCAGATCCGCTCACTGCATCCATATGGCTCGGGACTGTACCCAACTAAAACCTGTTTGCACGTCTCCTTTGAGCGTGGTAGGGTAGTAATCAAAGCATAGTGGGAACTCACACGAGACAAATGATGATCTCAGGTCGATGAACTAACCTGTACACATGTCACCAGGGAACTGCTATCTGACATCAGGTATAATCCCAACTAGCAGGTTCCCGGTGAGTCCTGTCCGGTGTACTCATAACCCAATGAGCATCTGTATACATCTTAGGTGAACCAACTGACACCAGTGGCTTGTGAGACCGGCCACCGCCCCTCGTCAGGGTCTCGACTGTATACACTAGTCTACTCTGGAGAATCGATGCCCTGTCTCGAAACTCCCACGACTAGGGACCTTTTAAGGATGTGCTTATAGACCCCAGCTCCCACGTATATGATCGCCCTCATACTGCTGGTAGTCAAGCAAGAATCCTAGGAGCTCTATCAACGTGTAATAGCGACTCGTAAGGTCACCTAATGCAGTATACGATGATAAAGATAAACCAGATAGCATACTATCATCTTGAGTAAGACTGTCCTACTGGGACTGGTCCTCCCTCAATCATTGCAATCACGTGCCTGTGATCCAATAATTGACTCTGAGGGCACTATCTCCAACAACACCATGATTTGGATAAATTAGGGTTTTACTTATTTAAAGTAATTCAAAATGAAGTGGAAATTAGTCATGGTTAGAAGCTTGGAGAAGCTTGTGTTAACCATTGACTTAGTCCACTTAATTTGTATTACTTGAAATATTTATTAACCTAACTATTATCCTTAGCAATGGTTTATTCTCTACATGAGTTATATGAGACATAAACTCACCCATGGTTGCCATTCTCACATGATTCATTCATCATTTCATTCTCTACTTCTTCTTCTTCATCATCTCCAAAAAGCTTTCTAGGTTTTGAGGAGGTGAAGAATCCTAGTGAGAAAAATAAATCAAAAGTGAGCAAAAATCCTACTTCATCATCCTCTACTAGACTAGCCATTTAGTTTAGGGTGTTTGCTTCACTAATCCCTCATTAGTGAAGAGGTAGCTTGGGTTGGAGTCTCCTCGACGTAGATCATCTTCGGCCTCGGAGACTTCAAGAATGCTCGTTCATTTCGCTTTGTGAAGCCTATCTTGAGTCCGGGAGATCACTACTTGGAGCGAAGGGACTTCTACACGGAGCTATTGAAGTGAAGGACCGTTCTACAAAGGTTGTATTTGTTAGTTATATGTATGCCCTAGAGGCCATTACTGTACATGCGATGTATATTGTAGTGGATGATTGGACATATATAGGGAGGACTTTCTTGCTCGACATGATAGTATGCTATCCGGTTGCTCTTTATCTTAACATGTACACTTATTGTCTCTCTATTGCATGTTGATAAAGCCCTTAGGATCAGTACTTGACTACCAAAATTATGATGCAGATCATACTAGTAGGGACAGGGTAGTCGGTAAGTACATCCTTCAAATGTTCCTAGTCGTGGGAGTATCGAGACATGGTATCGATACTCCAGAGTAGACTAGCGTATACGCTTCCCGACCCATATGATGTGCGATGGATGATCCTACATCCATTGGTGTTTGACATCAGAGAAGGTATACGGGTGCTCAATGGAGAATGGGTACACTGAACGGACTCGCCGAGAACTCCTAGATGGTATTATACCTATCGTCGGATAGCAGTTCTCTGGTGATACTGGTACATGTTAGTCTGTAGACCCGAGATCGTCATAGATTCTTGTGTGATTCCTATTGTGCTTTGATTTCCACCATACCATGGTCAAGAGATCGTGAAAAAAGGTGGTTTTTGGGTACAGTCCCGAGTCTCATGGAGGCAATGATCGATAGGAGGGGTTCGTCTCTCCCGGTATTGGAAGTTGATGTTGCGCTATGCTCGATTGGCCATAATAGGAAATCCCTTGCCAGGGTTGCTGAGATTTACTGGTAAGAGTTATCAGTAGTTTCTCGAACCGTTATGGACTGTAACATTTCAGAAAATTTAAAATATTATTTTTGGAATTTAATATTAAAATAATACATTTCCCGAAAACTGCTCGATTTGCGAAATTGGGGTTTTCGAAAAAGGGTATAAATATATACCAATAATTGTGAAATAATTGGAAATTAAAATGATTTATTCATTTAAAAATATATTTAAAGGATTTGGCATTTTTAAAATTTATTATATGCAGTTTTGATAAAAACTCGATTAGTGCACTGCTAATCACGATTAAGCCAAATCCGTGTTTCTACAGTTTTCCATGGATAGTGCACCATGACATGTTATATGTTGTTTCATTCCATTTGTGTTATGTGTTATGGTTTTATTATGGTGAGAAAAGAAAAAGAAAAAGGTGTCATGATGACTTGAGGAGAGAGAGAGGAGACATAATGATGAGAGTGAGCGTGCTAGAAGAGAGAATGAGAGTGAGAAAGAGAGAGAGGGAGAGAGTGCTGCCCCATATCCATACCCCCACCATTTCTTTGATCTCCTTCTTCATCCTCAAGCCCCTCATTCTACCCTCATGACCCATCTCAAAATATTCACCAAAACCCTGTACCCCTTTTACAAAAAATGATCACCTCCTCACCCTCATCACATTGGACCAAGAAAAGTTAGATTTTGATGACTTGAGACTTCTAGGGTTTTACTTGGTGGCATCATTGAGGTATAATCTCTACCAATTAGTTTAGTTTTTAGTTTGTTATATTCTAGTTTAAGTTTGGAATCGATTTGGTGTGGATATGTGATCTTTGGGAATTTCTAGAAGAGGTTAGGGGTGGAATTGAATCCAAAGATGAAATTGAGGTTAGTAGAGACCTTATAACCCCTCTAGAGTTAGTTTCATAGACTGAAACCTGAGGTAGAACCCCAAACCCCAAACCTAGAAACCTCAATATCGGGAAATTGTGAAAATTATGAGGTTGTTTAGAGATCTGCCAACACCCGGGGGCACTAGGATTCATTTAGCAAACACAGGGAGTCATGCAGGCACCTAGGAAGCTACCACTGAAACCCTAGCCCCATACCCCTATTCCTGGCCGCAAATTAATGCAATATGGCCTCATTTTGCGGCCTGGGTAGATTGGTTTTGGCTCGTACTTGGTCTGTATCTCCTATATCTTCTATCTAGAGCAGCCCAATGTGCAAAATCTCTTAGTTTGGCCTGTGGTGAAATCTGGAGTGATTTTCCTATGTTGCTGTTTTCGTGTTTTCCGTATTCTAAAATTTGGATTCTTGTATTTGATATTGTATTTGGTTGTTGGATGTTTTTACATCAACAACTAGGGATAATTGGTTGGTTTTGCATGCATGGGCTATAGGTTCTAACCTATAAGCGATCCGTGTGCCGTATCGGTTTTCCGAACTCGATTTTAATAGCATTTACGTTTGTGTTGATATTGTAGGTACCTTCGCGTGGATTCTAAGGCGACGGAGCATGGCGTCATCGACTTCGACAAGCAAAGATCAATGTGAGCAGATCTATATCTATGGGGGAAGTCGGGTGGATGGCGTATAGCACCGCCGCAATGATTTGGTAGAAACCGATTTGTAGCATATGGTTAAGAAAACCTAGATTAGGAAACTAAGGTTAAAGTTAAAAGATTGTTAGTGAAACCATATTATAGACTAAAGGATAGTTAGAAGTATGTGATGACGGAATTTGAGAGTGATATTTGATGATATTGCCGTTTAGGGTACTATAGGACTAGATAGCCGACGTAGATGGGTCATCTGAACCATACCTATTTCCAAACTAAAGAATCGTATGCATCTTTTAAACATGTACCATGAGAGATGTTACGGATTTTCAAATGATATCTTTTCCTTAAAAACACCATAGCCTCTACTTTCAAAACTACGATTCGCTTCTTTTAAAAACTGATTGTATGGTTGGGGTGTGTGTGTTAGATTAGATACTTATGCTTGTAGTAAAAGTAGAATGTATTTGTAAAGTTGACATTGTGCGAGAGATAGATGCGATGAAAAGAGAATACGATTTGTCATGTGATATGATGATATGTGGGTATACGGATGCGAGTCGATTGAGATGATTGATACCTTGTCGGTCCCCTGATATGATATTGTTATGGATGTGACTTGGGACATAGGTATATAAATATATATAGAATGTCATGAATCATGTGTGATATGTCGTACGAGACATTAGGTCCATACCCCTCCTTGTCGTATAGGATGATAGGATCCCAAATGTTTTAATGCCGCCGTACGATAATTTTTCCGTGCGTGATGAGTTTGACTCGATGATTGATCCATACCCTTACGGTGGATTATACCGTACGTGACGTTGTGTGTCTAGATGCCGATTGATAGATTTCCCGACTCGGTCATGTTAGATATGTATACCCGTCAGCATTTGCATATGATTTACCTTATGTTGCATTTATGTTATTCGCATTGCATTATTTATACATGTGATAGTACACCTGTACCATTATCGATGATGCGTATGTTACAAATACACAGATTGTAGGCTCACACACTTCATCATCGATAATTGCCATGTCACTACATAGTAGGATTGCTGCATCAGGATATGACTTTTCGCATAACATACTTGCGTATATACCCACTTGTACACTCATACTTGCGTACATACATATTATACACCCATACTTGCGTATATACCACTTGTACATCCATATTGGCGCACATACATATTGTACACTCATGCTTGCGTATATACCCACTTGTACAATCATACTTGCGTACATACATATTGTACACCCATACTTGCATATATACCACCTGTACATCCATATTGGCGCACATACATATTGTACACTCATGCTTGCGTATATACCCACTTGTACACTCATACTTGCGTACATACATATTGTACACCCATACTTGTGTATATACCACTTGTACATCCATATTGGCGCACATACATATTGTACACTCATGCTTGCGTATATACCCACTTGTACACTCATACTTGCGTACATACATATTGTACACCCATACTTGCGTATATACCACTTGTACATCCATATTGGCACACATACATATTGTACACTCATGCTTGCGTATATGCCCACTTGTACACTCATACTTGCGTACATACATATTGTACACCCATACTTACGTATATACCACTTGTACATCCATATTGGCGCACATACATATTGTACACTTATGCTTGCATATATACCCACTTGTACACTCATACTTGCGTATATACATATTGTACACCCATACTTGCATATATACTGCTTGTACATCCATATTGGCGCACATACATATTGTACACCCATGCTTGCGTATATACCCACTTGTACACTCATACATGCGTACATATATATTGTACACTCATGCTTGCGTATATACCCACTTGTACCTTCATACTTGCGTACATATATCTTTGTGCATTCATGCCTACATACATACTTATTGCACATACATAGACGATGTTGCATTTGACTTTGGAGAAATTGGGAACCGCGGGATATGTTTAAAAACTGGAATTATTTTAAAAGAGCGATTTTCCCTAAATATGTCATATTAATGTTCCATGTTGCATGATATACGGATATTCTTACATTTCTATCGTATGTCGCATACATCATGCTTTATGATTTTTCGCATTGAGATATACTGTTTTCATAAGATTTCTGGATTTGAGAACCGTGGTTATTTCAAAAGAAAGTATGTACTGTTTTAAAAACACGGTTTCTCTTGATATGATATTTCAGTGTGTCCACCATGCGTTTTCTCGGTTCTGAGACGTGTGATATGTGAAACCCGATTCGAGGAGGCGGATGATTCTGTTTGCGGTTACATGGTGGACCCGGTATGGTACCCCGGGACGAGAGAGAGATTTCGTGTGGATGACGATGAGCCTGGCAGAGGGACTACTACCTGCCGGTGATTGGTTTGTTGATTGGTAGAAGTTCTGCGTGTTCAAGTTTAGTTAATTACCGCAATCAAAACGGTTTCGCTTGTAGCTAGCCGGTTGAGTACGGGTCGTCCGCAGGAAGATGGGAATCTTTTTCTAAGTGCTTTAACGAGTTAAGTCCAGTTTTCTAGATTTTGTTGTGATTAATTAAGTTTTAAAATGATATGTAAAGAGAGCTTGTTAGGGTTAGGATTAGGTTAGTTTGAGTTAGGAGTCGCTCACCTCTTTCGTTGCCACTCTTAATATCGGTGTTACGGTAATCGGCAACAACGGGGATTAGCACGACTAGGAAGGAACTTGCGAGTATAAGCTAGGCTTTCCAATGCATAAGTTCTTCCTTTTGGTGCTTGTCCATCCGTTCTTGGCTCATAGCCATAACCTCCGGTTAATTCAACAACAACCGGTCTCACTACGGAATCACCGCTATCATGTAGGATAGGGTGCCGAAGGGAGCGGATTGTGGTTCAATTAACGGGAGTCGATTTAAGATGTTGGGCAAGAAAAGAGTGAGAGAGATTTCCTTCTCTCAAACTTCCCTTATCCTACCCTAACATGTATGGAAACTACTCACACATCATAACGAAAAGAAAACAAAACAAAAGAGGAAGATAGAAAGAAGGAGATTAGAAGATAACAACTAGCTATTTGCGACCTCACCTTGGCAAGGATCAAGCGTAAGCGTCATGGTTGTTTAAGGATAAAGGAAAAGAGAAACGAAAGAAACAACAAGAAATAACAACAACTAAGTTAACAAATGAAAATTACAGGCAATAATAATTTAACTAAAGAACAAGACAAGTATAATAACAAAAGGAACGTCTTTATTCATCATTCTTCACTCACAAAAGCTCACTACAAGTTTTTCAATGGAGAAGAGATGAGAAGAGGAAGAAGAAACAAGTATTCTAAACCCTAAAAAATACAAGATTAAGCACCCTTTGCATTGGCAAGATCTGGGCTATTTATAGGCAGGGAGGTAAAAACCCAGGGCAAAATTCTGAACCCTCATAAAAATACAAAACTGCCCCTGAAAAGTCTTCAGCCGACAAGGCCGTACGGCCGCGGTTCCGCGGCCTAAGCATGCTTAGGACGTGGTTCCGTGGCCTAATAGAGGAGTTGGGCCCTCCGGTTTCTCGTGCTTCCCTGGTCTGCTGTCCCCTTTTGTCTGGTACATATTTTTTCTGATTATCTTTCCACATTTCTTCCAGAATTCTAGTGGATCAAAAGGTGATTGGACATGGATCTTTTGTCATGATTTTCTTGAGCTTCGTGTAGATTTATTGGATCTTGTGTTGCCATTGAGCCTTGTGCATGAAAATGACATTGATTTGCCATTTTGTCTCTTAAACTGGTGTGTGGCAACAGACGGATAAAGAGCGGAGACCCGTGTTTTATCTGTGTTTGGCAGGAACCCGGGTTTTGTCGTGTTTTTCCATGGATTTCACCGCTTAGAGCTGAGAACCTGTATCCTGCAATTGACTAGCAAACACGGCTCAAGAGTACTTACCGATAAGCAATATGATAAAAAATGGGCGGTATAAAAATGCAAAAATCTGATATGAACAAATACCCCCAAACTTATCATTTGCTTGTCCCGAGTAAAGCCAATTTATTCACAAAAAATTTCCTAACCTCACTTTCACAGGGAACGCGATTGCACTGAGCATGTGCAACAAGCCGTTAAACCTCTAGGTGTCCCTAGTATGAGGAGTGTTGTCTCCTGAGGGTTTTCAGCGGATACTATCCACAAAATCCGGTCAAGCTAGTTTTTGCAAAATTACTATGATTCAAACCCCTAAAGTTTTGTTTCAGAAAATAACAATTCTATCATCCTAAGTCTACACTATCGAACCTTTATTTTTCACACCTCGCTTCCTATTTAACTACAGATTTTATATGTCTTTACGTGCAGTGCAAATAGTGTCGTTAAGTTCCAGAAGGATCGATTAAAGTCATCATGTTACACAATAAAGCCCAGATAACAATTTTAAAAGGATCACATAAGTTTTATAAAGAGTTAAGCATTTTTCAAGTTTCATTTTCCAGTAAGGTTTCAACTTCAGAATTTCTATCTTCCCTAACAGGAAACTAGGTCTTATTTTTCACTCCACATTTTTCTTGTTTTCATTTCATACACACCTCTGTGAACGTGCAATAGTCTTTATCATAGAATAAAACCTTCATATCTCCGCAAATTTTTTTTATAAAAGCCTGTCTTTTATCAAGATTATTCTCACACAAAGAACCGTTAGGAATTTTAACTCGGAGAGAACACTTGCTTGACTTTGTTTTAATCTGGACTTTCTAGGCTTCTTAGCGAGCTTTGGGCCAATGCACCCAAACCAGTTGGCTTTAAGGCATTAGGTGTAGAAACACCCCAGCGGACTTAATTACTCAAGTTACCTAGGTCCAAAAACAAAAGACAGTTTGGCGTGAAAATCATGATGATTTAATACGAACGGAGATATAACCGGCAGTTCAATTATTTTTTTGGATAAAAGACGTGTTTAGTGGGTTCGGTGTGTAATCATTCCAATCAAGTTTCAGATGGGTTATTTTTCAGACTTAGTTCCAATTAAGGCATCAATAACATTCCTTCATATTCACTCACTTCATAAACTATTCTTGATATTACTTATTTCAGAACAAACCTATTTGATCCTCAGAAAATCATTGATCCATTTAAAAGTTTTTAGACATAGAAGACTTGTCATCTAATTTCAAAAACTCACGATACGTGTAGTGTGATGTAAAGACGTATATCAGCTATAGTTAACTTTAAAGGAGAGTTATCTTTTAGGTTTTCAGAATCTAAACATAAGATTTAGTTATTCTTATTTTATCAAACAAAACCGTCGAAATGTTGAATCAGAGTCCTCCCACTAGCTAACTTGACAGAAAAGTGTTTATATTTTTAGAAAATTTTCAGATTTTTATGGATTTTATGGATTTTAATATGCAGATGTAAAATATACATATGAATGCGAAGGTAAGAAATGCGCACCGTGCGTACCCCCAAACTTAAACTGGACAGTGTCCTCACTGTCATTGCATGAAGAGATCATTTGAAGGGTCAAAATTGTCGGTTAGCGATACACAAATATTATTATTTTTTTTTGTTTTTACAGAAAAGAAAAAGGAAAAGAATGGAAAAGAATATCCACAAATATATACAAAATGGTCTATACATACCCCCAAACTTATTTGGAACAACGTCCACTGTTCTTGGCTGGATAACCGAAGTTTGGTGGTAGGCAGAGGAAGATTATGCAGGGTAAACAGGCTCCTGTAAGACCAGGAGCTCCTCTGTCGGTTCGGCGCTAAGGTACGGTTTTAGTCGGTGTCCGTTCATTTTGAAAAATGAACCGTCCTTTGGATTCTCCAAATCCACAGCGCCCTGCGGATACACATTCCGCACAAAATACGGCCCTTTCCAGCGAGATCTGAGCTTTCCTGGATGGAAGTGAAGTCGGGTGTCGTAAAGCAGTACCTGTTGACCAGGTACGAAGGTTTTGTGCAAAAGGTGTGTATCGTGAAACACCTTCGTTCGGTTCTTAACGACAACCGCGTTATCGTAAGCCTCATCCCTAAGCTCGCTCAGTTCGTTTAACTGCAGCTTCCGATGGCTGCCCGCATCTTCGAGAGACAGATTCAGTTCTTTTATCGCCCAAAATACGCGATGCTCTATTTCGACAGGTAGGTGGCAAGATTTTCCGTACACAAGCCGATAGGGAGACATGCCAAGATCGGTCTTATAAGCGGTTCGAAATGCCCAAAGGGCATCAGTGAGTTTCAGCGACCAATCTTTTCGGTTCTTGGAAACCGTCTTCTCCAGTATCTGCTTGATTTGCCGATTTGAAACTTCGGCCTGCCCGCAGGTTTGGGGGTGGTAGGGCATAGAGAGCTTATGATTAATGGAATATTTCCGCATCAATGCCTCGAAAGTCTTGTTGCAGAAATGACTTCCATTGTCGCTAATGATCGCTCGGGGGTGCCCAAACCGGGAGAAAATGTTTTCTTTAAGGAACCTAACGACAACCTTGTTGTCGTTAGTCCGGCTGGGCAAAGCCTTGACCCATTTAGAGACGTAATCAACAGCGAGAAGGATGTACAAGTTCCCAAAAGAGCTGGGAAACGGCCCCATGAAATCTATCCCCCAAACATCGAAAATCTCCACAACCAAGATTGGTTGGAGCGGCATCTCGTTCCTCCGGGATATCCGGCCCAAGTGTTGGCACCGGGAGCAAGTCTTGCAATAGTCATGAGCGTCTTTGAAGAGTTGTGGCCAGTAGAAACCACATTGCAAGATCTTCTCAGCTGTCTTTCTGGGGCCAAAATGCCCGCCACATGCTTGATCGTGGCAAAACGACAGCACACTCTTGAATTCCTCGTCAGGGACACATCGACGAATAATCTGGTCGGGACAGTATTTGAACAGATAGGGTTCGTCCCAGTAAAAGTGTTTTACTTGGGATAATAAGCGAAGTCTGTCCTGACTTGACCATTCAGTCGGTAGTAATCCTGTGGCCAAATAGTTTACAATATCTGCAAACCAGGGTTCGCAAGATACTGTCAAGAGCTGTTCATCCGGGAAAACGTCGTTGATCGGAATTGGAAGCGAAGGCGAAGAAGGAAGTCGTGAGAGATGGTCGGCAACTACGTTTTCACATCCTCGTTTGTCCTTAATGACAAGGTCAAACTCTTGAAGCAAGAGGATCCAACGTATTAACCGAGATTTTGCATCTTTCTTCGCAAAAAGATGGCGCAGAGCAGAATAGTCTGTGTAGACAATGACTGGAGAGCCGATGAGGTAGGGCCTGAACTTTTCTAAAACAAATACAACAGCTAAGAATTCCTTCTCAGTTGTTGTATAATTGAATTGGGCGTCGTTCAGGGTTCGGCTCGCATAATAGATTACGTGCGGCATCTTGTTGATGTGTTGTCCAAGGACAGCACCAATGGCAAAGTCGGATGCATCGCACATAATCTCAAATGGGTGCGTCCAGTCAGGTGAAGAAAGAATGGGAGCAGAAGTGAGTGAGGTTTTCAATGACTCGAATGCAGTCACACAGCTCGAGTTGAAGTCGAATGGCGTGTCCTTGGCCAGCAAAAGAGTCAAGGGCCTAGCAATCTTGCTAAAGTCCTTGATGAACCGTCTATAGAAACCGGCATGGCCAAGGAAGGCTCGGATATCTCTGACGCATCGGGGAGGAGGGAGATTGGAAATGACCTCAATCTTCGCTTTGTCAACCTCTATGCCATTTTGCGAGATGATATGTCCTAAGACAATACCTTCGCGCACCATGAAGTGGCACTTCTCCCAATTCAAAGTGAGATTCTTGTCCTTACATCGGGTAAGGACAGCGTCAAGATGCAGCAAACACTCATTGAAGGAATCGCCGAAGATGGTGAAATCGTCCATGAAGATCTCCAGAAATTTTTCCACCATGTCTGAGAAGATTCCCATCATACACCGCTGGAAGGTAGCGGGCGCATTGCATAACCCAAAGGGCATGCGACGATATGCGAACGTGCCGAGAGGACAAGTGAATGTGGTCTTGTCCTGGTCTTTTTCGGCGATGGGAATCTGATTATAGCCGGAGTAGCCATCAAGAAAGCAGTAGTACTCGTGTCCGGCCAATCGTTCAAGCATTTGGTCAATGAAAGGTAGCGGAAAGTGTCTTTCCGCGTTGCGGCGTTGAGTTTTCTGTAATCAATGCACACTCGCCACCCAGTTTGGGTGCGAGTAGGGATTAACTCGTTCGCCTCGTTAGTGATGACCGTTATACCTGATTTCTTGGGGACAACGTGAATGGGGCTAACCCACTGGCTATCAGAGATAGGGTAAATGATACCACTATCTAGACATTTTACGATCTCCTTCTTCACAGCCTCTTTCATGACTGGATTGAGACGTCTTTGTGGATCCCGGGCTGGTTTGGCATCATCCATCAGATGAATGTGATTTTCAACGATCAGGGGACTAATCCCCTTGATGTTCGCCATGGACCGGCCAAAAGCTTGCCTGTTGCTGTGTAAGACCGCAAGAAGGGCTTTCCCTTGCTCTGGAGATAGAGAAGCCGAAATGATGACAGGGAGGGTCTCGTTTTCGCCTAAGTAAGCATACTTAAGGTGAGACGGCAAAGGCTTGAGTTCGAGCGATGGAGGTGAAACGATTGAAGGCAAGATTGGTGCAGAGGTCTCGAACTCAAAGGACTCCAGCAAAGGTTCAAAACGAGTGTAAGCGACCGAGTTGGATGGTTCAGGTAACTCATCCGGAAATTCGAAGGATTGAAACTCGGGTTGTGAGCGGCTAAGATTGTTCGAGAACGTGAAACACTCGTAGTCGTTGTCGGGCGCAGAAACAGCAGCAGGTTCGAAGAGGAACGCACTAGTGGCGTCAAGATTATCGTGATCAAACAGAAACTCCTCGAATTCACATTCTTCTGGGGTGATCTCCGGGATCGAGCAGACGTCCAGTATATGAGCATTAGGTTCGGAGGGCTGATTCCCCAACCTAAAAATGTTGAGTTCAATCGTCATATTTCCAAAAGATAGGTTCATCGAACCATTGTGACAACTGATCACAGCATTTGAGGTTGCAAGGAATGGGCGACCGAGTATCACCGGAATTTGATTCCGGGGGTTAGCTACAGGCTGTGTGTCTAATACAATGATGTCAACGGGGAATATGAAGTCCCCGACTTTGATTAACACATCCTCTAGCTCACCCCTAGGATGGGTGATCGATCGGTCGGCCATTTAGAGAGTGCAGTGCGTGGGTTTCAGCTCTCCTACGCCTAATTGCTCGTAGACTGAGTACGGAAGCAGGTTAACACTGGCACCAAGATCTAATAGTGCGCGGTTGATGTTCTTATCCCCAATGGTAATAGAAATCATAGGACAGCCAGGGTCCTTCCGTTTTTGTGGTAAAGATTGGGTAAGGGCATCACTCACATCATTAGCCAAGAAAACTTTCTTGGGTACCTGAGACTTCCTCTTTTTCATGCACAAGTCCTTTAAGATTTTCGCGTAGGACGGGACTTGTTGGACAGCATCTAAAAGAGGAATGTTAATGTTAACTTGTTTAAATAACTCCAGAATCTTCTCCATTTGTAGATTTTGTTTGGTGGACTTCAACCGGTTTGGAAATGGAACGTTTTTAAAATTGGTTGAGTCCAATGCTGGAGGAGGAGATTGTGGAGTTGGAACGGATCCCAGAACAGGTGTTTTCATGGGGTGAGAAGTGGGTCCGTTCAGAGCAGAAGAAGAGGAAGGAGAGCCTTGTGAAGAACGGAGAATAGGCTCAGAAGACGAAGAAGCAGGAGAAGAAGAAGAAGAAGCAGCGGCCGGGGTGTCATCGTTGATCCGTGTGCCAATGTTGTTTTGCAGCATCCTTCCCGATCTCAATGTGGTCACGGCACTTACATTATGGTTCTGTTGTTCAAGAGCAACATGTACATTATGTGGGTGACCGGGATTTGGGAGTGGCTGGGACAGGAGCTTCCCCTTCTCTTGCTCGCTTAAGGCCGCATTCAGCTGTGCAATCTGGGCCTCGATGGTCTTGATGCTTTGCCCGTGAGCGGTAGTGTGTTGCACTAAGGACTGAATGGAAGACTGGATGTTGGCGGTGGACTGAGTCGATTGTTTAACGAACGCCTCTAGACTTCGTTCGAGCGAGGAAACCTTATCGTTGTTTGACGGAACAAAGTTGTTTGGTGGAAAAGAATTGTTAGGTGCAAAGTTGTTCGTCTGATTTTGAAAAGGTTGGGGTTGGAAAGGCTGCTGAAACTGATGTTGAGTTTGTTGTTGCGCTTGTTGTTGCGGAGGAGGAGGGCCTCTGGAAATTGTTGTCTTGGAATTGATTCTGATTCTGATTCCAGGAGAAATTGGAGTGGTTCCTCCAACCGGGATTGTAGGTGGAAGAGTATGGATCATTCCTCGGTCTTTGCTGGAATGCAGCATTAACCTGATCCTGTCCTTGCGATGGTGAATTGTAAGGACACTCTTCGGTTAAGTGAGAAGGATCGGAACAACAAGCGCAAATGGTACGAAGGGGAAGAACAGGGGCAGGAGCAGGAGAAGAAAATTTGCTCTCTATGGCTTCAAGCTTTCTTGTTATTGCAGCCATTTCAGCTTTCATCGCAATAGAGACATGGTGAATTCCTACCCTAGACTGACCGGTAGAAGTGGAGGTAGAAGAAGAAGAAGTCGGTCTGGTGCTCTCCCATTGTAGCGTTTGCTCCGCAAGGTCGTCAAAGAATTGCCACGCTTCCTCGTCAGATTTCGATAGGAAGTGGCCCTGACAGATGGTTTCCAACAACTGCTTGGTTGCTGGGTTCAGGCCCTCGTATAAGGTTTGGCAAAGTTGTCATCTCTCGATACCATGGTGAGGACACTGAACAAGAAGGTCTTTGTACCGGTCAAAGCACTTCCAGAAGGGTTCGGAAGGAAGCTGAGAGAATTGGTTGATTTCATTACGAATCCTTGCGGTCTTATGATTTGGATAGAATTTTTTGAGAAACGCTTTAACAAACTCGTCCCAACTGGTTATGGAGTGGGAAGCGGTGCTATACAGCCATTTTTCAGCAAGATCGCATAAAGTGAACGGAAAGACCTGTAGACGTATAGCATCGTCCGACAGCTGGGTGGTTTTCATCATGGCACAAATGTTTTGAAATTTATTGATGAAGATATAGGCATCTTCAGATTCAAGCCCATGAAATCGTGGAAGC
Organism: Agapanthus africanus; assembly: GCA_030015575.1. Lineage (NCBI taxonomy): Eukaryota > Viridiplantae > Streptophyta > Magnoliopsida > Asparagales > Amaryllidaceae > Agapanthus > Agapanthus africanus. The sequence continues at coordinate 49,815,172 of JASDDO010000016.1, read as the reverse complement.
ATGTTGATGAAGTGGGGCTTAATTTCAACATTATCCCCATTGGCCGGTGGAAGAGAAAGGCAGGTGGGAAGTGCAGAACGGGTGGGATAGAAACGATCCTGGAGCGCGATTCGCTGCGGCGCTACAACAGGCGGTGGTGGTGGGTTATTGGTCTCCGTAGGAGGTGGAGCCAATCCAGGGGTAGTCAAAGAGATGTTCGGATTAAATCCTGACATCGCGGAAGAAGAGGTTGGTGATGGTGATGGTGAAGATGTATGAACAGAATTCCGGTCAACGTCGGAGTTGGCCGTCAAAGGTAGGGGTGAAAGAGGAGTGGACGGAGTTTCGACGTCTGAGTCGATTGCGTAGTCGGTAGCGACTAACGTAACGCGGACTAGGCGGGCGCTAGTGTCCCGAGTCCAAGCGGACATACACTAAACGAGTTTAGTATAGTCAAAGCGGAGAAGGTGAGGGTAAGAAAACGTCAATGGAGAAAAACGATGGGTGGTGGGTGAAAAATGGATTTGGCGACAAAGGGCAAGTTTTTATAAAAGTTTTTGATTTTTTCTTTTTTTTTTTTTTTAGAAAGAGCTTTACAGAAATATGTACGGACTTACGGCTTTAAGCAATCACAAATAAGATATGCACAATTTCACCTAGATCTAGGGTCACCTAGGTCTGCTAGACAGCTCCTAACTGTTCCAGAGGGCTAGAAATAGGACCTCAAACCGCCTCTTCTCCGTCAAATGCGGCCAGATAAGTGCCAGGTAAGTGGGAGGTTATCCAACGCTTTCGCGAAGTTCCTTAATTAAATAGCCACTTGCCTTCGACACACTTGCCTAGACACCGCAAAAGTCAGATAGGATAAACGACCGATGCCTGTAACTAGTCCTCTGCCCTATTGAGCGCGAAGTCCTTAGGGCTGAGTCTAGTATTTTTTAATTTAACAATGGTCAATGCATATGCTTTTTGTGATTTCTGGGGTCCTGGGAAGGGTGATGAAATCCCCACCCAATCTGAATTGGTTTCAAGCCCCTTAAGTCCGTATTAATGAATGCAAAGCGGTAACAAATCAGCTGCAAACAATTTTTATTTTAGCGCGGCGCAAAGAATCCTGCACAAGAACAGTTTATTGGAAGGGGGAAGAGAGTTTGCGCAAAGAATGCTGCAGAAAACACAATTCAGTGGAGTCAAGAGGAGTGGGAGAGAGAAGAGAAAGTCTCACAGGGAATTTGGCACCCTGAGGGCACCAAACGGCCGCGGTTCCGCGGCCTAAGCTTGCTTATGCCGCGGTTCCGCGGCCTAAGCTTGCTTATGCCGCGGTTCCGCGGCGTAGTAGTGGAGTTAGGGCTCCGTTTTTCTGGTGTGTGCTTCATTGTCTGTCTTCTTCTTTTATGGAGCTCCTGAATATTTATTTGCTTACTGGATCTTCTCCAGAATCTTCAATAGACCGTCTTGTCTGTCTTGTTCACCCGCGGTGTAGCCGCGAAATATGGGTCTAACTTCCCACGTCTTTGGCACTGAACTTGAAATTCGTATTATCTTGCATACTTGAACAAAAACTAATCAAAAATTACAAAATGATTTTTTTTTTACAAAGTATATTTTTTTGTTTTGTTTTTCGGTTATATTCACAAGTTAACACGAAATTACACAAAGAAATAAACTACCGTCTTCCCGGCAACGGCGCCATTTGATTGGTAGAAGTTCTGCGTGTTCAAGTTTAGTTAATTACCGTAATCAAAACGGTTTCGCTTGTAGCTAGCCGGTTGAGTACGGGTCGTCCGCAGGGAAATGGGAATCTTTTTCTAAGTGCTTTAACGAGTTAAGTCCAGTTTTCCAGATTTTGTTGTGATTAATTAAGTGTTAAAATTATATGTAAAGAGAGCTTGTTAGGGTTATGATTAGGTTAGTTTAAGTTAGGAGTCGCTCACGTCTTTCGTTGCCACTCTTAATATCGGTGTTACGGTAATCGGCAACAACGGGGATTAGCACGACTAGGAAGGAACTTGCGAGTATAAGCTAGGCTTTCCAACGCATAAGTTCTTCCTTTTGGTGCTTGTCCGTCCGTTCTTGGCTCTTAGCCATAACCTCCGGTTAATTCAACCACAACCGGTCTCACTACGGAATCACCGCTATCATGTAGGATAGGGTGCCGAAGGGAGCGGATTGTGGTTCAATTAACGGGAGTCGATTTAAGATGTTGGGCAAGGAAAGAGTGAGAGAGATTTCCTTCTCTCAAACTTCCCTTATCCTACTCTAACAAGTATGGAAACTACTCACACATCATAACGAAAAGAAAACAAAACAAAAGAGGAAGATAGAAAGAAGGAGATTAGAAGATAACAACTAGCTATTTGTAACCTCACCTTGGCAAGGATCAAGCGTAAGCGTCATGGTTGTTTAAGGATAAAGGAAAAGAGAAAAGAATGAAACAACAAGAAATAACAACAACTAAGTTAACAAATAAAAATTACAAGCAATAATAATTTAACTAAAGAACAAGACAAGTATAATAACAAAAGGAACTTCTTTATTCATCATTCTTCACTCACAAAAGCTCACTACAAGTTTTTCAATGGAGAAGAGATGCGAAGAGGAAGAAGAAACAAGTATTCTAAACCCTAAAAAATACAAGATTAAGCACCCTTTGCATTGGCAAGATCTGGACTATTTATAGGCAGGGAGGTAAAAACCCAGGGCAAAATTCTGAACCCTCATAAAAATACAAAACTGCCCCTGAAAAGTCTTCAGCCGACAAGGCCGTACGGCCGCGGTTCCACGGCCTAAGCATGCTTAGGTCGCGGTTCCGCGGCCTAATAGAGGAGTTGGGCCCTCCGGTTTCTCGTGCTTCTCTGGTCTGCTGTCCCCTTTTGTCTGGTACATGTTTTTTCTGATAATCGTTCCACATTTCTTCCAGAATTCTAGTGGATCAAAAGGTGATTGGACATGGATCTTTTGTCATGATTTTCTTGAGCTTCGTGTAGATTTCTTGGATCTTGTGTTGCCATTGAGCCTTGTGCATGAAAATAACATTGATTTGCCATTTTGTCTCTTAAACTGGTGTGTGGCAACAGACGGATAAAGAGCGGAGACCCGTGTTTTATCTGTGTTTGGCAGGAACGCGGGTTTTGTCGTGTTTTTCCATGGATTTCACCGTTTAGAGCCGAGAACCTGTATCCTGCAATTGACTAGCAAACACGGCTCAAGAGTACTTACCGATAAGCAATATGATAAAAATTGGGCGGTATAAAAATGCAAAAATCTGATATGAACATTGGTCCTGGCGGATATCCGGAGGATACCGACCGGAGTCGAGAGATGATATGGGCCGATCCGGACTGACGGAGCCCATGGGCCGATCCGGACTGACGGAGCCCGAGATATGAGGATTTACGTGTCGATGCTGGACACGGGTTTCATGATGTTTTCGGGTGTCGATGTTGGACTCCCAGGTTCCATGATTTTGATGTGCCGCGAGGGACACCGTTGATTTATATCCTCAAACTTACTTGGATACAGACATTGATTTATGGTTGGACGAGATCCACCTGCATACAGACATTGATCATATGGTTGGACGAGATCCACCTGCATACATACATTGATTATGGTTGGATGAGATCCACATGCACACATACATTGATTATATGGTTGGATGATATCCGCATGCATATAGGTATTGATTACATTGTTGGCACATATGATGACCCGGTCATCCTAGATATCATAGTATTACCTTTATGATATAGTTGACCTAGGAGTCGTTGTTTATTCGATTTCTACTTATAGATGTTTTTCTACTCACGAGTTGGCAACTCACCCCCGTTGTACCACAGTTCTTGCAGGTTGACCGCTTGGATCCGTAGCGGTATCGCTGGCATATAGCTTCATTTGGGTGTTTTACATTGGTAGCTGGGGCATTTGTATCGTACCCACTCTTGTATTTATATTTCACATTGTATCTAGTCAACTCCATCAATCGAAATTAGTAAATTGTATAAGTAATGAGACTTAGTGAGATTGTGGTTGCGAAACTTAGAGCGAGAGGTTTTTCGCTACTTGTAGTTTTGATGTCTTGCTTATTTCTTTATCTTTTTGTGGTGAACTTCGCCGTTGGGCGTCGTATACTTACATATACTGTCTTGCGTGGTTATGATCCGCCGTTTGGCAAAGTGCTAGCTCCCGCTTGGGGATGCCATTATTCTTGTTATGTATTTGTGGTTTTGGATCAAAATATACAAAGGAGGTGCTGCCCAAATTTTTAAAAGACGAAACACGTTTTCAAACTAGTAAATTTCACTTGCATTTTTATATTCCTTTTCTATGCATTAAGAAAACGTGATTTCATTATACCTTTATTTCAAAACTTCACCTCCTTTATTTTCTTAAAAAGGTTTAGATTTCTGGGTTTCGGCTTACTTGAATTACGTTACGCCTCTAGACGTTGCGTGATTTAAGTGCTGGTCATGAGCTAATATTTCGGGTCGTGACATGGACCTTGCATCGGCATAATTTATCAGGCTATTGGGGTCTGACGTTTTACCACCCCCAGCCTGTGATATGAGGCATATCAGACGAAGAGACCGTACTGTACAGTAGTGTTACTGACTAGATTCGCAGGAGTACGAGCAGGCTCGCTTGTTGATCTTCTGATCGCTCAATACCCGGGTGGCCGTTACGTTTAGCAGACCGCTTGCGGCTTGTAGGTGTTTGATATGATCATCACCTACTGCCGGCGTATTGACGAGTCTTTAGAGTCCTACACAGAGGTTTCCTGGTTCATGCGAAACGGAGTAGGAGCACATATGTGATATGTGTGGGACCGAGATTATTGCGAGTGTTGGAATTTCAAGTGTTGAAATTTGCATGTGTTGAAATTTTTCAAGGTCATAGGTTTCTAAAGGTAAAGTATTATCAGGAAATTCAAGTGTTGAAATTAGCAATGAGATTGCATACCTCCTATGAGATAGTTGGATCCCGATACCCACTGCGAGTAAGAGCTACTCCTGGAAGAGTTTTACACATTACAATTAGCCGATCAAGTAGGGGTCTAGAAAGGTGTTAACGGGGTTACGCCCCTGGAAAAACGAGATTTATTTTAATTAAATCCGTGCGAAAGCACGGGGAACCTCCCTCAAAGTACCGACACTGGCCTGGCCGAAAGATTGACGAACTTGTAGGATGTCATTAATCCCGGCTAGTCTTACCTTTTAGGGTTTGAAGGAAGATTTGAATAAAACAGTGGGAGCCATCCTGATTAGATTAACTAATAACCAATCTAATCCTGCAAGAGCGCACGCAGAGTGTTTTCTTCTCTCTCTCTCTCCTGGTAGCGACCATGTCATGCCTTAATCAAGATAATAATATGGATACAGTGACCGAACTTGTTTATTATACTGAGCTAGGGAACGTTGGTTCCGCTCTATCTTATAACTATTATAAGTCCGAGCAGGAAATAGGGGAATATCCGGATTCCCATGCCACCCAATCGAGGATTAAGCATATTGATGCATATTCTTCGGGTGTGTTCATTACCGAGAACTGTTTCTTAGTATCCTCTACGTCCTAAGTATGTGATACCGGATCAGGATCCCGCATATGTAATATATTACATGGGCTACAGATATGTAGAGAACTAAGAATGGGTGATATGTCTCTAAGTGTTAGAGAATGGTGCAATTATTGCAGCCAAGTCAGTTGGCAGATATCACCTTGTATTACTAAATGGTAAATACATTGATTATGAACAAATATTATTAGATACCGAACCTGATATACAACATTACATCAAATTCTTTATTGTGTTAAAGAAAGATATAATTTTGTATTGGAGGATAATGTTGTGAACATTTTTCTGAATCAAGAGTTGATTCGATCAGGCACGTTATATAATAGCTTATACGTTCTAAATCAAACCATGGTTCAAAGTATCTAGAACACACAAAAGCGGAATAGTTCAGAAATGAACGAATCCTTCTTAAGGCATTGTAGACTTGGTCATATCAATGCGACACGACCAGCTAAGTTACATAAGGATGAATATGAGAATCTATTCGAATTTTCATCTTATGATACTTTCCAGTCTTGTCTCAAAAGTAAAATGACCAATACTCCGTTTACTGGAAACAGAGAAAGAGTTAGTGAACTCTTGGGACAGATACATGATGATGTATACGGTCCTATGTCTATAAATGCCAAGGTAGGTTCTTCGTACTTCGTTATATTCATCGACTATCTCTCAGGATTCGGACATATGTTCCTGTTGAAACACAAGTCTGAAACTTTTGAGAAATTCAAAGGAATATAAGCTTAAAGTTGAGAACCAGACGGGTAAAATTATTAAGTCCTTCGATGAGATCGAGGAGTAGAATACAAGGCATGGAGTTCCTGGATTTTCTAAAAGGAGAATGTTATTCTCTCTCAGCTTGCTCCTTCTAGTACACCACAGCACAACGGTATATCGGGGCGGAGGTATTGCACCCTATGAGATATAGTGCGCTCTATGATGAGTACTGCTGAGTTACCTGTTTTCTTTTGGGTGTTATGCACTTGAGAAGCTGCATACCTATTGAATGGGGTTCCATCCAAATCAGTGCCTACCACTCTATATGAGATATGGAATGGGAAGAGACCATGTCTTAAACGAGTTAAGATATGGGGTTTTCCGGCTTAAGTTGAAAAGCAGAATCCGGACAAGCTCGAGGCAAGTTTAATTATGTATATGTTTGTTAGGATATCCCAAACATTTCTGAGGGAATATCTTCTACCACACTGAGGAGCAAAAGGTGTTTTGTTTCTCAGCATGCCACCTTTTTAGGAAAGGAATTTCTTGTGAAGAAATTTGTGGTCGTGAGGTAGAACTGGAAGGAGTTTCAGCTAGACAAACTAACAGCTGATGATTTGGTGAAACTAAAGGATTCAATAGTCTCCAACGAACCTCATCCTCTCCGTGAATCTGGTAGGGTTCCCCATCCACTTGAGAGATACTACGGTCTTCTCGATGACAGTGGGAGAGAGGATTGCATCATGATAGATGATGGCCCAACCAGGTTCAGGCAGGCCATCACGAGTGGGGACTCTGTGAAATGGATGGATGCTATGCGATCAAAGATGGAATCCATATACACCAACAAAGTATGACTTTGCATGTTGCACTTGAAGGGGTAAAAACCCATTGGGAGCAAATGGATCTTGAGAAGATTCTTGGTGTAAATAGAAAAGTTGAGACTTTCAAAGCTATGCTTAAGTCCATCAGGATCAATGCAAGCATCGCGGAGTTGGAACATCTGTTTTGATGTGGCAGTCAAAGAGTTTGACTTCATCAAAAAGGTAGATGAACCTTGTATATACAAGAAGGTTGTAGAGAGTAAGGTTTTCTTCCATATATTGTACGTGGATGACATACTCTTGATAGGAAATGGTTTCCTATGCTACACTCGGTCAAGCTCCTCTTATCACGGGGATTCTCAATAAAAGATTTGGATGATACCTACTACATCTTGTGGATTATGATCTATGGTGATAGATCTAAGTGGATGTTGGGAGTGTCCCAAATCCAGGTACATTAACACAATACTAAAGGGGTTTAGTTTGGATGGTTCTAAGCGTGGTGGTCCGCCCACTTACTCATAGATCACTCCCTCCAAAAAGATGTCTCCCAAGACTGATTTGGAGAGAGCTCGCGTGCAAGGAATACCCTATGCTTCGGCAGTAGGCTCTATCAGAGTATGCGATGTTATGTACCAGACCAGATGTAGATGACCCACTAGGTGTAGTGATAAGGAATCAATCGGATCTTGGAAGAATCACTGGACAGCTGTGGAGGACATTCTTAAGTACTTGAGAAGCACTAAAAGAAAGTTCTTGGTTCGAGCTTCCAGAGTGATAAATACGACTGAGAGTCAGTCATATGCATTGTCTTTACCATCAGTGCAGAGACGGTATGTTGGAAGAGTACCAAGCTAGATACCATGACATAGTAGACGATAAAGGCTGAATACATTGCTACCAATGATGCTGCCGAAGTGTCTGTCTGGGCATTTTCTTGTTCATGAGATGAATAAGGTTACTACCATTGAGCGTCCAATAACTGTTATTGTGACAACAATGGAGTTGAGGCTTTGGCCTAGGAACGAAGCTCCAATCAGCGTTCCAGACATTTTCTGAGGCAAGTATCACCTGATCGGGGAGATGGCTGATCTCCAAGGGATCGAGAATATGAGAGTAGACACGAAGGATAACACGGTGGATCCACTCAAAAAGGCCTTACCCCTAGAGAGACTTCTATGGGATGGTTGAGTATGGGATACTACAACCACTGCTATAATGTTGGGTATTAGATACTACAACAGATGGCCTTAGTGCAAGTGGGAGATTGTTAGTTATATGTATGCCCTGGAGGCCATTACTGTACATGCGATGTATATTGTAGTGGATGCTTGGACATATATAGGGAGGACTTTCTTGCTCGACATGATAGTATGCTATCCGGTTGCTCTTTATCTTAACATGTACACTTATTGTCTCTCTATTGCATGTTGATAGAGCCCTTAGGATCAGTACTTGACTACCAGGATTATGATGCAGATCATACTAGTGGGGACAGGGTAGTCGGTAAGTACATCTTTCAAATGTTCCTAGTCATGGGAGTATCGAGACAGGGCATTGATACTCCAAAGTAGACTAGCGTATACGCTTCTCGACCAATATGATGGGCGATGGATGATCCCACATCCATTGGTGTTTGACATCAGAGAAGGTATACGGGTGCTCAGTGGAGAATGGGTACACTGAACGGACTCACCGAGAACTCCTAGTTGGTATTATACCTATCGTCGGATAGCAGTTCTCTGGTGACACTGATATAGGTTAGTCTGTAGACCCGAGATCGTCATAGAGTCTTGTGTGATTCCCATTGTGATTTGATTTCCACTATACCATGGTTAAGAGATCATGAAAAAAGGTGGTTTTTGGGTACAGTCTCGAGTCACATGGAGGCAATGAGCGATAGGAGGGGATTCGTCTCTCCCGGTATTGGGAGTTGATGTTGCGCTATGCTCGATTGGCCATAACAGGAAATCCTTGGACAGGGTTGCTAAGATTTACTGGTAAGAGTTATCAGTAGTTTCTCGAACCGTTATGGACCTTGCAACGGCATGATTTATCATGCTATTGGGGTCTGACGTTTTACCACCCCCAAGCGGTGATATGCGACATATCAGACGAAGAGACCGGACTGTACGGTAGTGTTACTGATTGGATTTGTAGGAGTACGAGCAGGCTCGCTTGTTGATCTTCTGATCGCTCAATACCCGGGTTTCCGTTCTATTTAGCAGACCGCTTGCGGCTTGTGGGTGTTTGATATGATCATCACCTACTGCCGGCGTATTGACGAGTCTTTAGAGTCCTACACAGAGGTTTCCTGGTTCATGCGAAACGGAGTAGGAGCACATATGTGATATATGCGGGACCGAGATTAATACGAGTATATGATACCTCATTCTATTCTAACGTTTTGTGACATCATAGGTTATATGTGATATAGCCAAGTTATCGAATCAAGCGTTGATTCGATAAGTTGTTATATTAGATATTAGTCGGTTATATGAGACATAGCCGGATTATTAAATCAAGTGTTGATTTAATAATTTAATGTTGAATTATATATTTGATATATTAAATTACATTAACTAATATTAGCTCACTTAAGTATTCATTTTTCTCACTTATGAAACATTGATATATATGTGATATATGTTAAATGTATTGTTTTATTTTTGCACATAATATATATGTGATATATATTTATGTGTCATGCTAGGTTACACATGGAACATGTATGTATAAGACTCACACCATGCTAGGTTTATGTTAGGATTTTATTTGTTTTAAGTAATTCAAACAACTTGGAAAATTAGTCATGGATGAGCTTGGATGGAAGCTAGTAGAACATTGACTTAGTCCACTTGTCTGTTTTGCTTAAAATATTTTTTAACCTAACCCCTTAACTCATAGATATGGTTTAGTCTTTACAATAGTTAGTGCATGACATACACTCACCTTGGTTGCATTTCTAACCTCATGAGTTTCATTCTTCATCTTCTTCAAGAGCTCAAAAAAGCTTTATAGGGTTTTGAGATATGAAGAAATGTTATGAGAAAAATAAAACTAAAGTGAGCCCACTTCCTACTTCATCATCCTCAACTATTACCCATTTAGTTTAGGGTGTTTGCTTCACTAATTTCACCATTAGTGAAGAGGTAGCATGAGCTCGAGTCTCCTCGACGTAGATCATCTTCGGCCTCGAAGACATTGAGCAAGCTTGTTCGTTTCTTCATGTGAACCATTACTTGAGTCCGGGTATTCACAACTCGCAGCGAAGGGACTATGACATGGAGCTTTAGAAGTGAAGGACCGGTCTACAAAGGTTGTATTCCCTCATTCACTTAGATGTAAAGTGTTTACATTTAGTATCGTCGGAATTTCTAGTAATGATTCTAGGGTTAGGGTTAGCTAATACGGCAATTTTTTTAAAATGGCATAAACGATGCCTCCCGAAAACTTGTTTCCGTTCTAGACAACCCTGCAATATTCCTTGTTCACTTTCTATATAAAGTTGTTTACATTCTAGTTAGTTCCTAAAACTCTAGCTAGATCCTTAGTTAGGTTGTTTGTCACACTAGAAATTTTAAAATATGGCATGTTTGATGCCTCACGAGACCTTGTGGTAGTGCCAAAGAACCCTATAGAAACATTCCCCTTTTCCCGATTCTTCGGCCTTGGATTTGTCTTTTCCTTTTGCCTTTTTCACTCCACCTCTTGGTTTGGTGGGTTTCTTCGTCACCTTTCCCTTCGCCTTGTCTTTTGGAAGAGAAGAGGAAGATGGCCCGGCAAGCAAAGCGGGTGTTTTTGCTGTCTTGAGAGTGCTCTCTGCACTTCTCAACATATTGAGAAGTTCAGGTAGTGACTTCTCCATGTTGTGCATGTTGAAGTTTACTATAAACTGAGCAAAGGCAGGAAGGAGACTGCAGAACAATATCAACATACTGTTCATTCTCCTTTGTCCATCCGAGGCCCTCAAGCTCTTCAATAAGAGCTATCATCTTCAAAACATGATCACCTACTGGTGTGCTAGGAGCCATCCGCATCTGAAACAATTTTCGAGACGCCTCATATCGCAGTGTACGAGATTGCTCCCTATACAACTCCTTTGTATGGAGAAAGATGGATTGAACGTCCATCTTCTTATGCTGCTTTTGATGTATGTTATCCATCGATGCAAGCATGAGGAATTTGGCAATGGCACAATCAATATCTCATGTCTTTAGGATTTCCCTATCCGCAACAGAAGATGTAGGGCCTGGGATGGGAGGGGCTAGGGCAGTGAGGACATATGATACCTTATCATATATAAAGTCAACGTTTATGTTCCTTATCCAGTCTTTATAATTGGGTCATGTCAGTTTATTTTTCTCTAATAGAAGCTTAAGTCCAGTCATGGGTAACTGCCATTAGGAGAGAGAAAATAATACACTTAGCGAAAGCTCTTGCAAAGATTAGATTGGTTATTATCTTATCAAATCGATGTCTCCCACTGCTTTTATCAAATTTTCCTTCAAACCTTAAAAAGAAAATTAGCCAGGATTGATTACATTCTACAACTTCGCTAACCGTTCAGCCAGGCCAGTGTCGGTACTTTGAGGGAGGTTCCCCGTGCTTTCACACAGACCTAATTAAAGTAAACCTTGTTTTCCCAGGGGCATAACCCCGTTGACACCTTTTAGACACCTAATGGGTTAGCTAATTGTAAAGTGCAAAACTCTCCTGGAAGTAACTCTTACTCACAGTGGCATCGGGATCCAACTATCACATAGAAGGTATGCAATCTCATTGCAAATTTCAACTCTAGAAACTCCCGATATGGTTTTTACCCCTAGTAGCTTATGACCATGTCTATGGTCAACATATCATAAGCACTAGTCAAGTTCTACCCGTCATTTCGTGATTAATTAGACCCACTCACATGAACATTGACTATGATCAACATAATCACATGAATGTCCTAACTAATCGCATCATATGATGTGTAGGAAGACATCACTTAGCTACCGTACACTACGCCTTAACTATGATCAACATACGTAGCACGAATACAAAGTACTCTACTTCTTAAAATAACGGAGGGTTGCGGATGGTTTTTAAGAAAACCTTTAACGCTTTGAACTTGATATCGTTGTAGAATCAAATAATTTTCAAAAGGAGTGGATTAAGCTCCGCAATTTTGAAACTTGATTTTTCATAAAAAGGCCGAGTGAGTTTCAAATTTGATTCTGCAACATCTTTTAGGTTTCTTTTTCTTTACATTAATCTTATTAATATAGTCCCATCATTTAAGTCCTTAAGCCATCATAGAAAAGAAACGAAAATAGAACGTACACTTATGCCATCCACATTCGCCACTGTGTCCTGTTATGCACCGTTAGGTTACTTAACTAACGGCATAGCGGGACAGGACTAGCACGGATGCAAAACATAAGAAACGTTTATTATATATCATATATATAATATATCATTCGTCTCAGCATATAAAGTGATCACATCACAGAATATCAACAGCAGAAGCACATATATGAAAATATAGGATATACTAGGAGGTCCGTATTTTGTATTTAGCCAACAATAGAAAATACGGATTCCACGGTCGCGATGAATAGCCAAGCCCACACCCCTAGACCCCTACGAGAGCGGCAAGTGACCCTACCAATTCTAGAGTTAGGAGACCCGGTCTCGACTCCTCAAGATGGCCTCCCACAGGACTCTAGAACCCGGTCACTAGTGCTCCCCACCTTGGGTCTATCCTAATGCGGAAAAGTAAATAATATACTTCAATGGTGACATCATCCTCAACCCAGAAGTGCCCCAATAAAATAATATTACATACAATGAATTTTACATGAATGAAAAGTAAAACACTCATCTCACATAAAAACCCCGGCCATTCAATCACGACGATCCCATACATCATATCACAGCAACACATAACATCATATGTCATCAACGTAAGTAAGTATGCATATCCCAATTGTCGTTGACGTATACCAATGAAACCGGCGATACACCACATACTACACTTACGGTCGCAGAAAATAAATGTCAAACTACAACATTTGGAATCGTCATTTCCCTTATACATCAAAAACCCAGAATATCTCATATTCTGGATTTCATGCCTAACAATGTAGATTTTACATTTGGGTCTCAAAAACGAAAACACCTTTTCAAAAGAAATCGGGTAATTCAACAACATTCCCGATTCCGACCGAGGCTGAAATGTTAGATTTACAAGCAACTAATTAATTTTCATAAACTAATTAGTGTAGATTCCAAAAATTGTATCACATTCATAAAAGCTAGGTGATGTTAAACTTTTTGATCGATCGATCAACCGTCCAAAATTCTCAGAGGACTCAACACTTGAGTTAGATTCAAAAATTCCCAGACAGTGCCACAAGCACATACGGACCAGCACAAGAAGGCACGTCCGAAGCCTCACCAACAGCGCAGCGGAACCGCCGCCAAAAGTACCTTTTGGCCGCGGTTCCGCGGTCGTTAGGTCAAGTTAGTGGTTCGTTTTTCTTGGGGGTCCATACAATACCCTGCACGATTTTCTGAATATTTTTAAACCAAAAAAATTCCAACTTTTGAAAAATTTCCAGAAAGCAAATTTTGAGGTGGTATTTGATGTTCGTTCGAACTTTTTAACATCGTCTAGGTTAGCCTAAAGTTCTAACCTGGCTCGGATACCACTGCTGGGTTTTGCTTAGTACCCTCACTAGGTTTTAACAAGTATCAAACATGCAACTTTAAAAATCTAGGGTGCTAACCAAACCTAACCTAGAATCGAACTTGAGGATTAGGGTAAAACATAACAAGTATCACATACTAGTAAGTGTCTAACACTAAGAGGAAAGAAATACAACTTTTATAGACCTCTCCTTCTTGACTCCTTGGTTCTACTTATAGTTTAAACGGGTTCGCTTGAAGCCTTCGAAGTCCACGACGATCCACCATGGAGTTCCTTTGCTCAAGCTTCTTACTTCACTTGACCTAAATTAATGTTGGATATATGTATGCCCTAGAGGCCATTATGTGATAGTTGATGTATCTATACATGTATATATATTCAGTTTACATTCTTGCTCGACATGATAGTATGCTATCTGGTTTCTCTTTATCTGACATGTTGATTTGATCATGCTTTTATTTCATTCATACATGCTGATAAAGCCCTAAGGATATCGGCTTGACTACTCTGATTATGATGCAGATCATACTAGTGGGACATCTGTAGTCTATAAGCATATCCTGAAATGTCCCTAGTCGGAGGTGTATCGAGACGGGGCATCGATATACCAGAGTAGACTAGCGTATATGATACTAGGCCCATGTGATGGACGACGGATGTTCCCACATTCGTCGATGTTTGACATCAAGATCATATACGGGTGCTCAGTGGTGACTGGGTACACTGGACGGACTCGCCGAGAACTCCTATATGGTATTATATCTATCGTCGAATAGCAGTTCTCAGGTGACACTGGTACAGGTTAGTCTGTAGACCCGAGATCGTCATGGAGTCTTATGTGTTCTCCCACTGTACTTTGATTGCCACCCTACCACGGCTCTACTGAGTCGTGCAAACAGGTGGCCATTGGGTACAGTCCCGAGACACACGAAGGCAATGAGCGATAGGAGGGGTTTCGTCTCTCCCGCTATTGGGAGTTGATGCTGTGCTGTGCTCGACTGGTTATAACAGCAAGTCCCTGGCCAGGGCTGCTGAGATTTACTGATAAGTGTTATCAGTAGTTTCTCGATCTGTTATAGACCATTCACCGACACGACTTGTTGAGTTATTGGGGTCGACGTGACCATCCCTAGGCTCGATATGCAGCATATCTGACGAAGAGACCGGACTGTACGGTAGTGTTACCGGATGGCTCGACGGGAGTTGTAGCAGGTTCGCTTGTTGTCTTCTGATCGCTCAATACCCGGGTGGCCGTTACGTTTGGCTGACCGCTTGCGGCTTGAGGGTGCTTGATATGATCATCACCCACTGCCGGCGTATTGACGAGTCTTAGAGTCCCACACAGGAGTTACCTAGTCCAGGCGAAACGTTGTGGTGCGCGTATGCGATATGCGCTTGAACCCGATTAAAATACGTGTATGGGATACCGTATGTTAATTGGGCGGCTTGCTAATGGTCGAGTCATATATGATATGACCGGATTTGTGAATCAAGTGTTGATTCATCATTAGTTTTCTCACTATAAATCCTATCTTGTTTATGTTGTATGTATGCATGTATGTGTGCATTCATTTTGTTCATGCACATTTGATGTGCAAGCACACATACATACATACATCATATATTGTCATGGTTGTTTATACAATGGGAATGGTGGATGTATAAGAATTACACCATGGTTGTATTTGGATAATTATTAGATTTAAATTAAAGCAAAAGAAAATGAAAAATGGGTTAAATCACTTAAGTCTTTCTACACTCTTCTAACTCAACCATGCTCACCTAACTTTTAACCCATAGTTTATTTTCTTATCATGCTTTTAATTTAAATTAAAATGATATCTAAATATCTAACCATGGTTGGTTTAGAGAAAGAAAAATATATATATAGCTATTTTTCTTTTCTCTTTGATAAGATAATTCATTCTCTTCTTAAAAAGTCCATCATCTTCATCAACCTCCATGCTTAAGCTCTCTAGTTCTTACAAGAGAGTGTATCCTTCATAAAAATAGGATTTTGAAGTGAGATCCATAACCACAACTTCATTCTAATCAAGTCTAGCTCACTTGATTAGAGTGTTCTCTTTGTTTATCAAAGTTGCAAGCTTGGACGGGATAGCTCCGGGTGGATCGTCGTGGATGCAAAAGGACGACGAGCGGACCTTCTTCAAACACCTTGGAGCTTGAGGAGCGAAACAAAAACGGGAGCTACAAAGGTTGTAGCATTCAAACCCTAACTTTTGTTAGCTTTAGTTTTAGTAAACCTAACTTTCTAGGATCGATTCCTATGCTTGTTAGTTTAGCACCTTAAAAATGAAAACTTTAGGTCATGTGATGCTTGTAATCTCTTCTTAGGGTGCTATACTAACCTTACAATTAAGTGATGCAAACAACCTACACTAGTGGGCTAGACTAATATAGATTGGTGATGTGGGTAATATTCTCACTTAAAAACCTTTCTTTTTCTTTCTCTTCACTCACTTTGAAAAAGGTAGAGAGCTTGGAGGAACAAGGAGATGGAAATGGCTTAGCTTATGCTCAAGAGAGATAAGCTCAAGATAATAATGAGAGAAGAGAGAGTCACCCTCACTCTTAACCAAGCATAGAAAATATCTAGATATTTCTAATGGTTGAGTTAAATAGATAATTAGAAAATAAAACCATGGTTAGAGTTGATATTTTAAGAAGTGTGTGGAAGAAAAAAAGAATCAACCATGATTTATTTCCCATTTTTTTCTTTAACTCAATAATTCAAATATCATAATATTTTCCATGTGAGTCTTGCATAGCCATCTCCAATGTATCATCAACCATGACACATGTATCCATGCATGTGTGCATACATATCAATCTAAAGATACATACATACATGCATACAAAATAAAGAAAGGGTTTAATAAATGAGCTAATGGTCATTTGATATTAAATCAACACTTGATTTAATAATCCGGTCATATCATATATGACCCGACCAATAGAAAATGCCATATTAAAATACGGCATCATATACGCGCATTTAATCAAGCTTCTGCGTATATCCCCATATGCGCCCCACATCGTTTCGCCTGAGCTAGGAAACCCCTTTGTAGGACTCTAAGACTCGTCAATACGCTAGCAGTAGGCAGTGATCATATCACATACCCACAAACCGTCAGAGGCACTAGCTGTACGTAACGGCTCACAGGTATTGAGCGAACAGATGAACAACAAGCGAACCTGTCAAAACTCCCGTAGAGCCAACCAGCAACACTTACCGTACAGTCAGGACTCTTCATCAGATATGCTGCATATCGAGTCTTGGGATGGTATCGTCGACCCCAATAACTCAATAAGTCATGCCGATGTATGGCCTATAACAGATCGAGAAACTGCTGATAACACTTATCAGTAAATCTCATCAGCCCTGACCAGGGACTTCCTGTTATAGCCAATCGAGCACAGCGCAACATCAACCCCCAGTACCGGGAGAGACGAAACCCCTCCTATCGCTCATTGCCTCCATGTGTCTCGGGACTATACCTAAAAGCCACCTGTTTGCATGACTCGGTAGAGCCGTGGTAGGGTGGAAATCAAAGTACAGTGGGAGAACACACAAGACTCTATGACGATCTCGGGTCTACAGACTAACCTGTACCAGTGTCACCTGTGAACTGCTATCCGACGATAGATATAATACCATATAGGAGTTCTCTGCAAGTCCGTTCAGTGTACCCAGTCTCCACTGAGCACCCGTATACAATCTTTGATGTCAAACACCAACGGATATGGGACCATCCATCGCCTATCATATGGGTCAAGAAACGTATACGCTAGTCTATTCTGGAATATCGATGCCCCGTCTCGATACACCCACGACTAGGAACATTTATAGGGTATGCTTATAAACTACACATGTCCCACTAGTATGATCTGCATCATAATCACAGTAGTCAAGAAAATACCCTAAGGGCTTTATCAACATTTATCAAATGAATAATATGCATGATCAAGTGAACATGTCAAGATAAAGAGTAACCAGATAGAATAATATCATGTCGAGCAAGAATGTCCTCTGAATATATATACATGCTGATACATCCACTATCAAATATTGGCCTCTAGGGCATATATATATCTAACATATCTACTCATCTACTATCATCGCTCTAGCCGAGGTCGATGAACGCCTTGCTCTCCTTCGTCGTCCTGGAAGTTCACGCAAATGTACCTACAAGTCAAAGCACATCGTATCGAAATCAAAATCAACTCTGGAAAACCGATAAGGCAAGCAAAGTGCACATAAGTTAGAACCTATGGTCCATTCGTTCTAGAAAAACAAAACAACTCCCGACGTTGACGTACGAACATCAAACGACCGAGTCAAAACTCAAATATCAAAAATCAAGTTTTCAAAAATCGGAAAATATCGACAGAAAACAAGTAAAATGACTTCAAATTCTACCTAAGTTGAAATTAAACTTTTTTGCATATATGGTAGGTCTAGTTATCTAATAAGTAAACTACAAAACATGTTTTAGACCCTGACTCCAAAATTGGGCGCGGCCAAATTGAATAAAACGGCGGCCAAAAGTTGAGGGATTAGGATCAAATTTCTATGGTAGCTTCCTACTGATTTGCATATCTCACTGTGTCTGCTAATAAATTTTCAGAGTTTTAGAGTCATCCCAGATTCCATTTGAATATCAAAAGTCAATGAAAAAACCGATGTTGGAAAATTCTGAACTCAAGTTTGGGACTTCTAAACTCACTTAGATTAAGGATTCTATCACTAAAAGGCCAGTATTCACTCTCTAAACTCTTTACTATAACACTACTACTCATTTAAACCACCAAAGATCACCCTATAATTTTCCAAGTTCCCTACACACACACTTTTAAGCTCTAAACTACTTTGTGAGGTTAGGAAACATAAAAACTTGGTGAAAGGTAAGTATATTATCTCAAAAAGCAACTCAAGAAAATTCTAAGATGGCCAAATAAGCTCAAGACTAGAAATTGATCCCACTATGATGCTTGTAATGAGCTTAGGAATAATTTTAGTGAAGGGAAAATGGGGTTTTAATGAGATTTTGAGGGTGTTTGTGGGATGGTAGTGAGGGTGGAGAAGGTTGAGGATGAAGAAAATGAACAAGGAGATGATGATGAAGATGAAGAGAACAAGGAAATGAAAGGAGGAAGAAAGAATATCCATGGTTCTATCTCTCCCCCCTCCCTCTCCTATGCCTCCCATACCTCCTTGTCCCCCCCCCTCATTTTTATTTCTTTTCTTTTCTTTTCTCATTTTCCTTTTTTTTTTTTGAAAACAAAAGAAAATCAAAACCATCCAATGAGACATAATATAATTATAACAACTCCAATTTCAATGTACAGAAAATTTATTTGAAAGTTAATGTACAAATACAGTATTTGCAATCATGTGTATGCTATAAGTATTTGAATTGCTTTTGAACAGCAAGAAAGCGATTGTAGCTCATTGGTAAAGCCTTGCACTGCTGTGGCATAGCCCCATTGATAGAATCCCCCTAGCCACATTATCTTTTTATTAATTTTTCTTTTAATATTTTAGAAGCCCAAAGGTTTACATGGGCACTACACGTAAAATGAAGAGTCACAGAGTAATCAAATATGTGCACTGAAGTATACAAAGCGACACCAACATGTGGCACAAATCTCACCACTCACCATCGGACTATGACCGGCGAGATGTTCTCCATAACCGGCACCGCCGGGCCCCCCGTAGGGGATGGTCCCCAATTTTTCACCCCATCACCTCTTCGTCTACCCCACTACCCCCATATTGTTTGTTTACTCTGTATTCATCCAGAGAGTGTAATTTCAGTCTTTAATTCTAATTTTAATGCATATACATAATGCATTCTTTAACCCTAAAAACCCTAATTTTCCCTATAAATACCACACTCCATTTCACCCCTCCTCACTCATAAATTCATTACAAAAACTCTATAAAATTTTCAAGTCCCAAGTTTTGCAAGTGGAGTTAGCAAAGGGCAAGATTCCGACGACGTTTCGAGGAGATTCCGGCGACGAAACGACGTCCCGACGCTTTCCTAATCATCCCCTACCTCTCCCCCTTCTTAATAGCCTATAAGTGCCCTCTCCCCTCCTCTTCTACTATTCTAAAACATTTTCTTTTCAAAACTCGTCGGAAGCGGAGTTATTCCGACTTCCGACTCTCTTTTCTTTAAAAACTCCATTTTTCCTAAACAATAAAATACCATATTCTCATATAATATTTAACAAACATAAATAAATATATTAGAACAAGTTTCATCATAAAATAATTCATGTTACAATCTTTATTTCATTTTTACATTAAAATACCACCATGTTTACAAACGACATGGTTATCTACTTTTAACCGTATTACCTTTAGATATCTCACGAGATAATGACCTACCTCTTCACAACACACATTTTTGATATAGCACGATGTGTTTTGGGATTCTAGATTATGGGATAATACGCTTTTACGAATAAATATCCTAAACTTACAAAAACGTTTTCTTTAAAAATAGTGTTAATTAATTCCTTGCAATTACGCCTCTACAACCCATTTTGGGGAACCCTGATCGGGATGGTACGGGTTATCGCACGTCCTCCGGCCTAGTAGAGCGAGATGCAGACCTCCGCAAGGAGCATTCGAACTCGATGGAATTTTTAATGCGATTTTTAAGAAAATGAGATTTCTACAAAATAAATAAAATTTATTTTTATTAGATATATAAATATATATATGTATGAATATTATTAAAAGATCTATTTTAATATATTATATAAATATTCCATGTTTTCTAAATCAAGGGAATCACCATTCCAAGAAACTACCATTTCAATACAGTACAAATTCCAATTTTTCATTAAAATACCATATACAATGAAAACTAGGTTCTACCCACTAGAAAATTTCACTTTTATAAAAGATACATCTATGAAAAGCCTAAAGACAATAATTAAATACTTGAGGTGTATTTTGAAAATATATCAAAACTATTTTTACATAAACCCCCCGTCAAGTTATACTAAATTACAATAAGGACCCTAGTAAATATAGGTTTAAGCGGGACCAATTCTCTTGAGCCTCGGGGAGCCGGAGAATGTTGGTGCTTGCCTATCTAAGGTAGACAATCTAACAACGGTGTTATCAACACGGTAATTGTCTTGGAAAAAGACACAAATCCTGCCGTCCATGTGCAGCAGATACCGATAATATCAAAACTAATTCAGGACTTCAATTTCTTTTCAAAGTGTCTGACTGACAGAGTCTCAATCTAATCAATCTGACTTGAATATGATTCAAGTATAAACTGCAATAAAACATAAATCCATGAATACCATAATTCAATCTATATCAATCTATTTTGACTGAACCGAACCATGGATATACTCTGTTTACATGACTATCCATTTATATCCATTATGGTTACTGATATTATGGTTTCGGCAAGTCATCCATCTATATAACAAACAATACAATCAATACAAAAGACATTACGGGATTTTAAAGGGGTAGACCGGTACGGAATGTGTTAGAAGTGGCACAAGACGGTCACTTTAATACACTTAACATGAATATCCATTGTCATTATACTGTGGCTGAACGGTTCCTTATGCTCCGTATACCTTAGTCTCCGGATAGTGGGACTCCTTTCGTATACACTGGCATATTCTGTACCAAGCTACAAACAACCGCGTTGACATTATAATCAAACACTACTAGTTATACTCTCTTTCTGTCTATTCTATTTCTATCTATCTTCGGGACTTACCGAGCGATTGTTCGCTGACAACATTCCTTTTCTTCTTTCTTTGGAATGTTGTCATGTGGATCGGACTCACTGAAGATCGAGCCCAGTACCGATGACTTGGAGCAGTTATCCTTTGACCCCGAGCTTTAGATACTTATACATACTTTTCATTTCAGTTATGCTAGTGTTTAGGCATTGCTTTATATTTATGTATTTACATTTCCAGTTGTACATGTAAAAGAATGTTTAATAAATAAAGTTGCTGTTCATTTATATTCCTGTATCTTGTGTACATTTTACTTTATATTGCTTAGTTACGCTTAGCGTGTTTACTTCTGAGTAAATACGTAGCGGACCTCGTCGCGCCTCCTTACCGTACACTGGGAAGCGGGTCGTGACAGGTTTTGTTGGCGGCCCATGCAGGTCAGTTCTGCATGGACATGCAGGTCAATTCTGCATGAAGTCTTAAGCAATATAACACAAGAATTAGCAACTAAAAACATTCTTTACAATTCATATTACTTGAATCTTACAATTTCATATACTTTGAATCTGTCCTTATCCTATTTTTATTTCAAGGTTATAGATTCTCCAAACAACACCAGTACCAACTTCAACAACACTCCACCACCTCTAACGCTTACGTCTACCGTTGCTGCTCCGATCAATGAGCAGACGGTACTGCTTGAGGCAATCCGCATTATCCTGGAAGGACAGCAGCAGCAAACTGCTATTCTGATGAACCGTCCAGAAGCAGAAGCGCCCAGAGTGAAGCAATTCCGGGTATTGCACCCAAAACAATTTTCAGGAAAAGAGAGCCCCTAGAAGCTGAAGAATGGGCTCAAAGTATTGAGGATGATCTGGCAGTGGCACAAGTGCCAGAGATCGCTTGGGTTCGAGTTGCGAAGCTGCAACTCACTGACAATGCCCGAGTTTGGTGAAAAGCAGAAAAAAGCTGTCTTGACCAGCCGATCAAATGGAAAAAATTTCGCGACATGTTCGACGCGAAGTACTTTCCAGAGACTGCCAAGTTTGACATGGAGCATCAATTTATCCATCTACAACAGGGTTTGATGTGGACCAAATCCGTGGATGAATATGACGCTGAGTTTACCATGCTCGGCAGGTAAGATATGTCTCAATATTCGATTTTCAAATATCACATACTACACAGCTAACACAAGGCCTTAACAGGTTCGCGGCACACTTAATACCAACTGCTGAGATCAGATCCAGGAGATTTCAGTAAGGGTTAGATCCGGAAATCCAAGCTACCTTAGCTACAGGGGATTTCCCAACCCACGAGTTGGCCATGAAAGTTGCCCGCCTATATGAGGCGGTAGTAAAGATGGAGGGCAGACCCCAATCTGCCGGAATGAAGCGCCCTGCCACTCAGATGGCAGGAGGAGCCTCTTCAAGGCCACAATTTGTGCCCAAGAGACCGGGAGTACCAAACAACCGGCCCAACCCAGCTTTTTGTATCTACTGCAGGAGAGATGGACATTTGGCGAAAGACTGCCGACGTGCAAATCGCCTTTGCTTAGTCTGCGGCTCATCCACTCATGACATTGGGTCCTGTCCTCGTAGAGACAACCCAAATGCTGCACCCATACCAGCAATTACTTATTAGCAGCGCCCAGCCATCCAGGCACCTGCTCCAAGACTAGCTCTCCCTGCTCCACCTCTTCGTGGACCGACTGCACCTACTCCTCGTCAGTTCCATCAAGCTCAAAATAACGTACCTCAAGTATAAAGGAACACGCAGAGGAATGCTCCTCCAAGAAGGAGGAATGTATCGAGGTGATAGGATTTCACAATGACTGTGGAAGAAGCTGAAGCCACTGGCCAAGTTATCACTGGTAACAATTTCCTTTCAAACTTTCTTTTAGTCTATATACATACCTATATATCTTTCCTTATACCTAAAAACCTATCCCACATAACTTAGATACAATCTTAGCAGCCTCACTTCCAACACTAGCACTCTTCGATACTGGAGCATCATATTGTTTTATGTTGCAACGGTTCGTCCGAACTCAGGCGATTCCAGTCAAACCGCTTGTATCCAGCTGGAATGTCAGTTCAGGGAACGGCATTCTAAAGGAAGCTATGGGATACGACCAGTGTCAAGTGGTCGTCTACAGCAGAGAATTCTATGCTGACTTCAAGGTGCTGGACATATCAAATTTTGATGTTGTTTTGGGTATGGATTGGCTCGGAACTTTTTACGGTACCATAGACTGTCGTCAAAGGAGGGTAGTGTTCGAGATTCTCTACTGCAGACCGTACCCTGGAGCCGGACATATCAAATTTTGATGTTGTTATGGTCTTTTATTTCAAAAGTGGAGACCGTACGCTGGAGCCAAGCTCATACAAGGCAAAACCGAGGAAGGCGGTGATTGCAACACTTCAAGCGGAGGAAGGATCAAAGCCAGAGATAGTTCGAGAGTTCGACGATATATTTCCTGAAGACATATCAGGTTTGACTCCCGATCGAGCTCTTGAATTCAGCATTGATTTAGTACCTGGAGCACAACCGGTAACCAAATCACCATATCGCCTAAGCCCTGAAGGTTTGAAAGAGATCCGTACTTGGTTGGACGAATTATTGATGAAAGGATGGATTCTTCCCAGCACTTCAAGTTGGGGATCATCAGTTCTACTTGTGAAGAAGAAGGAAGGTTCATATCGAATGTGCATTGATTATAGAGCTCTGAACGAAGTAACTATAAAGAACAAGTATCCACTCCAGCGCATCGACGATCTGTTCAATCAGCTAAGTGGATCTTGTGTTTTCTCCAAGTTAGATCTCCGTTCGGGTTATCATCAGGTGAAGGTCAAAGAATCTAATATCCATAAAATGGCATTAAGAACTTGCTATGGACATTACGAATTTCTTGTGATGCCATTTGGAGTGACCAATGCACCGGCTATATTCATGAACCTAATGAATCAAATTTTCTGAGAGTACCTGGACAGGTTTATTGTCATCTTCATCAACGACATCCTGGTGTATTCCAAGAGTCGGAAAGAATATGCCGAACACCTACGAATTATCCTGGAGACTTTACGATAGCATCAACTCTATGACAAGTACAGCAAGTGCGAGCTTTGGCTAAATCAAGTCGGTTTTCTCGAACATATTGTATCAGGCGGTAGAATCTCTGTAGATCCAGCTAAAGTATCAGCAGTAAGCGAATGGCCGACACCGAAGTCAGTAAAGGACATTCGAAGATTTTTGGGTTTAGCAGGATATTACAGCAGGTTCATTGAAGGATTTTCGAAGATTGCAACACCCCTGACCAAGCCCATACGTAAAGATGAAGAATTCGTGTGGTCAGAAGCATGCGAACGAGCTTTCGTAGAACTCAAGTCAAGATTGACATGAGCACATATCCTTGTTATACCAGACCAATTTGGAAGTTTTGAAGTGCATTGCGATGCATCCGGTAAGGGATTGGGATGTGTTCTACATCAGCACGGTAAAGTTGTAGCTTATGCTTCAAGACAGCTGAAGATTCATGAGCGCAATTATCCAACGCAGGATTTGGAGTTGGCAGCCGTAATCTTTTCTCTCAAAATTTGGCGCCATTATCTTTTTAGTGAACGATTGGACATATACACCGACCACAAAAGTCTAAAATATGTGTTTACTCAGAAGGAGTTGAATATGCGGCAGTGAAGATGGTTAGAACTTATGGTGGACTTCGACATCAACCTACAATACCATCTAGGAAAGGTTAATGTAGTACCTGATGCCCTTAGTCGCCAACCATTAGCATTGAATCTCACCGCACAGTGGAAGCTTCAACAAGATTTATATCAAATGGGGATTGAAGTGGTCAAGCCAGGTAACGTATCACGACCCAAGTTAGGCACATGACCGGCACTTAAACCACGTAACGTCAACAGACGTAACGCAATTTAAGTAAGCCGAAAACCCAGCAAACTAAACTATTACAAGAAGTAATAGATAGAAACATTTGGAAATCTCAAGCAAAACTCTAAATCTTAAGTTGTTTTCTTAAAAATTTCGGCAGCACCTCCTTTGTAAAAACTAGCCCCGAAACGGGTACAAATATAAGATAAGTAAAGCATCCCCAAACGGGAGAAAATCTCGCCCAAAGGCGGAAACAACCACCACAAGCAGAAATAAGACGCCTAAGTGAAGGAATAAACAATATAAATGAAACAGCATAAAAGGGATAATCAACATAGTAAAGGCCGGCTCACATGAGCACGACACCCAGAGTCACAAGAATATACAACACCGATCCTCACAACTCGTCTCTAAGTCAAACATGAAGGTGGTAGATGGAGAGTACTAGATACAAAAGATATACAACGAACATCATCGGATAACCGCAAACCCACCTATAGAAAAAGGCCTCACAGCCAAACGTAGCGGTATCCGCTGAAATAGGTACAATAAGATGCCCTGCCGCGAATACTCTGAGGGTCAAGCCTGCAAAACACTGTGGCACAACGGGGGTGAGTTGCCAGCTCGTGAATAGTAAATAACATCATACTGTAATTGCAAGTATGCACGAACAGCGATAAATCTATCACATGAAATCTGATAGCATAAGAATGGCGATATGGATATGCAACAATCATGATCAAGTTACACCACCAGGGTACTACATCTACATGAATCAAATGCATATCAAACAAATCATGAGTGTGGGATAAATAATAAAGCTCATACACAAATCATCAGCATAGAAAAACCCCGGTGTCCATCAACGACACCCCAAATCCCAAAATCCTCAAGCACCGTCATTCTGATCGGCCCTCATATCCATACATCTCATGGAACTTGAGTATCCAACATCGACACTCGAAACATCATGAAATACTCGTGTCCAGCATCGACACGTAAATCAACATATCATGGGCTCCGTCTGCCCGGATCGGCCCGCGGGCTCCGGCAGTACGAATCAACCCATCTCTATCTCACGACTCCGGTCGATATCCTCCGGATAACCTCCGAGTCCAAAACTATCACCGGTAGGTAGTAGACTCTCTGCCAGGCTCATCGGCTAATCCATCGACATACCTTTCTTTCCCCAGGGTACCATATCGGGTCCACCATGAACCCGCAAACGGCCCCATCCTCTCCTCGCATCGGGTTTGTAACACAAGTCTCAGAACCGAGAACCCTCATAGTGGACGCATCAAAATATCAAAACAAGAGAAACCGGTTTTTTAAACAATACACATTTCTTGAAATATCCCCACGGTTCTCAAATCAAGAAAATCACATGAAATCCATATCTCAATGCGTAAATCTATGTAATATGATGTATGCAACATAGAACGGTAATATAAGCATATCAAGGGAAAACCGCTATTTAAATGCATCAAGTTATTAAATATATCATGCGGTTTCCAATTTCTCCAAAATCCAACGCAATATCATATAAAGGTGAACATGTAGCTATAGCAAGGTATATGTATAAGCATGTAGGTATGCATGCAAACTATATATCATATGCGCAATCGCACAAGAATAAATGCCTCAATGTCACTAATCAATACAATATCACATATTTATATGTGTTGTGCGTGTCATGGCAATTACCGACAGTGTTTGTGTAGCATACAATTAGTGCTCGTTCAACATGAACTGTCAATAATAGTGCAGTGTCCGAAGGGGTACAAGTCTAGGCACAACAAGTAATAATATGCAATGAAGTTCATGCACCATCTCTATATGTGCATATAAACATGCGGCTAATATCATATCATATCTAGCCCTGACGCTTAACGCCATACGGACGATTTCCTTGTAGATGTTAAATCTACTCACCGATGATCTCAAGCTAGGTAAATCCAATCACCTGCTTTTCTTTCTTCGCAGCATTCGAAGTCCCTCCCTGCGATCCTATTAACACAAAACATAGCAAGTGCAACTCAGAAATCCACCAATATCACGTACAAACTACGTTTGACCGACGCACCAACTCCAATCCAACTTTCAAGTGTCCGTCTAGTGGCTAACGTTTGTAGAGACATCCCAAAACCAAACCCAGGTGCAGCAGCTACACAAGATCACGAACCGTGTCGGATAACGTAACATGCGTAGTCGTAACACTAGATTTAAGCAAAGTGATCCCAGATTTCGATACACGACAAATTTGTGAAAGTTGCAAGTTCCACGAGACCACTTACAACCCCATAGACCCTACGACCAAGACTTGAGACCCCAGTCCCCATTCTGGCCGCAATTTGCGGCCAAAAGAAATATTTTTGCGGCCATGAAGGAAGGGAATGGTCTCAGGTTTTTATGGTGGGTTCTATGCCTCAAAACTAGGACTCTGTGATGGAAACTTCTAAAACAATAACCTGGTTCGACGGCAGATTCACTCGAGACACAACACTTAACCAAAATACGATAAGTTCATAAAAACTCTACCATTAGTGTTCTAAACAACAACTATAAGGCAACACAACAATAAAAACACCTAATTTATAGTTAGAGATCATTACCTAACCACACTTGCTCAAAAATCAAATCTTTCCAAGCTCCAAGTCATCTTAGTGGCTAGATCAAGACTTGAGAAGTGTTTTCATGGTGTTTAATGAAGTTTTGAAAGGTTTTGTGATGAAGTAGTGAGGGTTTCAGTTGAGAGAATAGGAGAAGAGAAATAATTGAGAATGAGAGAGTGAGGAGAGAATGAGAGATGAATTGAGATAAGTATGAGAGGGTGAGTGTAGGGTGAGTTTTAGCCTTACACTTACTCTCTCCCTCTCCTCATCAATGCTAGCATTAATGCCCTTCATGACTCTCCTAGCCACCTCTCCTCAATCCAAAATAAGAAGATAACTCTTCACAGCAATGCTAAGTGTAAGGTTAACATGGCAAGAATTAGTTTAAGGTGTCATGGCTACTAAACAAGGTTAACTCTAAATAACCCCCAAATTAACATGCAAAAGTGTGTGGAAGCCAAAACAAATAATAATAAAATATTAATTAATTTTTCATAAAATGCGAGAAAACTATTTTGGTAATCTTTTAATTAAAAACTCGCATTATCTCTTAATTAACACTAATCGCATTCTAAGGTGTTACAATCTCCCCCCTTAAAGAAATTCGTCCCCGAATTTAAAATTCTTACTATGCGTACCTTCGAAGAGATGAGAGAATTTCTTCCGCATCTCGCCCTCGGCCTCCTAAGAGATCTCCTCACCAGTTGGGCTACGCCAAAGAACCATCACAGATGGCAAGACTTTTGATCGAGGTTTCTTCACCTGCCGATCCAATATAACTACCGGCTGCTCGGTGAACGAAAGATCGGGCTCAAGCTGAACGGTCTGGTGCTGAATCATGTGAGAAGGATCATGAAGGTATCTACGAAGTATCGACACATGGAATACGGGGTGAACATCCGGAAAACTGGGCGGGAGCGCCAAACGATAGGCAACGGTACCAACTAGCTCAAGGATATCGAAAGGACCTAGAAATCTGGGACCGAGCTTCCCCCTTTTCCCAAATCTCATAACGCCCTTCATCGGAGAAATCCGCAGGAATACATGATCCCCCACGGCGAACTCAAGTCTGCGAAGATGACGGTCGGCATAAGACTTCTGTCTGCACTGGGCTGCTCTCATCCTGTCCTGAATCAGCTCAATCTTCTCCGTAATCTCCTGAACTAGCTGGGGTCCCAAAATCCTACTCGCTGAGTTCGGTCCAACAGACTGGCGATCGACACTTTCTACCATACAAACCCTCAAAATATGCCATCTGAATAGTCTCCTGAAAGCTGTTGTTGTAGGAGAACTCAATCAATGGCAAGTGACGATCCTAACTGCCACCAAAATCAAGAACACACGCACGAATCATATCCTCCAAAGTCTGTATAGTCCGCTCTGACTGACCATTAGTCTGAGGATGGAAAGCGGTGCTAAAACTCAACCGGGTACCCAAAACTTCCTGAAGCTTCTGCCAAAGACGGCTAGTAAACTCGGTGCCTCTGTCGGATACGATGCATGTGGGAACGCTATGCAAACTCACAATCTCATCTATATACAACTGAGCATACTGAATATAACTGAAAGTGGTCTTCAGTGGAAGGAAGTGAGCCGCTTTCGCCAACCGGTCAACAATCACCCAAATGGAGTCATACCCCCGACTGGCCCTGGGTAGACCCACAATAAAGTCCATGGAAATCTGCTCCCATTTCCACTCAGGAACGGGTAAAGGCTGCAACTCTCCAGCCGATCTCAGATGCTCAGCCTTGACTTGCTGACAAGTCAGGCACCTCGAAACGAAGTTCGAAACATCGCGCTTCATCCCTTCCTACCAGTAAATGTCTCTCAAGTCACGGTACATCTTGGTAGAACCTGAATGGACTCTAAAGGCTGACTGATGTGCCTGCTCTAGGATCTCGCGCCTCAACCCTTAGGTATCTGGTACACACAAGCAAGTCCCGTAATGCAGCATACCTGGTCATCAATCATGAACTTCGACTCTGTACCTTGCCGAACCAGCTCAAGAATCTCAGACAAACGGGCATTACTAGGCTACGCCTCACGAATACGATCAAGTAGAAGTGGACGGGCGAGGACGTGAGCAAGCTGTCCCCCAGTGGAAGTGAACTCAAACTGTACTCTACCATTGCACAAGATCTACCAATCTACAGAAGATTGTCTCTGAACTGCGCTCAACTGGGACATGCTACCCTGGGCCTATGACTCAAAGCATCAGCTACCACATTCGTCTTGCTTGGGTGATAAAGGATCTCACAATCATAATCCTTCACAAGATCCATCCACCGGCGCTATCTCAGATTCAGATCTCGCTGATGAAAGATGTACTTCAAGCTCTTGTGGTCCGTGAAAATCTGACATGACTCCCCGTACAAGTAGTGTCTCCAAATTTTCAGCGCAAAGACCACCGCGGCCATCTCAAGATCGTGAGTGGGATAATTCTGCTCGTGCTTCTTCACCTGCCTAGAATCATAAGCAATCACTCTATCATGCTGCATCAGTACACAACCGAGCCCCACTCGAGAAGCATCACAGTAAACGACAAAGCCACCCGATCCAGAAGGAAAAGATAGAGCTGGTGCAGTCGTCAACCGAGTATTCAACTGCTGAAAACTCTGCTCGCATGCATAAATCCAAAGAAAAGGAACCCCCTTCCGGGTCAGTCCGGTCAGCGGTGTAGCGATACTCGAGAAATCATGCACGAAACAGCGGTAATAACCAGCTAAGCCCAAAAAGCTGCGGACCTCTGTCACAGATACAATTTTGGGCCAAAACTGAATCTTCCTCGGGTCCACACGAATACCGTCTCCCATCACCACATGACCCAGGAAGTCAACTCTATCAAGCCAAAATGCGCACTTTGAGAATTTAGCATACAGCTAGTGCTCTCTCAATGTCTACAAAGCAATCCTCAAGTGCTGCTCATGCTCCTCTCGACTCCTAAAGTAGACCAGAATGTCATCAATAAACACAATAATAAACTGGTCGAGGAACGGCCTGAAAATCTGGCTCATCAGATCCATAAACGCTGCTGGGGCATTGGTTAGTCCAAACGACATCACCAAAAACTCATAATGCTCGTAGCGTGTACGAAAAGCAGTCTTCGGAATGTCATCATTCCGAACCCGCAACTGATGATAACCTGATCGCAAATCAATCTTAGAAAAATGTTTCGCACCCTGGAGCTGATCAAACAAATCGTCAATGCGAGGTAAAGGATACATATTCCGTACCGTAACTCGGTTCAATTGATGATAATCAATACACAACCTCAAACTGTCGTCCTTCTTCTTGACAAACATAACAGGAGCTCCCCAAGGAGAAACACTCGGACGTACAAGTCCCCTATCAAGCAACTCTTGCAATTGATCCTTAAGCTCTTTAAGCTCCACCGGGGCCATCCGGTAAGGCGGTATAGAAATAGGCCCCGCGCCGGGAATCAGATCAATGCAAAATTCAATATCGCGCTCTGGCGGCAAACCAGGTAACTCATCGGGAAAAATGTCGGGAAACTCTCGCACGATAGGAACCCGGTCCAACGACTCTACTGTGGCTCCGGCATCAAAAATGAAAGCCAAGAATCCCCGATATCCTCACCTCAAAAGCCGACTAGCGCAAAAGGCTGAAATAAAACTGTAAGGGGCGGCACTACGGTCCCCCTGCACAACCCGAACAGACTCGCCCAGAAAACTAAAACTGACTTTCTTCTCACGGCAGTCCACAGATGCATAGTAAGCAGCTAACCAGTCCATGCCAAGGAGAACGTCGAAGTCCAACATATCTAGAAGGATCAAGTCGACGGACGAATCTCTATCTCCAATCCGAACGGCACATGACCGAAACACATGTCGCACAACAAAAGAATCGCCAACAGGAGTAATCACAACAAGCGGCCGATCTAGCAAACACGACTCTCGGTCCAACCTTGGCACGAAGTGTGTAGAAACATACGAGGGCGTAGATCCCGGATCAAACAAAACGTGTGCATCAAAAGAACATACAGAAAGAGTACCTGAAACCACTGCATTGGATGCATGCGCGTCCTGATGAGTCAAGGAAAATACCCGAGCCTGCCCTCTACCGGCGACTGGCTGACCTCCGCCTCTGCCACCCCGTCCTCTCGGAACAAAACCACCGCGACCACGACCTCTCTGAGCATGAATCTGATGCGGAGCAACAACAGGCATAAGAGGCAATGCTCTCTGAGGTGGAGAAGGTGGTAAGGTAACATGTGGTACAGCTGCCTCGTCCTCAAGTGCCTCAGTACAATCCCTGACGCGATGATACAAACTCCCGCACCGGAAACATCCAGATGAAAACTGCTAACGCTCCTGGGGATAAGAGCTAAATAACAGGCCTCGTCCCGAGCCTCCACTACCCCCAGTAACTGAATGGAATCTGTCACGGCGTCTAAATGTCTGTCTCCATGCTGACATACCAGTACAAACCCTCTTCGGTTCCGGAACAACCGACGTCTCGGAAAGACGCTCCTCAACCAATAGGGCTGTGTCCACCGCTGCTGCATACGTGTCACAATGCTGTACGCTGATAGCAAGGAACAACTGGGTAAGCAGGCCTCGAACAAACCTCTTGACCCGCATCTCCTCAGTAGCTACCAAATACAGAGCATACACAGACATCTCGGTAAACTGCACAACGTACTCAGCCACCGTCATACCCGGAGTCTGGTGTAACGACTCAAAACTATGCGCTCGAGCATCCCTGTCGCTCTGCGTAAGAAAACGGGCAAGAAACACCATCACGAACTCATCCCAGGTCATAGGAGAAAGACCTGCGGCTCTGCCCTTCTCTAAAGACTCGCACAACTTCTGGGCCAGACCCTCCAGACGAAAACTCGCGAACTCTACCCATCTCGCGTCGGAGCATCTCAGCGAACGACATATCCTACACATCTGATCAATAAACGACTGGGGATCCTCATCTACATCGGTACCAGTGAAAACCGGAGGCTTCATCCTCATAAATTCCGATAACGATACGGTGATCACCTCTATAGCTGCAGATACAACTGCCTGAACAGTAGGCACTATCGCGGCCCCCGCCACATATGGGACAACCTCCTGTCGCTGCGCTCGACTGGGCTCAACCAATGACCCCATCATCTGGCGCATATCCTGCATACCGGCCTCAAGCCTAGCAATACGGTCCATCGAAGGTGGATCAATCTGCCCCTGGACAACGGCCATACCGCCCTGGTCAGTCCTCGTCTCAGACGAGTCAACTCTGACCACGGCTCTCGTGGCCGCTCTTTGTGCCCTCATAGTCTTCGGCGGCATAAAGGCTGGAAATGGAAACAGGATTCGATAAGAACATAGAAATCGAATCACAAGGATGTATATAATCACGGAAGGAATTGCAAGCAATAAGCCCTAAGGTCACTTAGGCAGAGTACCGTGTCGTAAGTATGCCGCGGAACATACACACGCTACGTCACTCTGCTTAAGCTACCTACTCCATCATACCAAGGTCATGCTACACTCTGAAAGGTAAAACCTAGCGCTTTGATACCAACTTTTCATGATCCAAGTTAGGCACATGACCGGCACTTAGACCACGTAACGTCAACATGCGTAACGCAATTTAAGTAAGCCGAAAATCCAGCAATCTAAACCATTACAAGAAGTAATAGATAGAAACATTTGGAAATCTCAAGCAAAACTCTAAAGCTTAAGTTGTCTTCTTAAAAATTTCGGCAGCACCTCCTTTGTAAAAACTAGCCCCGAAACGGGTACAAACATATGATAAGTAAAGCATCCCCAAACGGGGGCAAATCTCGCCCAAAGGCTGAAACAACCACCACAAACAGAAATACGACGCTGAAGCGAAGAAATAGACAATATAAATGAAACAACATAAAAGGGATAATCAACATAGTAAAGGCCGGCTCACACGAGCACGACACCCAGAGTCACAAGAATATACAACATCGATCCTCACAACTCGTCTCTAAGTCAAACATGAAGGTGGTAGATGGAGAGTACTAGATACAAAAGATATACAACGAACGTCATCGGATAACCGCAAACCCACCTATAGAAAAAGGCCTCACAGCCAAACGTAGCGGTATCCGCTGAAATAGGTACAATAAGATGCCCTGCCGCGAATACTCTGAGGGTCAAGTCTGCAAAACACTGTGGCACAACGGGGGTGAGTTTCCAGCTCGTGAATAGTAAATAACATCATACTGTAATTGCAAGTATGCACGAACAGCGATAAATCTATCACATGAAATCTGATAGCATAAGAATGGCGATATGGATATGCAACAATCATGATCAAGTTACACCACCAGGGTACTACAACTACATGAATCAAATGCATATCAAATAAATCATGAGTGTGGGATAAATAATAAAGCTCATACACAAATCATCAGCATGGAAAAACCCCGGTGTCCATCAACGACACCCCAAATCCCAAAATCCTCAGGCACCGTCATTCGGATCGGCCCTCATATCCATACATCTCATGGAACCTGAGTGTCCAACATCGACACTCGAAACATCATGAAATACCCGTGTCCAGCATCGACACGTAAATCAACATATCATGGGCTCCGTCTGCCCGGATCGGCCCGCGGGCTCCGGCAGTACGAATCAACCCATCTCTATCTCACGACTCCGGTTGATATCCTCCGGATAACCTCCGAGTCCAAAACTATCACCGGTAGGTAGTAGTCTCTCTGCCAGGCTCATCGGCTAATCCATCGACATACCTTTCTTTCCCCGGGGTACCATATCGGGTCCACCATAAACCTGCAAACTGCCTCGTCCTCTCCTCGCACCGGGTTTCTAACACAAGTCTCAGAACCGAGAACCCTCATGGTGGACGCATCAAAATATCATAATAAGAGAAACCGGTTTTTCAAACAATACACATTTCTTGAAATATCCCCATGGTTCTCAAATCCAGAAAATCACACGAAATCCATATCTCAATGCGTAAATCCATGTAATATGATGTATGCAACATAGGACAGTAATATGAGCATATCAAGGGAAAACCGCTATTTAAATACATCAAGTTATTAAATATATCATGCGGTTCCCAATTTCTCCAAAATCCAACGCAACATCATATAAAGGTGAACATGTAGCTATAGCAAAGTATATGTATAAGTATGTAGGTATGCATGCAAACTATATATCACATGCGCAATCGCACAAGAATAAATGCATCAATGTCACTAATCAATACAATATCACATATGTATATGTGTTGTGCGTGTCATGGAAATTACTGACAGTGTGTGTGTAGCATACAATCAGTGCTCGTGCAACATGAACTGTCAATAATAGTGCAGCGTCCGAAGGGGTACAAGTCCAGGCACAACAAGTAATAATATGCAATAAAGTTCATGCACCATCTCTATATGTGCATATAAACATGTGGCTAATATCATATCATATCTAGCCCTGACGCATAACGCCATACGGGTGATTTTCCCGTAGATGTTAAATCTACTCACCGATGATCTCGAGCTAGGTAAATCCAATCATCTGCTCCCCTTTCTTTGCAGCATTCGAAGTCCCCGCCTGCGATCCTATTAACACAAAACATAGCAAGTACAACTCAGAAATCCACCAATATCACGTACAAACTACGTTTAACCGACACTCCAACTCTCAAGTGTCCGTTTAGTGGCTAGCGTGTGTAGCGACATCCCAAAACTAACCCAGGTGCAGCGGCTACACAAGATCACGAACCGTGTCAGATAACGTAACACGCGTAGTCGTAACACTAGATTTAAGCAAAGTGATCCCAGATTTCGATACACAACAAACTTGTGAAAGTTGCAAGTTCCACAAGACCACATATAACCCCAGAGACCCTACGACCAAGACTCGAGACCCCAGTCCCCATTCTGGCTGCAATTTGCGGCCAGAAGCAATATTTTTGCGGCCATGAAGGAAGGGAATGGTCTCAGGTTTTTATGGTGGGTTCTATGCCTCAAAACTAGGTCTCTGTGATGGAAACTTCTAAAACAACAACCTGGTTCGACAACAGATTCACTCGAGACACAACACTTAACCAAAATACGATATGTTCACAAAAACTCTACCTTTAGTGTTCTAAACAACAACTATAAGGCAACACAACAATAAAAACACCTAATTTACAGTTAGAGATCATTACCTAACCACACTTGCTCAAAAATCAAATCTTTCTAAGCTCCAAGTCATCTTAATGGCTAGATCAAGACTTGAGAAGTGTTTTCATGGTGTTTAATGAAGTTTTGTAAGGTTTTGTGATGAAGTAGTGAGGGTTTCAGTTGAGGGGATTGGAGAAGAGAACTAATTGAGAATGGGAGAGTGGGGAGAGAATGAGAGATGAATTGAGATAAGTATGAGAGGGTGAAGGGTGAGTTTTAGCCTTACACTTACTCTCTCCCTCTCCTCATCAATGCTAGCATTAATGCCCTCCATGACTCACCTAGCCACCTCTCCTCAATCCAAAACAAGAAGATAACTCTTCACAACAATGCTAAGTGTAAAGTTAACATGGTAAGAATTAGTTTAAGGTGTCATGGTTACTAAACAATGTTAACACTAAATAACCCCCAAATTAACATGCACAAGTGTGTGGAAGCCAAAACAAATAATAATAAAATATTAATTAATTTTTTTTATAAAATGCTAGAAAACTATTATGGTAATCTTTTAATTAAAAACTCGCATTATCGCTTAATTAACACTAATCGCATTCTAAGGTGTTACATAACGCTTCAAGTTTGATGAACTTATAAGTTCAATCTACCATTGTCAATCAGATCAAAGCTGCTCAAGCAAGTGATGCTAAGTTGCAAAAGATCAGAGAACAAATAGAAAGTGGATTTCGAACAGACTTCATCTTACATGAAGATGGATCTTTGAGATACAGCAGTAGATTGTGTGTACCAAAAGGTTCTGTGCAAGAAGAGTTGATGAAAGAAGCTCACAGCTGTCCTTATTCAGTACAACCTGGAGGTACAAAGATGTACAAAGATCTGCGTCAAAATTACTGGTGGTATGGATTGAAGCGTGAAGTAGCCAGAAGCGTCGCAAAATGCTTGGTGTGTCAGCAAGTAAAAGCTGAACATCATAGGACAGCTGGTTTACTTCAATCGTTACTATCCCAGAATAGAAGTGGCAACACATCACATTGGATTTCGTGACTGCACTTCCTCGCAGCATGAAGGGTAACGATGCGGTATGGATTATTGTGGATCGACTCACAAAATCGGCTCACTTCATCCCATTTCGAGTTGGCCAATCTACTGAGACACTGGCAAAGAAGTACATGGAAGTAAGTATGAATCTAAGTAAAATTTAACTCTTCAAATATGTACTATCTCTGATACCCATGAACTCATGCAGGAAATCATGAGATTACATGGAGTACCGGTTTGCATTGTCTCCGATCGTGACACCAGATTCCGATTGCAATTTTGGCAGAGTCTGCAAGCTAGCTTCGGAACAAGTCTGAACTTCAGCACAGCTTATCATCCACAAACAGACAGTCAGTCTGAGCGAACTATTCAGATTTTAGAAGATATGCTCAGAGCGTGTATGCTAGACTTCGGTGGATCGTGGGAAGATCACCTACATCTTGTGGAGTTTTCATACAACAACAGCTACCAAGCAAGTATAGGAATGGCACCATTTGCGGCTTTATATGGAAGAAAGTGTCGATCGCCATTAATTCGGGATGACGTCGAAGATAGAGAACTCCTTGGACCTGAGATGATAGTAGCAACTGTAGATGTGGTTCGCACTATCAAGAAAAGAATGTGCATAGCCCAAGATCGACAGAAGCACTGGACTGATGCAAAACGCCGTCACTTGGAGTTCCAACAGGGAGAACATGTATTTTTGAAGATATCTCCGAACTGTGGAGTGATTCGTTTTTGAAGACGGGGTAATCTAAGTCCGAGGTATATTGGACCGTTCGACATACTCGAATGAATCGGAGAAGTGGCTTACCGCTTGGCACTTCCACCTTCATTGGAAGGAGTGCACAATGTATTCTACATATTCAAACTCAGAAGGTATGTGAGTGACCCCAGTCATATTCTTGATCACTCCGAGCTCACTGTACAGCCAGATTTATCTTGTGAGCAACAGCCTGTTGAAATCCTGGATAGAAAGGTGAAGTCACTTCGGAACAAAGAAATCAACTTGGTTTGAGTGATGTGGAGAAAAGATTCACCAGGAGAATCAACATGGGACGTGAGGATGACATGCGTGCAAAATACCCTCATTTGTTTATAAACTAATCCTTAAAATAATTGTAAATTTTGAGGACGAAATTTTTGTAACGAGGGTAGAATGTAACAACTCCAATTTCAATGTACAAAAAATTTATTTAAAAGTTAATGTACAAATGGAGTATTTGCAATCCTGTGTATGCTATAAGTATTTGAATTGGTTTTGAACAGCAAGAAAGCACTTGTAGCACATTGGTAGCCTTGCACTGCTGTGACATAGCCCCTGTGATCGAATCCCTCCAGCCACATTATCTTTTTATTAATTTTTCTTTTAATCTTTTAGAAGCCTAAAGGTTTACCTGTGCACTACATGTAAAATGAAGAGTCACAGAGTAATCAAACATGTGCACTGAAGTATATAAAACAACACCAACACGTAGCACAAATCTCACCACTCACCACCGGACTACGACCGGCGAGATGGTCTTCATGACCGGCACCGCCGGGCCCCCCATAGGGGATGGTCCCTAATTATTCATCCCGGCACTCTTCGCCTACCCCACTACCCCCATGTTATTTGTTTACTCTGCATTCATCCAGAAAGTGTAATTTCACTCTTTAATTCTAATTTTAATGAATTCTTTAACCCTCAAAACCCTAATTTTCCCTATAAATACCACACTCCATTTCACCCCTCCTCACTCAGAATTTTATTACAAAAACTCTATAAAATTTTCAAGTCCCAAGTTGTGCAAGTGGAGTTAGCGAAGGGCAAGATTCCGACGACGTTTCGAGGAGATTCCGGCGACGAAACGACATCCCGATGCTTTCCTAATCTTCCCCTACCTCTCCCCCGTCTTAATGGCCTGTAAGTCCCCTCTCCCCTCATCTTCTACTATTCTAAAATATCTTCTTTTCAAAACTCGTCGGAAGCGGAGTTATTCCGACTTCCGACTCTCTTTTCTTTAAAAACTCCATTTTTCCTAAACAATAAAATACTATATTCTCATATAATGTTTAACAAACATAAATAAATATATTAGAACAAGTTTCATCTCAAAATAATTCATGTTACAATCTTTATTTCATTTTTACATTAAAATTCCACCATGTTTACAAACGATATGGTTATCCACTTTTAACCAAATTACCTTTAGATAGCTCACGAGGTAATGACATACCTCTTCACAACAGACATTTTTGATATAGCACGATGAGTTTTGGGATTCTAGATTATGAGATAATACGCTTTTACGAATAAATACTCTAAACTTACAAAAACGTTTTCTTTAAAAAGAGTGTTAATTAATTCCTTACAATTACACCTCTACAACCCATTTTGGGGAACCCCGATTGGGATGGTGCGGGTTATCGCACGTCCTTGGGCCTAATTGAGCGAGATACTGACCTCCACAAGGAGCATTTGATCTCGATGGAATTTTTAATGCGATTTTTAAGAAAATGAGATTTCTACAAAATAAATAAAATTTATTTTTATTAAATATATAAATATATATATATATATGAATATTATCAAAAGATCTATTTTAATATATTATATAAATATTCCATATTTTCTAAATCAAAGGAATCACCATTACATGAAACTACCATTTTAATACAGTACAAATTCCAATTTTTCATTACAATACCATATACAATGAAATCTAGGTTCTACTCACTAGAAAATTTCACTTTTATAAAAGATACATCTATGAAAACCCTAAAAACGATAATTAAATACTTGAGGTGTATTTTGAAAATATATCAAAACTATTTTTACATCAAACCCCCTCAAGTTATACTAAATTACAATACGGACCCTAGTAAATATAGGTTTAAGAGGGACCAATTCTCTTGAGACTCGGGGAGCCGAAGAATGTGGGTTCTTGCCTATCTAAGGTAGACAATCTAACAACGGTGTTATCAACACGGTAATTGTCTTGGAAAAAGACACTAATTTTGCCGTCCATGTCAGCAGTTACCGATAACATCAAAACTAATTCAAGACTTCAATTTCTTTTCAAAGTGTCTGA
The DNA here is from genome assembly GCA_030015575.1 of Agapanthus africanus. Classification (NCBI taxonomy): domain Eukaryota; kingdom Viridiplantae; phylum Streptophyta; class Magnoliopsida; order Asparagales; family Amaryllidaceae; genus Agapanthus; species Agapanthus africanus. Next base: position 49,774,885 of record JASDDO010000016.1, on the reverse strand, counting down.
CTCAGACATAGTCTCAATCTAATCAATCTGATTTGAATATGATTCAAGTATAAACTGCAATACAACATGAATTCATGAATACCAGAATTCAATATATATCAATCTACTTTGACTGAACCGAACCATGGATATACTCTGTTTACATGACTATCCACTTATATCCATTCTGTTTATTGATATCATGGTTTCGACAAGTCATCCATCTATATAACAAACAATACAATCAATACAAAAGACATTACGGGGTTTTAAAGGGGTAGACTGGTACGGAATATGTTAGAAGTGGCACGAGACGGTCACTTTAATACACCTAACCTGAATATCCATTACCGTTATACCGTGGCAGAACAGTTCCTTGTGCTCCATATACCTTAGTCTTCGGATAGTAGGACTCCTCTCGTATACACTGGTATATTCTGTACCAAATTACAAACAACTGCGTTGACATTATAATCAAACACTAATAGTTATACTCTCTTTCTGTCTATTTTATTTCTATCTATCTTCGGGACTTACCGAGCAATTGTTCACTGACGACATTACTTTTCTTCTTTCTTTGGAATATTATCAGGTGGATCGAACTCACTGGAGATCGAGCCCAATACTGAAGACTTAGAGCAGTTAGCCTTTGACCCCGAGTTTTAGATACCTGTACATACTTTTTATTTCAGTTATGTCATTGTCTAGGCATTACTTTCTATTCATGTATTTACATTTCCAGTTGTACATGTAAAAAAATGTTTAATAAATAAAGTTGATATTCATTTATATTCCTGTCTCTTGTGTATATTTTACTTTATATTTCTTAGATACGCTTAGCGTGTTTACTTCTGAGTAAATACGTAGCGGACCTCGTCGCGCCTCCTTACCGTACACTGGGAAGCGGAGCGTGACAATAATGTGTCATAGCACATTAAACATGGTTAATAAAAATAGATTTGGTTTAATGCACAATTGGTAATATACTAAGCAAGTTTAATATAAACTTGTATATAAATAATTGTATACTAATTTATAAAATGCCCAATTCAATCAAATGGTCTCATAATTTATAATTCATATTAATATTCCAATTATTTTCCAAATTATATGTATATAATTATACCATTCCATTAAAACTAATTTCCATACTTTTATAATATTCATAAAATTTATTATCTTATTATTTAAATTCCAAAAATAATATTTTATATTTTCTAAAATGTTACGGATTATTGCGTAAGTGTTAATATTTATTCTAATTCGAATAATATTTTGTTTCGATAAGTTTAAATTTAAATGGTTTACTTACGTTTAAATACTTTACATGCGTGTAGGCGCGGGTGATGGAGCAGATGAACGTATCAGGGGTGATTTCGGCGGAGAGACCGATCTGGTCATCCTGATCCCTATCCTAGACGGCGTACATGGAGGGCGCCACGGTGGGTACAAGAGAGGCCGGTGACTTGGTCCCAGTAGGGCCCATATGAAGTTGTCCTCCACTCCGGCGGTTAATTCTACTAGCTCCCGTGAGCGACGTCTGGAGAAGGATGTGGCTGCATTGAAGTCCACTGTTGAGGAGTTGAAGGGGATATTGGTACGTATGTTACTTCTGTTTGTGTATACGTATATCTTGAATGTTTTAATCTACATAGCACGGATTCGAATACGGATATGAGTAGGATTCGCGGATTCGCAAGAATCCGATATGGATACGAATCCGATACAAATCTTATAGATCAATAACATATCATTTCAATTCACAAGACTTAATTTCTAGACTGAGAATTTCACAACAAGACATATAATCTGAATCTAGTACACCCTTCCTTATTCTTTTACCATGCAAACTTAAATTCTTTACTGTTTCGACAGGCCACTCCTTCAGCTGCGGCTCCGCAGGCCACTTCTTTGGCTACGGCTCTGCAGGCCACACCTCCAGGATTTTTTACTCCAGCTCCAGCTGCTCCAGCTTTAAGTACTACAGCGGCATCATTTCTGGACTTATTGATACTCTAGGGCTACAACGAGTACCTGATGCGCCAGTTCCCGAGAGATGGAGCATCTGAATCGAGCCAATGGTGATTTTTTTTATATATTTCTTAGATTTTTGTAGGATTTAAGTATTATATTTGCGACATGTTGTATATTTTGGTTATCGATTGTTGTATATGATTATGATCCTCAATTTAAAGTGATTTTGTATTGTGTTTGTTTATTTCAATATATATTATGCGTAGGATATTATTGACGTATATTTCTCTATTTGGGTATATGATATAGTGTGATATATTTTCGTGTACAGGATGGGAGAAAACGGAGGAAGTATTTTTTAAATAAAAATTTATATATCTTGCCCCTACAGTTGTCACCGTATGGACAACTTATTACTACTACGGGTTCCACCGTAAGGGTAAAATTTTAGAAAAAAACTGTTATTTTGCCCTTACGGCGGAACTCGTAGGGGGCAAAAATGTAAGTCGATGTACAACACCCCACGACTTGCGGGGAGGCGGAAATATGAAAAACGATCTTGTTCTATGCATAAACATCGACTAACCACATGAATCGAAGCTAAACGATAACTAACAACAAACATAGAAGTTCTAAACTACTATGTAAAGGGATTATACCTAAAGAACCGTGTCCTTCGTCTTTACGAACTCCATCTCCTCCTCGGCCTTCTCCAAGTAGTAGACGATCCACCATGAGAGCTAAACTCCAAGCTTTGCCTCTAAACTTGAGGCAACTAGGTATCTTTAAGTGCTAATCAAAGTATCTAGATGAAATAGAGTATGGTTATGGATTAAGTAGTCTAACTAATCCTTGTACTCAACACATGAGATGAGAGGATTAGGGTTTGAAGAGAGAGAGCTTGAGGAGAGAGAAGGTGAGAATAATAATGAAATGAGAAAATGAGTTCTCATAATATATATCAAGCATTTTATTTTATCAAGAAAAGAAAAGATAATGATTTACAACCATACTTGATAAATATCTAATGGTGATTCACATCCATGAGTCATTAAGCAATTATGAAGCATTAATGACATGGATGAATCATCCATATGACTCACTAATCTCATTTAATGTATATGCCACCGTAATCTCCTTAGTCACCATCTTCTAGAAGCTTCTCGCGCAATTACGAGAATGCCCCTCCTATCCGTGAAAACACGGAAAAACTTTAGACTGTATAAATCCAATAACCGGATACTAGTAACTGGCTTAAACCAAAGCCGACTAGTAGAAAATGTCCGAAAGTCGTACGTGCGTAAACACACGTATTCGTCCGAACCCTTGTCGTAAAACCATACGACCTCTATATCGTTTCTCCTGGAGTAGGGAAACTCTCTACGTGGGACTCTAGAGACTCGACTACTACGCTGGCAGTGGGTTTAACCACAGACCGCAAGCGGCACTAGCTGTACGTAACGGTCCCCAGGTAGATGTCGAAAAGAAGGCCGATGAGGAACCCATCCGAACTCCTACTGAGTCTGATGTGACAATCTCCATACAGTCCGGTCTGTTCGTTTAAGACTAACGCATATCGGGCCTAGGGGGCGGCAAGCGTCAGTCCTCTAATAGCGGTATAAGTCGTGTCAGAGCGAAGCCCATTACACCCTGAGAAACTACTGGAACCTACCAGCAAATCTCGCTTGCCCTGGCCAGGGACTTTGCGTAATGGCTCTCTGACACAGCGCGATATCAACCCCCAATACCGGGAGAGACGAATCATGTCTAACTGCCACTGCCTCCAAGTGCTTGGGACTGCACCCAACTGCTACCTGTTTGCACGACTCCTTTGAGCCGTGGTAGGGTAGCAATCTAAGAACAGTGGGACACACTCGAGGCGAAGTAGCAGTGTCAAGTCTGAGGACTATGTTGTACTCATGTCACCTGGGAACTGTTCACTGACGACTGGTATAAAACCAACCAACAGTTCCCTGTGAGTCTTGTCCGGTGTACCCGTAACCTAGCGAGCACCTGCATACTATCTCCAGTACGACGTACCGACGGCTGTGGGACAGACCATCTCCCCAACGGGGATGATAAGCGTACACACTAGTCTACTCCGGAGTATCGATGCCCTGTCTCGATAATCCAACGACTAGGGACCTGAATAAGGATGTGCTTGTAGACTACCCAGCCCCCACTAGTGTGACTGCCATCACAACGCTGGTAGTCAAGCAAGATCCTAAGAGCTCTATCAATACGTATACTCACATATTAAGATAGAAAAACCAAGTAGCATACTACCATGTTTAGCAAGACTGTTATATACATGTGAATATCCCAAGCTTCCATTAAGTAATATACAAACTAGTATGATACAATAATGGCCCGTAGGGCATATACACTAACAATCTCCCACTTGCACTAGGGTCATGTACTGGCATATCGAAGACCGATGATCTCGAGTAGCCTCTCGAACTGAATCTGAGGTAGGGCCTTCGTGAATGGATCAGCAATGTTCTCTTCAGAAGCAACTCTCCGAACCTCGATCTCCTGACGATCAATGATCTCCCTGATCAGGTGATACCGCCTTAAGATGTGTTAGGATTTCTAATGGGACCTTGGTTCCTTCGCTAAAGCTATAGCTCCGTTGTTGTCGCAATACAGAGGTATTGGATCAACTATGGTAGGAACCACCTGAAGTTCTGTTAGGAACTTCTGCATCCAGACTGCTTCTTTTGCGGCATCGCAAGCAGCTATATACTCCGCTTCCATCGTCGAGTCAGCAACGGTGTCCTGCTTGGAGCTCTTCCAGTACACCGCCCCTCCATTGAGGGTAAAGACATAACCCGGCATGGACTTGGAATCGTCCTTATCACTCTGGAAGCCAGAATCAGCAAAGGCCTCCAACCTGAGGTCTTTTTCGCCGTAAACCAAGAACATCTCCTTAGTCCTTCTCAGGTACTTGAGAATGTTCTTTACTGCTATCCAGTGCTTCTCCCCTGGGTCTGACTGATACCGGCTTACCACGCTCAGTACGTAAGCTACATCTGGTCTGGTGCATAACATTGCATACATTATAGAGCCTACCGCAGAAGCGTAGGGTATAATAGACATGCGTTCCCTTTCCAAATCAGTCTTGGGAGACATCTCTTTGGAGAGGCTGATTCCGTGACAAGCCGGTAGATCACCGCGCTTAGAATCTTCCATACTGAATCTTTTCAGTACAGTGTCGATATACCTGGACTGCGAAAGTCCCAACATCCTCTTGGATCTATCACGATAGATCCGGATCCCCAGAATGTAAGAGGCATCACCCAGGTCTTTCATGGAGAACCTGTGTGACAAGAATCCTTTGACAGATTGTAGTATAGGAATGTCATTTCCTATTAATAGAATGTCATCCACGTACAAGACGAGGAATAAGACACTTCTGGCTACAACTTTACTATATATGCACGGTTCATCTGGATTTTTGATAAAGTCATATTCTTTGACTGTCTCATCAAAATAGATGTTCCAACTCCGCGATGCCTGCTTTAGCCCATAAATGGACTTAAGCATCTTGCATACTTTCCCGCTGCTCCCACTCTGATTGAAACCCTCTGGCTGATCCATATAGACGCACTCTTCTAAATTTCCATTCAGAAAAGTCGTCTTTACATCCATCTGCCAGATTTCATAATCATGGAAGGCAGCAATAGAAAGAAGGACCCGAATGGATTTGAGCATAGCCACTGGAGAAAAAGTTTCGTCATAGTCCAAACCAGGTCTTTGACGAAAACCCTTTGCAACAAGTCTAGCCTTATAGGTTTCCACCTGTCCATCTACACCAATCTTTTTCTTGAAGATCCATTTGCATCCTATGGGTTTTACCCCATCTGGAGCAAAGTCCAAAGTCCATACTTTGTTGGTGTACATGGACTCCATTTCAGTCCGCATTGCATCTAGCCATCGTACCGAGTCGCCGCTCTGGATGACCTGCTGGAAGTCAGTAGGTTCATCATCATCTATGATGCAATCCTCTCTATCCCCATCTATGAGAAAACCGTACTATCTCTCAGGCGGATGAGACGGCCCACTACTCCTGCGGAGGGGTGCGGGAATGTCCTGTTCTTCTTGAACTTCAGGTTCTACCAAACTTTCAGTAGCAACTTGTGGTTCTGGAATTTCTTCCAGTTCTATTTCGCTCCCACTTATTTCCTTTTCTAAAAACTGCTGTTCCAGAAAATGGGCATTACGAGAAACAAAAACCTTTTGTTCCTCTGCGAAATAGAAATAATATCCCTTGGAGTTCTTTGGATATCCCACAAACTTACATTTTACTGATCGTGCCTCAAGCATGTCCACATGCTGCTTTTTAACAAAAGATGGACATCCCCAAATCTTCATATGCTGAAGATGGGGTTTCTTCCCACTCCACATCTGATATGGGGTGGTAGGCACAGTCTTGGTAGGAGCCCTGTTCAGAAGATATGCCGCTGAATCTAGCGCATAACCCCAAAAAGATCGCGGTAACTCAGCATTACTCATCCTGGATCGTACCATATCTAATAGGGTTCGATTCCGTCTCTCCGATACACCGTTATGCTGTGGAGTGTATGGAGGAGTAAGCTGAGAGAGAATTCCTTTCTCTTTTAGGTAACCTAGGAACTCGGCACTCAAGTATTCACCACCTCGATCAGATCTTAGTGTCTTGATACTTTTGCCGGTTTGGTTTTCTACTTCATTCTTATACTTTTGGAATTTCTCAAAAGCCTCGGATTTATATTTCATCAGATAAATGAATCCGTATCTTGAGTAATCATCCGTGAAAGTAATGAAATAGGAAAAACCACCTCTTGCATGTGTAGACATTGGACCACACACATCGCTGTGTATGAGTTCTAAGAGCTCGCTCGCTCTTACTCCTTGTCCAGTAAATGGAGTCTTTGTCATCTTTCCTTTGAGACAAGATTGACAAGTGTCATAAGTTTGATATTCGAACGAGTCCAAATATCCTTCTCTATGCAACTTAGTCAGCCTTCTCTCATTGATGTGACCCAGTCTACAATGCCATAAGAAAGCTTTATTTAAATCTGGAGACTTTCTTTTTAGTGTGTTCTGGACATTGAAAATTTGGAGTTGGTTTAACACATATATACCGTTTTCCAGTGTACCGGACCCAATCAAACTATGATTAAGGTGGATGTTAACAACACCACTTCCAAACGTGAAATCATAACCTTTATTTGATAACAAGGAAACAGATATGATATTACACGTTAAGCTGGGTACACAAAAACAGTTATGTAAAACCAAAATGTGTCCACTCGTCAATCCCAGGTGATAATCCCCTACGGACACAGCTCCCACGCTAGCTCCGTTAGCAACCATCAGGGTCATATCACCTTCCTTCAGCACTCTACGGTTTCTCAGTGCCTGCAATGAATTGCAAATATGAGATCCTGATCCGGTATCCAATACCCAGGAAGTAGAGTTGATTGACAGACAATTCTCAATTACAAACACACCTGAAGTCGAAGCCACAGCTTGCTTCGGTTCCTGGTTCTTGGCGTTCCACGCCTTGCAATCCTTTTTCCAGTGCCCTTTCCTGTGACAATGGAAGCACTCATCCTGGCCCACTATCGGTACCGCAATTTTTCTTTCCATTCCCTCCCACCTTACTAACACCTCCTCTAGGTTTGGTGGCAGCCTTCTTCTTGCTTCCTTTGGCCCTAGCCTTGGACCCGGAAGAAGATGCACCGCTAACAAACATAGCGGGTGTTTCCCTTGCTTTCTACAAGGTGCCCTCTGCACTCCTTAACATGTTCAGGAGTTCCGGAAGTTCAACTTCTTTTCTTTGAATGTTGAAGTTCAGGATATACTGGGCGTAGGTGGAAGGAAGGGACTGGAGAATAATGTCTGTATAGAGCTCATTATCCAAAGTCGTCCCAAGGTCTGCGAGCTCTTCTATATAGCCGATCATCTTTAGGACATGTTCTCCTACCGATGACCCGACAGCCAACCTCGCTTGAAACAAGTTCTTAGAGGTCTCGTATCTTGCTATACGAGATTGCTCTCCATAAAGTTCCTTTGTATGGAGAAATATGGCATCTAGTTCCATATCCTCGTGCCTCCTCTGATGTTCATTGTTCATCGAGGCAAGCACGATGCACTTGGCTTTCGCGCAATCGAAATCCCAGGTTTTGCGAATTTCCTTATCCGCATTACTGGATTTGGGACCAGGGGCAGCAGGTGCCGTAGCGGTGAGGACGTACCCCAATTTGTCATAGGTCAAAGCCATTTTGACATTCCGCAGCCAATCTTTATAGTTTGGCCCTGTCAGTATATTTTTCTCTAAAAGTAACTTAAGTCCAGTCATTTTCAGGGTCGCTGCAATTAGGAGAGAGAGAAGAAAACTCTTTAGCATGATGCTCTTGCAAGTTTAGAGTGGTTTTTAGTTTATCTAAACTGGATGGCTCCCACTGTTTCTCGAATCCTTCCTCAAACCATAAAAGAAGAATTAGCCAGGACTATTCTCACTGTACAATACTTGCTTAACCGTTCAGCCAGGCTGGTGTCGGTACTTCGAGGGAGGTTTTCCAACGCTTTCGTGAAGTTCCTTAATTAAATAACCTCTTTTCTCAGGGGGCGTAACCCCGCTGACACCTTTCTTGACACCTACTTGGTTTATAGCATTGATCGTTAAGTGACGAATATCTTGATGAGTAGCATATACTCACAGTAGGATCGGGATCCAAATATCATCGTATGATAATGTTGAAGGAATTCTACCAACATTCATCAAACTCTAAATGGTATGCATCTCTTTGCAAATTTCAGTTTCTTTAGAAATTCCCGATATAAGTTTTTGCCCCATGCTCTTATGACCTTGGCTTTGGTCAAAATGTCATAAGTCACATGTCAAGTTCTACCCGTCATTATCTTGTCAATTTGAACCCATCCGTATATACCCCTGACTTTGGTCAAATGATAATACGACTGTCCCAAACCAACTCATCTATCTTATGCAACAAATGAAAACCCAGCAGCTACCAAACACTATGCCTTGACTTTGGCCAAAATGCATAGCTTGAATACTACTGAATACCCAAATGAAATGACGAAGGGCTACGAATGGTTTTGGTGAAACCGTGAACGTAGTGAACTTGATATAACCGAAGGAACCTGATAGCTTTTAAAAGGAGTGGTTAAAGCTCCGCATTTAAAAATATCTGTTTTAAAATTAACCGAGTGGTTTCTTTTAAATTGTTCCAACGATTAAACTTTTGGTTTATTTTCTTTGCATTATAAATAATGCGTCCCATCATTAACCTATCATTGCAGAAAATAACGAAAATACAACGTCCTTTTATGCCATCCGCATTCGCCACGGGGTCCCGTCATTACCCGTTAGGTTACTTAACTAACGACAGAGCGGGGGCTGGGCTAGCGCGGGTGTAAAACATAAGTGACGTTTAAATAGCTATCATATATAGATATTGTATATTCGTCAGACGCAATAATAGGCATTCCAGATCACAGATGAACTTTATTGGATTTATTAGCAATCCGTGTTTGTTTTGAGCCTGCAACAAAAGACGGATTATACAGTTGTGATGAATAGCCATTACCCCACCCAAGACCCCAACGGGTATGGCAAACTACCCACCCGGAAGTTTGTGCACCCCACCTTGGGTCTGTCCTAGGAGCAAAAACAGTAAAATGAAATAATACAACGGTGGCTACAACCGCAACCTGGATGTGCCCCGCAAAATAATATTACAACAAATTACATTTATATCAAATGAATTAAATAATAACCCATCACATAACCCCGGCTATACATCACAACAGTCCAACACAGTTCATATCCACAAACAGTAAAAACCATTACAGAAATGTGCAACCCCCTGCCAACTGACATACTAGCAGTTAGGGGAGGTTTATGAACACATTATACAAACACAAATATAATCCAACAAGCAAATACCGTATAATTTCGATCGCTTAAACACATTTAATTTTGCTCCAATACTTCTCTGTAAATCTGAAACCTGAGCAAAAATTAAAAACTTCCAAAAAATTCCAAATATCACAGAGAACCAACACAGGAAATTTGGGATGATGAATCGGCAACTCGGCGGCGGAATCGCGGCGGATCGGTGGGATCCGCGGCGGTTCCGCGGCGCTTTAGCCGATTCATGATCCCAATTTTCTTGGGTGTTCTTCTACTATCATTTAAGGCTTTCTAAGGTCCCTGAAAAATTTTTGGACCTCATTTAAAAATCGACAGAAACTCATGATTTCGGGGTTTTCCGGTTTTGTTTTTTCCGTTCGAAATTCATACAATTTTGCAAGTGAGTTAATTATTGTTTAGCAAGGCTCTGATACCACTGTAAGTCGATGTACAACACCCCACGACTTGCGGGGAGGCGGAAATATGAAAAACGATCTTGTTCTATGCATAAACATCGACTAACCGCATGAATCGAAGCTAAACGATAACTAACAACAAACATAGAAGTTCTAAACTACTATGTAAAGAGATTATACCTAAAGAACCGTGTCCTTCGTCTTTACGAACTCCACCTCCTCCTCGGCCTTCTCCAAGTAGTAGACGATCCACCACGAGAGCTAAACTCCAAGCTTTACCTCTAAACTTGAGGCAACTAGATATCTTTAAGTGCTAATCAAAGTACCTAGATGAAATAGAGTATGGTTATGGATTAAGTAGTCTAACTAATCCTTGTACTCAACACATGAGAGGGGAGGATTAGGGTTTGAAGAGAGAGAGCTTGAGGAGAGAGAATGTGAGAATAATAATGAAATGAGAAAATGAGTTATCATAATATATATCAAGCATTTTATTTTATCAAGAAAAGAAAAGATAATGATTTACAACCATGCTTGATAAATATCTAATGGTGATTCACATCCATGAGTCATTAAGCAATTATGAAGCATTAATGACATGGATGAATCATCCATATGACTCACTAATCTCATTTAATGTATATGCCACCTTAACCTCCTTAGTCACCATCTTCTAGAAGCTTCTCGCGCAATTACGAGAACGTCTCTCCTATCCGTGAAAACACGGAAAAACTTTAGACTGTATAAATCCAATAACCGGATACTAGTAACTGGCTTAAACCAAAGCCGACTAGTAAAAACTGTCCGAAAGTCGTACATGCGTAAACACACGTATGCGTCCGAACCCTTGTCGTAAAACCATACGACCTCTATATCGTTTCTCCTGGAGTAGGGAAACTCTCTGCGTGGGACTCTAGAGACTCAACTACTACGCTGGCAGTGGGTTTAACCACAGACCGCAAGCGGCACTAGCTGTACGTAACGGTCCCCAGGTAGATGTCAAAAAGAAGACCGATGAGGAAACCCATCCGAACTCCTACTGAGTCTGATGTGACAATCTCCATACAGTCCGGTCTGTTCGTCTAAGACTATCGCATATCGGGCCTAGAGGGCGGCAAGCGTCAGTCCCCTAATAGTGGTATAAGTCGTGTCAGAGCGAAGCCCATTACACCCTGAGAAACTACTGGAACCTACCAGCAAATCTCGCTTGCCCTGGCCAGGGACTTTGCGTAATGGCTCTCTGACACAGCGCGATATCAACCCCCAATACCGGGAGAGACGAATCATGTCTAACCGCCACTGCCTCCAAGTGCTCGGGACTGCACCCAACTGCTACCTGTTTGCACGACTCCTTTGAGCCGTGGTAGGGTAGCAATCTAAGAACAGTGGGACACACTCGAGGCGAAGTAGCAGTGTCAAGTCTGCGGACTATGCTGTACTCATGTCACCTGGGAACTGTTCACTGACGACTGGTATAAAACCAACCAACAGTTCCTTGTGAGTCCTGTCCGGTGTACCCGTAACCTAACGAGCACCTTCATACTATCTCCAGTACGACGTACTGACGGCTGTGGGACAGACCATCTCCCCAACTGGGATGAGAAGCGTACACACTAGTCTACTCCGGAGTATCGATGCCCTGTCTCGATAATCCAACGACTAAGGACCTGAATAAGGATGTGCTTGTAGACAACCCAGCCCCCACTAGTGTGACTGCCATCACAACGCTGGTAGTCAAGCAAGATCCTAAGAGCTCTATCAATACGTATACTCACATATTAAGATAGAAAAACCAAGTAGCATACTACCATGTTTAGCAAGACTGTTATATACATGTGAATATCCCAAGCTTCCATTAAGTAATATACAAACTAGTATGATACAATAATGGCCCCTAGGGCATATACACTAATAAAAAAAACTGAAACGTTGGCCCTACGGTTAATCTTCAAGTTTCCCCTACGGTGAGCACTATAGGGACAAAATTTTACTTTTTTTAAAAAATAAAAAAAGTAATTCCCCTGCGTTAGAAACCGTAAAGGTATCTGCACCTACGTTTTTATCGGTAGAAGAAAATTTACAATTGTACGGACAGATATCTGCCCCTACAAAGTTTAAACCTAGGGGTCTTTTTTTGTCCCTACGATAGGAACCGCAGGGGAAAGCCTTCTTCTTAGGGAATGTAGTATCCTTTTTTGTTTTCTTTGTTATCAACATCATGGACTAAAGCACTGTTCTTGAGCGGCAAAAAGTGAAGGAATGGTAAATAATACTATTTTCAAAGTTTTGGGCTCTTATTTCGATAGCCTCGTTAAATTAATTTTGGAGGATATAGGTGAGATAAATTAATTCTCCCTTTTATGTCCTTCAACATTAACATGTGATCTCCTTCTCACAGTTCCTATGCTTTATCGTTATTCTCACCTTTTAATTATTGTAATACAAAAGATATTGTACGACCATTGTTAGAGAAACTAATTAGACCGATGAAAAAGTCTAAGAATTTAGGAGGGGTCACTAAAGGGGCTGAAATCATGCATGGTGTTATGAAAAAAATAAAAAGATAAATTACACTAAAATACACTTAATTATTATGGATTTTCACTAAAACGCATAAAGTTTTTTATTACAGTAAAATATTATAAGTGCTACTTTTGATGGTATTTTAGTGAAAATATCTATTGAAAATCATAGTTAAAGTTATGGTACTTTAATACAAATACTTTAAGTAACTTGATATTTAAGGGCATTTTAGTGTAATTTACCCAAAATAAAAAGGCAATAAAACCAAAACCAACACCAGAAAAGGAAAAGCCCAATAGTCTTAAGTATTGCTCTTAGTCAAAGCCCAAAGGCAACCTAGGCAATGTCTAAACTAGTGTTTTTGTACTTCTGTCAAAAGATAGGCTTTTCGGCCGAAGATTATCTTTTGAACTATATTTTGTATTAGATATGTGATAGTATTTTAGACTATATACCCGGCTAAGACAGAAAAATAACTTGTTTTTATTAAATCTTGCAAAATTATGATATTACTATCGTATTTCGTAATTAAATGGTGTTGAAAATTAAAATGGAGTGCTTGTTGCTTCATATTGCCAATTTTCATAATTTACTCATAAACCACAATAGCCATATATGGGAGGATATTCTTAATTATTATTCTCAATCTTCTAACATATAAAGTAGCGTGAAAGAAGAAAGAAAAAACTTCTTAAAAGACAAAAAAAGAGAGCAACAAAAGGAAAAACAATACAAAAGTTAAACAGGACATCTGAACAACCTTGATGCATTAAATGGATTATACTTGTATAAAAAATAAATAAAATTCTAAAATTTTCCTCATTTTACTAAGTTTACGTTGATGCTTATGGATTAGTACACATAATGCATACAAAATTTTTAGGGAAAATGTACTTAATCAAGGAAAATGTTAATGAACGTTCACCAAGAGATTGGGCGTTTCGTAAATATGTGACATGCTAAATTTCAGGATTATATCAAAATAGGAATAAATCTTTTTTTGTGAGCATGATCGGTTCGTATGTAGTTTCTAACACAAAGATAATAGAATGAAAGTATAAAAAGTATGAAGAAATGGACCATTGAACCAGTTGGTCCTTTCATTTGCCAAATGAACACACAACTGCAGAGGTACGACCACCTTTTCTTCAAACAAAAATGTACAATTAAAATTTTTATAAGGATAAATTTTATAAAGCATACTTGAACATCCATGGCTTCTAAGATAGCACCACTGAGTTTCAAAAGTATAATAAATCTTCTTCCAATGGTACATTTGTCGAAAATTGGAAGGCTTATTTTGAAAAAAAGACTTCTATAGCTTGTCTCACTACTACAAATAGGGGTTGCCCCTAAAGATAAATCCGCAGGAGCAAATCACTACCCCTATGAATATATTCATAGGGGAAAAAAAATACACCGTAGGTGCATACGCCGCAGGTACAAGTCTTAGCTTCAAACATGCCCCTACGGAGTAATCATTGCCCCTACGGTTTAATACATGGGTCCATGTGTCCCTACGGATTAAATCGCAGGACAAAATATTTATTTAATTTATTTTTTTATAAAATAAAATAGTTGCCCCTCCGGATAACTCCGTAGGGAAAAATACATGCCCCTACGGCTTAATACGTAAGGCCCGATATAACCCTCCGTAGGTCCATATTTATGCCTCTGCGAATAAATACGTAGGGATAAATGTGTATGGGCAAAATATCAGGTATCCTGATATTTTGTCCCTACGGGTAACTATGTAGGGGTAAACATAATGCCCCTACGGATTACTCCGTAGGGACAAGCCTAACACCTGTTACTGAGTCCATAGGATCAAAATATCATGTATCTTGATATTTTGTCCCTACGGATAAATGTGTAGGGACAAAGTTGGACCATACGGATTAAACGGTAGGTGCAACATGTGTCCCTACGGATTAATCCGTAGGGACATATTATCAGGTTTTTTTTTAAAAAAAGAGCTGCATGTTTTTTCGTCGCTCTGTGCACAATAATATATACATCATATATGAAAGTAATCAACAAGCAGAATATATACCGCGGTATTCATAATCAACATCTCACGCATAATATATAAAAGAAATTAACAAGAAGAATATGATATCAATCTAAATCAATATGAACACGTAAACACCACCAATATCGTCCAAAATATATACAATATGTAACATATAAGTATATACATTTTTAAAATATAAAAATCAAAAAGCTACCCTAACTCGGTCCAGCTCCACCTTTGATAATCGCCGTAATCTGGCGCACCTGCTCCTCGGATAAACCCTGAGTCAACAACTCGACCAATACGGACTGTGTAGAAGTCTGAGTGGGCTGTGTAGCTGTAGGAGTGGTCTGCGCAACCGCAGCCGAGGTAGTGGTTTGCGGAGCTGCAGCTGCAGAAGTCTGAGCGGGCTGTGGAGCTGTAGGAGTGGTCTGCGCAACCGCAACCGAGATAGTAGCTTGCGGAGCCGCAGCCGAAGGAGATGCATGTGGAGGCTCAGCCGAAGTACCCTGTCGCGTCTGTTCAGTTTTGTGTGTAATAAACGAGTAAGAACTGTGTATTAGTCGAATTCGTATCATTATCAGGTTATTGCGAAAACCCAATTTATGAATATTTAGGGACTTAGGGCTCGTTTGGATTTCTAGTTTGGAAAACCGTAGTTTATTTTAATTAGACAGTTCTATGTATGTATGATTAATCAAAGCAAAGTCTACAACCAAATAAGCTCAGGCTACGTACTAATATTGGATATGTTGCTATCTATAATATGATATAATATTTTACTATTAAGTAGTATACATACCATCATCTCCTTCAACTCCTGGACGGTGGCCTTCAAGGTGTCAAGCTCTTGCTCTAGACATCGGTCATGGGAGATAGATGAAGTAACCGCCGGAGTGGAGTCCAACCTCATATGGGCCCTGCTAGGACCCCGTCTCCGACCTCTCTCCCAACCTCCGTGGTGCCCTCCGTGTGCAGCGTCTAGGACTGGGGTCAGCAGCATCGGAACGTTCTGTCCAGTAAAATCGATCTCCGATGCCTCCGCCTGCTCAACCACCCGCTCCTACACCCATATTAACCAGTAAAATATAATTATATAATTTAAATTTGAACCTTTCAAAACAAAAATTTCAAATAGGGGTTGAATAAATATTAACACTTACGCAATACTCTTGGGTAGCGGTGTCGGGGTATCGAAGCTCGTCCGTGGCGGGATCTGTCGAGGTGCCGTGGACGGCAAGATACGCGGATAGCACGCTCGGTGCACCACCTTGCGCCAGGGTCTGAGCTCTCTGCAATTCGCAAAAAAATTACATATATTAGAAAATAACTCTTAATATTACATTATATCACAGTTGGTCTATTGTAATTTATCGATAATTGCATGGCACGAGTAATATTCCTCGAGCCACCTGTATAAGTAGGGCGACCCCTCTTCGCCAACTTCCTATTCTCTTTATTTTGATCGGCATGTTTCTGCACAACACATTCAGATTTAGTTTTCTAATTAAGCAACACAAAAAAATAAATTATATACTAAACAATGAATTACATTTAAAATACATACCTGTTTGCGCTGAGAGTTAAAATATTGGCACAATAGATGCCATGTATCTACGTCGACTCTCGCAAAGACTAGAGTATATAGGAGGGCCGCTCTCTCTGTCTCGGGGGTTGCCATCCGTAGGGAATAGCAGTCGATCTTCAGCTCGTTCCTATTGTATCGGACCTTTGATTGCATGTTCTTCATCAGGCCATTATACAGAGCGTGAAGATCGAGCACCCTCCCAGAGTGACCAGGGTCGGGTACATGCTGAAAATCGTAATCCAACTGCAAATACAAAAAAACAATGTTATTAAATTGCAAGTGTTAATAATAAATATATTGGATAAATCAAATGAAAATATATATTAATACCCGAGCCTGATCCCAGAAAAGGGCGAATGAGCGCCGGTGCCGGTCGCCCCACTCAACGTGAAGTGGATAATTCTTCACGAGGTGGCTCTCATCCCCTATATACCGGCCGAACCTCTTGGCATAATTGCCGGTATAGCAATAATCAGGGGTAAAGAAGAGAGGGAATGCTGCCTCCCCTTAGCTCTGTCGGGCCTCGGCCTGTGGGACTGATTCGGGCCACGAGTCCCCCTCTTGGGATGGGGATGCCCTGTGTCTACAAGAAATATCAAGACAATCAATATTAAGACAAAGTGGTATTAAGAAATTAAGATTTAACGAAAATTGAAGTGTGATATATACCTCCAGCGATAGAAGCACGAGCCTGGGCCCGGGCAGCGGCACGAGTAGGACGATAGTTCCTCCGGTGAGAAATAGCCGGTGACCCGGACGTAGACGCATCTCCAACTAGAAAATAAACATCGATAAAATTACATGAAGTTCATGTTTATTCTTAAAGGATATGTAAAATGAATAAATATTTTATATTTATTCATACAAACCTGCAAACTGAGCGGAGGGTATGGAAGTGATAGGAGTGGCCCCTGCACCAGACGTGGACGCACCACCTATAATTAGACAATCAAACATTCACTATATAAGTAATTGCAAAAAGAATGTGTATATCAATAATATAACATTCTAAATCAACATGTATACACTATAGGATATATAAATATACCCGCAGGTGCGGTGGTGGGCTATGCCGGAGATGTGGAGGCACAACCTACAGCTCGAGATGTAAGTACGTAAGAGCAAAAAGAATGTATGTATATTTATGATATAGCATTCTAAATCAATATACATGCACTATATGATATATAAACATACTTGGAGGTGCGGGAGTGGCCTATGTCCCTAATATGGACGCACCAACAGCTAAACAATCAAACATTGACTATGTAAGTAATTTTGACATGAATATGCATGTATATCTATAATATTACATTCAAAATGAATATGCATGCAACATACCTGGAGGTGCGAGAGTGGCCTATGTCCCTGATGTGGACGCATCACCAACAACTAGACAATTAAGCATTGACTATGTACGTAATTTTGACATAAATATGCATGTATATCTATAATATTACATTCAAAATGAAAATGCGTGCAATATATCTGGAGGTGTGGAAAAGTCCACACGGAAGGAGGCATCCGAAAGGGTCTCTGATCGGGGTGCAAGACCGGCCCTCTGAAGCTCCCTACGCAGCTCTCCGGACTGTAGAACCGCTCTGCCTCTGCCCTGCCGGTGCCGCGGCTGGAGTTCCTGCCGCCCCTCGCTGCTCCCGTTATCGTCATCAAATCTAGATAAAATGGTTCGTAGACGTATTAGACAATCATTACATATCCATGCTATATATGTATAGATCGTAAAATGTGAAGTAATAATATAACATTACTGATAACCTTTTTCGTTTCATGGACGTATTAGACATATCTACTTGGATTTCATCATCGATATCATTTCTAACCCACGTAACTTCATGATCAGCCGAAGACAACCCGTCTTTCGAAACAGACGGTCGGAGTACTCTAAGTCTTCTCTCTTCTTCATCCTCGTTGCTGTCCTCGAATTCTAGGACATCGTAAACATCCATGGGTTTCTAACGGCATATGACACTCCATCCCGGATGCTTCAAACACTGTGAGTAGTATACTTGGAACGCTTAGTTTGGAAAGATAAACGGATCTTCCTGACCGTAAAATCGAAGTGTGTTCACACTGGTCAATCCATATTCATCTTTCCAAGTCCCGAAATTACTTCTCCACTTATCTGTATCGGTTCGTGTATCGTACCAAGTACACTGAAATAAATAAAAGGGTTCTAATCGTCCGGGATATTGGATACCAAGTATACAATTTAAGTATCCATAATAAATCACACCATTCGATCCTACCGTCGTAATCCCACTATTCTGAGTGGTTCTAGATGTTTCTATGTCCTTAACTTCGAATTTGTATCCAAGGACACCGAATCCTTTATAATATGCAACCTCCATACTAGGAAACTGAGCTAAATATCTTGAATCGCTCTCTAATGATACAGACAAGTTCGGATCGTGGATCTAAAAAAATAAATTTTACGACAAATACATAACGATATAAGTTTAGATTAAAACTGATAGCAATAACATGTTATTCGAATAACTTACATGATCTGCAACCGAATCGCAAAATTATCCTGATGATATTTTTCCAATCGTTCATCGTTCCAATCAAGATGCCCCTCACGTACCTCGTTAAAATGAATTCTGTTCTTGACAATAAATTATGACATTAATATTATATCATTTCATACACATACAAACACAAATATAACAATTAATCCAAAAAAAAACTTACTCTCTAATTTTTTCAAGACATGCACTATTGAGGAAGATAAACCGGTATATCTTGTTGATAAATATAGTGTCTGCCCTCTTATAATCGGCTTTACCATATGGCCCATCCTGAATTCTTCGAGGCCGGTTAAGTCTCGTCTCAATGTTCTCGTCCAGATAGCGGGAACAAAATGTGGTTGCTTCATCTAGAAGATAACCTTGCATGATAGAATCCTCTGGTCGATTTCTATTGCGTATATACTTTTTAATAGTGTAGAGGTACCTAAAGAAAAATATGTTAAATAAATAAATACGAGCATACAGGACAACAATAATTTTACAAATTGCGCGAAACAAAAAATTCCGCGTACCTCTCGACGGGATACATCCATCTATATTGTACCAGTCTGGCTAACTTAGCCTCAGTTGCAAGATGAACCGTCAGGTGTATTATGATATCGAAGAATGACGGTGAGAAAATACGCTCAAACTTGCAAAGTATCAATGCAATAGAATTTTCTAGTTTCTCCAGCATCACAATATAGCGCATAATTCTCTGAAAAAACAACATAGGTCGTTGATTACTAGACTAACCGATTCGGAAAGGGAAGTTGATTATTACCTTTTTTCCGTGTCGTATTTTAGAAAGAGTTTAGAAATTACCGCAATCAAAACGGTGTCGCGAGTAGCGAGCCGCGATGAGTACGGGTCGTCCACAGGGAGATGGTATGTTTTTACGCTTATTTTAACGAGTTAACAACGTATTTTGATTTGTTGATTAAACTAAATGTCGCAACAAGGATATGTATAATAAAAGGACTTGTTAAGGGTAGTTACAGGTTAGCTTGTATGAAGGTGAAGTTTGCCGAATCCTTATAGACCCAACTTTGGTATTGACACCAAAGCAATAGGTAATAACGCGGATTAGGGAACTTGAAATATGGTATTTGCGGCATTTCGCTAAATCCATTTTCCTTTTCCCTTATCCTTCCGTTGATATCTCTTGATTCTAGCCTCCGGCAAACCACTAGCAATCCGGTCACGATTAGGAATCATCGCTATCAGGGTAGGATAGGATGCCTAGCGGGGCAGAATTGCGAGTGATTTGCACGGAGTTTCAATTGCAAAGTTTAAGGTTTTTTAAGGTTTTAGCAAATAACATCTTCAAATACAATCTAACCATATTCCACCCTTAACAAGTATAGCGACTACTCACACATATCTACAAAGTAAAAATAAGAAAAAGGGAAAAGAGTAAGGAACATAATGAAAAATACGAGAAAAGAAAGAAAAAAGAGAGAACCAATGAATCCAAGTGCGAATATCTCCAAGTGTTCGTAAGCCCGGTGAAGTGTGAAATCCAAACAAAAAACTTTAAGGTTGCAAGCTCACTTAAGAGATTGCAAGATCAAAGTAAAGCGAGAATTTCACAAGTTCAAATGTGTAAACATAGAACAAGACATGATAATAAAAAAATGAAAACTTTTATTGTATCACAAACAAGTTACACTAATCTTGAAGTCAAGAACCTAAACCTTAAACTTGCAAGTTCAATGAAGAAGTTGCAAGGTCAAGGCAGAGGGGCAAGAGCTCAAGAATTACAAAGAAAAGCAAGCTAACAAATTACAAGAGTATTGATACAAAACTAAACAAAAGGTATCCACTTCCTCATGCCTCTGGTCTGTATCTATTGGCTCAAAAACAGAATAAATAAACAATAAAAATGAGCTGATGTGGCATTAAAGGGGCCCACATAAAGATGGAGCATTCAGAGGATGTGGGGCCAGCGAGCTCAGCTAGGGTAGGGGAGTGCTCGGCCCAAATCTGAGCCCCTAGGCTCGTATTTAGGGTGTGGTCTTCTGTTGTCTCCAGTATCACTCTGGTGTTGTTTATTTTCTCTGTTTTGGCTTTTGATGCACTCAGGGTTTTGGAGGGAACTTGTAGCATCAAATCACATCAACTCTTTTTGTATTAAATTCACATCACGCTCATGCCCCCTTGTGTCTTGGTGCAGCCCCCTAGGTCTTAGTGCACACTTGTGTACAACTTGTATTGTGTTGGTCCATTTAGATAAAAATTGTGTACACAAGCATGTTGCAAAAAGAAACTCTTGAAATATCTATCAGTTTGCGGTTCTGGTCGCAGTGTTGGCTCGCAAATGATATATCCGTGATTTTGAATGTATTTCCAGTATTTTGTCACGGATACCTGTATTCGGTATTACTGAGCAAACATTGGTTAATAGTACCGATATATGCAAAAAATAGATAATGAATGAGCGGTATTAAAATGCAAAATTCTGGTATAAACAAATACCACCAAACTTATCTTTTGCTCGTCCCGAGCAAAACATAAAGAAAAGAATCCAGACCTCACTTTCGCAGGTAACGCGATTGCACTGAGCTCGTGCAATAAGCCGTTAAATCTCTTGGTGTCCCTAGTAGGAGGAGTGTTGTCTCCTGAGGGTTCTCAGCGGATTACACCCACAAAATCCAGTCAAGCTAGTTTTGCGGAATAACTATGATTCTAATTCCAAGGTTTTGTTTTAAATCTAGCAATTCTATTATCCTAAATTTAGAACTATCGAACCTTTAGTTTTCATACCTCGCTTCTTATTTAACTTAAGATTCTATATGTCTTTACGTGCAGTGCAGATAGTGTTGTTAAGTTTCAAAAGGATCGATTAAAGTCGACATGTCACAAAATAAAGCCCAGATAAATATTAAAAAGGATCACACAAGTTTTATAAAAAGTTAAGTACATCTCAAGTTTTGTTTTCCAGTTAGATTTAAAATTCAGAATTTCTATCTTCCTTAACAGGAAACTAGATCTTATTTTTCACTCCACCTTTTTCTTGTTTTCGTTTCATACACACCTCTGTGAACGTGTAATAGTCTTTATCATAGAATAAAACCTTTATACCTCCGCTAGAAATATTTTTATAAAAACCTGTCTTTTGTCAAGATTATTCTCACACAAAGAACCGTTAGGAATTTTAACTCGGGGAGAACACTTGCTTGACTTTGTTTTAATCTGTACTTTCTAGGCTTCTTAGCGAGCTTTGGGCCAATGCACCCAAACCAGTTGGTTTTAGGGCATTAGGTGTAAAGACACCCCAGCGGACTCAATTACTCAAGTTACCCAGGCCCTAAAACAAAAGGCCAATTTTAGCGTGAAAATCATGATGATTTAATGCGAACGGAGATATAACCGGCAGTTCAATTATTTTTTGGATAATAGACGTGTTTAGTGGGTTATGTGTGTAATCACTCCAATCAAGTTCCAGATGGGTTATTCTTCAGAATTAATTCCAATTAAGACATCAATAACATCCCTTCATATCCGCTTCACTTCATAAACTATTCTTGATATTACTTATTTCAAAACAAACCTATTTGATCCTCAGAAAATAGTTTATCAATTAAAAAGTTTTCAGACATAATAGACTTGTCATCTAATTTTCAAAACTCACGACACGTGTAGTGTGATGTAAAGACGTATATTAGCTATAATTAACAACAAAGGAGGGTTATCTTTCAAGTTTTCAAAATCTAAAAATAGGATCTAGTTGTTCCTATCTTATCAAACAAAACCGTCGAAATATTGAATCTAAGTTCTCCCACTTGACAACAAAGTTTTTATGTTTAAAAAAAAATTCTGATTTTTATGGGTTTTAATAAGTATGCGATTGCAAAATATACACATGAATGCGAAGGTTAGAAATGCGTACCGAGCGTACCCCCAAACTTAAACTGGACAGTGCCCTCACTGTCATTGTACATCAAGAAGGCAAATTTATTGAAGGGTCAAAATCGTCGGTAAATTTTTATTTTTTTTTTTAGAACTGAGCATCACCAGACAAGATTGCTCGTCAAAAATGATATGCACCGGACAAGAATATCCATAAATATATACAAAAAGCAGTATATACATACCACTAAACTTATTTGAAACGGTGTCCACTGTTTTTTGCTGCATAACCGAAGTTTGGTGCTAGGCAGAGGAAGATTATGAAGGTAAACCGGCTCCTGTAAGACCAGGAGCTCCTCTGTTGGTTCAGCGCTAAGGTACGGTTTCAGTCTGTGTCCGTTTACTTTGAAAAACGAACCGTCCTTTGGATTTTCCAAATCCATAGCGCCTTGCGGGTACACATTCCGCACAAAAATAGTCCTTTCCAGCGAGATCTGAGCTTACCTGGATGAAAATGTAGCCGGGTGTCGTAAAGCAGTACCTGTCGACCAGGTGCGAAAGTTTTGCCCAAAAGGTGTTTATCGTGAAACACCTTCGTTCGGTTCTTAACGACAACTGTGTTTTCGTAAGTCTCATCCCGAAGCTCGCTCAATTCGTTTAACTGCAGCTTCTGATGGCTGCCCGCATCTTCGAGAGATAGATTCAGCTCCTTTATCACCCAAAATGCGCGATGCTCTATTTCCACTGGAAGGTGGAAAGCCTTTCCGTAAACAAGCCGATAGGGAGACATGCCAAGATTGGTCTTATAAGTAGTTCAAAATGCCCAAAGGGCATCAGTGAGTTTTAAAGACCAATCCTTACGGTTCTTGGAAACCGTCTTCTCCAATATCCGCTTGATTTGTTGATTTGAAATCTCGGCTTGCCCACATGTTTAGGGATGGTAGGGCGTTGATAGCTTATGATTAATGGAATACTTCCGCATCAAGGCCTCGAAAGTCCTATTACATAAATGAGTTCCATTGTCACTAATGATCCTGCGGGGGTGCCCAAACCGGGAAAAGATGTTTTCCTTAAGAAATCTAACGACAACCTTGTTGTCGTTAGTCCGGCTGGGCATAGCTTCGACCTACTTAGAGACATAATCAACAGTGAGAAGAATGTATAAGTTCCCAAAAGAGCTGTGAAACAGCCCCATAAAATCAATCCCCCAAACATCGAAAATCTCCACAACCAAGATTGGTTGGAGCGGCATCTCGTTTCTTCTGGATATCCGGCCTAAGTGTTGGCTCCGGAAGCAAGTCTTGCAGTAATCGTGAGCGTCTTTGAAGAGTTATGGCCAGTAGAAACCACACTGCAAGATTTTCTCGGCTGTCTTTCTGGGGCCAAAGTACCCGCCACATGCTTGATCGTGGCAAAACGGCAGCACACTCTTGAATTCATTGTCAGGGACACACCGACGAATAATCTGGTCGGGACAGTACTTGAACATATAGGGTTCGTCCCAGTAAAAGTGTTTTACTTGGGATAAGAATCGAAGTCTGTCCTGAGTTGACCATTAAGTCGGTAGTAATCCTGTGGCCAAATAGTTCACAATATCTGTGAATCAGGGTTCGCAAAATACTATCAAGAGAAGTTCATCCGGAAAAACGTCGTTGATCGGAAGTTGAAGCATTGGCGAAGAAGGGAGTCGTGAAAGATGGTCGGCAACTACGTTTTCACATCCTCTTTTTTCCTTGATGACAAGGTCAAACTCTTGAAGTAAGAGGATCTAACGTATCATCCGAGATTTTGCATCCTTCTTTGCGAAAAGATGGTGAAGAGCTTAATGGTCTGTGTAGACGATGACTGGAGAGCCGATCAAGTAAGGCCTGAACTTTTCTAAAGCGAACACAACAGCCAAGAATTCCTTCTCGGTTGTTGTGTAGTTCTGTTGGGCATCGTTCAGGATTCGGCTAGCATAATAGATTATGTGCCGCATATTATCGATGTGCTGTCTAAGGACTGCACCGATGGCAAAGTCAGATGCATCGCATATAATCTCAAATGGATACGTCCAGTCAGGAGAAGAAAGAACGGGAGCAGAAGTGAGTGATCTTTTTAATGACTCGAACGCAGTCATACAGCTCGAGTTGAAGTCAAATGTCGTGTCCTTGGCCAGCAAAAGAGTCTAGGGCCTACCAATCTTGCTAAAGTCCTTGATGAACCGTCTATAGAAACCGCCATGGCCAAGGAAGGCTCGGATGTCTCGGACACTTTTGGGAGGAAGGAGATTGGAAATGACTTCAATCTTTGCTTTATCTACCTCAATGCCATTTTGCGAGATGATATGTCCTAGGACAATACCTTCACGTACCATGAAGTGGCACTTCTCCCAGTTTAAAGTGAGATTCTTATCCTTACACCGGGTATGGACAGCGTCGAGATGCAGCAAACACTCATCAAAGGAATCGCCGAAAATGGAGAAATCATCCATGAAGATCTCCAAGAATTTTTCCACCATGTTTGAGAAGATTCCCATCATACACCGCTGGAAGGTAGCAGGCGCATTACATAACCCAAAGAGCATGCTACGATATGCAAACGTGCTGAAAGGACAAGTGAATGCGGTCTTTTCCAGGTCTTTTTTGGCGATGGGAATTTGATTATAGCAGGAGTAGCCATCCAGAAAGCAGTAGTACTCATGTCCAGCCAATCGTTCAAGCATCTAGTCAATGAAAGGTAGTGGAAAGTGGTCTTTCCGCTTTGCGGCGTTAATTTTTCTATAATCGATGCATACTCGCCACCCAGTTTTTGTGCGAGTAGGGATTAACTCGTTTGCATCATTGGTTATGATCGTTATGCCCGACTTCTTAGGGACAACGTGAATGGGGCTAATCCACTGGCTATCAGAGATAGGGTAAATGATACCACTATCCAGACACTTTACGATCTTCTTTTTTACAGCCTCCTTCATGACTGGGTTGAGTCGCCTTTGTGGATCCTGGATGGTTTGGCATCATCCATCAGATGAATATGATGTTCAATGATCAGGGGACTAATCCCCTTGATGTCCGCCATTGACCAGCCAAAAGCTTGCCGATTGCTATGCAAGACCGTAAGAAGGGCTTTCTTTTGCTCTGGAGCTAGAGAAGCCGAGATGATAACAGGGAGGGTCTCGTTCTCACCCAAGTAAGCATACTTAAGGTGAGATGGCAATGGCTTGAGTTCGAGCGTTGGCGATGAAACGATTGAAGGCAAGATTGGTGAAAAGGTCTCGAACTCAAAGGATTCCAGCAGAGGTTCAAAATGAGTGTAAGCGACCGAGTTGGATGGTTCAGTTAACTCATCCGGAAATTCGAAGGATTCAAACTTGGGTGGTGACTGTCCAAGATCGTTCGAGAAAGTGAAACATTCATAATCATAGTCGGGAGCAGAAGCAGCAGCAGGTTCGAAGAGAAACACACTAGTGGCGTCAAGATTGCTGTGATCGAATAAAAACTCCTCGAATTCACAGTCCTCTGAGGTGATCTCCTGGATCGAGCAAACGTCTAGTATATGAGCATTAGGTTCAGAGGGCTGATTCCCCAACCTGAAAATGTTGAGTTCAATTGTCACGTTTCCAAAAGACAGGTTCATCGAACCATTTCGACAATTGATCACAGCATTAGAGGTTGCAAGGAATGGACGTCCGAGTATCATAGGAATTTGATTCCGAGGGTTAGCTACAGGCTGTGTGTCTAAAACAATGAAGTCAACGGGGAATATGAAGTCCAAAACCTTGATTAACACATCCTCCAGCTCACCCCTAGGATGGGTGATAGATTGGTCGGCCATTTAGAGAGTACAATGTGTGGGTTTCAGCTTTCCTATACCTAGTTGTTCATATACTAAGTACGGAAGCAGGTTAACACTGGCACCAAGATCCAAAAGTGCGCAGTTGATGTTCTTATCCCCAATGGTGATTGAAATCGTAGGACAGCCAGAGTCCTTCCGTTTTTGAGGTAAAGATTGGGTAAGAGCATCACTCACGGCACTAGCCAAGAAAACTTTCTTGGGTACCTGAGATTTCCCCTTTTTCATGCACAAGTCCTTCAAGATTTTTGCATAGGAAGGGACTTGTTGGACAACATCTAAAAGGGGAATGTTGATGTTAACTTGCTTAAACAACTCCAGAATCTTCTCCATTTGTGGATTTTGTTTATTGGACCTCAACTGGTTTGGAAATGGAACGTTTTTAAAATTGGTTGAGTCCATTTCTTATGGAGGAGATTGTGGAGTTGGAACGGATCCCAGAGGGAGTTTTCGTGGAGTGAGAAGTGGGTCTGTTCAGAGCAGAAGAAGAAGGAGAGCCTTTTGAAGAAGGGAGAATAGGCTCAGAAGACAAAGAAGAAGAAGAAGAAGAAGAAGAAGAAGAAGAAGCAGCGGCCGGGGTGTCATCATCTATCCATGTCCTAATGTTGTTGTGCAGCATCCTTCCAGATCTCAATGTAGTCATGGCACTCACATTATGGTTCTTTTGTTCAAGAGAAACATGTACATTATGTGGGTGACCATGATTTAGGAGTGGTTGAGATGGAAGCTTTCCCTTTTCTCGCTCGCTTAAGGCCGCATTCAGCTGTGCAATCCGGGCTTCGATGGTTTTGATGCTTTGCCCGTGGGCGGCAGTGTGTTGCACCAAAGACTGAATGGACGACTGGATGTTGGCGGTGGATTGATTCGATTGCTTTACAAATGCCTCCAGACTCCGTTCTAGCGAGGAAACCTTATCGTTGTTTGACGGAACAAAGTTGTTTTGAGGAAAAGAATTGTTGGGTGCAAAATTGTTCGTCTGATTTTGAAAATGTTGGGGTTGGAATGGCTGCTGAAATTGATGTTGAGTCCGTTGCTGAGCTTGTTGTTGTGGAGGAGGAGGCCTCTGGAAGTTGTTGTTGCCTTAGAATTAATGTTGGTTCTAATTCCAGGCAAAATTGGGGTGGTTCCTCCAACCGGGATTGTAGGTGGAAGAGTATGGATCATTTCTTGGTCTTTGCTAAAAGGCAGTATTGACCTGATCCTGTCCTTGAGCAGGTGGGTTGTAAGGACACTCTTCGGTAAAATGGGATGGATCAGAACAAAAAGCGCAGATGGTACGAGGGGAAGGAGCAGAGGCAGGAGAAGGAGACGAGAATTTGCTCTCAATTGCTTCCAGTTTTCGTGTGATAGCTGCCATCTCGACCATCATTGCAATTGAGATATCGAGTTGATGAATGCCTGCCCTAGACTGACCGGGACAAGTGGAAGAAGAAGAAGAAGAAGAAGAAGTACTCGGTCTGGTGCTTTCCCACTGAAGCATCTGTTCCGCAAGATCGTCGAAGAATTGCCAAGCTTCCTCGTCAGATTTAGATAGGAAGTGGCCTTAACAAACGGTTTCCAACAAATGCTTCGTTGCTGGGTTCAGGCCTCTGTATAAGATTTGGCAAAGTTTCCATCTCTCAATACCGTGATGAGGACACTGAACAAGAAGGTCTTTGTATCGTTCAAAGCACTTCCAAAAGGGTTCGGTAGGAAGCTGGGAAAATTGGTTAATTTCGTTTTGGATTCTCGCAGTCTTGTGGTTCGGGTAGAACTTTTTAAGAAATGCATTAACAAACTGAAAGGTTCCTAGGCACCCTAAAGAGGTCTCATAAGGCATCGGACATGCCAATTTCAAAAAAAATGGTGCCGAGAAACCCTAGACTACGGATCGTTGCTAGAATTCTAGGCGAAAAGAAAAGCTAGTTAACAAATTAACTAAAGGTCGGAAGCTACAACCTTTGTAGATCCGGATTTCTACCTCCTTAGCTCCACGTAGTCATGCCCTCGTTGTCCATCATGAATCCTCGACTCATTCGTCGGCTTCATCGGAATAACGTGCGGAATAGGTCGTCGGCTTTGTGTCAAAGACGATCTACGTCGAGGTTGCACTAGTTCAAGCTCCGACTTCACAAAGTTGTGAAACTTGTGAAGAGAACACCCAAAACAACTTGGCAAGAGGTAGAGGGTGAAGAAATAGGAGATGGGTTCACTTTAGATTTGGAATTCTCTCACTAAAACTCAAGTTGCCATTGATGTAGCAAGCTTGAAGAAGAAGAAGAAGAAGAGCTAGTATTATGATAAGTGTTTTTAAAATAAAAGAAAAAGCAATACTTATCATAATTCTAACATGGGTTAAGTGTAGAGAGCAAACCATGGTAAGTAGGAATAGTTAGGGTTTAGTATAAAGACAAAATGGTCTTGAGTCAAACCTTCATGAAGCTTCATTAAGCTTCATGACAAAAGAAAACCATTTTGTTTTTATAAAACAATTTAAATAATAGGAATGGATAAATAGTGTGATAAAATCAAAACCCTAATTATCCTCTTAACCATGGGTTTATTCTTTACACTTAACCAAATAAACATGCATCATCTAATATGATACAAATAAGTGTACAAAAGTATATCACATATACATCATGCACATCAAGTGAGAAAATCCATATAAAGTGAACCAATACTAGTTAATGCAAAGTAATATATCAAATATATAATTATACATTAAATCATTAAATCAACATTTGATTCAATGATCCGGTCATGTCGCACATAACCGACTAGTATTCAATGTATCGATTTATCGAATCAATGATTCGATAACTAGGTCATATCGAATATAACCAATCGAAACATTTATCGCGAGAATGAAATGCGGTATCACATACACGCATTATTCTCAGTCCTGCACATATCTCATATGCGCTCCTATTTCGTTTCGCTTGAGCCAGGAAACCTCTGTGTAGGACTCTAAAGACTCGTGAATACGCCGGTAGCAGATGATGATCATATCAAACATCCACAAGCCGCAAGCGGTCTGCTAAACGTAACGGCCATCCGGGTATTGAGCGATCAGAAGATCGACGAGCTAGCCCGCTCACACTCCTGCGAATCCGACCAGTAACACTTACCGTACAGTCCGGTCTCTTCGTCTGATATGTCGCATATCAAGTCTAGGGGTGGTAAACGTCAGACCCCAATAACCGATAAGTCGTGCCGATGTGAGGCTCATAACGGGTCGAGAAACTACTGGTAACACTTACCAGCAAATCTCTGATCAGCCCTGGCCAGGGACTTCCCTGTTACGGCCAATCGAGCACAGCGCAACATCAACCCCCAATACCGGGAGAGACAAAACCCCTCCTATCGCTCATTGCCTCCATGTGACTCGGGACTGTACCCAAAGACCACCGTTTTGCACGCCCTCAAGGACGTGGTAAGGTGGAGATCAAAGCACAGTGGGAATCACACAAGACTCTATGACGATCTCGGGTCTATAGACTAACCTGTACAAGTGTCACCTGAGAACTTCCATCTGACGTGAGGTATAATACCATCTGGGAGTTCTCGGCGAGTCCGTCCAGTGTACCCAGTCTCCACTGAGCACCCGTATGTTGGAGATATTGCCCTCAGAGTCAATTATTGGATCACAGGCACGTGATTGCAATGATTGAGGGAGGACCTATCCCGGTAGGACAGTCTTACTCGAGATGATAGTATGCTATCGGGTTTATCTTTATCATCGTGTACTGCTTTAGGTGACCTGACATGTCGCTATTGCACGTTGATAGAGCCCCTAGGATTCTTGCTTGACTGCCGGCAGTATGATGGCGATCATATACGTGAGAGCTGGTAGTCTATAAGCACATCCTTAAAAGGTCCCTAGTCGTAGGAGTTTCGAGACAGGGCATCGATACTCCATTAGTAGACTAGTGTATACAGTCGAGACCCCGACGAGGGGCGGTGGCCGGTCTCACAAGCCACTGGTGTCAGTTGGTTCACCTAAGATGTATACAGGTGCTCATTGGGTTATGAGTACACCGGACAGGACTCGCCGGGAACCTGCTAGTTGGTCTTATACCAGATGTCAGATAGCAGTTCCCTGGTGACATGTGTACAGGTTAGTTCATCGACCTGAGATCGTCATTTGTCTCGTGTGAGTTCCCACTGTGCTTTGATTACTACCCTACCACGGCTCAAAGGAGTCGTGCAAACAGGTTTTAGTTGGGTACAGTCCCGAGCCACATGGAGGCAGTGAGCGGATCTGCAGGGGTTCGTCTCTCCCGGTATTGGGGGTGAGGTCGCGCTGTGTCCAGGAGAGCCATTACACAAAGCCCTCGGCCGAGGCAGGAGATTTACTGGTAGGTATTCCAGTAGTATCTCAGGGTGTTCTGGGCTACGCTCCGACACGACTTGTACCGCTTTTGGGGGTCTGACTTTTACCAACCCCCTAGGCCCGCCATGCGATACTCATAGACGAACGGACCGGACTGTACGGATATTGTCACTGACAGGCTCAGTTGGGTGTCGGGGTGAGCTTCCTCATCGACGTCCCATTTGGTCAATAGCTGGTGGCCCGTCACGTATTGGCTTATACCTCTGACGTGCTAGTGGTTAAATCCACAGCCATAGTATTGACGAGTCTTTAGAGTCCACCACACTTTCAGTTACTCAAGCTTTCGGGCGAAACGCTGTAGAGGCCGTATGGAGGTATGGCAGGGTCCGATCAGATACGTGCGGTATTGCACGGATCAGGATCGGACAGTTTTGTACTAGTGGCCGTATATTTATATGGCAGGGTTCGATCAGATACGTGCGGTATTGCACGGATCAGGATCGAACGGATTTTACTACCCGGCTTTGGTTTAAGCCGGTACTAGTTTAGTACAGTGTAGATTTTGTCTCATTGCATTTGTATCCGGTCGGAATACAAATGCGGGTGTGTATGCACAGTATCGGGGTTTTCCTGTAATTTATTACGGGACCAGTTTTCTGGAGTTGCCAGTTTGCATCCGTTCCGGCCGGTTTTCCTTTGTTCTTTCCCGGCCGGACTTTTATGATGGAGGGGGTTATTTGCAGTTTTGCAAATAACATTTTGTGGAGGGTTTATTTGTAAGATGATTTATTATGAAAGCATCTTTTTTGATACCTTTCTTATCCATCTTTATCATTTGCTTTTTGTTGATGAGATAGGATTAAGATTGATTTAGAGTTGATGTGAGTTTGTGATGATTATGTCTTGATATGGTCACCACTTCCTTTACCCTACACTCACCTCCCTTCTTATGGTTGCTATTCTCATTCCTCCACTATCATTCATTCTTCTCACTTGATGAAAAATGGTAGAAAGAAAGAAAGAAAAAGATGAGAGTTCTTCCTTCTTGAGAGTTTCATTCTTCTTGATCTCTTTTTCATGCTAGAAAATTGCAAGCACCATTTTTCTAGTCTTGATTCCTCCATCACCATGGCAACAAACCCCAAAGAGACATACCCTCTACACTACGCATTCTACAGCACATCTTGAGCATGTCGAGTTGCCGGCTTCATGCGCGAGTTGCCTTGGTATTGAGGCCGGAGCCCGTAAAAGAAGAAGGCGATGTGGTGCCCTTTCCGGCGAGGAGGCGACGATGTGGAGGCAACACTTTCCGCGGGAGATCGGGACGATGACGAGAAGACCGGAGGACTCGGATCACTCGGTATACTTCTCACCCTATCTCTTGATTGCTAGTATAGGTTAATGGTAAACGATCCGGGTTTTCTTTGTCCGTGGTAGCGCCGGTTTCCGAGTAAAAAAAAAATTTTGATTCCGCATTTTGGCCTCGAGCAAGAGGCCGGGGCGCTGCCGTGGCGCAACATGGTATCAGAGACACGCCATTAACCTTACCTAGCTTCGTTTGATGTGTTTGCGTTTCCGATCGACCGAAATTTCCAAAAACCGTATTTTTCTAGCACATCAGTTTCTGTCGAAATTTTTTGGAGTCTAAAATTTTTTCAGGTGGTCTCAGAATGATGTGCAGGGAGTTCTAAGAACTCTGGGAAAATTCGAGACAGTGATCACTCAAAAGGAGCGCGGAAGCGCCGCACGAACCCCATTTGTGCCGCCCTTCCGCCGCAGGTTGGTGGGGTCACTGCTTCGAATTTCTCCAGTGGGCTTCTGGGCTATAATTAGGGGTTTTGGAATATTAAAATTGGGCCCAGGTTTTCTGTAAGTGCTACAGTTTTGTTTGGGGGCCCACTTGCTAATTTTTGGTCAATCGGAAAAATTTTAAACACATTTTTCACAGTAATTACATTATATCTGCGACCGTGAATGTCACTCGATCGGTAAATCCGGTCTAACTGCTATAGCCCGGTTAGACGGATTTGCGAACGTGATTTTCACGTTGATGTTCTATGTTTATGCTGTGATGTTGCGGATCGGTCGTGGGGGATAGCCTGGATGCAATGCTAGTACAGTTTTGATGTATTATGTACATTTGATATTGCGGGGCGAGCGTCCGACATGTGGACTGCCGTCACTGCCTGTTTGTATTATTCTTTTGGGGCACGACCTGGTTGCGGTCGATGTACCCGGTATATGTATATTTTATTTTCTGTACTAGGATTACCCCGCGGAGGGGTGCACGGATAGCCGGGTTCTAGAGGGCAACGGGCCCGCATCTCATGGCATTGAGACGGAGGGGGCTTCACTCTAGGATTGGCGGGCTATTCGCCGCACTCGTAGGGGGTACAGGTTGACCCAGGAGGGGTGCCCAAGTTACCGGATTCCATGAAGTGCTGGGTGGTCCATTCACGGTGCTGAAGGGGGCTGCCTCGCTTCAGGTTTTGGCGGGTGACTTGCCGCGCCCATAGGGGTCTAGGATTTCATTGCACAGGCTATCCACACGACCAGGGGAACGTCGGGTTTCAGCAGCGGCTCTGTGAAACCCGGGGCTTCCAGATATCTGTATTGATCTGTGTTGCTATACATTTCTGTGTTGTTGCATTTTATCACGCCTTGAGCGAAATATAATATATTGGTATATATATTAGTAGATGTTGTATATGTTTTACATCCGCGCTAGTCCAGTCCCCGCTCTGTCGTTAGTAAGCTAACCTAACGGGTGATTACGGGACCCAGTGGCGAATGCGGATGGCATATACGTACATCAGTATATTTTCGTTCTTTGTGGTGTGATCAATTGATGGGACTGCGTTGATTCGGATCAATGCAAGCTAAACAAACCTATTCTGATGTTGTTGGAACACTTTTCAAAAAGCTGTTATTGCAAGGACGTCCACTTTTGTTTTGCACCGTGGTATTCATTTGGAATATCCTGCTCCTCAGTCGACGAGGCAAGGGCCGAGATCCCCTCACCGGGAGTGACCCCTTGGACAGAAGTTTGCGTCAGGGCATTAACTTCACTATAGCCGATTACTTTTGCTTTGCATCGTGGTATTCAGTTGGAATATCCTGCACCTCATTCTACGGGGAAAGAGCCGAGATCCCTTCACCGGGAGTGACCTTTTTAGCGAAGGTTTTCGTCACTATATTTTTATAAAAAGTTATCCAGTTCCTTCAACGATATCAAGTTCATTACGTTAAAGGTTTTTCGCCAAAAACCATTCGTAGCCCTCCGTCATTTCGGATTAGTATTGCATAGTATTCGCGCTACGTTTGTCGTTGCTATTCGCCGAGGCGTAGTGTGCGGTAGCTCTGTAATGCTTTCTGTTGCATGGATAAGTGGATTGGTTAGGACAGTCGTGCGACTTTGTTGATTATTCGTCAAGGGTCGTGCGGGTGGGTTTAACGCAATCAAGATAATGACGGGTTGAACTTGACTAGGACCTTTTGATTTGTTGATTATTCGTCAAGGTCACTTGGGTCCTAGGGGTAAAAATCACATCGGGAGTTTCAAAAGAACTGAAACTTGCCAGGCATGCGCATACCTTCTGGAGTGTGGTGACTTGAGTGGATTCCGTCAAGTTATCATGCGATGATAGTTGGATCCCGATTCCCACTGATGAGTTGGTTTACTCCTCGGGTGATCCCGACTAATTCTTCTTTCAGGTTTGGAGGAGAATTTGAGGTACAGTGGGAGGTTTCCAGATTAGATAAAGTGATAACCATTCTGATCTAGGTTAGAGTGCACGCTGAGTGTTTCTTTTCTCTCTCTCTGGCAGCGACCATTGACCCGACCCTGGACTATGACTCAGTAACCAAGTTGACCGAACCTTCTTAACACTGGCTTTTGGATTGTCAGAGTTGCAGACCTCATTGCCACTCCTACTTTTACCCTTTTCTCCAGGACACCCCGTATTACTACGAACGTCCACTTCCATTGGACAAAACCATCGTATGGTTAGATACGAACTCGAAGGAATTCGAGGATGGTTTCCGGTTCTGGAGAAAACGGATAGGATTATTCAGTTGTCTTTTCCCTTTTACCTTCTCTCAAGTTGTGAGTACTCCTTGGTTTAGGAGATAGTACACCTATTACGCAAATTGGATAGTCTTCTTCCAAACCTTAGGCTGGTGCCGACCGGTAGGGAATGAAGAAAACCAATTAGCATAACGATGATGTGCAGAAGGTATTAAGTTAAGACAAAGCAAGGGATTAGTAGGAGGGCAAAGTAAATTGCGACTGATATTCACGACCAAACCAAGTATTTCTTCGCCAATCCTAAATCACCTTTGTATTTCTCCAGGACACTCCGTATCACTACGAAGATCCACAGTTTATTGGATACTCCATCGTATGGTTATATACGAACTCGAAAGGAACTTGTTCCAGTTCGGGGATGGATTCTGGTTCAGGAGAAATAGGAATAAAGTACATTCAGGTGTCTTTTATCTTCACCTTCTCTCGCATTGCGAGTGTTCCTAGGATTAGGACAGTACACCTTTTATGCTTATTGGATAGTCTTCTTCCAAACCATAGGCTGGTGCCGAACGGTAGGGAAGGAAGAAAACCATTTGGCCTAATGGGGTGTACAGAAGGTAATGACTAAAGACATATAAAGGGATTTGGAGAAGTGGCAAAGAATTATACGGTTACAGTTGTGAATCTGGATAATGGAAGAGGCATTACTAGGAATACCAGGATACCCCAACGAAACATTTCAATGTTTCAGTTTCACTGTGTGATGTTAAAAGAAAACTGATTTCCCGATTAGACACTTACTCCAGGGTATGTATTTACCAGGTATGATTCTCACATCTGTATGGTTTTACAGATGCTGAGTGGGAGTAAGTTATTGGGAATTGGGTGATCATCCTCATTATATCGGGATTCGTTGTAATCGGTGATATTTGAGGAAGTCACCTGGGTTGTTTGCCGGACGGCAATTATTTGGTTTTGAATATCCGCTGTTGTGCACCAATTTCAAATTGATATATCTGTACGTCTATTTTTATAGAGTGAGATATACCTTTTGAAGTTATGTCGATGACATTTACCTATATCAGTGGATGGTTAGGTAAGGAGCATTAAACAGCGGTGTAATTCTTCTTAACCATAAGTACAGTTTTCAACATACGACACACAGTGAAAGAGTTGTTAGACTCAGCGGACTTATACAGAGTATTGTATGTTGTCCAGTGTCCATTAGGACAGAGGGGTTGGTCCTCATACTATATTCTGTTTACTTTTAACTTCTCTAGTTCTTAGACATGTGTTTCCTGGAAACACAGGGTCTAAGTTTTGAGGAGTTATAGGTATTTGAATAGAGTAGAGAACCAGGTGTAGCAAGTATCGGGATTCTTCAAAGTGATCGAAGATGTAGATACTTGTATATGGTATTCAGTTGATAGTAACGATAAAGAGAAATTGCTTCTCTTTCAGGTTACTCATAATTGGAAGCATTCCTAAGTTGAGTAACGCTGATCGGCCTCCTTCCATTTAGTTGACATGTACTGGAGACAGCTGCATGATTTGAATCTGGTTCAATTAAATCAGTGCCTCTGGTTCTATATTGGATATAGAACAGTTCATATCTTAACGATGTTAAGGTACGGGGAGTTGTCCGGCTTATGATTAAAACCAGACACTGGACAACTCAAGGCACGTTTCTATAATGGCTGTTTGTGGGTTGACCCAGGCTATGACGAGGGTTGACTTTCTACCATCTGGATGAACAATAGCAATATTGTTCTAGACTCGCCACAGTTTTTATTAAAAATGAATTTTTTTTTTTTCAGAAAAAGTAGTGGGAGTATGGTAGAACTGGAAGTGATTCCAGAACCGCAAACGATTACTGAAGATTTGATAAGCAACCTAAAGATTCAATCTGGTTTGACATTCCATTGGCCACTCTGTAGATACGGTGGGTAACTTCAGGCACCCGAGAGGTACTCCGGTAGCCTCAAGGACGGTGACAGGGAAGTTCTTGTTTACCCACAATTACCATTGCTGTTGTTCAAGGCTGCGAGACCCGGCAGGAGGATGAGTATAGCGTCGTTCTAAACTAGCTTTGGAAGTGCACGTCTATATGACTCTGCCAGAGGGTTGTCGTAGTCAGTGGGAGCAGCGGAAGCATTGGTGGACATCAGGCTTATGTCTATTTATAGACTAAAGCAGATGTAGCGGAGATAGATCATCTATTTCTGATGTGACAGTCATAGGTTTGACATCATCAGAATAGGGGATGGATCTGTTGAGAAGGTAGTAGGAAGTGATACTCCTATACAACGATCGGTTATACTTTGGTCGTCACACAGTGGTTTCTCCACAAAGGACTTGGATATTATATCGTATATTCTGGTTACTAGATCTATGGTTTTAGATCTAGATTTGGGTAGTTTCCCAATCTGGGTACCTTGACAGCATTCTATGAGTATTTAGAATGGACGACTCCTGGCATGGTAGTGTACCTGCAGGTAATAGAGTCACCCTCTCTAAAGGTGTCTTACAGACTAAAGGGGAGAGGGATGTGCATGATTTACAGATCATTTGCTTAGGCAATTGAGTCAATCATGAGATGTCAAGTACCACACCAGATGTTGTTCTTGCAGTAGATGCAATAAGTTGACATTGATCCAATCCTGGAGAAACAGTCGGAAGCGGTTTTAGAACATAAGTGGATGTTCTAGGGATATGATAACGACAGCCTTATTTAGGAGACAGTTATCATTCCAGGCTTCCAAGGTGACATGGACGACAAGGAGGTTGTCAGAGTTATAGTTTTCCTTTTGACGAGGGGCAGTATTTTGGACAGGCGGTCCAAGGCAATACTGAGGGTGGCATGGCGCTGGATACTGATTAAGTTCAGTTGACGATACATTCTAAGAAGTTTGGATTTGGAGTTCATTTATGAGCTAGGTCCCATCAGACATCCAGACATTCTAAGACAGGTATTGCTCTTTTCGGGAGATGGCTTTCTCTGCGAACTTGAGATATAGAGAGACATAGAAAGAAACATCACAGCGGATCCACTCACTGAGGCTATTCCTCGAACGCAATAGTTTCGCAAACGAGCTTTGTGAGACTGACTAGTAGAGGAGTTGGGTGTTCCGTATCACACGGGCCGTGAGTATGCGGCATCGCAATAATTAGCCTTGAGTGCAAGTGGGAGATTGTTGGAGATATTGCCCTCAGAGTCAATTATTGGATCACAGGCACGTGATTGCAATGATTGAGGGAGGACCTATCCCGGTAGGACAGTCTTACTCGAGATGATAGTATGCTATCGGGTTTATCTTTATCATCGTGTACTGCTTTAGGTGACCTGACATGTCGCTATTGCACGTTGATAGAGCCCCTAAGATTCTTGCTTGACTGCCGGCAGTATGATGGCGATCATATACGTGAGAGCTGGTAGTCTATAAGCACATCCTTAAAAGGTCCCTAGTCGTAGGAGTTTCGAGACAGGGCATCGATACTCCATTAGTAGACTAGTGTATACAGTCGAGACCCCGACGAGGGGCGGTGGCCGGTCTCACAAGCCACTGGTGTCAGTTGGTTCACCTAAGATGTATACAGGTGCTCATTGGGTTATGAGTACACCGGACAGGACTCGCCGGGAACCTGCTAGTTGGTCTTATACCAGATGTCAGATAGCAGTTCCCTGGTGACATGTGTACAGGTTAGTTCATCGACCTGAGATCGTCATTTGTCTCGTGTGAGTTCCCACTGTGCTTTGATTACTACCCTACCATGGCTCAAAGGAGTCGTGCAAACAGGTTTTAGTTGGGTACAGTCCCGAGCCACATGGAGGCAGTGAGCGGATCTGCAGGGGTTCGTCTCTCCCGGTATTGGGGGTGAGGTCGCGCTGTGTCCAGGAGAGCCATTATACAAAGCCCTCGGCCGAGGCAGGAGATTTACTGGTAGGTATTCCAGTAGTATCTCAGGGTGTTCTGGGCTACGCTCCGACACGACTTGTACCGCTTTTGGGGGTCTGACTTTTACCAACCCCCTAGGCCCGCCATGCGATACTCATAGACGAACGGACCGGACTGTACGGATATTGTCACTGACAGGCTCAGTTGGGTGTCGGGGTGAGCTTCCTCATCGACGTCCCATTTGGTCAATAGCTGGTGGCCCGTCACGTATTGGCTTATACCTCTGACGTGCTAGTGGTTAAATCCACAGCCATAGTATTGACGAGTCTTTAGAGTCCACCACACTTTCAGTTACTCAAGCTTTCGGGCGAAACGCTGTAGAGGCCGTATGGAGATATGGCAGGGTCCGATCAGATACGTGCGGTATTGCACGGATCAGGATCGGACAGTTTTGTACCAGTGGCCGTATATTTATATGGCAGGGTTCGATCAGATACGTGCGGTATTGCACGGATCAGGATCGAACGGATTTTACTACCCGGCTTTGGTTTAAGCCGGTACTAGTTTAGTACAGTGTAGATTTTGTCTCATTGCATTTGTATCCGGTCGGAATACAAATGCGGGTGTGTATGCACAGTATCGGGGTTTTCCTGTAATTTATTACGGGACCAGTTTTCTGGAGTTGCCAGTTTGCATCCGTTCCGGCCGGTTTTCCTTTGTTCTTTCCCGGCCGGACTTTTATGATGGAGGGGGTTATTTGCAGTTTTGCAAATAACATTTTGTGGAGGGTTTATTTGTAAGATGATTTATTATGAAAGCATCTTTTTTGATACCTTTCTTATCCATCTTTATCATTTGCTTTTTGTTGATGAGATAGGATTAAGATTGATTTAGAGTTGATGTGAGTTTGTGATGATTATGTCTTGATATGGTCACCACTTCCTTTACCCTACACTCACCTCCCTTCTTATGGTTGCTATTCTCATTCCTCCACTATCATTCATTCTTCTCACTTGATGAAAAATGGTAGAAAGAAAGAAAGAAAAAGATGAGAGTTCTTCCTTCTTGAGAGTTTCATTCTTCTTGATCTCTTTTTCATGCTAGAAAATTGCAAGCACCATTTTTCTAGTCTTGATTCCTCCATCACCATGGCAACAAACCCCAAAGAGACATACCCTCTACACTACGCATTCTACAGCACATCTTGAGCATGTCGAGTTGCCGGCTTCATGCGCGAGTTGCCTCGGTATTGAGGCGGGAGCCCGTAAAAGAAGAAGGCGATGTGGTGCCCTTTCCGGCGAGGAGGCGACGATGTGGAGGCAACACTTTCCGCGGGAGATCGGGACGATGACGAGAAGACCGGAGGACTCGGATCACTCGGTATACTTCTCACCCTATCTCTTGATTGCTAGTATAGGTTAATGGTAAACGATCCGGGTTTTCTTTGTCCGTGGTAGCGCCGGTTTCCGAGTAAAAAAAAAAATTTTGATTCCGCATTTTGGCCTCGAGCAAGAGGCCGGGGCGCTGCCGTGGCGCAACACCGTATACCATCTCTTATGTCAAACACCAATGGATATGGGATCATCCATCGCCCATCATCTGGGTCGAGAAGCATATACGCTAGTCTACTCTGGTATATCGATGCCCCCTCGATACACCCACGACTAGGGACCTTGAAGGATGTACTTATGGACTACCATGTCCCCACTAGTATGATCTGCATCATAGTCCAGGTAGTCAAGTACACATCCTAAGGGCTTTACCAACATGTAACTACAAGACAGTATAAAGAGACTAGTGTACATGTTAAGATAAAGAGTAACCAGATAGCATACTATCATATCGAGCAAGAAAGTCATCTCTATATATGTCCAAGCATCCAATATAATATACAATATCTGTACAATACTGGCCTCTAGGGCATACATACAACTAACAATCTCCCACTTGCACTAGGGCCAGCTGCTGTAGTATCGCATACCGAGCATCCCGAAGAGTCTCTCAAACTGTGTCTGGGGAATGGCCTTCGTGAGTGGATCCGCCGTGTTGTTCTTCGTGTCAACTCTCCTGACCTCGATCTCCCGGCGATCAACTATCTCCCGGATCAGGTGATACCGCCTCAGAATATGCCTGGATCGCTGATGGGACCTGGGTTCCTTGGCTAAAACCACCGCTCCATTGTTATCGCAATACAAAGGTATTGGATGCTCAATGGATGGAACCACTCCAAGTTCAGAAATGAAATTCTTGATCCAGACAGCTTCTTTAGCAGCATCGTTGGCAGCGATGTATTCAGCCTCCATCGTTGAGTCTGCCACGGTTTCCTGCTTGGAACTCTTCCAGCTAACCGCCCCTCCGTAAAGGGTAAAGACAAAGCCCGACTGCGACTTAGAGTCGTCCTTATCACTCTGGAAGCTCGAATCGGTAAAGGACTCCACTTGGAGTTCTCCGTTACCATACACCAAGAACATATCTCTAGTCCTTCGCAAGTACTTGAGAATGCTCTTCACAGCTGTCCAGTGACTCTCTCCAGGATCAGCTTGATACCTGCTCACTATACTTAGTGAGTATGCTACATCGGGTCTGGTACATAGCATCGCATACATGATAGAGCCTACTGCCGAAGCATAGGGTATCCCTTGCATGCGAGCTCTCTCCAAATCAGTCTTGGGAGACATCTCTTTGGAGAGAGTGACTCCAGAGATCGTGGGCAAGTTCCCACGCTTGGACTCTTCCATACTAAACCTCTTTAGTATGGTGTCAATATACCTGGATTGGGAC
The DNA here is from genome assembly GCA_030015575.1 of Agapanthus africanus. Taxonomy (NCBI): domain Eukaryota; kingdom Viridiplantae; phylum Streptophyta; class Magnoliopsida; order Asparagales; family Amaryllidaceae; genus Agapanthus; species Agapanthus africanus. The sequence goes on along the minus strand of JASDDO010000016.1, from coordinate 49,733,237 downwards.
AATCCCAAAATCCGTTTGGATCTATCTCTATAGATCCTTATTCCCAATATGCAGGAGGCATCACCAAGATCTTTCATTGAGAATCTTTGTGATAAGAAGAGCTTGACCGATTGCAGCATAGGAATATCATTTCCTATCAAGAGTATGTCGTCCACGTACAATACGAGGAAGACAACCTTACTCTCTGCCACCTTCTTGTAGATACAAGGTTCATCTGGATTTTTGACGAAATCAAACTCTTTGATAACGACGTCAAAGCAGATGTTCCAACTCCGCGATGCTTGCTTTAATCCATAAATGGATTTAAGCAGCTTGCACACCTTCCCGCTGCTCCCACTGTCTACGAAGCCCTCTGGCTGAGTCATGTACACGCACTCTTCTAAATCACCGTTTAGAAAGGCGGTCTTAACATCCATTTGCCAGATTTCGTAATCATGATATGCAGCGATGGTAAGCATGATCCGGATGGATTTAAGCATAGCCACTGGAGAAAAGGTCTCGTCATAGTCCACACCTGGTCTTTGACGAAAACCCTTTGCTACAAGTCTAGCTTTGAAAGTCTCCACTTTCCCATCTACACCAAGTTTCTTCTTGAAGATCCACTTGCTCCCAATAGGTTTTACCCCTTCAGGAGCAACTTCCAAAGTCCATACTTTGTTGGTGTACATGGAATCCATCTCAGACCGCATAGCATCCAGCCATTTCACTGAGTCCCCACTCGTGATGGCCTGCTCGAAGCTAGTTGGGTCATCATCCTCCATGATGCAATCCTCGCTCCCACCGTCCATGAGAAAACCGTAGTATCTCTCAGGTTGGCGAGGAACCCTACTAGATCGGCGGAGTGGCTGGGGTTCATCGGGAACTACGGAATCCTCTGGTTCAACCAAATCTTCTGTTGTAGTCTGTGTCGCTGGAACCTCTTCCAGTTCTACCTCAATGCCACTTATCTGTTTCATAAGAAAACTTTTTTTTAAGAAAGTAGCATGTCGAGAAACAAACACCTTTTGTTCCTCGGGGTGGTAGAAGATATACCCTTGTGAATTTTTGGGATATCCTACAAACTTACATAAGATAGATCTTTCCTCGAGTTTGTCCGGATTTTTTCTTTTGACATAGGCTGGACAACCCCATATCTTAATATAATTAAGATGTGGTCTCTTCCCTTTCCATATCTCATATGGAGTGGTAGGCACTGATTTGGTAGGAACTCTATTCAATAGGTCCATGGCTGTCTCAAGCGCATGTCCCCAGAAGGAAATAGGTAACTCAGCTGTACTCATCATTGAGCGCACCATATCTAATAGGGTGCGGTTTCTCCGTTCAGATACACCGTTGTGCTGTGGTGTATATGGAGGAGTCAGCTGAGAGAGAATCCCATTCTCTTTTAGGAAGTCCAGGAATTCATTGCTCAAGTATTCCCCTCCTCGATCAGATCGTAGGATTTTAATACTTTTTCCGGTTTGGTTCTCAACTTCTTGTTTATATTCCCTAAATTTCTCAAAAGCTTCTGATTTGTGTTTCATCAGGAACACATACCCGAACCTAGAGAGATCGTCAGTGAATGTAATGAAGTATGAAGAACCATCCCTGGCATGTGTAGACATGGGACCACATACATCACTATGTATAAGTCCCAAGAGTTCGGTAACTCTTTCTCCGTGTCCCGTAAACGGAGTCTTGGTCATCTTGCCTTTGAGACATGACTGGCAAGTGTCATAAGATGAAAATTCAAACGGATTTAAATATCCATCTTTATGCAACTTAGCTAGTCGTGTCGCATTGATGTGACCCAGTCTACAATGCCACAAGAAGGATTCGTTGAGTTCAGAACTCTTCCTCTTGTGTGTGTTTGTTATGCTCAGAACCGTTGATTGATTTAGAACATAAATGCCATTGCACAACGTGCCTGATCCAACCAACTTTTGGTTACGGAAAATGTTCATAACATTGTCCTGTAATACAAAATTATATCCCTCTTTACTTAATAAAGAAACTGATATAGTGTTGCATATCAGGTTCGGCATGTAATAGCATTCGTTCAGAACCAATGTATTACCAGTTGGTAATACAAGGTGATATTCCCCGACAGTCTTAGCTGCAACAATTGCACCATTTCCAACTCTAATGTCTTTATCACCTTCTCCAAGTTCTCTACCTTTCCTAAGCCCATGTAACTGATTACATATATGGGATCCTGACCCGGTATCCAATACCCAGGACGTAGAGCAAATGGAGAAACAGTTCTCAGTAACGAACACACCCGAAGAAAATGCATCAACATGTACTTTCTTCATTCGGGTGGCATGGGAATCCTGGCATTCCCCTATTTCCTGTTCATTCCTATAACTCTTATAAGAAAGAACGGAACCAACGTTCCCCAGCACAGTATAACATGCGGGTTCGGTCAATACATCCATATTATTATCTTCATTAGGGCATGAAATGGTCGCTACCTGGAGAGAGAGAGAAGAAAACACTTTAGCGTATGCTCGTGCAAGATCAGATTGGTTATTATCTTATCTAATCAGGATGGCTCCCACTGCTTTTTATCAAATCTTCCTCCAAACCCTAAAAGGAAAGACTAGCCGGGATTAATTACACACTACAAGTTCGCCAATCTTTCAGCCAGGCCAGTGTCGGTACTTTGAGGGAGGTCCCCCGTGCTTTCGCACGAACCTAATTAATGTAAACCTCGTTTTCCCAGAGGCGTAACCTCGTTAACACCTTTCTAGACACCTACTTGATCGGCTAATTGCAATGTGTAAAACTCTCCCAGGAGTAACTCTTACTCGCAGTGGGTATCGGGATCCAACTATCTCATAGAAGGTATGCAATCTCATTGCAAATTTCAACACTTGAAATTCTCGATAATCTTTTGCCCCTAGCGTGCTATGACCTTGACGCATGCCAAACAACCCATAGTCCGCTAGTCAAGTTCAACCCGTCATTTCCTGATTGAATTAAACCCACCCGCACGACCCTTGACGCATGCCAAACAACGCCGTGCGAATACCCTAATCCAATCTGCATCATATGCATAAGCAGATAAATACTAGTTAGCTACCGTACACTACGCCTTGACGCATGCCAAACAACCGCAGCACGAATACTAAATAGTACTTATCTGAAATGACGGAGGGCTACGCCAGGTTTTTCTGAAAACCATGAGCGTAATGAACTTGATATCGTTGTAGAATCAAATGAAGTTTTTAAAATGGAGTGATTTTGAGGCTTTTCTAGTTTTGCTAAAGGAGTCACTCCCGGTGAAGGGATCTCGGTCCTTTCCTCGTCGAATGAGGTGCGGGATATATCATATATATCGCTGTGCAAAGCAAAAAACCAAAAGCAGTCAAAAGCAAACCGAGTGTGTAGCATCAGCCAGTTATTGCTAAAGGAGTCACTCCCGGTGAAGGGATCTCGGTCCTTTCCTCATCGAATAAGGTGCAGGGTATATCATATATACCGATGTGCAAAACAAGAACTGTAGCTACCTGTTTTATTTTAAAATTCGATTCCACAACATCTTAGGTTTCTTATCTTTCATTAATCACATTAATGAAGTCCCATCATTTAAATACCTAAACATCACAGATAGATATGACGTACACTTATGCCATCCGCATTCGCCTCGATGTCCCCTCGTGCACCGTTAGGTTAGGTAACTAACGACAGAGCAGGGCAGGGCTAGCGCGGGTGTAAAACATAAGTAACGTCTATATAATATAACATATATACTATATACTATATCCATCACAGAGTCACAACACAGATATCGCAGCAGAATAAACATATGAAATATTGGATATACTAGGACGTCCGTGTTTTCAATACGAGCCAGTATAAAACACGGATTCCACGGTCGTGATGAATAGTCAATCCCACACCCCTAGACCCCTACGAGAGCGGCAAGCAACCCTGCCAATTCTAGGGTTAGGAGACCCGGACTCGACTCCTCGAGCTGGTCTCCCACTGGACCCCAGAACCCGGTTACTTGTGCTCCTCTCCTTGGGTCTATCCTAATGCGGAAAAGTAAATAATATACAAAAGGTGACAACTTCCGCTACCTGGAAGTGCCCCAAATAAAAGAATATTACATACAAGTTTTTACATGAATGAAAATGAAAAACACTCATCTCACATAAAACCCCCCGGCTATTCAAATACGACGATCCAATATAACATATCCAGCAACACATAACATCACATGTCATCAACGTAAGTAAGTATGCATACCCCAATTGTCGTTGACGTATAGCAACGAAACCGGCGATATGAACATACTACACTTACGGTCACAGAAAAGAAAGTGTAAAACTACAACAATTGGAATCCGCAATTTCTTCAGACATCGCATGCCTAATTAAATGAAATACTTAGACATCACATGCCTAACAGATATAAATCCCGCATTTTAGTCTCATTATCGAAAACTCTTTTCAATATCATATGGGACTAAACTGCTAAATTTATAACATTCATTCAGTTATCTCATAACAGTTTGTGAATTCCAATTATTGTATCACATTCCAGATAAACACAAAATGTCAAACTTTCCGATCGAACAGTCGAATACCCAAGTTTTCCCGATACAGTCCAACACATGAAATAAGTCTAACAACATTCAGTTCATGCCTCAGTACCGACGGTCCAGCCGTAGAAGGGTCAAGCCAACGCCTCACATGTGGCACGCCGTACTGCCCCAAACCCGAAGGTTCAAAGGGCAGTTCAAGACGGTCACATAATCGAGTTAAGGTTTGTTGTCTTCTAGAGGGTCCATCGCGTTACTTGCACTACTTAGAATGTCGTTAAACTACGGAAAAATCCAACACTAGGAAATTTCCCGACAGGGGAAAAATTGGGTATTTATATCCGGTCGAACTTTTTAACATATTGTAAAATATCCGGAAAGACACATAGACGAAACTTGACAATTCGATCGAACCGACGACCTCCCAATACACCCCAGAAAATTCAACTCTTGAATAAATTTTAAAAATTCCCAGAAAACCCAGAAGAATTTATCAGGAATTACTGTGCAGAAAAATAGGGCTGACGTCACAAGAGAGCTGCGGAACCGCCTCAGAAGCTAGGCTTCTGCCGCGGTTCCGCCGCACTAATCACTGTTCACCAGAAACTTTTTGCACTGTAATTCTTATTTTTCTATGCTGAATTTTTTAGCAATTTTTAATTCACAAAAATCCAGATATTTCAAAAACGTCCAGAGAGCATTATCGGGTGTGGGTTTCGGGTTCGTTCGAGTTTCAAATCGCGTCTAGACTTCGCCTAAGGCTTTAGCTAGGCTCTGATACCAGTGAAAGGTTCCTAGGCACCCTAAAGAGGTCTCATAAGGCATCGGACATGCTAATTTCAAAAAAAAATAGTGCCGAGAAACCCTAGACTACGGATCGTTGCTAGAATTCTAGGCGAAAAGAAAAGCTAGTTAACAAATTAACTAAAGGTCGGAAGCTACAACCTTTGTAGATCCAGATTTCCACCTCCTTAGCTCCACGTAGTCATGCCCTCGCTGTCCATCATGAATCCTCGACTCATTCGTCGGCTTCATCGGAATAACGTGCGGAATAGGTCGTCGGCTTTGTGTCAAAGACGATCTACGTCGAGGTTGCACTAGTTCAAGCTCCGACTTCACAAAGTTGTGAAACTTGTGAAGAGAACACCCAAAACAACTTGGCAAGAGGTAGAGGGTGAAGAAATAGGAGATGGGTTCACTTTAGATTTGGAATTCTCTCACTAAAACTCAAGTTGCCATTGATGTAGCAAGCTTGAAGAAGAAGAAGAAGATGAGCTAGTATTATGATAAGTGTTTTTAAAATAAAAGAAAAAGCAATACTTATCATAATTCTAACATGGGTTAAGTGTAGAGAGCAAACCATGGTAAGTGGGAATAGTTAGGGTTTAGTATAAAGACAAAATGGTCTTGAGTCAAACCTTCATGAAGCTTCATTAAGCTTCATGACAAAAGAAAACCATTTTGTTTTTATAAAACAATTTAAATAATAGGAATAGATAAATAAATGTGTGATAAAATCAAAACCCTAATTATCCTCTTAACCATGGGTTTATTCTTTACACTTAACCAAATAAACATGCATCATCTAATATGATACAAATAAGTGTACAAAAGTATATCACATATACATCATGCACATCAAGTGAGAAAATCCATATAAAGTGAACCAATACTAGTTAATGCAAAGTAATATATCAAATATATAATTATACATTAAATCATTAAATCAACATTTGATTCAATGATCCGGTCATGTCGCACATAACCGACTAGTATTCAATGTATCGATTTATCGAATCAATGATTCGATAACTAGGTCATATCGAATATAACCAATCGAAACATTTATCGCGATAATGAAATGCGGTATCACATACACGCATTATTCTCGGTCCTGCACATATCTCATATGCGCTCCTATTTCGTTTCGCTTGAGCCAGGAAACCTCTGTGTAGGACTCTAAAGACTTGTCAATACGCCGGTAGCAGATGATGATCATATCAAACATCCACAAGCCGCAAGCGGTCTGCTAAACGTAACGGCCATCCGGGTATTGAGCGATCAGAAGATCGACGAGCTAGCCCGCTCACACTCCTGCGAATCCGACCAGTAACACTTACCGTACAGTCCGGTCTCTTCGTCTGATATATCGCATATCAAGTCTAGGGGTGGTAAACGTCAGACCCTAATAACCGATAAGTCGTGCCGATGTGAGGCTCATAACGGGTCGAGAAACTACTGGTAACACTTACCAGCAAATCTCTGATCAGCCCTGGCCAGGGACTTCCCTGTTACGGCCAATCGAGCACAGCGCAACATCAACCCCCAATACCGGGAGAGACGAAACCCCTCCTATCGCTCATTGCCTCCATGTGACTCGGGACTGTACCCAAAGACCACCGTTTTGCACGCCCTCATGGACGTGGTAAGGTGGAGATCAAAGCACAGTGGGAATCACACAAGACTCTATGACGATCTCGGGTCTACAGACTAACCTGTACAAGTGTCACCTGAGAACTGCCATCTGACGTGAGGTATAATACCATCTGGGAGTTCTCGGCGAGTCCGTCCAGTGTACCCAGTCTCCACTGAGCACCCGTATACCATCTCTGATGTCAAACACCAATGGATATGGGATCATCCATCGCCCATCATCTGGGTCGAGAAGCATATACGCTAGTCTACTCTGGTATATCGATGCCCCCTCGATACACCCACGACTAGGGACCTTGAAGGATGTACTTATGGACTACCATGTCCCCACTAGTATGATCTGCATCATAGTCCAGGTAGTCAAGTACACATCCTAAGGGCTTTACCAACATGTAACTACAAGACAGTATAAAGAGACTAGTGTACATGTTAAGATAAAGAGTAACCAGATAGCATACTATCATATCGAGCAAGAAAGTCATCTCTATATATGTCCAAGCATCCAATATAATATACAATATCTGTACAATACTGGCCTCTAGGGCATACATACAACTAACACAAACTCATTCCAACTGGTTATGGAATGCGATGCGGTGCTATACAGCCACTTCTCAGCAAGGTCACACAGAGTGAAAGGAATGACTCGTAGCCGTATAGCATCGTCGAACAGTTGGGTTGTCTTCATCATTGTACAGACATTTTGGAATTTGTTGATGAAGATATAGGCATCTTCGGATTCCAATCCGTGAAATTTGGGCAACATGTTGATGAAGTGGGGCTTAATTTTGAAATTATCCCCATTGGCCGGCGGAAGTGAAAGACAGGTGGGAAGTGCAGAGCGGATAGAGTAGAAACGATCCGGGAGCGCGATTCGTTGTGGCGCTGCAACAGGAGGTGGTTGCGGGTTATTCGCACCTAGATAAGATGGAATCAGTCCCGGGGGAGGTAAAGGGATGTTAGGAGGAAACCCTCACATCTCAGAAGAAGAATTTGGTGATGGGAAAGGTGAAGATGTATGAACAGAATCCCGGTCAACGTCGGAGTTGGTCGGCAAAGGTAGGGGTGAAAGAGGCGTGGAAGGAGTATCGACTGTCGTGTCGATCGCGTAGTCCATAGGGGCTAACGAAACACGGACTAAACGGGCTCTGGGGTCCCTAGTCCAAACGGACATACACTAAACGAGTTAAGTGTAGTCACAGCGTAGAATGTGAGGGTAAGAAAACGAAAGTGGAGAAAAATCGGATGATGGTGGTAAAAATGGCAGATTTGTGTTTGTTTTAAAAGAATTGGAAAATGATAAGATAGTTCAACAAACACAATCACAAATGCACAGTCACAAATGCTCAATCAACACCTAGACTAGGGTCCTCTAAGTCTAGTAGACCTGCTCCTAACAGTTCCAAAGCGACAAACTGTGAGATAACCCTTAAATCGCCTCTTCACGGCCAGTTGTGGTCGGGTAAGCACAAGTGAGGTAAGGAGGGTTCCGCTCATGAATCACCGTTAGACGAGCCTTTTAAAATTACCTCCTCACTTGTCTAGCCTAGGCACCACAAAAGTCATGTTTAGATAAACGACCGAATGCCCACAATCTTCCTTTGTCCTATTAAGCGCGACAAGTCCTTAATTGGTTGAGTCTAGATATTTTTTATTAAGCTTGAGGTGACACTTATGCAATTAGTGATTTCCGGGGTTTCAGGAAGGGTGATGAAATTCCCATCCAATCTAGATTGGTGTTAGAGCCCCTTAAGTCCGTATTAAATGATGCAATACGCAAATCAACAAAGTTTTGTATTCAAACAATCAATTCGTTTTTTACTTTAAATGTGGCGCTGCAAAAAATACGGTTAGTCTTTTCTTTGGCTTTTTGCGGAGATATTTCTAAGAATCCTGCAAAGACAAGGATATTGGAGCGTCAGGTTTGAGAAGAGGAAGTGTTTAGAGAAATACGTACCAAAAGTGTCGAGTTTAAGAAAACTCGTGTCGATATTCCCTCCGAGTGGTCGAATGGTTCGCTTGCGCGGGTCCAACTATCCGGATCTTTGGCACTAAGTTTTCATTCCTCTTGTTCTTGAAAATGCCCCTTTGTTCCGCACGAACGCTGCTCACAATCCGTCAAGTCTGCAAATGTCGGAAAAATACGGATATTTATAGCCAAAAAGCGATATGGATAGCCAAAATTTTGAACACAAATAATTAAGAAAATCAAACAATAAAAATAGGATTTTATTAGAACACTGGAGGCAACACAAAAAACCCAAAGTGAAAATGTGACCAAACAGCCGGCGAGCTCGGAAATGAAGGGAATGTCGCCGATTTTTCTATGAGGGAATGGGCTACAATTTTGTGTGTTGTCTCAATGAGGTAATATCATTCCACTTTTATTACTTGATTTTTTCTTTAAAGCTCAGAGTGTTAGCAGATTACAAAACTAGAGAAGAAAAAAGAATATTTGTTTTTGTGTTGGTTTTGAAAAAGAATGGTTTTATCCGTTTGAATGTCTTAGAAAGTTAATTTTTATACAAAATATGCACAAATTAACCCGAGACTACAAGTATAAAAGCATTACCGTCTCCCCGGAAATAGCTCCATTTGATTGTTACCTTTTTGTCGTGTCGTATTTTAGAAAGAGTTTAGAAATTACCGTAATCAAAACGGTGTCGCGAGTAGCGAGCCGCAATGAGTACGGGTTGTCCGCAGGGAGATGGTATGTTTTTATGCTTGTTTTAATGAGTTAACAACGTATTTTGATTTGTTGATTAAACTAAATGTCACAATAAGGATATGTATAATAAAAGGACTTGTTAAGGGTAGTTATAGGTTAGCTTGTATAAAGGTGAAGTTTGCCGAATCCTTATAGACCCAACTTTGGTATTGACACTAAAGCAATAGGTAACAATGCGGATTAGGGAACTTGAAATACGGTATTTGCGACATTTCGCTAAATCCGTCTTCCTTGTCCCTTGTCCTTCCGTTGTTATCTCTTGATTCTAGCCTCCGGCAAACCACTAGCAATCCCGTCACGATTAGAAATCATCGCTATCGGGGTATGATAGGATGCCTAGCGGAGCGGAATTGCGAGTGATTTGCACGGAGTTTCAATTGCAAAGTTTAAGGTTTTTTAAGGACTTAGCAAATAACATTTTCAAATACAATCTAACCATATTCCACCCTTAACAAGTATAGCGACTACTCACACATATTTACAAAGTAAAAATAAGAAAAAGGGAAAAGAGTAAGGAACATAATGAAAAATACGAGAAAAGAAAGAAAAAAGAGAGAACCAATGAATCCAAGTGCGAATATCTCCAAGTGTTCGTAAGCCCGGTGAAGTGTGAAATCCAAACACAAAACTTTAAGGTTGCAAGCTCACTTAAGAGGTTGCAAGATCAAAATAAAGAGAGAATTTCACAAGTTCAAATATGTAAACATAGAACAAGACATGGTAATAAAAAAATGAAAACTTTTTATTGCATCACAAACAAGTTACACTAATCTTGAAGTCATGAACCTAAACCTTAAGCTTGCAAGTTCAATGAAGAAGTTGCAAGGTCAAGGCAGAGGGGCAAGAGCTCAAGAATTACAAAGAAAAACAAGCTAACAAATTACAAGAGTTTTAATACAAAACTAAACAAAAGGTATCCACTTCCTCATGCCTCTGGTCTGTAGTTATAAGCTCAAAAACTGAATAAATAAATAATAAAAACGAGCTGATGTGGCATCAAGAGGGGCTCACAGAAAGATGGAGCCATTCAGAGGAGGTAGGGCCGGCGAGCGTGGCTAGGGTAGGGAAGTGCTAGGCCCAAATCCGAGCCCCTAGGCTCGGATTTGGGGTGTGGTCTTCTGTTGTCTCCAGTATCACTCTGGTGTTGTTTATTTTCTCTATTTTGGTTTTTGATGCACTCAGGGTTTTGGAGGGAACTTGTAGCTTCAGATCACATCAACTCTTTTTGCATTAAATGCACATCACACTCATGCCCCCTTATGTCTTGGTGCAGCCCCCCTAGGTCCTAGTGCTCACTTGTGTACAACTTGTATTGTGTTGGTCCATTTAGATAAAAATTGTGTACACAAGCATGTTGGAAAAAGAAACTCTTAAAATATCGGTCAGTTTGCGGTTCTGGTCACAGTGTAGGCTCGCAAAAGATATATCCGTGATTTTGAATGTATTTCCAGTATTTTGTCACGGATACCTGTATTCTGTATTACTGAGCAAATATTGGTTAATAGTACCGATATATACAAAAAAATAAATAATGAATGAGCGGTATTAAAATGCAAAATTCTGGTATGAACAGAAGTCCTAAAGGCTAATGGGAGAAGGTGCTCCATAATAATATGGTGATCATGACTTTTCAGCCCATCAATCTTGCCTTTCATATTTTTTATCTTCTTGCTGAATGATCCTGAGAAACCTGTGGGAACTTTCAAATCATGCAACACTTGCAGGAATCTTTTCTTCTCCGGTTGTGACATATGATACACGGTATTGGGAAGTACAAACTTGCCTGGTTTACCCGCTACCGGTTTAGGATGCAATTCACTTCTAATTTCCTAATCCTATAGATCCATCCGAGTATTGAGGTTGTCTTTCGATTTCCCGTCTTTACAAAAAAGCAAGTTGAGTACGTGCTCGGATACTGCTTTCTCTATATGTATGACGTCCAGATAATGACGCACTAAATTTGTTGATCAGTACGGAAGCTCGAAGAAAATGCTTAATTTGTTCCATAATGGTGGTTTGACCTGTTTTGTCGGATCCATCCCGAAGGTCACATTATTGTAACCATCCCACTGAGCAATCATGTCCTCTCCGGACAATGGGGCTGGAGGTCCAAGAAGCTCTTGATGACCATCAAAGTGAACAGCGTCTAACCTATAGGGGTGGTCTAGAGGCAGGAAACGTCGATGGCCGCAATAACAAACCTTCCTGCTTAAATTCAAGAATTTCGATGTTGTATGTTGATGGCAATGAGGACATGATTTGTGACCATGTATGGAACAATCTGATAGCATTGTTAGTGTATATGCCCTAGAGGCCATTACTGTATCATACTAGTTTGTATATTACTTAATGGATGCTTGGGATATTCACCTTGTATATACAATCTTGCTCAAAATAGTAGTATGCTACTTGGTTTGTCTCTACTTCAATGTGTACTTGTGTTTATTTTACTATATCACTTATACGCATTAGTGGAGCCCTTAGGATCTTTGCTTGATTACCAGCGTTGTGATGGCAGTCACACTAGTGGGGGCTGGGTAATCTATAAGCACATCCTTATACAGGTCCCTAGTCGCAGGACTATCGAGACAGGGCATCGATACTCCGGAGTAGACTAGCGTATGCGCTTCTCATCCCAGTGTGGGAGATGGTCTGTCCCACAGCCATCAGTACGTCGTACTGGAGATAGTATACGGGTGCTCGTTGGGTTACGAGTACACTGGACAGGACTCGTCGGGAACTGACAGGTTGGTATTATACCTATCGTCAGTCATCAGTTCCCAGGTGACATGAGTACAGCTTAGTCCGCTGACTTGACACTGGCACTTCGCCTCGAGTGTGTTCCCACTGCACTTTGATCACTACCCTACCACGGCTCAAAGGAGTCGTGCAAACAGGTGGTGGTTGGGTGCAGTCCCGAAGCACTTGGAGGCAGTGACGGTTAGACAGGATTCGTCTCTCCCGGTATTGGGGGTTGACATCGCGCTGTGTCTAGGAGAGCCATTACACGAGTAGTCCCTGGCCAGGGCAAACGAGATATACTGGTAGGTTTCCAGTGTTATCTCAGGGTGTTTTGGGCTTCGCTCCGGCACGACTTGTACCGCTATTGGGGGACTGACGTTTACCGCCCCCTAGGCCCGCCATACGATGTATCAGACGAACAGACCGGACTGTACGGAGACTGTCACACTCAGACTCAGTAGGAGTACCGATGAGGTTTCACCTCATCAGCCTTCTTGTCGACATCTACCTGGGGACCGTTACGCACAGCTAGTGCCGCTTGCGGTCTGTGGTTAAACCCACTGCCAGCGTAGTGTCGAGTCTTTAGAGTCCCACACAGAGGGTATTCGCCTATGGGCAAAACAGAGTAGATGTCGCATGGTTTTGCGACAGGGTTCGTTCCCATCCGCGCACTTGTGCCCGTTTGGAGTCCGGACAGATATTACCAGCGGGCTCTGGTTTGAGCCGGACACTGGTATAGTATTTGGGGTTGCTTTTATCTCTCAGTGTTCATGTTCCTCGGAACAAGAATGCAGGTGTGTATGCACAGTTTTTTGAGGAGGAGGAAGATGATTTCCATTAGGGTTTCGGAACGGGTGCGTATGCACAGTTGACAGTCGTCTTTTTTCAAACCCTAATGGATTTGTATTATATCATTTAATAATATATAATAAAATGAAATTGTGTTATGGTTAGTTTTTGTTGACTTGTTGACCATGGTTGACTTGTTGACCATGGTTGACTTGTTGACCATGGTTGAACATTTGACTACCATCATTACAAATGCAAGATGCCTTTTCATTCTTGCTTTATTCATTTAATGCTTGTAATGATATTAGTCATTCTAAGCTATCCATCAAACCTTTTTCATTTTGATTATTATTATTATTTGATTAAACCTTTTTCATTTTGATATGGTTGCAAAAGGAAAAAGGTGAGCTCATTCTATCATTCTCACTCTCTCTCTTCACTTCATCTTCTTCTTCCTCTAGTCAAGAGAAACCTTCTCATGAGTTGAGAATCCTTCTCTTGAAAAACAAAAGCAAACCCTAGACACTCTCTACTCACTCTAGGATCAAGGGTCTAGCAAGCCGGCGATTCTAGTTCACTCCAAGTACGAGAAAGAGCCCAAAGGTCGAGCCTTCGAGGTGGATCCATCTTCGACGGGAGAAGGCGACAAAGGAGAACCATCAACCTCTACAAAGTTTGAAGACGAAGGAGTTCAAGTCTAGGTATAACCATCTTCATCCGAGTAGCTAAACTTCTTTAGCTTATTTGCTAGTTTTAGTTTAGACAACGATCCCGACCTATAGTTTAGTCCATGTTGCCTCTTGCACTAAAAATTTGATTTTTATACCGTTTCCGCATCCCCGTAAGAACCGGGGGGTCGCAACGTGGACTTACAGTGGTATCAGAGCCTAACTAAACTTAAACTAGCTTGGTAGTGAAGTGTAACGAAGTTCGGAACCGTAAAAAACCCAAAAACCGTATTTTTCAAAACCTGAGTTTCTGTTGAAATTTTTTTGGCTCAAAATGAAAAACTTTATACTTGTAAAATCATCTCAGGGTTTTTTAAAAACACCCATGAAAAACGACACAGAGATTCATCCAAACCGCCGCGCTTCCGCCGCACGAGGTAGGCTCGTGCCGCGGAAGCGCCGCGGTTTGATGTCCTCTCTGCATCGTTTTTCGTGCAGTGTCTTTCTGTGTTGATTTTGGGATTTTTAGGATATATATTATATGCCCAGATTTTCCAGAACTAAAATTTACTTTTGGGGGCCTATAATTCCGTATTTTTCCGAACTTCACTGCACTTTGACTATGATGGTTATATCTGTGATGTTTGCATGTATTGAACGTCGACTAATCGCTATAAGACGATTAGTCGGGGTTATACATGATCTGTAATGTGCTGGAATGTGTATATGAATGTGTTGGACTGTCGCGGGTGAATAGCCGGGGGTTGTGAGACGAGAGTTTTCTTTTCTTGCAATTCATTGTAAATGTAAATTGATGTAATAATATTATTTGTTTGGCCGCACAACCGGGTCGGGGTTGTAGCCGTCATTGTATAATTCTTTTACTGTTTTTGCTCCTAGGATAGACCCATGGAGGGGTGCACGAACTACCGGGTATGCCGAAGTGTCGAGTGGCCTACTCATGGAGATGAGGGAGGTTGCTACGCTTCGGGTACTTGGCGGGTAGTTTGCCGCACCCGTAGGGGTCTTGGGTGGGGTATTCGGCTATTCACCGCGACCGTGTTATCCGCTTTTCGTTTCAGGCTCGAAAGGATTGCGGATTGCTAGTATATCCAATGCATTCATCTGTGATCTGTAATGTCTACTATTGCTATATCTATAACTATTTAGGCGTTGCTTATGTTTTACAGACGCGCTAGCCCAGCCCCCGCTCTGTCGTTAGTTAAGTAACCTAACGGGTAATGACGGGGCCCAGTGGCGAATGCGAATGGCATAAGCGTACGTCATATTTTGGTTGTTTTCTGCAATGGTAGGATTAAATGATGGGACGCATTAAAAGTACTAATGCAAGAATATCACGCATTAAAAGAACTAATGCAAGATAATAAACCAAGTTAAAGTCGTTGGAACACTTTTGAAAAACCACTCGGTTCTTTTCAAAACTAACTTTTAAAATGCGGAGTTTGAGCCACTCCATTTAAAAGCTATCTCGTTCCATCGACCAAATCAAGTTCACTACGTTCACGGTTTTGCCAAAACCATCCGTAGCCCTCCGTCGTTTCGCATGAATAGTCAATAGTATTCAAGCTGTGTATGTTGGCCAAAGTCAAGGCACAGTGATTGGTAGCTGTTGGGTGTTCATGTGTAGCATAGATAGATGCGTTGGTTTGGGACAGTCGTACTGCCATTTTGGCCAAAGTCAAGGGTAGATACGGATGGATCCAAATTAACCTGGATAATGACGGGTAGAACTTGACATGTGACTTATGATATTTTGGCCAAAGTCAAGGTCATAAGAGCATGGGGCAAAAATCCACATCGGGAGTTTCATAAGTACTGAAACTTGCTAGATTTGCATACCATTTGGAGTGTGGTGATTCTGGTAGGATTCCTTCAGTTTCGTCACGCAATGATATTTGGATCCCGATCCTACTGTGAGTATATGCTACTCCTCGGGAAATTTCTCACTTAACGATCAATGCTATAAACCTAGTAGGTGCCTAGAAAGGTGTTAGCGGGGCTACGCCCCCAGGGAAAAGAGGTTCTTTAATTAAGGAACTTCGCGAAAGCGTTGGAAAACCTCCCTCGAAGTACCGACACCAGCCTGGCCGAACGGTTAAGCAAGTATTGTACGGTGGGATTGATCCTGACTAATTCTTCCTTTATGGTTTGAGGAGGGATTCGAGAAACAGTGGGAGCCATCCTGTTTAGACAAACTAAAAACTACTCTAAACTTGCAAGAGCATCATGCTGAGTGTTTCTTCTTCTCTCTCCTAATTGCAGCGACCAATCAACATGACTGGACTTAAGTTACTCCTAGATAAAAACAAGCTGACAGGGCCAAACTACAAAGATTGGCTCAGGAATGTCAAGATAGCAATCACTTATGACAAGCTGGGGTATCTTCTTACCACCAAAGCTCCCCCTGTCCCTGGTCCAACTTCCAGCGTCGCGGATAAGGAAATCCGCAAGACTTGGGAGATTGATAGCGCGAAGGCCAAGTGCCTCTTGCTTGCCTCGATGGACAACGAACATCAGAGGAGGCATGAGAATATGGACATGGAGTCCATATTGCTTCATACAAAAGAACTGTATGGAGAGCAATCACGTATCGCAAGATACGAAGCGTCGAAAAAGTTGTTTTCGACAAGAATGGCCGTCGGATCATCAGTAGCCGAGCATGTGCTAAAGATGATCGGCTACATTGAGGAGCTCGCTGACCTAGGGATCACATTGGAGAGTGAGCTATATACGGATATAGTTCTCCAGTCCCTTCCTTCCACTTACGCCCAGTTTATAATGAACTTCAACCTACAAGAAAAGGAGGTTGAACTTTCAGAGCTCCTCAACCTGCTGAGGAGCGCAGAGGGCACCCTACAGAAAGGTAGGGAAACATCCACTTTGTTTGTAGGAGGACCATCTTCTTCTAGGTCCAAGGCGAAAGCCAAGGGAAAGAAGAAGAAAGCCCCCGCCAAACCAAGGGGCGGTGTTAGTAAAGTGGATACGAAGGGAAAAAGTAAAGCAACAAATATAGCGGGGAAGCTTGTGGATAAGGAAGAATGCTTCTTTTGTCATAAGAAAGGACACTGGAAGAATGATTGCAGGGCCTGGAAGGCCAGAACACAGGAATTGAAGCAGGTTGCAGCTTCAGCTTCAGGTGTGTATGTTATTGAAAACTGTCTTTCAATAAACTCTACTTCCTGGGTATTGGATACCGGATCAGGATCTCATATCTGTAATTCTTTGCAGGCGTTGAGAAACCGTAGGGTTTTGAAGGCAGGTGACATGACCCTCAGAGTTGCGAACGGAGCTAGCATGGATGCTAAAGCCGTGGGGGACTATCACCTGGGAATGTCAGATGGACATGTTTTGGTTTTGCGTAATTGCTTTTTTGTACCCAACGCAACTTGTAATATCATTTCTGTATCTTTAGTTTCTAAAGAAGGTTATGAATTTGCGTTTGTAAGTAATGTTGTAAACATTCACCTTAATCAAGTTCTGATTGGGTCAGGTACATTGAGTAATGGTATATACGTATTGAACCAACCACAGATTTTCAATGTCCAGAATACACACAAAAGAAAGTCTCCAGAAATAAACCAGACTTTCTTATGGCATTGTAGATTGGGTCACATCAATGAGAGAAGGTTGACGAAGTTACATACAGAAGGGTATTTGAATGCGTTCAAATATCAGTCGTATGCCACTTGTCAATCCTGTCTCAAGGGAAAGATGACAAAGACTCCGTTTACTGGACATGGAGAAAGAGCGAGCGAGCTCTTGGGACTCGTACACAGTGACGTGTGCGGTCCAATGTCTACACATGCCCGAAGCGGACATTCTTACTTCATTACTTTTACGGATGACTTCTCAAGGTACGGTTATGTCTTCTTAATGAAACATAAGTCCGAGGCCTTTGGAAAATTCCAGGAGTATAAGAATGAAGTAGAGAAACAGACCGGCAAGAGTATTAAGATTCTAAGATCGGATCGAGGTGGAGAATACTTAAGTGCCGAGTTCCTGGACTATTTAAAAGAGAACGGAATTCTCTCTCAACTTACTCCTCCTTACACCCCGCAACATAACGGTGTATCGGAGAGACGGAACCGCACCCTATTGGATATGGTGCGGTCCATGATGAGTAACGCTGAGTTACCGCGATCATTCTGGGGATATGCGCTAGAATCAGCCGCATACCTTTTGAACCGAGTTCCCACTAAGACTGTGCCTACTACGCCATTTGAGATGTGGTGTGGGAAGAGACCCCATCTTAATCACATTAAGATATGGGGAAGTCCGGCTTTTGTCAAAAAGCAGCATGCGGACAAACTCGAGGCACGCTCAGTACTGTGCAAGTTTGTGGGATATCCAAAGAATTCCAAGGGATATTTCTTCTACTGCGAAGAGGAACAAAAAGTTCTTGTTTCTCGTCATGCCCACTTTCTAGAACACCAGTTCATAGAAAAGGAAATAAGTGGGAGCGCAGTAGAACTGGAAGAGATTCCAGAACCACGGACTATTACTGAAAGTTTAGTGGAACCAGAGGGTTCGGAAGAACAGGACATTCCTACGCCACTCCGCAGAAGTAGTAGGCAGTCTCATCCGCCCGAGAGATACTACGGTTTTCTCATAGACGGGGATAGAGAGGATTGCATCATAGATTATGATGAGCCTACTAGCTTCCAGCAGGCCGTTCAGAGCGTTGACTCAGTGAAATGGCTGGATGCAATGCGGACCGAAATGGAGTCCATGTACACCAACAAGGTATGGACGTTGGACATTGCTCCAGACGGGGTAAAACCCGTAGGATGCAAGTGGATCTTCAAAAAGAGGATTGGTGTAGATGGACAGGTTGAGACCTATAAAGCTAGGCTGGTAGCAAAGGGTTTCCGTCAAAGACCTGGCTTGGACTATGACGAAACCTTTTCTCCAGTAGCCATGCTGAAATCCATTCGGATCCTTCTTGCCATCGCTGCCTTCCACGATTATGAGATCTGGCAAATGGACGTAAAGACAGCTTTTCTAAATGGAAATTTAGAGGAGTGTGTCTATATGGACCAGCCAGAGGGCTTCATTCAGAGTGGGAGCAGCGGAAAGGTGTGCAAGTTGCTTAAGTCCATCTATGGACTAAAGCAGGCATCGCGGAGTTGGAACATCTGCTTTGATGAGACGGTCAAAGAATATTGGCTTTATCAAAAATCCAGATGAACCATGCATCTATAGTAGATTTGTAGCGAGAACTGTAGTATTCCTCGTTTTATACGTGGATGACATTCTCTTAATAGGAAATGACATTCCTATGCTACAATCTGTCAAGGGGTTCTTGTCACACAGGTTCTCCATGAAAGACCTGGGTGATGCCTCCTACATCCTGGGGATCCGGATCCATCGTGATAGATCCAAGAGGATATTGGGACTTTCACAGTCCAGGTACATCGACACCATACTGAAGAGATTCAGTATGGAAGATTCCAAGCGCGGTAACCTACCGGCTTGTCACGGGATCACCCTCTCTAAAGAGATGTCTCCCAAGACTGATTTGGAGAGGGATCGCATGTCGATTATACCCTACGCTTCTGCGGTAGGCTCTATAATGTATGCGATGTTGTGTACCAGACCGGATGTAGCTTATGGACTGAGTGTGGTAAGCCGGTATCAGTCAAACCCTGGGGAGAAACACTGGATAGCGGTAAAGAACATTCTCAAGTACCTGAGAAGGACTAAGGAGATATTCTTGGTGTATGGAGGAAAAGACCTCCAGATCGAGGCCTTTGCTGACTCCCGCTTCCAGAGTGACAAGGATGATTCCAAGTCCATGTCGGGCTTTGTCTTTACCCTCAATGGAGGGGCGGTGTGTTGGAAGAGTTCCAAACAGGAAACCGTTGCAGACTCGACGATGGAAGCGGAATACATCGCTGCATCTGATGCCGCAAAAGAAGCTGTCTGGATGAGGAAGTTCTTGAAAGAACTTCAGGTGGTTCCGTCCATTGTTGATCCAATACCTCTGTATTGCGATAACAATGGGGCTATAGCTTTAGCGAAGGAACCCAGGTCCCATCAGAGATCCAGGCACATCTTGAGGCGGTATCACCTGATCAGGGAGATCGTGGATCGCAAGGAGATCGAGGTTCGGAGAGTTACTTCAGAAGACAACACTGCAGATCCATTCACCAAGGCCCTGCCCCAGACTCAGTTCGAGCGGCTGATCGAGATGATAGGTCTTCGATACGCCAGTACATGGCCTTAGTGCAAGTGGGAGATTGTTAGTGTATATGCCCTAGAGGCCATTACTGTATCATACTAGTTTGTATATTACTTAATGGATGCTTGGGATATTCACCTTGTATATACAATCTTGCTCAAAATAGTAGTATGCTACTTGGTTTGTCTCTACTTCAATGTGTACTTGTGTTTATTTTACTATATCACTTATACGCATTAGTGGAGCCCTTAGGATCTTTGCTTGATTACCAGCGTTGTGATGGCAGTCACACTAGTGGGGGCTGGGTAATCTATAAGCACATCCTTATACAGGTCCCTAGTCGCAGGACTATCGAGACAGGGCATCGATACTCCGGAGTAGACTAGCGTATGCGTTTCTCATCCCAGTGTGGGAGATGGTCTGTCCCACAGCCATCAGTACGTCGTACTGGAGATAGTATACGGGTGCTCGTTGGGTTACGAGTACACTGGACAGGACTCGTCGGGAACTGACAGGTTGGTATTATACCTATCGTCAGTCATCAGTTCCCAGGTGACATGAGTACAGCTTAGTCCGCTGACTTGACACTGGCACTTCGCCTCGAGTGTGTTCCCACTGCACTTTGATCACTACCCTACCACGGCTCAAAGGAGTCGTGCAAACAGGTGGTGGTTGGGTGCAGTCCCGAAGCACTTGGAGGCAGTGACGGTTAGACAGGATTCGTCTCTCTCGGTATTGGGGGTTGACATCGCGCTGTGTCTAGGAGAGCCATTACACGAGTAGTCCCTGGCCAGGGCAAACGAGATATACTGGTAGGTTTCCAGTGTTATCTCAGGGTGTTTTGGGCTTCGCTCCGGCACGACTTGTACCGCTATTGGGGGACTGACGTTTACCGCCCCCTAGGCCCGCCATGCGATGTATCAGACGAACAGACCGGACTGTACGGAGACTGTCACACTCAGACTCAGTAGGAGTACCGATGGGGTTTCACCTCGTCAGCCTTCTTGTCGACATCTACCTGGGGACCGTTACGCACAGCTAGTGCCGCTTGCGGTCTGTGGTTAAACCCACTGCCAGCGTAGTGTCGAGTCTTTAGAGTCCCACACAGAGGGTATTCGCCTATGGGCAAAACAGAGTAGATGTCGCATGGTTTTGCGACAGGGTTCGTTCCCATCCGCGCACTTGTGCACGTTTGGAGTCCGGACAGATATTACCAGCGGGCTCTGGTTTGAGCCGGACACTGGTATAGTATTTGGGGTTGCTTTTATCTCTCAGTGTTCATGTTCCTCGGAACAAGAATGCAGGTGTGTATGCACAGTTTTTTGAGGAGGAGGAAGATGATTTCCATTAGGGTTTCGGAACGGGTGCGTATGCACAGTTGACAGTCGTCTTTTTTCAAACCCTAATGGATTTGTATTATATCATTTAATAATATATATTAAAATGAAATTGTGTTATGGTTAGTTTTTGTTGACTTGTTGACCATGGTTGACTTGTTGACCATGGTTGAACATTTGACTACCATCATTACAAATGCAAGATGCCTTTTCATTCTTGCTTTATTCATTTAATGCTTGTAATGATATTAGTCATTCTAAACTATCCATCAAACCTTTTTCATTTTGATTATTATTATTATTTGATTAAACCTTTTTCATTTTGATATGGTTGCAAAAGGAAAAAGGTGAGCTCATTCTATCATTCTCACTCTCTCTCTTCACTTCATCTTCTTCTTCCTCTAGTCAAGAGAAACCTTCTCATGAGTTGAGAATCCTTCTCTTGAAAAACAAAAGCAAACCCTAGACACTCTCTACTCACTCTAGGATCAAGGGTCTAGCAAGCCGGCGATTCTAGTTCACTCCAAGTACGAGAAAGAGCCCAAAGGTCGAGCCTTCGAGGTGGATCCATCTTCGACGGGAGAAGGCGACAAAGGAGAACCATCAACCTCTACAAAGTTTGAAGACAAAGGAGTTCAAGTCTAGGTATAACCATCTTCATCCGAGTAGCTAAACTTCTTTAGCTTATTTGCTAGTTTTAGTTTAGACAACGATCCCGACCTATAGTTTAGTCCATGTTGCCTCTTGCACTAAAAATTTGATTTTTATACCGTTTCCGCATCCCCGTAAGAACCGGGGGGTCGCAACGTGGACTTACAAGCATTCCATACGCAGAAAAGCCATTAATTGTCCACATTAAAGTCGCACGCAGTATGAAGGTTGTATTGGTGTTTGCATCATAAATCTCTACACCATCAATGAATAAAGATTTTAACTCCTCGATCGATAGACGTCGATATTGTTTCCCGGTGAGTTTGGTCCGTTGATAAGAAGATGCATCATAAAGTATGATTGGTCTATAGCCAACCAAGGCGACAGATTATAAACTATCATTACAATGGGCCATGTGCTGTGGCTTCCAGCCATATAGTTGAATGGGCAGAAGCCATCACTAGCCAGTCTGAGCCTGACATTGTGAGGATCGCTACTGAATATTGCGTGCCTCCTATCGAAATCCTTCCATACCGGAGAATCTCTTGGATGACTCATTTTTCTATCTTCACTTGGAGGAGCACGGTGATGCCAAATCGTTGCCTCGGCTGCTTTTTGCATCTGAATAGCCTCTGCAACCTCTGTGTTATGCAAAAGTATCGTGCTATCTTGACAAGTATATTGGGCTTCTTATCAGAATCTTTCGGCTTATACCTGGCCTCTCCGCATGTTGGACACTCTTTCAAATCTAAATTCTCTTTCCGGTACAACATGCAATTTTTAGGACATGCTTGAATATTCTCATACTTCAGACCCAAATCAGACATCATCTTCTGGGTTCCGTACCAGCTGTCGGGCACGTTATTTCCTGGGGGCATAGAATCTTTCAAGAACGAAATAAGCATTGTGAATGACTTGTTGCTCCATCCATTTAGGCACTTAATCTGGAAAAGTTGGGCGAACCATGAGAGCGTGGAATACTTTGCATTCTCATAAATTGGTTTTCTAGTATCCTTCATGAAATTTTCATACTTATCCGCACGCGGTCCTTGACCGGAAGGAATGTCATCTTCGGTACGAATGGATTCACCTAGGGCAGCATCTACCGTATCATCCATTTCTTCTGATGAAAAGAAATTATCGTCTTCTTCTTCTGCCGCATTACCGTCTTCACCTTCTTCTTCTGCCGCATTATCGTCTTCTCCTTCTTCTTCTGCCGCATTACTGTGTTCTTCTCCTTCCCCGTGATATAGCCAAGTTGTATAAAGTCTAGTAAAACCATGTTTA
The DNA here is from genome assembly GCA_030015575.1 of Agapanthus africanus. Taxonomy (NCBI): domain Eukaryota; kingdom Viridiplantae; phylum Streptophyta; class Magnoliopsida; order Asparagales; family Amaryllidaceae; genus Agapanthus; species Agapanthus africanus. Next base: position 49,709,872 of record JASDDO010000016.1, on the reverse strand, counting down.
ACGATATGAAGCTCTACAAATTCTACCTTCTGCCAGTACTTATTCCCATATCTATCGCACGGGCAGAGAATCTTCTCTATCACGATCTTATTATGTGCGCATGCAAATTCAATAAAAACAGCAAATCCTGTGACAAACTTAGGTTGCATACATTGTTGCCAATCCACATACATCCAGTCCTTAATTCTGACATACTCATGGGCCATGTTAGACTATATAACATATAAATTGTAGGTTATGATGACTATATTGAGAAATCTAGGAATGGGATGGTTACTAACAAAGGAGAAAATCCATGTATATACTTCGTGTGTGCGTTTGTCGTTAAAAAATATAAATTATGGATAATGATTTGAGGATACCCGTGTATGAGTTGTATTCTATATATGTGTGTTTCAATTTATGATTTCGCTTAAGTGTAGGGTTGTTAGTATGTATGTGTTGTGTGTGCGTTTGTTGTGTATTCGTGCTGTATGTGTGTGTTTCGGCTGTCGGGGGTAAGACTTCTATCCCATTAAGAATGTATAGAGCAGATACCCATTCGCTTGTGCTTTCAACCGTTTCGAGAAAATTTTGGCAGCACCTCCCCGCTGTTCTCCGAGTACACTGTAATAGAATAGATAATCATTTTCAAAGTTGTGAAACAATGTTGAAATGAACATCTAATCTATCTTTGTACACGGAGAACCAGTGGAAAAGTACCAACGAAATAACTCGAAATGGATAAAAACACAAGTGAATGTAGGTGTTTTCTTTATACATTCCTAACTTGTCCACACGGGACAAATCTATCGGTTATCATACGATTGAATTTTCTCGTCACATAGACTACACGACGGTTGTTAGTACCGAGCTATACCGTCCGATATTTAACAACCTTCGTATAGTTCTATGTCACGATGAATATCGAACGTATGTTAACCGATAGACGGGGACTAAGTGGCGCTTTGAGTTTCATATATGAGTATCGATGAGAATATGAAAGTTTCATATTATCATCAAGTATCATATATTGGTTTTAACTTGAATATCTTGAATCACTCTCTAATGATGCGTTTGTTGTGTATTCATGTTGTATGTGTGTGTTTCGGCTGTCGGGGGTAAGGCTTCTATCCCATTAAGAATGTATAGAGCAGACACCCATTCGCTTGTGCTTTCAACCGTTTCGAGTAAATTTCGGCAGCACCACCCCACTATTCTCCGAGAACACTGTAATAGAATAGATAATCATTTCAAAGCTGTGAAATAACGTTGAAATGAACATCAAATCTATCTTTTTACATAGAGAACCAGCGAAAAAGTACCAACGAAATATCTCGAAATGGATGAAAACACAAGTGAATGCAGGTGTTTGCTTTATACATTCTTAACTTGTCCACACGGGACAAATCTATCGGTTATCATACGATTGAATCTTCTCATCACATAGACTACACGACGGTTGTTAGTACCGAGCTATACCATCCGATATTTAACAACCTTCGTATAATTCTATGTCACGACGAACATCGAACGTATGTTAACCGATAAACGGGGACTAAGTGGCGCTTTGAGATTCATATATGAGTATCGATGAGAATATGAAAGTTTCGTATTATCATCGAGTATCATATATTGGTTTTAACTTGAACATTTAACATGAATAGGTTTTACGTTTACGTTTCGTTATTAAAGGTTCGAAATTTCATGTTTAGGGTAAATTTTTCTTGCGTTTACGGTAAAGTTGTACATTTATGTTATTATCGAGTATCCTACTGAATGAACTAGTGGACCCTAAACCCTAACCCTAAATAACCCAAATTAACCTAATTAGCCACAATTAACCATAATCGTTACCATAACACAAATTATCCCTAATTAACCCAAACTTAACCCAATTTACCCAAATTAACCAAATTAACCCTAATCAACCCAAACTTAACCCAATTTACCCAAATTAATCTAATTAACCCTAATCAACACCCTAACCCTTTCAAATTATCACTAGTTAACCCAAACTTAACCTAATTAATCCTAATCAACCCAAACTTAACCCAATTTACCCAAATTAACCTAATTAACCCTAATCAACCCAAACTTAACCCAATTTACCCAAATTAATCTAATTAACCCTAATCAACCCAAACATAACCCAATTTACCCAAATTAACCTAATTAACCCTAATCAACACCCTAACCCTTTCAAATTATCACTAGTTAACCCAAACTTAACCTAATTAATCCTAATCAACCCAAACTTAACCCAATTTACCCAAATTAACCTAATTAACCCTAATCAACACCCTAACCCTTTCAAATTATCACTAATTAACCCAAATTAACCCTACCCTCTAATTAACCCAAATTAACCCTAATCTCTAACCCTAAACTTGAACCAAACCCTAACCCTAACTCTAACCCTAATTACCCTAACCTTAACCCTAATTACCCTAACCCTAACCCCAACTAATTAACACTAACCCTAACCCCAACCGAACCCTAACCCTAACCCCAACCCCAACCCCAACCGAACCCTAACCCTAACCCTAACCCTACCCTAAACTGAACCCGATGCCTAACCCTAACCCTCACCCCTACCCGAACCCTGAACCCTGAACCTAACATCATCAAAATTATAAATAAAAGCATTATTAGAAGTAAAAATTTGATATTTACTAACGCGTAGCGGGCGGTGGCGGAGACGACGGAGGAGACCGGTGGTCGACAACGCAATCGACGACGAGTCGTGGGCGGTGGCGATGAAGAAGTCGATGAAGAAGTTTTGGGAACGATCGAGGGCGGTGGCAGGCCACGGGCGGAGGGCGGTAGTGACGAGGCGCGGGATCGAGGTGGGCCGAGAGGGGCGCGCGGGAGAGTGAGAGAGAGAATTTTTGGGAACGGTGAAGGCTTTTCTGTGCCTTTTTTTATTAATAACCCATATATATGCCCCTACGGACTTAACCGTAGGACATTTGTTTGCGGCTCCGTTGGGCCAAACAACAAATTACGATTTAATATTTTTAAATTAAAACGTAGGGCACCGTAGGGATAACCATGGGGACCTACAGATTCCTGTAGCCGTAGGGGCAACCCCTTATTGTAGTAGTGTCTATATCTCTAAAGAGAGAGTCAAAATGAGTGATTTAAAAAACCCCAAGGACCTTGCTTACGAATAATCCTTCAAAGTCGAGGTGGTGACTAGCCTTTCTCTTCTCCAGCTATAAGCCGTATCGACAACTGGTTAACAACACTCGCATTATCAGAAACCAAACCATGATTAGGTACGAGATGAAACTCAAAACCTACATGCTTATGAGTTCAAAGGGGTAGTAAAGACTTACTCAAAAACACCATATTCAATTAAATTTGGGATGCTATATTTCATATACAAGCTTAATTAAGGGCCACTTCGTCAAATAGTGTCTTAAATGAGTTAAGGAAGCTAGCGTTTCGAGACAATATTGCCAGTTTAGCAGAGGTTCATGCCATTTTAAAAGCTCATTAATGATATTTTAAAAACTCTGAGAGTTCTATGGCGACTTCTATAATTTACCATTTTTATAACAATTGTTTGAGTATTGTTTTAGTGGCTACAACTTTAGGAGTGCCAAAGGAAGATGCATCTTGGATTTCTTGTTCATTTGCAACGGATCTAACGACAGCGTATTAATATTTGTCCAATAGTTCAGGTTTAATTAGTACACGGAAATAGATTTAATACAAAGAGAATTGTGAGTGTCATTATAGCCCAGTGAAAAAACCTTTTTGCAGCTCAACAAGAGAGGTCTGTGATTTATATCCCGCCTGTATCAGGTTACAGCCTTATTATTCTAAAATATATATAGAAAACTGTAAAATCACTTAAGTAATTAGTAAATATCGTTTTCCAATTAAATCCATTAAAATTTCTAGTTTAATTATTGATGGATCTCTGGATCTCCTTCAGATGTTATCTTTCGTTGATCTGCTGTGAGCGCTGATGGATGGCTGAGATTGAGTTGGAGGGTTGCCACCTGAAGTGTGTGGATCTCAATGGGTTTTATATGGTTGAGGCCGAGGTACCTGAAAAGAAGTCCCGGGGTGGTTGTGCCAACGAGGACCCTCCGACGATCAAGTTAGACGGGGTATTTTGGCAGAGTAACGGCCTATTGGGGTGAAATTGGCTTACCTGAGTCGTCTGAGAGAGGGGTTTATATAGTTACAGCAATGGGCAGGTGGACGCGAGATTCACGCCGGCCGTTACGCCCTTGGCGTCACGTCCGCGTGATAAGCGGGATCCCCCATTAATGACAAGACATGCTCGTTAATGGGGGATCGTGATCGCATGGAACGTGGGATTATGGGCGGTGGATATCTCGTGCTTGGAGAGATTCGCGGAGCCGTGGCGAAGGCGCCTGTGATCGGTGCTGTGGGTCGGTCGGTGAGACCGATGAAGACGAGCTCGACAGGTGGCTCGGGAACGAGCGGGAGGCCGAGATATCTTGATTATATGATAGCTTGGAGGCGAGCTGGGGGTGGTCTGGAAGGCCACCGAAGGTCGGGAACATCCTCGAGTCAGAGGCCCGGGATGTGTTTCCAACGTAACTTTCTTGATCCTCTGGAACACGTCATCTGCCATGTGTCAACATCCGGGGAGTCACCGATATCGAGCATCATCATTAGCCCCCCACTCTCGTCTTGACCCGTTCGTGGGTCGGGTCGAGAGTGGTCTGACCGGTCACCCGGGGTGAGCTCTTACTTGAAGATATCGTCGATGCGTATTCCCGGGCAACTAGTCGTATTTTCTTGATGACGTCAGCGGATCAGGGGAGAGATCTTGCATTAAAGAGGAAGCACAGGTTTGTGCGTACGTTCGTCGAAACGACATCCTACGTGTCTGGTGCTGGTTGGCTGAAGAGACGGACCGCAAGTGTTCCCGCGCCCGATGGGACGCGCCCGATATGAGTGCGACAGGTGGAATGTTGTCGGCCGTTGGTTGCGAAGCGCCGTTTTGGCGGGAGGCGATCAGAGCCATAGGATGCGTATGCCGGCAGCTATAAATAGAGGTGGGATCCCCATCAGGGCCCATACCTCACTATAATTTCCTCTTCCCTAGTCGTGTTAGCTCGGCGCTCTTCTCCTCAGGTCGGAATCCTTGTGTTTTCTCTTCCGAGGACTTGTCCCTTTGATCAAGTTAGATGTCTTCTACCGAGGAGTCTGTAGGAGTTGTCCGGGTAGAGTCCAGGGAGTCTTCTGTAGCTTCCTATTCTACTTCTTCCTCTTCCTCTTCTGAGTCGGAGCCCCCCCGGGGAGCTAGGGTTAGTCATGCTCCCCGAGGTCGCGCGACGGGGGCGGTCCTCAGAGCGCAGGTCATGGATGCTCTTGGTGTGTCATCCACGCTGAGGCATGCGGATGAGCTCGCCACCATCCGAACTCATTTCCACATTCCTCCCGGCTATACGCTTCATCTGGCCGAGGAGGGGGAGAGGGCAGACCAAGTACAGGGCAAGGAGATTGCCTTATACCTGGAAGCCTTTTGGGCCGGGATGCGCCTGCCCTTCTCCCCCGAAGTGAGTATGGCGTTGAATTGTTTTGGGTTAACCCGGGTCAGTTAGTGCCGAACTCTTAGAGGATTCTCTTGGGTTCCTAGTCCGATTGAAATTGTGTTTGATCCCTTTCAGCCGGAGCCTTCTCGTTTATTCTCTTTGCTACAAAAACTACCCCGACGCTTGCAGGGGCGAGCCGAGCTGAGTATACATCTCTTTTAGAAAACAACGGGGGAATGCTGCCAGGTCGGGGGTCATCGTAGTACCTTCTTCCATTCATGAATGGAAGAAGAATTTTTTATTTGTTGGGCCACCCAAGGGTGAGGATTGGCCTGTGCCCATCCAGTAGCACGGGGCCAGCTGCCCGTGGGTGAGTCGGTCGAATCATCCCGACGCAGTGGCGATGTCGGAGTGGGAGCCCCTCCCCCAGGCTGATGTGTTGCTGTCTGAGCGGGCCCTCAGTTAGGCCGGGCTCTGCCCGCCCAGTTCGCGGGTAAGTTTGGAGTTTTCAGGCGACCTGTTTAGACTTTTGCATGCTTTCACCTTTTCCGGCATTGCTAACTCCCTTGTACTTTTGTCTTATGCAGAACCCATGGACCTAGGCAAATTTCGGTCAGCCCTGGTTGAACATAAGAAGGGGAAGAAGGCTGGAGGCGCCGACCCTTCTCGCCCGTGGTCGGATCCGGCTCTACAGGCAACCGTTCTATCCAGGTGCTCAAGAGCGCCCCGAGCCTCGGAGTCCAGCCAAGCGCCAAGCCAAAAACGTGTTCGGGAGCAAGAGCCCCAGGCTTCAGGGGTAGGAAGAGAGACGAGTTCTCCAGCGTCGGTCCTCAAGAGGTTTTATAGGACGGCGCCCCGCACCCCGGCTTTCCCGATCCTCGTGGACGATGGGGAGCTTCGCTTCGAGGTGCCCTCGGGGCTTTCCGTCGCCGACAGCCTGCTCTAAGAAATGGAAAGGTCGGCCGGAGGCAGAATCCCTCAGGGGACCCTCCGGGCCCAAATGGCGGCCATAGCTCAAGAGGCCGTGCAGGTTAGTGTTCGCACCCCACTTGGTTCTTCATTCTTTATTTTTTCTCGCGAGATCGGGTGCCCTATTTTTTTTGTAACCATCCTTTGTTTTCTATAGGTCCTCCGGCACGTCGCCCTCGTCGTCAACATGGAGGACGAGGAAATCGCCCCGGCAATGGGGGCCGTGGGCGAGTTCTAATCACGGGAGGAGAGCTCAAAGCTGGAGCTGGAGGCGCCAATGGAGAGGGTCGCTGCTTTTGAAGACCGGGTGGAGGCCGGAGATCGGGAGATCTCCAAGTACCGGGAGGCCATCCGAGCCGCCGAGGCCAAGTTAGAAGACTCCAGGGTGCTTGTCTCCACCCTGAAGAAGACGGTGAGCACCCTCCGGAGGGAGAACGAGGCTGCGAAGAAGGAAACGAGGCGTGCCGAGGTCCTAGCTTCGAAGGCGGTGGAGAGCTACAAGAAGTCGGATCAGTTATACACCGACTTCGCTGGAGCCGCCACCGTCGTTTGGCACGACGCCCTCGACCCCGTCAAGGCCGTGATGCCGGAGTTCCCTGACGGCGAGCTCTGGGGTGAGTACCCCCTCGAGGATGAGGCGCAGGGGGATGCCGCCAGGAGTGCTGCAAGGGAAGAGGTCTCTGGTGGGAGCGTTGGGGATAAGTCGGTCGTTCCGGCCACCGGCACCGAGGCTTCCACTGTGGGCACCGACTTCCAAGATGCCACCCCGGTTGTCGCAGTGGAAGCGCTGCTCATTGATGTCCTCCCTGACCCAGAGGCCTGAACTTCCCCGCCTCCTTATTTTCTCTGCAATAAAATTTTGTAAGCTTCCGGGCGTTTTTGTAAGGCTGGGGAGCCCATAATACCTCTGTAGAGACTTCCGACTTTTATGAATAAAAATTCTTTTTGCAGTGTTCTTTGCGTGCGCGTTTCCCTTTGTTTGTGGTAAACATTTTATTTGCGCAGTACTGCTTTCATGTTAGGTCGGTTTTTCGTCTAGTGATCGCACGTAGAGTTGAATTCGATCATTTGCCAAGTGTGCAAAGACAGTTGAAAAGTCGGTATCTCTATGGCCCAGAAGTCGAGATGGAGATCACTTAGTAAGACGTGGAGGAAGTTGAGCAGTGAAGCTGCTCGGTGGACTCTTGACAAGGGATTTGATCCTTGGTATCGTGGGGTAAGAAATTAAAAGCCAAGGATGGGCCGAGCAGGGTAGCTGCTCGGTGGCCTCTTAATGAGGGCTTGTGATCCTTGGCGTCGTGGGGTAAGAAGTTACAAGTCAAAGATGGACCGAGCAGGGTAGCTGCTCGGTGGCCTCTTAATGAGGGCTTTAATCCTTGGCATGGGAGGGCAGTGGGAGACTTGCTAAGGATGGACCGAGCAGGGTACCTACTCGGTTGCCTCTTGGTGAGGGCTTTGATCCTTGGCGTCGGTGGATAGTAACTACCATCCAAGGATGGACCGAGCAGGGTAGCCGCTCGGTTACCTTTTGGTGAGGGCTTTGATCCTTGGTGTCGGTGGGTAGTGAACTACCAGCCTGGATGGACCGAGCAGGGTAGCTGCTCGGTTGCCTCTTGGTGAGGGCTTTGATCCTTGGCGTCGGTGGGTAGTGAACTACCAGCCATGGGTAGACCGAGCAGGGTTGCTGCCCGGTTACCTCTTGGTCAGGGCTTTGATCCTTGGCGTTGGTGGGTAGTGAACTACCAGCTATGGATGGATCGAGCAGGGTAGCTGCTCGGTTGCCTCTTGGTGAGGGCTTTGATCCTTGGCATTGGTGGGTAGTGAACTACCAGCCATGGATAGACCGAGTAGGGTTGTTGTCCGGTTGCCTCTTAGTGGGGGCTTGGATCCTTAGCGCGGGAGGGCATGGAAAGGCCTGCTATGGATGGACCAAGCAGGGTTGCTGCCCGGTTGCCTCTTGGTGAGGGCTTTGATCCTTAGCATGGGAAGGCATGGAGAGGCCTGCTAAGGATGGACCGTGCAGGGTTGCTGTCCGGTTGCCTCTTGGTGAGGGCTTTGATCCTTGGCGTCGGTGGGTAGTGAACTACCAGCCATGGATGGACCGAGCAAGGTTGCTACCCAGTTGCCTCTTGGTGAGGGCTTTAATCCTTAGTGTCGTGGGGTAAGTGATTACCAGCCAAGGATGGACCGAGTAGGGTAGCTGCTCGGTAGCCTCTTGATGAGGGCTTTGATCCTTGGCGCGGGAGGGCATTGGGAGACCTGCTAAGGATGGACCGAGCAGGGTAGCTGCTCGGTTGCCTCTTAGTGAGGGCTTTGATCCTTGGCATCGGTGGGTAGTGAACTACCATCTATGGATAGACCGAGCAGGGTTGCTGCCCGGTTGCCTCTTGGTGAGGGCTTTGATCATTGGCGTCGGTGGGTAGTGAACTACCAGCCATGGATGGACCGAGCAGGATAGCTGCTTGGTTGCCTCTTGGTGAGGGCTTTGATCCTTGGCGTCAGTAGGTAGTGAACTACCAGCCATGGATAGACCGAGCAGGGTTGCTGCCCGGTTGCCTCTTGGGAAGGGCTTAGAACCTTAGTGTGGGAGGGCATGGAGAGGCATGCTAAGGATGGACCAAGCAGGGTTGCTGACCGGTTGCCTCTTGGTGAGGGCTTTGATCCTTAGCGCGGGAGGGCATGGAAAGGCCTGCTAAGAATGGACCGAGCAAGGTTGCTGCCCGGTTTCCTCTTAGTGAGGGCTTTGATCCTTAGCGTCGGTGGATAGTGAACTACCAGCCATGGATGGACCGAGCAGGGTTGCTGCCCGGTTGCCTCTTGGTGAGGGCTTTGATCCTTAGCGCGGGAGGGCATTTGGAGACCTGCTAAGGATGGACCGAGCAAGGTTGCTGCCCGGTTTCCTCTTGGTGAGGACTTTGATCCTTGGCATCGGTGGGTAGTGAACTACCTGTTAGTTGTATGTATGCCCTAGAGGCCAGTATTGTACAGATGATGTATATTATATTGGATGCTTGGACATATATAGAGATGACTTTCTTGCTCGATATGATAGTATGCTATCTGGTTGCTCTTTATCTTAACATGTATACTTGTCTCTTTATACTGTCTTATAGTTACATGTTGGTAAAGCCCTTAGGATGTATACTTGACTACCTGGACTATGATGCGGATCATACTAGTGGGGACATGGTAGTCCATAAGTACATCCTTCAAGGTCCCTAGTCGTGGGTGTATCGAGACGGGGCATCGATATACCAGAGTAGACTAGCGTATACGCTTCTCGACCCATGAGATGGGCGATGGATGATTCCATATCCATTGGTGTTTGACATCAGAGATGGTATACGGGTGCTCAGTGGAGACTGGGTATACTGGACGGACTCACCGAGAACTCCCAGATGGTATTATACCTCACGTCAGATGGCAGTTCACAGGTGACACTGGTGCAGGTTAGTTTGTAGACCCGAGATCGTCATAGAGTCTTGTGTGATTCCCACTGTGCTTTGATTTCCACCTTACCACGTCCATGAGGGTGTGCAAAACGGTGGATTTTGGGTATAGTCCCGAGTCACATGGAGGCAATGAGTGATAGGAGGGGTTTCGTCTCTCCCGGTATTGGGGGTTGATGTTGCACTGTGCTCGATTGGCCGTAACAGGGAAGTCCCTGGCCAGGGCTGATTAGAGATTTACTAGTAAGTGTTACCAGTAGTTTCTCGACCCGTTATGAGCCTCACATCAGCACGACTTATCGGTTATTGGGGTCTGACGTTTACCACCCCTAGACTTGATATGCGACATATCAGACGAGGAGACCGGACTGCACGGGTAGTGTTGCCGGTTGGCTTGACGGGAGTTCTAGCAGGTTCGCTTGTTTTCTTCTGATCGCTCAATACCCGGGTAGCCGTTACGTTTAGTTGACCGCTTGCAGCTTGGGGGTGCTTGATATGATCATCACCCACTGTCGGCGTATTGACGAGTCTTAGAGTCCCACAAAGGAGTTACCTAGTCCAGGAGAAACGTTGTGGTGCGCGTATGCGATATGCGCATGGACCCGGTAAAAATACGCGTATGGGATACCGTATATTAATCGGGCGGCTTGTTTTTGGTGGGGTCGTATGTGATATGACCGGATTGATAAATCAAGTGTTGATTTATCATTTAACCATTAGCTTCTCACTTGAAAACCTTTCTTGAGTTTGATGGATGTATGCATGCATGTATGCTTTCTTTATAGATTCATGCATATATGGATGTACATACACACATACATACATATATACATCCTTCATGGTTGTACATACATGAAAATGGTGGCAATATAAGACTCACACCATGGTTTGATTTATATATAAATTATTATTGAATTTGATTTAAAACAAAAGAAAAGAAAAGGATAATTCATGGAAGCTTTCTACACTCTTCTTGACCTAACCATGCTCACCCACCATTTAACCATGGATTACTTTTCCTTTTGGGTTTTAACTCAAGTTCAATAATATCCTATTTGATCAACCATGGTTTGAGATGAGAAAAGAAAAATATATATAGATATATTTTTTTATTTTTCTCATGAGAGTTATCTTTTTCACTCTTGTTAAAAGAATAGCCATCATCTTCTTCCTCCTTCTTCACTTGCTCTCTAGACTTTTGTAGTGAGCAAGATACATAACAAGATTGGATTTTGAAGTGAGAATAAGAACCACAACACTATTCTACACAAGTCTAGCCCACTTGTTTAGAGTGTTAGCTTCATTTCATTCTCTTGATCGAGTGAAGTTGCAAGCTTGGACAAAGCGGACTCCGGGTGGATCATCGGTGACCTAGAGGAGTTTAAGCGGAGCTTTTTCAGACCCCAAGTAGCCAAGGAGTCTAGCGTAGGGAGCTACCAAGGTTGTACTCACAAAACCCTAGCTTTTCTTTCATTAGATGATATACAAATTTTGAAACCCTGATTTTTCTAGGAACGATTCTATGTTTGTTAACTTAGCACCCTAAAAATTCAATCTTTGGTACATGTGATGCTTCCAAACCCTTCATGTGGTGCTAGGTTAACCCAACATCGATATTAGAGCCGACCTAGAACATTAGGCGACACTTTATTGAAGTCAAAACCCCGATCGAAACAAAATACGGCTTTTTAGGACACTCTCTGGACATTTTTTCAAAACTGTTGTTTTTCATAATTAAAAATACTTAAAAATTACAGCAGGCAAATATAAGCAATACTGTGAAAAACGAACCCATGAACAGTACCTTCCACCGCGGAACCGCGGCAATAGCCTGCTTGGGCCGCGGTTCCGCGGCCATACTGATGATTCTCTGCGTCGTTTTTGAACAGTAATTAGTTTGTCTACTTGTATAATTTATGGGGTATTTTTAATATGAATTTAGTGCTGTATGTTCTCGAGATTGTTTTGGAGTCGGTGATTCGATCGAAATTTTGATTTCGTGTTTCTTTCCGGGTAATTTAGAAAGTGTTGAATTGTTTGAACGAGTATCATTTACTCTCTTTTTCATGGGGTTTTAATCTTTTGGAAATACGTGCAAGTTTGTTTATGGTGGACCCTCTAGAAGACAACAAACGTTAACTCGATTATGTGACCATCTTGAACTGCCTTTTGAACCTTAGAGTTTGGGGCAGTACAACGTGCCACATGTGAGGCGTTGGCTTGACCCTTCTACGGCTGGACCGCTACTACTATGTCACACTCCGGGTTTTTGAACTCCGCTCAAGTGTTGAGCTTTAGGGAATCTTGAGTATTTGATCATTCGTTCGAAAACTTTAATACCGTCTTTTTATCTGGAATGTGATGCAATGTGTGGAATTCATATAGCTAGATATGAAATACGAAATATGTTATATTTCGCATTTACGATGTCTAAAGAGAATGTGGATTCCAGATATTGCAGTTTTACACTTTCTTTTCTGTGATCGTAAGTGTAGTATATCGATATCGCCGGTTTCATTGCTATACATCAACGACAACTGGGGTATGCATACTTACTTACGTTGATGATATATGATATTATGAGTTGCTGAGATATGATGTGCATGATTGTCGCGATTGAATAGCCGTGAGGTTTTATGTGAGATGAGAGTTTTATATTTTCATTCATGTAAATTCAAATGTAATGTAATATTCTTTTATTTGGGGCACTTCTGGGTTGAGGTCGATACCACCAGTGTTGTATATTATTTACTTTTCCGCATTAGGATGGACCCAAGGAGGGGAGCACAGGTGACCGGGTTCTGGGGTTCAGTGGGAGGCCATCTCGAGGAGTCGAGGCCGGGTCTCCTAAACTCCAGAATTGGTAAGGTCGCTTGCCGCTCTCGTAGGGGTCCAGGGTGTGGGCTTGGCTATTCATCGCGACTGTGGAATCCGTATTTTCTATTGTTAGCTAAATACTAAATACGTACATCCTAGAATATCCCACATTATATCTATGTTTCTGCTGCGATATCTATGATGTGATCATTTGATATGTACTGATGGATACAGTATACAGTATATATGATATATTATATAGGCGTAACTTATATTTTACACCCGCACTAGCCCTGCCCTGCTCTGTCGTTAGTTACCTAACCTAACGGTGCACGAGTGGACATCGAGGCGAATGCGGATGGCATAAGTGTACGTCGTATTTATGTGTGATGTTTAGGTGACTTAAATGATGGGACTTCATTAATGTGATTAATGAAAGAAAAGAAACCTAAAAGATGTTGTAGAATGAAATTTTAATAAAAAAAGGGTAGCTACAGTTTTGCTTTGCATAGCGGTATATATGATATACCCTGCACCTTATTCGATGAGGAAAGAGCCGAGATCCCTTCACCAGGAGTGACCTCTTTAGCAAAACTGGCAGATGCTATAAAACTCGGTTTGGTTTTTGATTGCTTTTGGAGTTTTTCTTTGCACAGTGGTATATATGATATATCCTGCACCTTATTCCATAAAGAAAGAGCCGAGATCCTTTCACCGGGAGTGACCTCTTTAGCAAAACTAATAAAAGCCTCAAAATCACTCCATTTCAAAATTCACATGATTCTACGACGATATCAAGTTCATTAAGAAATAGGTTTTCAGAAAAACCTGTCGTAGCCCTCCGTCATTTCAGATAAGAACTGTTTAGTATTCGTGCTGCGTTTGTTGGCCTTTGTCAAGGCGTAGTGTACGGTAGCTAAATAGTGCTTATCTGCTTATGCATATGATGCAGATTGTTTTGGGGTAGTCGTACGACCTTGTTGGCCTTTGTCAAGGGTCGTGCGGATGGGTTTGATTCAATCAAGAAATGACGGGTTGAACTTGACTGACATCCTATGATTTGTTGGCCTTTGTCAAGGTCATAAGGTTAGGGGCAAAATATTATCGGGAATTTCAAGTGTTGAAATTTGCAATGAGATTGCATACCTTCTATGAGATAGTTGGATCCCGATACCCACTGCGAGTAATTGTTACTCCCGGGAGAGTTTTACACAGGACAATTAGCCGATCAAGTAGGTGTCTAGAAAAGTGTCAACGGGGTTACGCCTCTGGGAAAACGAGGTTTACTTTAATTAGGTCCGTGCGAAAGCACGGGGAACCTCCCTAAAAGTACCGACACTGGCCTGGCTGAAAGATCGGCGAAGTTGTAGGGTGTAATTAATCCCGACTAGTCTTTCCTTTTAGGGTTTGAAGGAATATTTGATAAAAACAGTGGGAGCCATCCTGATTAGATAAGATAATAACCAATCTGATCTTGCAAGAGCATACGCTAAAGTGTTTTCTTCTCTCTCTCTCCAGGTAGCGACCATGTCATGCCTTAATAAAGATAATAATATGGATGTATTGACCGAACACGCATGTTATACTGTTCTGGGGAACGTTGGTTCCGTTCTATCTTATAAGAATTATAGGACTGAACAGGACATAGGGGAATACCAGGATTCCCATGCCACCCGAATGAAGAAAGTACATGATGATGCATTTTCTTCGGGTGTGTTCGTTACAGAGAACTGTTTCTCCATTTGCCCTACGTCCTGGGTATTAGATACCGGATCAGGATCCCATATATGTAATAAGTTACATGGGCTTAAGAAAGGTAGAGAACTTGGAGAAGGTGATAAAGACATAAGGGTTGGAAATGGTGCAATTGTTGCAGCTAAGACCGTCGGGGAGTATCACCTTGTATTACCAACTGGTAATACATTGATTCTGAACGAATGCTATTACATGCCGAACCTGATATGCAACATTATATCAGTTTCTTTGTTGAGTAAAGAAGGATATAATTTTGTATTACAGGATAATGTTATGAACATTTTCCTTAACCAAAAGTTGGTTGGATCAGGCACGTTGTGCAATGGCATTTATGTTCTAAATCAATCAACAGTTCTGAGTATAACAAACACACACAAGAGGAAGAATTCAGAACTGAACGAATCCTTCTTGTGGCATTGTAGACTGGGTCACATCAATACGACACGACTAGCTAAGTTGCATAAGGATGGATATTTGAATCCGTTTGAATTTTCATCTTATGACACTTGCCAGTCATGTCTCAAAGGCAAGATGAACAAAACTCCGTTTACGGGACACGGAGAAAGAGTTACGGAACTGTTGGGACTGGTGCATAGTGATGTATGCGGTCCGATGTCTACACATGCCAGGAATGGTTCTGCATACTTCATTACATTCACTGACGATCTCTCTAGATTCGGATATGTGTTCCTGATGAGACACAAGTCTGAAGCTTTTGAGAAATTTAGAGAATATAAACAAGAAGTCGAGAACCAAACCGGAAAAAGTATTAAAATCCTACGATCTGATCGAGGAGGTGAATACTTGAGCAATGAATTCCTGGACTTCCTAAAAGAGAATGGGATTCTCTCTCAGCTGACTCCTCCATATACACCACAGCACAACGGTGTATCTGAACGGAGGAACCGCACCCTATTAGATATGGTACGCTCTATGATGAGCACAGCTGAGTTACCTATTTCCTTCTTGGGGTATGCGCTGGAAACTGCGGCATACCTATTGAATCAAGATCCATCTAAATCTGTACCTACCACACCATATGAGATATGGAGTGGGAAGAGACCATGTTTTAAACGTGTTAAGATATGGGGTTGTCCGGCCTATGTTAAAACACAAAATCCGGACAAACTCGAGACACGGTCAGTTTTATGCAAGTTTGTGGGATATCCCAAACATTCACATGGATATCTTTTCTACCATACTGAGGAACAAAAAGTGTTTGTTTCTCGACATGCAACCTTTTTAGAAAAGGAACTTCTTACAAAAGAAATTAGAGGCGACCAGTTAGAACTGGAAGAAATTCTGGCTACACAAACTCAAACTGAAAATTTAGTGGAACCAGAGGATTCAGTGGCTCCCAACGAACCTCAGCCTCTCCGCCGATCTAGTAGGGTTCCTCGCCAACCTGAGAGATACTACGGTTTTCTTAAGGACGGTGGGAGCGAGGATTGCATCACGGAGGATGATGACCCAACTAGCTTCGAGCAGGCCATCACGAGTGGGGACTCAGTGAGATGGCTGGATGCAATGCGGTCCGAGATGGAATCCATGTACACCAACAAAGTATGGACTTTGGAAAATGCTCCTGAAGGGGTAAAACCCATTGGGAGCAAGTGGATCTTCAAGAAAAAACTTGGTGTAGATGGGAAAGTGGAGACTTTCAAAGCTAGACTTGTAGCAAAGGGTTTTCGTCAAAGACCAGGTGTGGACTATGACGAGACCTTTTCTCCAGTGGCTATGCTTAAATCCATCCGGATCATGCTTGCCATCGCTGCATATCATGATTACGAAATCTGGCAATTGGATGTTAAGACCGCCTTTCTAAACGGTGATTTAGAAGAGTGTGTGTACATGACTCAGTCAGAGGGCTTCGTAGATAGTGGGAGCAGCGGAAAGGTGTGCAAGCTGCTTAAATCCCTTTATGGATTAAAGCAAGTATCGCGGAGTTGGAACTTCTGCTTTGACGTCGTTATCAAAGAGTTTGATTTCGTCAAAAACGTAGATGAACCTTGTATCTACAAGAAGGTAGCAGAGAGTAAGGTTGTCTTCCTCGTATTGTACGTGGACGACATACTCTTAATAGGAAATGACATTCCTATGCTGCAATCGGTCAAGCTCTTCTTATCACAAAGATTCTCAATGAAAGATCTTGGTGATGCCTCCTGCATGTTGGGAATTAGGATCTATAGAGATAGATCCAAACGGATATTGGGATTGTCCCAGTCCAGGTACGTTGACACCATACTAAAGAGGTTTAGTATGGAAGAATCCAAGCGTGGGAACTTACCCACGATCTCTGGAGTCACTCTCTCCAAAGAGATGTCTCCCAAGACTGATTTGGAGAGAGCTTGCATGCAAGGGATACCCTATGCTTCGGCTGTAGGCTCTATCATGTACGCGATGCTATGTACCAGACTCGATGTAGCATACTCACTAAGTGTAGTGAGCAGGTATCAAGCTGATCCTGGAGAGAGTCACTGGACAGCTGTGAAGAGCATTCTCAAGTACTTACGAAGGACTAAAGAGATGCTCTTGGTGTATGGTAACGGAGAACACCAAGTGGAGTCCTTTACCGATTCGAGCTTCCAGAGTGATAAGGACGATTCTAAGTCGCAGTCGGGATTTGTCTTTACCCTTTACGGAGGGGCGGTTAGCTGGAAGAGTTCCAAGCAGGAAACCGTGGCAGACTCGACGATGGAGGCTGAATACATCGCTGCCAACGATGCTGCTAAAGAGGCTGTCTGGATCAAGAAGTTCATTACTAAACTTGGAGTGGTTCCATCCATTGAGCATCTAATACCTTTGTATTGCGATAACAATGGAGCGGTGGCTTTGGCCAAGGAACCCAAGTCCCATCAGCGATCCAGGCATATTCTGAGACGGTATCACCTGATCCGGGAGATAGTTGATCGCCGGGAGATCGAGGTCGGGAGAGTTGACACGAAGAATAACACAGCGGATCCACTCACGAAGGCCATTCCCCAGGTACAGTTTGAGAGACTCTTCGGGATGCTCGGTATGCGATACTACAGCAGCTGGCCCTAGTGCAAGTGGGAGATTGTTAGTTGTATGTATGCCCTAGAGGCCAGTATTGTACAGATGATGTATATTATATTGGGTGCTTGGACATATATAGAGATGACTTTCTTGCTCGATATGATAGTAGGCTATCTGGTTGCTCTTTATCTTAACATGTATACTTGTCTCTTTATACTGTCTTATAGTTACATGTTGGTAAAGCCCTTAGGATGTGTACTTGGCTACCTGGACTATGATGCGGATCATACTAGTGGGAACATGGTAGTCCATAAGTACATCCTTCAAGGTCCCTAGTCGTGGGTGTATCGAGACGGGGCATCGATATACCAGAGTAGACTAGCGTATACGCTTCTCGACCCATGAGATGGGCGATGGATGATCCCATATCCATTGGTGTTTGACATCAGAGATGGTATACGGGTGCTCAGTGGAGACTGGGTACACTGGATGGACTCGCCGAGAACTCCCAGATGGTATTATACCTCACGTCAGATGGCAGTTCTCAGGTGACACCGGTGCAGGTTAGTCTGTAGACCCGAGATCGTCATAGAGTCTTGTGTGATTCCCACTGTGCTTTGATTTCCACCTTACCACGTCCATGAGGGCGTGCAAAACGGTGGTTTTTAGGTACGGTCCCGAGTCACATGGAGGCAATGAGCGATAGGAGGGGTTTCGTCTCTCCCGGTATTGGGGGTTGATGTTGCACTGTGCTCGATTGGCCGTAACAGGGAAGTCCCTGGCCAGGGCTGATTAGAGATTTACTAGTAAGTGTTACCAGTAGTTTCTCGACCCGTTATGAGACTCACATCGGCACGACTTATCGGTTATTGGGGTCTGACGTTTACCACCCCTAGACTTGATATGCGACATATCAGACGAGGAGACCGGACTGCACGGGTAGTGTTGCCGGTTGGCTCGACGGGAGTTGTAGCAGGTTCGCTTGTTTTCTTCTGATCACTCAATACCCGGGTAGCCATTACGTTTAGCTGACCACTTGCGGCTTAGGGGTGCTTGATATGATCATCACCCACTGTCGGCGTATTGACGAGTCTTAGAGTCCCACAAAGGAGTTACCTAGTCCAGGCGAAACGTTGTGGTGCGTGTATGCGATATGCGCATGGACCCGGTTAAAATACGCGTATGGGATACCGTATATTGATCGGGCGGCTTGTTTTTGGTGGGGTCGTATGTGATATGACCGGATTGATAAATCAAGTGTTGATTTATCATTTAACCATTAGCTTCTCACTTGAAATCCTTTCTTGAATTTGATGGATGTATGCATGCATGTATGCTTTCTTTATAGATTCATGCACATATGGATGTACATACACACATACATACATACATACATCCTTCATGGTTGTACATACATGAAAATGGTGGCAATATAAGACTCACACCATGCTTTGATTTTATCTATAAATTATTATTGTATTTGATTTAAAACAAAAGAAAAGAAAAGGATAATTCATGGAAGCTTTCTACACTCTTCTTGACCAAACCATGCTCACCCACCATTTAACCATGGATTACTTTTCCTTTTGGGTTTTAATTCAAGTTCAATAATATCCTATTTGATCAACCATGGTTTGAGATGAGAAAAGAAAAATATATATAAATATATTTTTTTATTTTTCTCATGAGAGTTATCTTTTTCACTCTTGTTAAAAGAATAGCCATCATCTTCTTCCTCCTTCTTCACTTGCTCTCTAGACTTTTGTAGTGAGCTAGATACATAACAAGATTGGATTTTGAAGTGAGAATAAGAACCACAACACCATTCTACACAAGTCTATCCCACTTGTTTAGAGTGTTAGCTTTATTTCATTCTCTTGATCGAGTGAAGTTGCAAGATTGGACAAAGCGGACTCCGGATGGATCATCGGTGATCTAGAGGAGTTCAAGCGGAGCTTTTCTAAACCCTAAGTAGCCAAGGAGTCTAGTGTAGGGAGCTACAAAGGTTGTACTCTCAAAACCCTAGCTTTTCTTTCATGAGATGATATGCAAATTTTGAAACCCTAATTTTTCTAGGAACGATTCATTTGTTAACTTAGCACCCTAAAAATTCAATCTTTGGTACATGTGATGTTTCCAAACCCTTCATGTGGTACTAGGTTAACCCAACACTACCAGCCATGGATGGACCGAGCAGGGTTTCTGCCCGGTTGCCTTACCAGCCAAGGATGAACAGAGCAGGGTAGCTTCTCGGTGGCCTCTTGATGAGGGCTTTGATCCTTGGCGTCGTTGGGTAAGAGATTACCAGCCAAGGATGGACCGAGCAGGGTAGCTGCTTGGTTTTGTAAGGTTCTGTCCGAACTTCCCTGGTTCGAGGACATTGGGAAGAGCGACCGTCGCGGGTTACTCGTGGGGGGAGGCGAAGCGTAAGAGCCGCGTCGTTTCGATTTCGGTTCGCCGAGAAAGACGGAATATTCGCCGCGTGGCGGTACAGTAGTGGAAGAAACGAGCGACCGTTGGACTCTTAAGGTCACTATGGGGCTATAAAAAAGGGAGGTATGTTGATCATTCCTTTCTCTATCTTAAAACGTCAGAATGGATCAATTCCCTTTCACCATCCCCGAGATCATCTCTTTCGAGGACGTGTACTTGTACGACCAGCTGTGCTCCGAGGAGACGCGGCAGGCGGTGATCGGCCGTGTTGAGGACCATTTCGGGCATCTGCTTCCCCGCCGATCGCCCCTGCTTCAGCTGTTGATGTACTCAATATGGAGGGTGTCGCCGTGTAAGTCTACGGTAGCGCCCCGGCCGTCTATCCGAGGCCAAAATGCGGAAACGAAAACTTTTAATAAACTTGAAACTGGCGCTATCATATACTTTTTCCCGGATCGAACCATTAACCTACAACTAGCTATCTAGAGAAGGGATAGAAAGGCTATACCGATCGATCCGTGTCCTTCGGTCTTTGGCCACCATCCTAAGCTCCTCGCGGCATCTCCGGTCTTGATCTCCTCGTCGGAAAGGGCACCATATCTACGAGTCTTTTTACGGGCTCCCGCTTCATCCGAAGCAACTCGGGCACGAAGTGTGCTAGCCGACGTGTCCAAGGTGTTGTAGAGAATGTTTGTGATCACTTTGTCTCTTGCATCCATTGCTTGGATGGAGGTTGAAGGTGTTGCCATTAATGGAGGTTATGAGTTAGAGGAAGAAGAAGGAGGAGAAGCTTTCTCTTCTTTTCTTTTCTTGTGTTGGAATGATATGATAAAAAGAGAGAGTATGAGATAAAGAATAATACAAGAGCAAAACTACAACCATATGGTTGCCTTTCTCTCTCTCCTTATCATTTCAACACAAATCGATCACATTATGTGACACATGCACAAAGAAAGAGACCATGAGTCACCACTTGTGCATGTGTCACAATAAATGCTCCTTATCATGACATATAGCTCACAATTTCCATTTACAAACATTAATCCAAAGCCCACTAGTATGATCCGTCCAATCATGATCTGTGCAATACTGTACGTATATGATCTAACCCTGCCATATATCATACGGCCTCTACAACGTTTCGCCCGAAACTTGAAAACTGTCTGTGGGGGACTCTAAAGACTCGTCAATACTTTCGCTGTGGATTTAACCACTAGCACGTCAGAGATACTAGCTGTACGTAACGGGCTACCAGGTATTGATCAAAAGGGAGGTCGATGAGCGAACTCATCCTGACACCCTACTGAGCCAGTCAATGGCAATATCCGTACAGTCCGGTCCGTTCGTCTATGAGCATCGCATAGCGGGCTTAGTTGGTTAAAGTCAGACCCCCAAAAGCGGTACAAGTCGCGTCGGAGTGTAGCCCAGAACACCCTGAAATACTACTGGAATACCTACCAGTAAATCTCCTGTCTTGGCCAAGGACTTCGTGTAATAGCTCTCCTAGACACAGCGCGATCTCACCCCCAATACTGGGAGAAACGAAACCCCTGCCGATCCGCTCACTGTCTCCATGTGGCTCGGGACTGTACCCAACTAAAACTTGTTTGCACGACTCTTTTGAGCCGCGGTAGGGTAGTAATCAAAACACAGTGGGAACTCACACGAGACAAATGGCGATCTCAGGTCGATGAACTAACCTGTACACATGTCACCAGGGAACTGCTATCTGACGTCAGGTATAATACCAACTAGCATGTTCCCGGCGAGTCCTGTCCGGTGTACTCATAACCCAATGAGCACCTGTATACATCTTAGGTGAACCAACTGACACCAATGGCTTGTGAGACCGGCCACCGCCCCTCGTCGGGGTCTCGATTGTATACACTAGTCTACTAATGGAGTATCGATGCCTAGTCTCGAAACTCCTACGACTAGGGACCTTTTAAGGATGTGCTTGTAGACCCTAGCTCCCACGTATATGATCGCCATCATACTGCTGGTAGTCAAGCAAGAATCCTAAGGGCTCTATCAATGTGTAATAGCGACCTATAAGGTCACCTAAAGCAGTACACGATGATAAAGATAAACCAGATAGTATACTATCATCTTGAGTAAGACTGTCCTACCGGTATAGGTCCTCCCTCAATCATTGCAATCACGTGCCTGTGATCTAATAATTGACTCTTAGGGCACTATATCCAACAATCTCCCAATTGCACTCAAGGCTAATTATTGCAATGTCGCATACTCACAGCCCGTGTGATACCGAACACCCAACTTCTCTACTAATCAGTCTCACAAAGACCGTTTGCAAAACTATTGCGTTCGAGGAATAGCCTCAGTGAGTGGATCCGCCCTGATGTTTCTTTCTATGTCTCTCTTTATCTCAAGTTTGTGGAGAAAGCCATCTCCCGAAATGAGCAATACCTGTCTTAGAATATGTCCGGATATCAGATGGGACCTAGTTCATAAATGAACTCCAAATCCAAACTTCTTAGACTGTATCGTCAACTGAACTTAATCAGTATACTGCGCCACACCTCCCTCAGTATCCACTTGGACCACCTGTCCAAAATTCTTCCCCTCGTCAGAGGGAAAACTACAACTCTAACAGTCACTCTGTCATCCAGGTCACCTTGGAAGCCTGAAATGATAACTGTCTCCCGAAGGAGGACGCCATTATCATATCCCTAGAACATCCACATATGTTCTAAAACTGCTTCCGAATGTTTCTCCAGGATAGGATCAATATCAATTTATTGCATCTACTGCAAAAACAACATCTGGTGTGGTACTTGATATCTTATGATTGACTCAATTGCCTAAGCAAGTGATATGCCAATCATGTGCATCCCTCTCCACTTTAGTCTGTAAGACACCTTTAGAGAGGGTGACTCCATCACCTGCAGGTACACTACCGTGCCAGAAGCCGTCCATTCTAAAACACCTGCAGAATGCTGTCAAGTACCCAGATTGGGAAACTACCCAAATCTAGATCTAGAACTATAGATCTAGTACCCAGAATGTCTGATATAATATCCAAGTCCTATGTGGAGAAACCACTGTGTGACAACTAAAGTATAACCGACCGTAGTATAGGAATTTCACTTCCTACTCTGTGTATGTCATCCAAATACCAGGACATTACACCCTACTACCTTCTTAACAGATCCATCCCCTATTCTGATGAAGTCAAACCTATGACTGTCACATCAGAAATAGATGATCTATCTCCGCTATATCTGCTATAGTCTATAAATAGACATAAGCTACTTGTCCACTTTGCTTCCGCTGCTCCCACTGACTACGACAACCCTCTGGTAGATGTAAGTCCATGCTACCTCTCCCGGTACTTTCGGGAATGCGGAATTTGGTAAAAAACGATTTTTATGGAGGTGGTAACATGGACCTAAAACCCGGATCTTGGTTAAACATCTATCTAACAACCTAACTGCGAGTTTCTAGCTACTCGGTTAGGGGGTTATACCTTGCTTGTCTTGAACTCCTTCGTCTTCAAGCTCCGATGGTGGTCCGGATTGGCTTCTTCCAGTCGTCTCCGTACGCCGAAGATAGATCCACCTGAAAGCTCCAACCTTTGGCTCCTTCTTCGTTCTTTGAAGAAACTAGTTCACTCGGTTTGCTAAACCTTGTGAACTAGAGTGAGTAGAGAAGAGTTTGTATGGGATTTTATCTATAGTTCTTGATTCTCAACTCATGAGACAAGAGAACCATAGAGTCAAGAGAGGGAGCAAGAGCAAGAGGGTGAGAGCAAAACAAGAGAGCTCAAGAACAAGAGAGAGAATGAGCAAGAAAAGAATGAGCAAGTCTTTTGTCTCTCACCCTCTCATAATCCAAAGTCATCATAACTCATTATACCAAATCAAATGTTATGTGATGGTTGAAGAAACCATAACCATATCATTTCATGCACTCATTTTGCACAAAAGAGCAAGCAAGCAAAAGTCTTTGCCATAAAATGATGGCTATGGTTATCATGATGGTCAACCAGTCAACGCTAGTCAACCGGTCAACAAAGTCAACAAGTCAACAAAAGTCAACAAGTCAACAAAGTCAACAAAAGTCAACAACCATGTCACCATAATACTTAATTAATATAATAGTTACTCACATATCATATTCTCATTAGGATTGAGCAAAAAGTCAAATAGTCAACGGTCAACTGTCAACAACCCTAATGAGAATCCGCTGCCTCTGCCTCCCTGTCAACTGTGCATACACACCCGCATCCGCGTTCCGAGGAACACGAATGCATACTGGATAAATCCAATCCCTAAAGGTACACTAGGATCTGGCTTAAACCAAAGCCCGCTAGTGTAAACTGTACGGACACTGTACGTCCACAAGTGCAATGATGTGACCGAACCCTGCCGCAAAACCATGCGACCTGTCGCAATACCATGCGACCTCTACTCTTTTGCCTAAAGGCGAAAAGCTTTCTGTGTGGGACTCTAAAGACTCGACACTACGCTGGCAGTGGGTTTAACCACAGACCGCAAACGGCACTAGCTGTGCGTAACGGTCCCCAGGTAATGCCGACAAGAAGACCGACGAGGCAAAACCCATCTGAACTCCTACTGAGCCTGA
Organism: Agapanthus africanus; assembly: GCA_030015575.1. Classification (NCBI taxonomy): domain Eukaryota; kingdom Viridiplantae; phylum Streptophyta; class Magnoliopsida; order Asparagales; family Amaryllidaceae; genus Agapanthus; species Agapanthus africanus. The sequence goes on along the minus strand of JASDDO010000016.1, from coordinate 49,685,340 downwards.
GTGTGACATTCTCCGTACAGTCCGGTCTGTTCGTCTGATACATCGCATGGCGGGCCTAGGGGGCGGTAAACGTCAGTCCCCCAATAGTGGTACAAGTCGTGCCGGAGCGAAGCCCAAAACACCCTAACATAACATTGGAAACCTACCAGTATATCTCGTTTGCCCTGGCCAGGGACTACTTGTGTAATGGCTCTCCTAGACACAGCGTGATGTCAACCCCCAATACCGGGAGAGACGAATCCTGTCTAACCGTCACTGCCTCCAAGTGCTTCAGGACTGCACCCAACCACTACCTGTTTGCACGACTCCTTTGAGCCGTGGTAGGGTAGTGATCAAAGTACAGTGGAAACACACTTGAGGCGAAGTGACAGTGTCAAGTCAGCGGACTAAGCTGTACTCATGTCACCTGGAAACTGATAACTGACGATAGGCATAATACCAACTAGTCAGTTCCCGACGAGTCCTGTCCAGTGTACCCGTAACCTAACGAGCACCCGCATACTATCTCAAGTACGACGTACTGATGGCTGTGGGACAGACCGTCTCCCACACTGGGATGAGAAGCGCATGCGCTGGTCTACTCCGGAGTATCGATGCCCTGTCTCGATAGTCCTGCGACCAGGGACCTGCATAAGGATGTGCTTATAGATTACCCAGCCCTACTAGTGTGACGGCCATCACATCGCTGGTAATCAAGCAAAGATCCTAAGGGCTCCACTAATGTGTATAGGCGATATACAAAAATAAACACATGTACACATTGAAGTAGAAACAAACCAAGTAGCATACTACTATTTTGAGCAAGATTGTATATACAAGGTGAATATCCCAAGCTTCCATTAAGTAATATACAAACTAGTATGATACAGTAATGGCCTCTAGGGCATATACACTAACAATCTCCCACTTGCACTAAGGCCATGTACTGGCGTATCGAAGACCTATCATCTCGATCAGCCGCTCGAACTGAGTCTGGGGCAGGGCCTTGGTGAATGGATCTGCAGTGTTATCTTCTGAATCGACTCTCCGAACCTCGATCTCCTGGCGATCCACGATCTCCCTGATCAGGTGATACCGCCTCAAGATGTGCCTGGATCTCTGATGGGACCTGGGTTCCTTCGCTAAAGCTATAGCCCCGTTGTTGTCGCAATACAAAGGTATTGGATCAACAATGGACGGAACCACCTGAAGTTCTTTCAAGAACTTCCTCATCCAGACAGCTTCTTTTGCGGCATCAGATGCAGCGCTGTATTCCGCTTCCATCGTCGAGTCTGCAACGGTTTCTTGTTTGGAACTCTTCCAACACACCGCCCCTCCATTGAGGGTAAAGACAAAACCCGACATGGACTTGGAATTATCCTTGTCACTCTGGAAGCTGGAGTCAGCAAAGGCCTCGATCAGGAGGTCTTTTCCGCCATACACCAAGAACATCTCCTTAGTCCTTCTCAGGTACTTGAGAATGTTCTTTACTGCTATCCAGTGTTTCTCCCTAGGGTTTGACTGATACCGGCTTACCACACTCAGTGCATAAGCTACTTCCGGTCTGGTACACAACATCGCATACATTATAGAGCCTACCGCAGAAGCGTAGGGTATAATAGACATGCGATCCCTCTCCAAATCAGTCTTGGGAGACATCTCTTTAGAGAGGGTGATCCCGTGACAAGCCGGTAGGTTACCGCACTTGGAATCTTCCATACTGAATCTCTACAATATGGTGTCGATGTACCTGGACTGTGAAAGTCCTAATATCCTCTTGGATCTATCACGATGGATCCGGATCCCCAGGATGTATGAGGCATCACCCAGGTCTTTCATGGAGAACCTGTGTGACAAGAACCCCTTGACAGATTGTAGCATAGGAATGTCATTTCCTATTAAGAGAATGTCATCCACGTATAAAACGAGGAATACTACAGTTCTCGCTACAAATCTACTATAGATGCATGGTTCATCTGGATTTTTGATAAAGCCAAATTTTTTGACCGTCTCATCAAAGCAGATGTTCCAACTCCGCGATGCCTGCTTTAGTCCATAGATGGACTTAAGCAACTTGCACACCTTTCCGCTGCTCCCACTCTGAATGAAACCCTCTGGTTGGTCCATATAGACATACTCCTCTAAATTTCCATTTAGAAAAGCGGTCTTTACGTCCATTTTCCAGATCTCATAATCGTGGAAGGCAGCAATGGCAATAAGGATCCGAATGGATTTCAGCATGGCTACTGGAGAAAAGGTTTCGTCATAGTCCAAGCCAGGTCTTTGACGAAAACCCTTTGCTACCAGCCTAGCTTTATAGGTCTCAACCAGTCCATCTACACCAATCTTCCTTTTGAAGATCCACTTGCATCCTACGGGTTTTACCCCGTCTGGAGCAGTGTCCAACGTCCATACCTTGTTGGTGTACATGGACTCCATTTCGGTCCTCATTGCATCCAGCCATTTCACTGAGTCAACGCTCTGAACGGCCTGCTGGAAGCTAGTAGGCTCATCATAATCTATGATGCAATCCTCTCTATCCCCGTCTATGAGAAAACCGTAGTATCATTCGGGCAGATGAGTCTGCCTACTACTCCTGCGGAGCGGCGTAGGAATGTCCTGTTCCTTTGAACCTTCTGGTTCTACTGAGCTTTCAGTAACAGTCTGTGGTTCTGGAACTTCTTCCAGTTCTATTGTGCTCCCACTTATCTGGGTTTCCAAAAACTCAGTTTCCAAGAAGCGGGCATGCTGAGAAACAAAAACCTTTTGTTCCTCAGCGGAATTGAAAAGATACCCCCTGGAGTTCCTTGGGTATCCCACAAACTTACATTGTACTGAACGTGCCTCAAGCTTGTCCGCATGCTGATACAAAAGCTGGACATCCCCATACCTTAAGATACTTAAGACAGGGTTTCTTCCCAGTCCACATCTGATATGGGGTGGTAGGCACAGTCTTGGTGGGAGCCTTGTTCAAGAGATACGCAGCTGCTTCTAGTGCATATCCCCAGAATGATCACGGTAACTCAGCGTTACTCATCATGGACCGAACCATATCCAATAGGGTTCGGTTCCGTCTCTCCGATACACCGTTATGTTGCGGGGTGTATGGAGGATTAAGCTGAGAGAGAATACCATTCTCTTTTAAGTAATTCAGGAATTCGGCACTTAAGTATTCTCCACCTCGATCCGATCTTAGAATCTTGATACTTTTGCCGGTTTGTTTCTCTACTTCATTCTTATACTCCTGAAATTTTCCAAAGGCTTCGGACTTATGTTTCATTAAGAAGACATAACCATACCTTGAGAAGTCATCCGTAAAAGTGATGAAGTAAGAATGGCCGCTTCGCGCATGTGTAGACATTGGACCGCACACGTCACTGTGTACGAGTCCCAAGAGCTCGCTCGCTCTTACTCCATGTCCAGTAAACGGAGTCTTTGTCATCTTTCCTTTGAGACAGGATTGACAAGTGGCATACGACTGATATTCGAACGCATTCAAATACCCTTCTGTATGTAACTTCGTCAACCTTCTCTCATTGATGTGACCCAGTCTACAATGCCACAAGAAAGTCTGATTTATTTCTGGAGACTTTCTTTTGTGTGTATTCTAGACATTGAAAATCTGTGGTTGGTTCAATACGTATATACCATTACTCAATGTACCTGACCCAATCAGAACTTGATTAAGGTGAATGTTTACAACATTGCTTACAAACGCAAATTCATAACCTTCTTTAGAAACTAAAGATACAGAAATGATATTACAAGTTGCGTTGGGTACAAAAAAGCAATTACGCAAAACCAAAACATGTCCATCTGACATTCCTAGGTGATAGTCCCCCACGGCCTTAGCATCCATGCTAGCTCCGTTCGCAACTCTGAGGGTCATGTCACCTGCCTTCAAAACACTACGGTTTCTCAACGCCTGCAAAGAATTACAGATATGAGATCCTGATTCGGTATCCAATACCCAGGAAGTAGAGTTTATTGAAAGACAGTTTTCAATAACATACACACCTGAAGCTGAAGCTGCAACCTGCTTCAATTCCTGTGTTCTGGCCTTCCAGGCCCTGCAATCATTCTTCCAGTGACCTTTCTTATGACAATAGAAGCATTCTTCGTTATCCACAAGCTTCCCCGCTTTCTTTGTTGCTTTAGCTTTTCCCTTCGTATCCACTTTACTAACACCACCCCTTGGTTTGGCGGGGGCTTTCTTCTTCTTTCCCTTGGCTTTCGCCTTGGACCCAGAAGAAGATGATCCTCCTACAAACAAAGTGGATGTTTCCCTACTTTTCTGTAGGGTGCCCTCTGCGCTCCTCAGCATGTTGAGGAGCTCTGAAAGTTCAACCTCTTTTTCTTGTAAGTTGAAGTTCAGTATGAACTGGGCGTAAGTGGAAGGAAGGGACTGGAGAACTATGTCCGTATAGAGTTCACTCTCCAATGCGGTCCATAGGTCCGCGAGCTCCTCAATGTAGCCGATCATCTTTAGCACGTGCTCGGCTACTGATGATCCGACGGCCATCTTTGCCGAAAATAACTTTTTCGACGCTTCGTATCTTGCGATACGAGATTGCTCTCCATACAGTTCTTTTGTATGGAGAAATATGGATTCAAGGTCCATATTCTCGTGCCTCCTCTGATGTTCGTTGTCCATCGAGGCAAGTACGAGGCACTTGGCCTTCGCGCTATCAATCTCCCAAGTCTTGCGGATTTCCTTATCCGCGACGCTGGAAGTTGGACCAGGGACAGGGGGAGCTTTGGTGGTAAGAAGATACCCCAGCTTGTCGTAAGTGATTGTCATTTTGACATTCCTGAGCCAATCTTTGTAGTTTGGCCCTGTCAGTATGTTTTTATCTAGAAGTAACTTAAGTCCAGTCATGTCGATTGGTCGCTGCAATTAGGAGAGAGAAGAAGAAACACTCAGCATGATGCTCTTGCAAGTTTAGAGTGGTTTTTAGTTTGTCTAAACAGGATGGCTCCCACTGTTTCTCGAATCCCTCCTCAAACCATAAAGGAAGAATTAGCCGGGATCAATCCCACCGCACAATACTTGCTTAACCGTTCAGCCAGGCCGGTGTCGGTACTTCGAGGGAGGTTTTCCAACGCTTTCACGAAGTTCCTTAATTAAAGAACCTCTTTTCCATGGGGGCGTAGCCCCGCTAACACCTTTCTAGGCACCTACTAGGTTTATAGCATTGATCGATTAGTGAGAAATTTCCCGAGGAGTAGCATATACTCACAGTAGGATCGGGATCCAAATATCATCGCGTGACGAAACTGAAGGAATCCTACCAGAATCATCACACTCCAAATGGTATGCAAATCTAGCAAGTTTCAGTACTTATGAAACTCCCGATGTGGATTTTTTCCCCATGCTCTTATGACCTTGACGAAGGTCAACAAATCATAAGTCACATGTCAAGTTCTGCCCGTCATTATCCAGGTTAATTTGAATCCACCCGTATATACCCTTGACGAAGGTCAACAAGGTAATGCGAATGTCCCAAACCAACGCATCTATCTATGCTACATATGAATACCCAACAGCTACCAATCACTATGCCTTGACGAAGGTCAACAAACACAGCTTGAATACTATTGAATATTCATACGAAACGACGGAGGGCTGCGAATGGTTTTGGCAAAACCGTGAACGTAGTGAACTTGATTTGGTCAATGGAACGAGATAGCTTTTAAAAGGAGTGGCTCAAGCTCCGCATTTAAAAGTTGATTTTGAAAAGAACCGAGTGGTTTTTCGAAAGTGTTCCAACGACTTTAACTTGGTTTATTATCTTGCATTAGTTCTTTTAATGCGTGATATTCTTGCATTAGTTCTTTTAATGCGTCCCATCATTTAATCCTACCATTGCAGAAAACAATCAAAATATGACGTACGCTTATGCCATTCGCATTCGCCACTGGGCCCCGTCATTACCCGTCAGGTTACTTAACTAACGACAGAGCGGGGGCTGGGCTGGCGCGTCTGTAAAACATAAGCAACGCCTAAATAATATCATATATAGATATACTGCAATGATAAACATTTTAGATCACAGATGAATACATTGGATATACTAGGAATCTGTAATTCGTACGAGCCTGTAACAAAAGACAGATTACACGGTCGCGGTGAATAGCCAATACCCCACCTAAGACCCCTACGGGTGCGGCAAACTACCCGCCAAGTACCCGAAGCGTAGCAACCTCCCTCATCTCCATGAGTAGGCTACTCGACACTTCGGCATACCCGGTAGTTTGTGCACCCCCTCCATGGGTCTATCCTAGGAGCAAAAACAGTAAAAAGAAATTATACAATGATGTTGGAGATAGTGCCCTCATAGTCAATTATTAGATCGCAGGTACGTGATTGCAATGATTGCGGAGGACCTATACCGGTATGACAGTCTTACTCGAGATGATAGTATGCTATCTGGTTTGCCTTTATCAGTCGTGTACATGTTCAGGTGACTGATTACATGTTACACTTTGATAGAGCCCTTAGGATCTTGCTTTACCACCAACAGTATGATGGCGATCATATACGTGAGAGTTGGGTGGTTTATACGCATATCCTTAATTGTGGTCCCTAGTCGTGGGAGTTTCAAGACAGGGCATCGATACTCCGGAGTAGACTAGTGTGTACAGTCGAGACCCCGACGAGGGGCGGTGGCCGGTCTCACAAGCCACTGGTGTCAGTTGGATCACCTAAGATGTATACAGGTGCTCATTGGGTTATGAGTACACCGGACAGGACTCGCCGGGAATCTGCTAGTTAGTATTATATCTATCGTCAGATAGCAGTTCCCTGGTGACATGTGTACAGGTTCGTTCATCGACCTGAGGTCGTCATTTGTCTCGTGTGAGTTCCCACTGTGCTTTGATTCCTACCCTACCACGGCTCAAAGGAGTCGTGCAAACAGGTAGTTTTTGGGTACAGTCCCGAGCCATATGGAGGCACGTGATCGGATCGGCAGGGGATTCGTCTCTTCCGGTATTGGTGGCGAGATCGTGCTGTGTCTAGGAGATCCATTACACAAAGCCCACGGCCATGGCAGGAGATTTACTGGTAGGTACTCCAGTAGTATCTCAGGGTGTTATTGGGCTTCACTCCGACACGACTTATACTGCTATTGGGGGTCTGACGTTGCTAGCCCCCTAGGCAGATATGCGATACTCATAGACGAACGGACCGGACTGTATATACATTGTCACTGTTAGGCTCAGTAGGGTTTTCCGGATGAGTGCGCTCATTGGCATCCCTTGAGGTCAGTCCATGGGCAGCCGTTACGCATTGCTAGTGCCGCTGACGGTTTGTGGTTAAACCCACTGCCAGGGTACTGACGAGTCATTAGAGTCCCCCACAGACAGTTTCCCAAGTTCGGACGAAACGTTGTAGAGGCCGTATGGTTTTATGGCAGGGTTCGGAAAATGCACGTGCGTTTACGCACGTGTTATTTTTCGGGCAGATAATACTGGTCGGCTTTGGTTTAAGCCGGATCCGAGTATTATATTGAGTAGGTATAATATCTTTGTCTCAGTTGCATTTGTATTCGGTCATAATACAAATGCGGGTATATTTATACAGTTTCGGGGTTATCCTGAAAGTCGTTTCAGGATCACTTTTGGAAGTTGCCAGTTTCCAGTTTTCTATCAGCCGTCTTTTAACATTCGGTTAAAGACGGATTTATCTTTTCTTGGATGAGAGTGAGTCATGCTTCTAGATGATTCTAGAAGGTTCTAGATGAGGTGACTAGGATTAATTGGTGTTGAGTTTTCATTGGATGCATTAAAAGCTTGATGAGGTGTTTATGTGAGTCATTGTTTTCATTAAAGAGTTTTGTTAAGCTTAAGATATTTTTGTGAGAAGCTTCATATCTTATGGTCACCACTTGCTCCTACGGTCACCTCCCTCCTTCTATAAAGTGGCCGGCCCTCTCTCTTCTCCTCACTTCAATTGTTGATTTCATTTTAGAGAGAAAAGATTATGATAGTATTTGGGGTGTATGGAATTTCACAGTTCATTTCATTCCATCACCCGATTCCCTCGGCAACTTCATTAACCGATCGTCCACGGATTTGGACGAAGTGAGACAAAGTCATCTACTCATTCTCTACATCATTCTTGGTCGTCTCTTTTAGCAAACTTGACGATCGAGTTGCCTCAAGTCAGAGGCGGGAGCCCGTTTAAAGAATCAGAGACGTGGTGCCACCTGGACGAGCAGATCGGAGATCGAAGAGATCGGAGCAGCCGCAACGGAGCGTGGGATGATGGTTGAAGAACGAAGGACTCGGATCATTCGGTATAACCTTTCTACACTCTTTACAGTTTGTTAGTTTAGCAATAATGGCAGATCTGGGTTAAAGTATACGATAGCGCCAGTTAAAAGTTTTTGTTCCGCATTTTGGCGTCTGTAGACGGCCGGGGCGCTAGCGTAGACTTACAGGCTACAACCCCGACCCGGTTGTGCGGCCATACAAATAATTATTACATCAATTTACAAATTTACATGAATTGAAAGAAAAGAAAACTCTTGTCTCACAACCCCCGGCTATTCACCCGCGACAATCCAACATATTCATATACACATTCCAGCAACATTACAGATCACAGATTTGTATAACCCCCACTAATCGAAATATAGCGATTAGCAGACGTTCAATACAAATATCACATTACAGAAAAACCCGTTAGCTTAAGTCTTTTAGAAGTTCGATCAAAAATACGGATTTTCGGGACCCCAAAAATAACATTTTCGTTCTGGAAAATCTGGGCAGAAAATATATATTCCAAAAATCTCAAAATACCCCCAGAATAACACTGCACCAAAGATTGACCTCGGCCGAGTCAACTCGGCCGCGGATCCGCGGCGCTTTGACTCGATCGTGGGACCATCTTTGGTGGTTATTCACACAAAAGCCTGAGCCGATTTTAGGTGTTAAAATAATCAACTTTTGAACAGTAAAAAAATCGACAGAAAGTTCGAATTTCGGGGTTCGTTTTCGGGACTTTTTCTTTGATCGATCTTCTAGTTACTTGCTAACATGTTAGATAGAGTTTAACTAGGCTCTGATACCACTGTAAGTCCATGCTACCTCTCCCGGTACTTTCGGGAATGCGGAATTTGGTAAAAAACGATTTTTATGGAGGTGGTAACATGGACCTAAAACCCGGATCTTGGTTAAACATCTATCTAACAACCTAACTGCGAGTTTCTAGCTACTCGGTTAGGGGGTTATACCTTGCTTGTCTTGAACTCCTTCGTCTTCAAGCTCCGATGGTGGTCCGGATTGGCTTCTTCCCGTCGTCTCCGTACGCCGAAGATAGATCCACCTGAAAGCTCCAACCTTTGGCTCCTTCTTCGTTCTTTGAAGAAACTAGTCCACTCGGTTTGCTAAACCTTGTGAACTAGAGTGAGTAGAGAAGAGTTTGTATGGGATTTTATCTATGGTTCTTGATTCTCAACTCATGAGACAAGAGAACCATAGAGTCAAGAGAGGGAACAAGAGCAAGAGGGTGAGAGCAAAACAAGAGAGCTCAAGAACAAGAGAGAGAATGAGCAAGAAAAGAATGAGCAAGTCTTTTGTCTCTCACCCTCTCATAATCCAAAGTCATCATAACTCATTATACCAAATCAAGTGTTATGTGATGGTTGAAGCAACCATAACCATATCATTTCATGCATTCATTTTGCACAAAAGAGCAAGCAAGCAAAAGTCTTTGCCATGAAATGATGGCTATGGTTATCATGATGGTCAACCAGTCAACGCTAGTCAACCGGTCAACAAAGTCAACAAGTCAACAAAAGTCAACAAGTCAACAAAGTCAACAAAAGTCAACAACCATGTCACCATAATACTTAATTAATATAATAGTTAATCACATATCATATTCTCATTAGGGTTGAGCAAAAAGTCAAATAGTCAACGGTCAACAACCCTAATGAGAATCCGCTGCCTCTGCCTCCCTGTCAACTGTGCATACACACCCGCATCCACGTTCCGAGGAACACGAATGCATACTGGATAAATCCAATCCCTAAAGGTACACTAGGATCTGGCTTAAACCAAAGCCCGCTAGTGTAAACTGTCCGGACACTGTACGTGCACAAGTGCACGGATGTGACCGAACCCTGCCGCAAAACCATGCGACCTGTCGCAATACCATACGACCTCTACTCTTTTGCCTAAAGGCGAAAAGCTTTCTGTGTGGGACTCTAAAGACTCGACACTACGCTGCCAGTGGGTTTAACCACAGACCGCAAGCGGCACTAGCTGTGCGTAACGGTCCCCAGGTAATGCCGACAAGAAGACCGACGAGGCGAAACCCATCTGAACTCCTACTGAGCCTGAGTGTGACATTCTCCGTACAGTCCGGTCTGTTCGTCTGATACATCGCATGGCGGGCCTAGGGGGCGGTAAACGTCAGTCCCCCAATAGCGGTACAAGTCGTGCCGGAGCGAAGCCCAAAACACCTTGAGATAACACTGGAAACCTACCAGTATATCTCGTTTGCCCTGGCCAGGGACTACTCGTGTAATGGCTCTCCTAGACACAGCGCGATGTCAACCCCCAATACCGGGAGAGACAAATCCTGTCTAACCGTCACTGCCTCCAAGTGCTTCGGGACTGCACCCAACCACTACCTGTTTGCACGACTCCTTTGAGCCGTGGTAGGGTAGTGATCAAAGTACAGTGGGAACACACTCGAGGCGAAGTGACAGTGTCAAGTCAGCGGACTAAGCTGTACTCATGTCACCTGGGAACTGATAACTGACGATAGGCATAATACCAACTAGTCAGTTCCCGACGAGTCCTGTCCAGTGTACCCGTAACCTAACGAGCACCCGCATACTATCTCAAGTACGACGTACTGACGGCTGTGGGACAGACCGTCTCCCACACTGGGATGAGAAGCGCATGCGCTGGTCTACTCTGGAGTATCGATGCCCTGTCTCGATAGTCCTGCGACCATGGACCTGCATAAGGATGTGCTTATAGATTACCCAGCCTCACTAGTGTGACGGCCATCACATCGCTGGTAATCAAGCAAAGATCCTAAGGGCTCCACTAATGTGTATAGGCGATATACAAAAATAAACCCATGTACACATTGAAGTAGAAACAAACCAAGTAGCATACTAGTATTTTGAGCAAGATTGTATATACAAGGTGAATATCCCAAGCTTCCATTAAGTAATATACAAACTAGTATGATACAGTAATGGCCTCTAGGGCATATACACTAACAGTAGAGTCATATACACGTACACTTCTAAAGCTAGTTTAGAACGACACTATACTCATCCTCCTACCGGGTCTCACATTCTGGAACAACAGCAATGGCAAGTCTGGGTAAACAAGAACCTCCCTGTCACCGTCCTTGAGGCTACCGGAGTACCTCTCAGGTGCCTGAGGTTACCCACCATATCTGCGGAGTGGCCAATGGAATGTCAAACCAGATTGAATTTTTAGGTTCTTATTAAATTTTCAGTAATCGTTTGCGGTTCTGGAATCACTTCCAGTTCTTCCATACTCCCACTACTGTATTCTGAAAAAAATCCATTTTTACTAAAACTGTGGCGAGTCAAGAACAATATCACTATTGATCTTCCAGATGGTAGAAAGTCAACCCTCGTCAAATCCCTGGTCAACCCACAAACAGCCATTACAGAAATGTTCCTTGAGTTATCCAGAGTCTGGTTTTAAGCATAAGCCGAACAACTCCTCGTACCTTAACATTGTTAAGATATGAACTATTCTATATCCAATATAGAAACAGAGGCACTGATTTAATTAGAATCAGATTCAAATCATACAGCTGTCTCCAGTGCATGTCAACTAAATGGAGAGAGACCGATCAGCATTACTCAACTTAGGAATGCTTCAATTATGAGTAACCTGAAAGAGAAGCAAGTTCTCTTAATCACTACTATTAACTGAATACCATACACAAGTATCTATATCTTTGATCACCTTGAAGAATCCTGATACTTGCAATACCTGGTTCTCTACTTTATTCTTATACCTATAACTTCTCAAAACTTAGACCTTGCATTTCTACAAAACACATGTCTAAGAACTAGAAAAGTCACAAGTAAACAGAATATGGTACGAGTACCAACCCCTCTATCCTCATGGACACTGGACAACATACAATACTCTGTATAAGTCCCCTGAGTCTAATAACTCATTCCCTGCGTGTCGTAGATTGAAAACTGAACTTATGGTTAAGAAGAATTACACCGTTGTTTAATGCTCCTTACCTAACCATCCACTGATGTAGGTAAATGTCATAGACATAATTTCAAAAAAATATATCTCACTTTATAAAAATAAACATACAGATATATCAATTTGAAATTGGTGCATAACAACAGATATTCAAAACCAAATATTTGCCGTCCGGCAAACAACCCAGGTGATTTCCTCAAATATCACCAATTACAACGAATCCCGATATAATAAGGATGGTCACCCAATTCCCAATAACTTACTCCCACTCATCATCTGTAAAACCATACATATGTGAGAATCAAACCTGGTAAATACATACCCTGGAGCATGGACTAATTGGGAAATCAATTTTCTTTTAACAATACACAGTGAAACTGAAACATATAAATGTTTCGAAGGGGTATCCGAGTATTCCTAGTAATGCCTCTTCCATTTTAAGATTTACAACTGTAACCGTATATTTCTTTGCCATCTCTCCAAATCCCTTTATATGTCTTTAGTCATTACCTTCTGTACACCCCTTTAGGCTAAATGGTTTTCTTCCTTCCCTACCGTTGGGCACCAGCCTATGGTTTGGAAGAAAACTATCCAATAAACATAATGGGTGTACTCTCCTAATCCTAGGAGTACTCGTAACCTGAGAGAAGGTAAAGATAAAAGACAACTGAATAAACCTTATTCCTATTTCTCCTGAACCAGAATCCATCCCCGAACTGGAACAAGTTCCTTCGGGTTTGTATATAACCATACGATGGAGTATCCAAATAACTGTGGATTTTCATAGTGATACGGAGTGTCCTGGAGAAATACAAAGGTGAAGTAGGAGTGGCGATGAAATACTTGGTTTGGTCGTGAGTAGCAGTCGCAATTTACTTTGCCCTTTTTCTAATCCCTTTATTTGTCTTAACTTATTACTTTTTGTACACCATCGTTAGGCTAATTGGTTTTCTTCATTCCCTACCGTTCGGCACCTGCCTATGGTTTGGAAGAAGACTATCCAATTAGCGTAATAGGTGTACTGTCCTAATCCAAGGAGCACTCGCAACCTGAGAGAAGGTAAAAGGAAAAGACAACTGAATAGTCCTATTCATTTTCTCCATAACCGGAAACCATCCTCGAATCTGGAACAAGTTCCTTCGAGTTCGTATATAACCATATGATGGCTTTATCTAATGGAAGTGGATGTTCGTAGTAATACGGGGTGTTCTGGAGAAAAGGGTAAAAGTAGGAGTGGCAATGAGGTTTCCAACTCAGACAATCCAAAAGCCAGTGTTATAAGAAGGTTCGGTCAACTTGGTCACTGAGTCATAATCAAGGGTCGGGCCATGGTCGCTGCCAAAGAGAGAGAAAAGAAACACTCAGCGTGCACTATAACCTAGATCAGAATGGTTATCAATTTATCTAATCAGGAAACCTCCCACTGTAACCTCAAATTCTCCTCCAAACCTGAAAGAAGAATTGGTCGGGATCATCCGAGGAGTAAACCAACTCATCAGTGGGAATCGGGATCCAACTATTATCGCATGATAATGTGATGGAATCCACTCACGTTATCACACTCCAGAAGGTATGCGCATATCTGGCAAGTTTCAGTTTCTTTAGAAACTCCCGATGTGATTTTTACCCCATGCTCTTTTGATCTTGACGAAGGTCAACAAATCATAAGTCACATGTCAAGTTCTACCCGTCATTGTCCACGTTAATTTGAACCCACCCGTACAAGCCCTTGACGAAGGTCAACAAGGCTATACGACTGTCCCAAACCAACGCATCTATCTATGCAGCAGAAAGGTAACAAGCAGCTACCATTCACTATGCCTTGACGAAGGTCAACAAACATAGCATGAATACTAAGTGTTACCCGTCAGAAATGACGGAGGGCTACGAATGGTTTTTGGCAAAAAACCTTTAACGTAATGAACTTGATATCGTTGAAGGAACCAGATAGCTTTTTATGAAAATATAGTGGCGAAAACCTTTGCTAAAGAGGTCACTCCCGGTGAAGGGATCTCGGCTCTTTCCCCGTAGAATGAGGTGCAGGATATTCCAACTGAATACCACGACGCGAAGCAAAAAGTAATTGGCTATAGTGAAGTTATTACCCTGACGCAAACTTCTGTCCAAGGGGTCACTCCCGGTGAAGGGATCTCGGCCTTTGCCTCATCGACTGAGGTGCTGGATATTCATAACCGAATATCTCTATGCAAAACAAAAGAGAACGTCCTTGCAATAACAACTTTTTTTGAAAAATGTTCCAACAACATCAGAATAGGTTTGTTTAGCTTGCATTGATCTGAATCAATGTAGTCCCATCAATTAATCACACCACAAAAGAACGAAAATACGATGTACGTATATGCCATCCGCATTCGCCACTAGGTCCCGTCATCACCCGTTAGGTCACTTAACTAACGACAGAGCGGGGACTGGACTAGCGCGGGTGCAAAACATATACAACATCTACTAGTATATATATCAATATATAATATTCGCTCAAGGCGTGATAAAATGCAACATCACAGAAATGTAAGAAGTATCACAGAACAATACAGATAATCTGGGATCCCCGGGTTTCATAGAGCCGCTACTGAAACCCAACGTTCCCCTGGTCGTATGGATAGCCTGTGCAATGAAATCCTAGACCCCTACGGGCGCGGCAAGTTACCCGCCAAAACCTGAAGCGAGGCAACCCCCTTTAACAACGTGAATGGACCATCCAGCACTTCACGGAATCCGGTAACTTGAGCACCCCTCTTTGGGTCAACCTGTACCCCCTACGGGTGCGGAGAATAGCCCGCCAATTCTAGAGTGAAGCCCCCTCTATCTCAAAGCCATGAGATGCGGTCCCATTGCCCTCTAGAACCTGGCTACCCGTGCACTCCTCCGCGGGGTAATCCTTGTACAGTAAGTAAAATATATACAACGGGTACATCGACCTCAGCCCGGTCGTGCCCCAAAAGAATAATATACAAACAGGCAGTGACGGCAGTCCACATGTTGGACGCTCGCCCCGCAATATCAAATATATAAATACAACCAAACTGTACTGTCATTGCATCCAGGCTATCCACCACGACAAATCCGCAACATCACGGCACAAAAAAGAACATCAACGTGAATGTCACGTTCGCAAATCCGTCTAAAAGAACTATAGCAATTAGACAAGATTTACCGCTTGAATGAAATTCACGGTCGCAGATATAATGTAAATACTGTGAACTAACATATTTAAAATTTTCGATCGACAAAATTTCCCCGAAGTAGGCCCCAAGCACAATTCCCAGTACTCAAACAAATCTGGGCCAAAACAAAAAATACCAGAAACCTCATTTCCATGTCAGAGACCACTGTGGAAATTTTGGTGGACTGATGATACAGTACGGCGGCGAAACCGCGGCCAAAACGTGGGTACGGCCACGGTTCCGCCGCGCTACAGTGAAATCAGCCTACAAAATTTCTGCAGTTTTCTTAGAAAAGCCTGCCTGATTTTCTGCAATACTCAAGATAATTTTTGACGACAATAAAAATTCGACAGAAACTTCATGATTGGAAATGAAGTTTTGGAAAATTTCGTTCGATCGAAGTTCTAAACATGTTAGTGCAACCTAGTAAAGGTTAAAGGCGTGGCTCTGATACCATGTAAGTCACGGTAGCGCCCCGGCCGTCTGGTCGAGGCCAAAATGCGGAAACGAAAACTTTTCATAAACTTGAAACTGGAGCTATCGTATACTTTTTCCCGGATCGAACCATTAACCTACAACTGGCTATCTAGAGAAGGGATAGAAAGGCTATACCGATTGATCCGTGTCTTTCGGTCTTTAGCCACCATCCTAAGCTCCTCGCGGCATCTCCGGTCTTGATCTCCTCGTCGGAAAGGGCACCACATCTACAAGTCTTTTTATGGGCTCACGCTTCATCCGAAGCAACTCAGGCACGAAGTCTGCTAGCCGACGTGTCCAAGGTGTTGTAGAGAATGTTTGTGATCACTTTGTCTCTTGCATCCATTGCTTGGATGGAGATTGAAGGTGTTGCCATTAATGGAGGTTATGAGCTAGAGGAAGAAGAAGGAGGAGAAGCTTTCTCTTCTTTTCTTTTCTTGTGTTGGAATGATATGATAAAAAGAGAGAGTATGAGATAAAGAATAATACAAGAGCAAAACTACAACCATATGGTTGCCTTTCTCTCTCTCCATATCATTTCAACACAAATCCATCACATTATGTGACACATGCACAAAGAAAGAGACCATGAGTCACCACTTGTGCATGTGTCACAATAAATGCTCCTAATCATGACATATAGCTCACAATTTCCATTTACAAACAGTAATCCAACTGTTTGCAACAATAAAAAGATACGGCAACATCTAAAGTAAACTCGTGATGGATCACAAGGATACCCCTCACCTGTATATACATACCTGCACCCGCATTCCGACTGAACACGAATGCGATGAGACTAAAGTAATCCAACAAATCTAATACTAGGATCTGGCTTAAACCAAAGCCCACTAGTATGATCTGTCTGATCATGATCCGTGCAATACTGCACGTATATGATCGAACCCTGCCATATATCATACGGCCTCTACAACGTTTCGCCCGAAACTTGAAAACTATCTGTGGGGGACTCTAAAGACTCGTCAATATTTGGTTGTGGATTTAACCACTAGCACGTCAGAGATACTAGCTGTACGTAACGGGGTACCAGGTATTGACCAAAAGGGAGGTCGATGAGCGAACTCATCCTGACACCCTACTGAGCCTGTCAGTAGCAATATACGTACAGTCCGGTCCGTTCCTCTATGAGCATCGCATGGCGGGCCTAGTTGGTCAAAATCAGACCCCCAAAAGCGGTACAAGTCGTGTCGGAGTGTAACCCAGAACTGTAACACCTCAGGTTGTGTTTAGTGGTTAATTATATTTTAATATATGGTTTTTAATAAAAAGTTTACCAAATTGAGTTCCAAATATTTTATCCTATTTAATGAGTATTTTATTAGAATTTTTCTAGGCATACACACACTTGTTTATGTAAACTAGGGTTAAAATGGGGTTGAACCATGATTAGCAACCATGGTGGATCAACCATTCTCCTTAAGCTAATTTTAAATTTAACTAAGTTATTGGGTTTTAATTAAGTGTGTGTTTTTTTTAAAGGAAAATGGGAATTATTTGAATATGGTTGACTTGGTGAGAGAGAGAGAGAGGGTGCATGATAGGGCATGATGGCCTTGCCATGCTTCATTAAATGAGGAGAGAGGGGGGGTTGACTAACCTTAGCTCTCATTTCCCTTGCTTTGTTCTCATTTTCTTTTCTCTCAACTCTCACTCACACACTCACACACACACCAACAGCAGCAGCCCCAGCTTCAACAACAGCATCAGCCACAGCAGCTCCAGCATCAGCAGCAGCAGCACAGGAAGCAACAGCAGCAGCTACAGGCAGCACCACCCCGGCAGCAGCACCACCCCAGCAGCAGCTCCTTCCCCTCTTCTTCTTCTTCTCCTTCTCCTTGCTCGTAGGATTCCTAGGGGGTATAATCTCTAAACTCATTCTTTTGTTCGCTTAGTTTGTGTAGTTTAACTTCAATTAGCGATAATTATGCGTTTTTAGTGCTTTATATGGTGATTAGTGTGAACTTTGGTTAAGTGAGGTTAGTATTGGATAGAATAATTTAATTAAGTGTTGTTAGGGCCATGTTAACCTAGTTAAACCCCAGATTGCTCTAAAATACCCTAAGTTTTCAATTTGTGCAAAATTTAACCTTTTAAAGCAAAATCTTGGCTTTCTGTGATCTGCTATAGAACCGGGTATTTCAGATAAAATCTGCGCTGACTGTAGCCTACTTGGGAGATCCTGACCACACCACCAGAGGACGAGACCCCCTGCCCAAAGTTTGGCTGCTGGAATATTCCTTCTGGCCGCAAATTGCGGCCAGACTTGGGAGATAGGTGTTAGGGTTTGTTCTGTAGGTTTCTGCTACATTTATAAGGTCTATGGTACATGCAATTTTGTAAGTTTTTAACCTAGGTAGAATCTGGGACAATATTTCATTTTTCAAGTACGTTTAGTTCGCGCGGTACGCGCGATATGTGAGTGGGTTCTGTGATCCAGCGTGTCGCGACGTGTCGGGTTAGTTTTAGACGCGTATACACAGGTCTCAGCGTATCATACACACGCGCGTTTAATTCGCGACGCGAGTTTCTCGTTTTGTTTCAATATCGCGTTTTGTAGAATTTTGCTTATATATATGGATTCTTTGTGTAAATTCCAGGTTTGCAGGCAGGTACGTCGGACGCCGCCAAGAAAAGGAAGCAAGTGGTCGGCTACGTGTAGCACGCGACCAGGTGAGTAGATTTAACATCTACGGGGAAATCGCCCGTATGGCGTTAAGCGTCAGGGCGTGTTAGGATATTTAGTCGTAGATGTTCATATGGACTAGTAGCATACCTTCTTGTTCATATAGAAATGGTTGTATAGAACACTGCACTGTCACTAACGGTTAAAGCTGCATGGGCACGATTTGTATGTTACACTCACACCGTTAGTGATTGTCATGACACTTGCACTATAGGATTGCTACGCATTATACATATCGTTTGATTGTTGCATCATTGATGATTGTCATGACTTGTCGTATATTGACATATATTGATATCTTCATACCGCGCACATGCATACCGTATATTCATACCAGTGCACACATATATTGATATCTTCATACCTGCGCACATGCACACTGTATATTCATACCAGTGCACACATATATTGATATCTTCATACCTGCGCACATGCAATCCGTATATTCATACCAGTGCACACATATATTGATATCTTCATACATGCGCACATGCACACCGGATATTCATACAAGTGCACACATATATTAATATCTTCATACCTGCGCACATGCACACTGTATATTCATACCGGTGCACACATATATTGATATTTTTATACTTGCATAGATTTACGCATTGAGATATGTTGTTTTCATGATATTTCTGAATTTGGGAACCGTGGATATTTTAAAAGAGAATATGTAATTGTTTTAAAAACTCGGTTACCCTTGATATGATATTTCAGTACGTCCACCATGAGTTTTCTCGGTTCCAGAGAGCTTGTGTGAGTATACCCGATTCGAGGAGCGGTAGGCACTGATTGCGGGTACATGGTGGACTCGGTACGGTACCCCGGGGCAAGAAGACTCGTATTGTAGGACGGTGAGCCCGGCGGAGGGACTACTACCTACCAGTGATTGGTTGGACCTGGCGGTTATCCGAAGGATACTGACCAGTGATGAGAGATGGATACGGGCCGATCCGTACTGCCGGGGCCGAGGGCCGATTCCGCAGACGGAGCCCGATACTTGAGGATTTACGTGTCGATGCTAGACACGATGATTCATGATATTTTAGTGTGCCAATGCCAGGCACCCATGATTCTATGAGACTTATAGGATTTAGGCATATGGATGGACACCGATTATTTTCCATGTTGATATTCCGTATAGATATTATTATTCCTATGCTCAACATTCAGTATTTTATATCTCATCCTGTATCGGTTGTACCTGATAGAGTACACATGCTATGCACGATTATTGCATACCCTGCTAATCCTATATAGATGTCATTAGACTTCACATGCTATGAACGATTATTGCATATCCTGCTCATCCTATATAGATGTCATTAGACTTCACATGCTATGCACGATTATTGCATACCCCGCTTATCATTTAGAGATGTTGTTAGATCGTACTTGATGCATGATTACTGCTCATATAGTTCATCATATAGATGTTATCTATTGGCATAGGTTAGAGTATCGCAGCACGTGCATACTCGCGATTACTTTTATATGATATCTACTATTCACGAGTTGGCAACTCATCTCCGTTGTGCCACAGTGTTTGCAGGTTGCCCTTCGGAGTAGTCGCGGCAGGCTGCTTTCTAGCATCTTTTGACACAGATACCCTATAGTTGGCGTACTAGCTCCTTTGCTGCTAGGTGGGTTTGTGGCATCTGGTTATTTCCATTATATATATATTTTGTATCTAGTACTCCCCGTCTACTTTTATGTATTTGACTTAGAGACCAGTGTGAGGACGATGATGTATATTATTTTGTATTCTGGTGTCGAGCTCGTTGTGAGCCGACTTTACTTATGCAGTTCTTATCTTGTGTGATGTTTTCCACTTATTGCTCTTTTCTTCGCTACAGCGTCGTATATTGTTATCTTGGTGATTGTCTACTTAAGGTTTTCTTAGCAGTTTAACAAATGTTTCTATTAAATATTTTAAACACTCTATACTTTTACTGGTTTGATTTCTGGGTTTCGGATTACTTAGTCGCGTTGTACCTGTAGACGTTACGTGGTTAAGTGCCGGTCACGGGCCAAACTTTGAGTCGTGACAAAGTTGGTATCAGAGCGTGGGTTTTACCTTCGGAGTGTAGGATGACCCTGGTGTGGTAGAGTAGGTAGCTGCAGCAGAGTGGCGTAGAATGTGTATGTTCCGTGGCATACCCACGACACGGTACTCCGCCTAAGCGACCTTAGGACTTATTGATTGGAATTCCTTCATGATTGTATACATCCTTGTGATTCGATTCCGTATCCTCATCGAATCCTACTTTCTTTTCAGCCATTATGCCGCTAAGGACTACGAGAGCACAGAGAGCAGCCATGAGAGCCGAGATTCGAGTTGATTCATCTGAGACGAGGACTGATCCGGGTAGTACCCCTGTTGTACCAGAGCAGATTTTTCCTCCTACGACAGATCAGATCGCTAGACTAGTGGCAGAGATGCAGGACTTACGCCAGACGATGAGCTCATTGGTGAAGGCCGTTTGAGCGCAGCGACAGGAGGTTGTCACCCATATTACCCAGTTGTTCCTTACGATCATCATGCAGTATTCCGTCACCTACATAGCACCAGTAGAGGCAGCCCCAGTTTACGAGACACGTCTTCCAGAGACCATGAGAGTTTCGGAACAGTTGGGGAATCGTACTGGTGTACCAGCCCAGAGTAGAGGCTTAGGACGAGGACAGTCGTTTGGCTCTCATCCCCAGGAAGGTCAGCAGTCAGCACGTGGATGTTTTCGATGCGGAAGCCTTCAACACTTCGTCTGACATTGTTCCTTAGCACTGCGTCAGGGTCGTATTATGAGACATCATGGACGCAGAAGGTTCGCGCAGAGGGTCAGTCTAGTAGAGGAGGAGTTCGGTCAGTCGCAGGTGAAGGGCAGGCACAAGTTTTCGCTTCAACCCATCGGGACGTGAGGGCGTCCAATGCAGAGTTTTCAGGTATCCTTAACTTGCATGTTCTTTTGATGTATTTGTTTGATCTAGAATCCATGCACTCGTACGTTTCCATACACTTCGTGCCGAGTCATGCTAGGTAGATCAGCCGTTTGTTGTGTTAACTTCTGTCGGCGATTCTTTTGTTGCGCGACACGTAATTCGGTCGTGTGCCAATCGGATAGGAGATTCGTCTGTCGTTTTGATCCTTCTAGAGATGTTGGACTTGGCGTTCTCCTGGGCATGGACTGGTTAGCTACGTGCTAGGCGTTGGGGACTACCGTGAGGAAACAGTTAGGTTTTGTTTTCCCCGGCGAGTCAGTTCTTGTTGTGCAGATGGATAGTTGTGCCGCCTCTCACAGCTTGAATACAACCTTTTTCGCTAGTCGGCTCTTGAGGAGATGTCGTGGATTCTTGGCGTTTGTTCATGATACCGTAGCCACGGTTGGGTTGTTAGACCGGTTTTCGTCCGTGCGAGAGCTTTCGACATTGTTCCAGATGAGCCGGCGAAGCTTAAGGAGCTTAGGGATCCGCTGCAAAGTTGTTTGTTGGGGGAGTTTCGTGCGTCTGAGTATTTCGCATTAGGAAGCTCCTATTTCTGTTCGTCAAGGAGAAAGACGACAGATTGAGGTTGGGTATTGATGGATCGTCAATAGAACCGGCTTACGGTGCGGATGGGTATCCTTTACCTCGCATTGACGATTTCTTCGATCAGCTTCAGAGTGCGAGATATTTTCTAAGTTTGTTTGGGATCAGGTCATCATTGTTGCGGGTTCGGAGTGATGACATTCTGAAGACTGCCTTGTGCGTGCTACGGGCTTGTGTATTTTAGTGTGTTATTGGATTCACCAATGCCCTAGCAGCATTCGTAGAGGTGATGAACCGGATTTCTTCAAGCCATCCCTCGACCAGTTATTGTTATGTTATTTACGAGATTCTGGCCTATTTAATGTGTCTTGAGGGAGAGGAGTAGCACTTGAGGATTTGTTTTGCAGATACTGGGAGAGCCCCAATGGTTTGTTAGATTCTCTGAGTATTTCTTCAGGCTTGTCTGTGTTGACTCCTAGGTCTTGTAATTATGGAAGACGGTTTTGTATGGTTCCGAGGAAGATCGTGACCGTACAGCTTAGGCCAGACTTGTGAGAAGGACGGAGGTCCGCAGATTTTTGGGCTTAGCAGGTTTACCGCTGTTTCAGGTAGGATTGCTAGTGTAGTGCTGCACCGTTGACTAAATTGACCGGAAAGGAGGTTTCTTTTCTTCGGACTGAGACTTGTGTACGGAGTTTTGGAAGTTGAAGTTTCGGTTAACAACTGCATCAGTTCTTTCTTTGCTTTTGGTTCGGGCGACTTTGTGGTTTAACTGTGATGTTTCGTGAGTAGGACTCGAATGTGTACTGAGGTGACACAATGGAGTTATCGCTTTTGCTTCCCTATATTAGGAGGAAGTACGAGAAGGATATCCCACCCATGATCTGGAGATGGCCGCGGTGGTTTTGCGTTGGAGATTTAGAGACACTACTTGTTCGAGAGTCGTGTCAGATTTTCACGGACCGCCAAAGCTTAATGTACATCTTCCTGCAGCGGATTTGATTGTTGTGATGGTCCTCCGCAGATTTACAGTTCTTGTGCGATCGTTGAGTATAGCTTAAGTTCGTCTCTACCGAGGGGACAGCTTGCTCATGTCTGCGCCCGACCACTTTTCTTTAATCGCTTTCATGAGACACTGCCGCCGATGCTCGTTCGTTAGAGATACTTGAGCCTGTTCAGCTCGGTAATGATTTAGAGTTCTTGAATTGTGACAAGGGTGTGCTCAGTTTAGGGACGCGTTTGTGTACATGATATTATCGGGTAGAGACGCGAAATCCTAGAGCAGGCACATCGGTCGACTCTCTGTACTCATTCAAGTTCCACCAACATTTAATGTGACTTGTGAGATAGTTACGGGTGGGCAGGGATGTAAAGAGAAGTCTCGGGTTTCGTTTCAAGGTGTCTGTCTTGTTGTGTGCTTGGGTTGAGCAACTGAGACCGGCTGGAGAGTTGCAACCTTTAACCGTTCCGAAGTGGGAATGAGAGCAGGTCTCCACGAATTTCGTTATGGTGTCTACCCAGGTTTACTCAGGGTGTGACTCCATTCAGATGCTTGTCGTCCGGTTATACTCAGTTTGCTCAGTTGTTCTTTGTTAAGTTTTTGCGTATGTGTTAATTGTTGTCGGCAGTTGGGGATCGTCACTCGCCATTGTTAGGGTTCTCCTTCGATAGATGTTATCAGGAGACACTCCAATTGGCAACCTTTAGGTTTAGGGGTTAGGCCGTGTCGATCACCAGTCTGTTTTTTCTAACTCCGCGTTGTAGGATTTTTGGACCTCAGCTTGTCTACAGATTTCGGAGATGATCCAGTTGTTTTAGGTCAGGATGAGAATTGTCCATTTCGGACAGAGGTCATATGCCGACCCAGATGGTCGCAGATTCGAGTTCGCAGTGGCAGATCATGTATTCCTACGGATTTTTCCGATAAATGACATGTTGAGTTTTGGGAAGCTTATTCCAGGATAGTAGGTCTTTTTAAGATCCTTAAGGCGGGTTAGTATCGTTGCCTTTAATCTGGCACTTTCACCCAGATTATTGAGTATTCACCCCGTATTTTCGTGTCGATACCTTGCAATTTCCTTCATGACCTTTCTCTCTTGATTCAGCACCAGACCATTTAGTTCGAGCGCGATCTTTCGTTCACCAAGCAGCCAGTCGTAATAATGAACCGGCAGGTGAAGAAACTTCGATCGAAGGTCTTTCCATCAGTGAAGGTGCTTTGGCGCAGCCCGAATGGTGAAGAGATCACTTGGGAGGCCGAGGGCGAGATGCGGAAGGAGTTCCCTCATCTTTTTGAAGGTACGCGTAGCAGTATATTTTTAAATTCGGGGACGAATTTCTTTAAGGGGGGAAGATTGTAACACCTCAGGCTGTGTTTAGTGGTTAATTCTATTTTAATATATGGTTTTTAATAAAAAGTTTACCAAATTGAGTTCCAAATATTTTATCCTATTTAATGAGTATTTTATTAGAATTTTTCTAGGCATACACACACTTGTGCATGTAAACTAGGGTTAAAATGGGGTTGAACCATGATTAGCAACCATGGTGGATCAACCATTCTCCTTAAGCTAATTTTAAATTTAACTAAGTTATTGGGTTTTAATTAAGTGTGTGTTTTTTTTAAAGGAAAATGGGAATTATTTGAATATGGTTGACTTGGTGAGAGAGAGAGAGGGTGCATGATGGGGCATGATGGCCTTGCCATGCTTCATTAAATGAGGAGATGGGGGTTGACTAACCTTAGCTCTCATTTCCCTTGCTTTGTTCTCATTTTCTTTTCTCTCAACTCTCACTCACACACTCACACACACACACCAACAGCAGCAGCCACAGCAGCTCCAGCATTAGCAACAGCAGCACAGGCAGCAGCAGCAGCTAAAGATAATTATGCGTTTTTAGTGCTTTATATGGTGATTAGTATGAACTTTGGTTAAGTGAGGTTAATATTGGGTAGACTAAGTTAATTAAGTGTTGTTAGGGCCATGTTAACCTAGTTAAACCCCAGATTGCACTAAAATACCCTAAGTTTTCAATTTATGCAAAATTTAACCTTGTTAAGAAAAAACATGGCTTTCTGTGATCTGCTATAGACCCGGGTATTTCAGATAAAATCTGAGTTGACTGTAGCCTACTTGGGAGACCCTGACCACACCACCATAGGAAGAGACCCCCTGCCGAAAGTTTGGCCGCCGGAATATTCCTTCTGGTCGCAAATTGCGGCCAGACTTGGGAGATAGGTGTTAGGGTTTGTTCTGTAGGTTTCTGCTACATTTATAAGGTCTATGGTACATGCAATTTTGTAAGTTTTTAACCTGGGTAGAATCTAGGACAATATTTCATTTTTCAAGTACGTTTAGTTCGCGCGGTACGCGCGATACATGAGTGGGTTCTGTGATCCAGCATATCACGACGTGTCGGGTTAGTTTTAGATGCGTATACACACGTTTCAGCATATCATACACACGCGCGTTTAATTCGCGACGCGAGTTTCTCGTTTTGTTTCGATATCGCGTTTTATAGAATTTTTCTTATATATATGGATTCCTTGTGTAAATTCCAGGCTCACAGGCAGGTACGTCGGATGCCGCCAAGAAAGGGAAGCAAGTGGTCGGCTACGTGTAGCACGCGACCAGCTGAGTAGATTTAACATCTACGGGGAAATCGCCCGTATGGCGTTAAGCGTCAGGGCGTGTTAGGATATTTAGTCGTAGATGTTCATATGGACTAGTAGCATACCTTCTTGTTACATATAGAAATGGTTGTATAGAACACTGCACTGTCACTAACGGTTAAAGCTGCACGAGCACGATTTGTATGTTACACTCACACCGGTAGTGATTTCCATGGCACTTGAACTATAGGATTGCTACGCATTATACATATCGTTTGATTGCTGCATCATTGATGATTGTCATGACTTGTCGCATATTGACATATATTAATATCTTCATACCTGCGCACATGCACACTGTATATTTATACCAGTGCACACATATATTGATATCTTCATACCTACGCACATGCACAAAGTATATTCATACCAGTGCACACATATATTGATATTTTCATACCTGCGCACATGCACACCGTATATTCATCCCAGTGCACACATATATTGATATCTTCATACCTGCGCACATGCACACCGTATATTCATACCAGTGCACACATATACTGATATCTTCATACCTGCGCACATGCACACCGTATATTCATACCAGTGCACACATATATTGATATTTTCATACCTGCGCACATGCACACCGTATATTCATACCAGTGCACACATATATTGATATCTTCATACCTGCGCACATGCATACTGTATATTCATACTAGTGCACACATATATTGATATCTTCATACATGCGCACATGCACACTGTATATTCATACCAGTGCACACATATATTGATATCTTCATACCTGCGCACATGCACACTGTATATTCATATCAGTGCATACATATATTGATATCTTCATACTTGCATGGATTTACGCATTGAGATATGTTGTTTCCATAATATTTCTGAATTTGGGAACCGTGGATATTTCAAAAGAGAATATGTAATTTTTTTAAAAACCCGGTTACCCTTGATATGATATTTCAGTGCGTCCACCATGAGTTTTCTCGGTTCTAGAGAGCTTGTGTTGGTATACCCGATTCGAGGAGCGGTAGGCACCGATTGCGGGTACATGGTGGACCCGGTACGGTACCCCGGGGCAAGAAGACTCGTATTGTTAGACGGTGAGCCCGGCGGAGGGACTACTACCTACCGGTATTGGTTGGACCTGGCAGTTATCCGGAGGATACTGACCTTGATGTGAGATGGATACGGGCTGATCCGTACTGTCGGGGCCGAGGGCCGATTCCGCAGACGGAGCCCGATACTTGAGGATTTTCGTGTTGATGCTAGACACGATGATTCATGATATTTTAGTGTGCCGATGCGAGGCACCCATGATTCTATGAGACTTACAAGATTTAGGCATATGGATGGACACCAATTATTTTCCACGTTGATATTCCGTGTAGATATTATTATTCCCATGCTCAGCATTCAGTATTTTATATCTCACATGTATCTGTTGTACCTTATAGAGTACACATGCTATGCATGATTATTGCATACCCTGCTCATCCTATATAGATGTCATTAGACTTCACATGCTATGCACGATTATTGCATATCCTGCTCATCCTATATAGATGTCATTAGACTTCGCATGCTATGCACGATTATTGCGTACCCCACTTATCATTTAGAGATGTTAGATCGTACTTGATGCATGATTACCGCTCATATAGTTCATCATATAGATGTTATCTGTTGGCATAGATTAGAGTATCGCAGCACGTGCATACTCGCGATTACCTTTATATGTTATCTACTATTCACGAGTTGGCAACTCACCCCTGTTATGCCACAGTGTTTGCAGGTTGCCCTTCGGAGTAGTCGCGGCAGGCTGCTTTCTAGCATCTTTTGACACAGATACCCTATAGTTGGCGTACTAGCTCCTTTGCTGCGAGGTGGGTTTGTGGCATCTGGTTATTTCCATTGTACATATTTTGTATCTAGTACTCTCCATCTACTTTTATGTATTTGACTTGGAAACCGATGTGAGGACGATGATGTATATTATTTTGTATTCTGGTGTCAAGCTCGTTGTGAGTTGACTTTACTTATGCAGCTCTTATCTTGTGTGATGTTTTCCACTTACTGCTCATTTCTTCGCTACGGCGTCGTATATTGTCATCTTGGTGATGGTCTACTTGAGGTTTTCTTAACAGTTTAACAAATGTTTCTATTAAATATTTTAAACACTCTATACTTTTACTGGTTTGATTTCTGGGTTTCAGCTTACTTAGTCGCGCTGCGCCTGTAGACATTACGTGGTTAAGTGCCGGTCACGGGCCAAACTTTGGGTCGTGACAAGAACACCCTGAGATACTACTGAAATACCTACCAGTAAATCTCCTGCCTTGGCCAAGGACTTCGTGTAATGGCTCTCCTAGACACAGCGCGATCTCACCCCCAATACCGGGAGAGACGAAACCCCTGCCGATCCGCTCACTGCCTCTATGTGGCTCGGAACTGTACCCAACTTAAACCTGTTTGCACGACTCCTTTGAGCCGTGGTAGGGTAGTAATCTAAGCACAGTGGGAACTCACACGAGACAAATGGCGATCTCAGGTCGATGAACTAACTTGTACACATGTCACCAGGGAACTGCTATCTGACGTCAGGTATAATACCAACTAGCATGTTCCCGGCGAGTCCTGTCCGGTGTACTCATAACCCAATGAGCACCTGTATACATCTTAGGTGAACCAACTGACACCAATGGCTTGTGAGACCGGCCACCGCCCCTCGTCGAGGTCTCGACTGTATACACTAGTCTACTAATGGAGTATCGATGCACAGTCTCGAAACTCCCATGACTAGGGACCTTTTAAAGATGTGCTTATAGACCCCAGCTCCCACATATATGATCTCCATCATACTGCTGGTAGTAAAGCAAGAATCCTAAGGGCTCTATCAATGTGTAATAGCGACCTATAAGGTCACCTAAAGCAGTACACGATGATAAAGATAAACCAGATAGCATACTATCATCTTGAGTAAGACTGTCATACCGGTATAGGTCCTCCCTCAATCATTGCAATCACGTGCCTGTGATCTAATAATTGACTCTGAGGGCATTATATCCAACACGCCGGGGCCGCACAACCCCTTGTTCGAGCAACTGAAGGACGAGACGGTTGGTAAGCTGAGATCGCTATGCCGCTTCGGCCTGATCTCGATGAGTCGGCGGGATCGCTCGACGGCACTCGTTCTCAAGTGTTACCAATTGAGGCATCTTGATGATGGGTGCACGCCCGTGGAACATTCTGGCATGTCTGTGGCCACGAGGGTTTGCGGACAGCATCAAAGGCAGAGGTCCGAGGCGGCAATGGCTCGGCTGGCGGAAATTCCTCGGAGTACCACGAGCAATGTTTCCTGCAACCCCTCCCCCCGCTGCTATAATTTTTATTTTTTCTTTCTTTTTTTATGTAATGTAAGGCTGAGGAGCCTACAATACCTTTGGATGAATAAAATTCTCCATTTTGCAATGCTCTATCGTGTCCTTCTTATTGTTTAAATGAATAGAATTTAGAAGAATTTGCATCACTTTGTTAGAGAACCCAAGTAGTGGCGTGCCAAGGATGGCCCAAGCAGGGTAGCTGCTCGGTGGCCTCTTGATGAGGGCTTTGATCCTCGGTGTCGTGGGGTAAGAGATTGCTAGCCAAGGACGGACCGAGCAGGGTAGCTGCTCGGTTTTGCGAGGAGAGACCGTTGCAGGCGGCACGTGTCAAGAATGCTTGGGGGAGGCATAACGTTTCGGGAACCTACGTCAGTTCTGCCAAGTGGCGGTGCGGGAATTGAGTAATCTTAGTGGATCCCACGATTCGCGCCTGTGCGCGCGCGAATCTGGGTCCTTAAGGATTCTGTTTGAGGGTATAAATAGAGAAGGAGACGGCAACTTTTTTGGCATCGCCTTTTTAGATGACCGGGCGCATGTATTCGATCGAAGAGAACATCACCTTCGACGACGTCTTCGTGTATGACCAATCCCTGGCTGAGGATGGGTATCGGGGAGTAGTTCAGTGCCTCAAGGGTCATGTCATCCGGCTTCTCTCTCGGCGGTCGTCCCTCCTGCAGTTGCTGATGTACGCAATTTAGAGGTGGTCCCCGGGGTTGCACAACCCCTTCTCCGAGGAGTTGCTGGACGAGGTGCTCGACAAGGTGCGCTCGATCTTCCTGCTCGGCCTCATCTCGAAGGCCGGGCACGACCGATCATCGGCCTTCATTTTGGAGTGCTTCAAAAAGAGGTATATCGTGAGCCATGGCGCAGAGGGTGGAGCGTCGGGTGCTTCCGTGGCGTCCCGGGTTTGCGTGCAGCATCGGCAGGTGTTTCCAGATTTAAAATCAGGAAAGCCTACAGAAGAGGCATCACATGCTAACACGTAACCAGCGGTCACGTGTTGGCACGTGACATTTAAAAGTGGCATCAAAGGCACATCAGTTCTCTGATCAAATCAAGGAAAAGGCTTCAGAAGAGGTCACGTGCTCACACGTGGCCAGGGGTCACGTGCTGGCACGTGACATTTAAAAGCAGCGGACTCAGTCTCTGATTAAATCAAGAAAAGGCTCCAGACGAGGGTCACGTGCTCATACGTGACCAGGGGTCACGTGGTGTCACGTGACGACTAAGCAGAGACCAGAAGGCAGAGCGCAAAAAGAAGGAAGAGGGTTCGTTCCAAGGGGGTCACGTGCCCACACGTAACCAGGGGTCACGTGACCACACGTGACCGGCTTTCAAAGCCTATCTGTTAACAGAATTAAATCCTGAGAAAAGATCTCTCAAATCTTTCCAAAGGAAAATGATTATTTGGAACCGATCGAATTAAAAATTTAAAGATTCTTAAATATCATCTATCTATGGAAAAATCTTGAATTTGGAAAGAATTCCCCTTAAAATCTAACCGAAATAACAAAGGAAAATCTCTGGATTTAAAATCTAATGGTGAATAAAATTCACCTAATAATCCAAAGGTCCAAACGAATGGTGAATACAAATCAAATCTCTCGATGAAAGATTCATCAAAAACTAATTGATTCTGCTGCTTCTCCTATAAATAGGAGCCAAGAGACACACATAGAGATATATATGCAGAAGGATCGATAACATAGAGAAAAGAGAGAGCCTTGATACTTTGGAGGAATTAGGATCTTCTGCAAAAGAAAAGCTTAGGTAAGAAAGGGAAGGCCTTAAAAGAGAATTTAATTCTCAACAGAGTTTAACTCTGATATTAAACAGAAGAACATAGTTCTCTCTTTAGTGGAAGATCTGTAAAGTGCACATCTCCCCTTGAACTGAGAATTTAATTCTCATTGGGTTGAGATCCTTCCATGCAGATCCAAAGCATAGAGAGGGAATGAAAGCTTGAGAATTTAATTCTCACAGAACTATAGGAATTTAATTCCTCTAAAATAAAATTAGGGTTTTACCCTATGTTATGGGAATTTAATCAAGGTTTAACCCTAGTTAAGAACTAAGTTCTGTTAAAATAACAGGAATTTAATTCTCTTAAGAAAAAAGAAATTAGGGTTTCACCCTATGACAGAATCACAATCCTCAGAATAATTCTCTAAAAGAGAGTGGGAACTTAATTCCTTAATGTTGTTATTAGGGTTTAACCCTATGATAGAATGCAGTTCTTCACACATATGAAGAATTTAATTCCTACAGAAAATTCAGAGTTCAACTCTATCACAGAATATAAATCTTCAGAAGGAAATAAGAATTTAATTCCCCAAGAAATTTTTGTTAGGGTTCAACCCTGCGAAGAATTTAATTCTTAAAGGGATTAACAGATCTTCCAAAAAACATACAAAGAGGTAGGGTCACGTGCTACCACGTGACCCCCGAAAAGATCCACAGAAAAGGGCCCTTTGAGGCAGTGCCTCACGTGACCCACGTGACCCTTGGCGGAAGCTTTAACATACAAGCACCAAGATGCCCATCACGTGACAGCACGTGATGCTCCAAAGTATTCAATGCTTTTGACAGAATAAAATAAAGGGAGGGCACCCTCACGTGTTACCACGTGACCCCTCTCGACCTTAGTGTTTAACACTAAATTGGAACCCCTGAGCCCAGTGTTAAACACTGTTTTGCCTTAGTGTTCAACACTAATTAAAGAGCTTCCTTGCAGTGTTTAACACTGAATTTCTTAGTGTTTAACACTAAATTAAATCTCTGTTGACAGAGTTTAACATTAATTTTCTTAGTGTTTAACACCAAATTAAAATCTCTGCCGCCAGTGTTTAGCACTGATTATCTTAGTGTTTAACACTAATTTGAGATCCCTGTTGCTAGTGTCTAACACTGACTTGCCCTAGTGTTTAACACTAATTTGAACCCCCTGTTGCTAGCGTTTAACACTAATTTCAGCCCAATTGGCTAAATATCCAGAGGCAAAGCCTCTCCTCTAATGGACCAACAGAGGGCCAATATCCTAAACATGATTGGACTTAGGCCAAGCTGGCCATAAGTCCTCAATTCAAATTCAACTGAGCCAACGGGCTCATAATATAATTAATTAGTCTTGGTTCCAAATTGGTCCAAAAATTATTTAATCTACCTCGGTTCAAGGGTACATCTCTTCACTCCTTTGATACGTGGCGTTGTAATGCCTCAACGTCTTCAAAGAGGTGACGGGTCCCGATGAACACATATTGATACGGACTGTGGAGTCCCTAAATCCATGGACTATGAGGTCCTTAACCTTGACCGTGATGTCTTAAAACTAACATCGGATTGTGGAGTCCCTAAATCCACGGACTATGAGGTCCTTAACCTTGACCGGGATGTCTTAAAACTAACTACGGACTGTGGAGTCTTTAAATCCACGGACTATGAGGTCCTTAACCTTGACCACAACGTCTTAAAACTAACATTGGACCGCAATGTCCTTAAACTACCTATGGACCGCAATATCCTTAAACTACCTACCAACTGTAATGTCACTAAACTAAACAATAGAGCCCCCCCTTTTATTGCCCTCTTGTTGGATCTAAACGATCCAGTTAGGTTAATCTTAGTCTAAAAACTAGACTAACGTATCCTTAACAGACGTTTAAGTCGATCTTAGTCTCAAATGAAGCTAACGAATCCTTAAACCCAAACCCCCAAACCCAAATCTAAGATAATACGGATTTGGACTAGTCCACGCCCTACGAGCGACGACATAACTCAGTCTCCGTATACAATCCACGGGCAACTAAACATAAAATAAACATACACGATATGAAGTGACCATCTGGAAAAGGAGAAAGTGGTTACCATGATGCGGTAGCGTAATTAACTGCAGGGCCATGCGCCTGCAGGTAAGAGCGTCCCCACAATCAAAAACCCCTTAAGCGAGGGAGAATCTGACGAAGTCTGCTACATCGGACGCATCCGTTTAAACCTTCGATATACGGTGCCATAAATCAACCTGGCATCTTCGGAGAGGTAGACGGATAACACCAATTAGCATCTGCCCCGAGCCTCATGCGAGACGACCACGCGTCGCACCGTCGTTCGGAGGGGAACAGATTCTGGCATGCCCGGTGGGACATTTTCCTCTTTCAACTCCACACTTCGTGTGTCGTGATTCGCGAACCAATCACGGTTCGCTAATGGTTGCCCTTGGGTTTCAAGGTACTAAGACTTGGCGTCTTGCTTATTGCAGAAAGCAAAGAATCAATGGCTTCTACTTGTGAGAAATGCTCCAACTGCTTGGACTGCAATTGCAACCAACGCTCTGCCTCGCCAGGAGGTATAGCCTACGGACCCCAAGCTGCTTCGCTATTAACAATGCCCGTGGAACAAGTCACTCGGGCCACCACAGGATTGTTTTTTGGTACCATGCTCCCGCCGACAAGCTTCACCACTCCGGTGCTGACAAAGGAAGCTTCCAAGAAGTCGGTCTTTGATCGTCTTACCCCTGCTGCGGCCCCTCTCAACGGGTCGCCCAACATCAACACCTCGGTCTTCTCTAGATTGGGCCAGAACTCCTGTGGACCCGCAATGGGGCCTACAATCCCAGAGAAGGCTGCTCCTAAGAAAGTAACCAGTCCTGCTCCTGAAGTCGTCAAGGCGGCTTCCCCTGCCAAAAAGTCGGTCTTTACCAGATTAACGGCTCCAGCTCCCACTCCTGCTACCCAAAGGACATCGGTCATTGACAGGCTGACACCAGAAGTGACCCCCCACCTACACAGGGGGCAAGACGAGGTTATCGCCCTCACCAAGCCGGTTCCATCAGCACGACGCGCTCGACGTCGTTACTGGCGCCGAATGAGGATGGCTGGGGGCAACTCCCCCTCTAGGCTAACTCCGCCAGCCCCGATGGCAGAAGTTAATGCTGCTGTTCCAACTGGGAACAGCTTTGAGATGCTAAATAAGGTGCGTAGGAATTCTCCTACCGTGGCGCTAAAGAAATCTCCCCATCCGCTGAAAAGGGCTATAGAAGTGAAGCCAGAACAGCTCCAGTCTCCTCAACGGCTGTCCTCCCAAATCTATAAAGTCTGGCGGCAGGCCCGAGACTCGATGATTGATCCAAACTTCTCCCGCCAGCACAAGAAGCTGAAAATCCAACTGGAAGCCAGTCACCAGGCTAAGCCACGAAAAGCTGTCTGGGTGCCCACCTCAACGGCCCCCTCAACTTCCACTGCTCATAAGAAGAGGAGGATGGAGAAGATCCCTGGGCCTGCAACGAGAGCTAAAAGCGCTGAACCCAGACGCCCTAAGGCTGGGGGCAGGATGGTCCACACTGTATATATGGCGTCGGGGAAGGAAGACAGCCGTGTGTCTACAGGCCATAGACCGCTTACACGGTCAGTAACCAAAGCTCAGGAGCAACAGCAAAAGCTCCAGGAAATGATGATTGCAATGGCCGCGCTTACTGGGCCGAAAGAAAGCCCTGAGGCGTCCTCGGATCAGCAACAAGAACAGGAAACCGACGCTGAGTTCCTCCGGAGGATGTTGGAAAAGAAGGATAAAGAGGTTGCGGAACAAGCGGCCAATATAAAGTAGATAGCCCACTTATTCCAAGACATGGTGGGAATGATGATCCAACAAGATCCTCCCGCTGAAGATCCCCCGACCATACTTGAAGACGATAGGGGAGAAACGTCGAATCCTCCGCCGGCCCTCTCAACGGCCAAGGAGGAGACAATCTCTATGGCTGACTTGGACGACTATATAGCCCAGCAAATCCGGGTTCATCATGCGACTGAGGCAGCTGGTCAAGTCGTAAAAACGAGGCGGCCGTATCCAACCTGGTACGACCAAATCAAATATCCGCCGGGTTATACAATACCAAAATTCCACGTATATAAGGGGACCGGCAATCCCCATCAACACGTTGCCCAGTTCAGGGCCCTTTGCGGTAACACCGGCGGTGAGGATAAACTGTTGCTTCGCCAGTTCATGGGCAGCTTATCAGAAACATCGTTCGAATGGTATTCGGAACTCCCGAACGATTCTATCAAGACGTTCGCTGAAATGGAGTTGCTATTCACTCAGCGGTTCGCGAGCGCCAGCGAACGCACTCCAATAACGGCATTGATTAATGCCAGGGTGAAACCAGGCGAAACATGGGTCCAGTATGCTATACGCTGGCGAAATTTGTGGTCGAAATGCGAGCAACGCATTGAGGAAGCGCCCGCGGTGGGCATGTTCGTGGGAACCCTAGACCCTCACGCAACTATCTCCCAGTTTATGATGTTCTTTAAGCCAACCACATTCCAGCCTCTAATCGACAAGTTGGCCCAGATGGACCAAATGGGTCATAGACCGTCTCCCCGGAAGCCCGAGCCTCGTAGTGACAAGGGTAAAGGAAAGGCAACCTTCGTCGCGAATGCCCTGCAGCAACCCAATGCCCCAAAGCCGGCGGATCAATTAGAAGAAAGACGTCGGTATTATAATGAGAAGATGAAGCGTCCTAACTCGTTCCCACGGGACAAGACGAAACGATTATTCGAGCTGGCAGTACGCAACAGACTTATAAACCTGCCAAATCCAAGGCGACCGCCTGTAACATTCCAAAATAATAAAATATTATTTTTAGGAATTTTTATAATTTAATATTATTTTATTGATTATTTTAATATTAAATTAATATTTAAATGCAAATAAATGGAGAAAAATTATGAAAAATTATGAAAAATTATGGAAAATTCTAAAATGGGTTATTTATTGGAATTATGCCTTTTTTTTTTAGTGTTTGTGATCATTTATATGCTAATTTAGTGCTAATCGCGATTAAAAATCGCTAATCGGATTTTCGGCTTTTTGTGCAAAATGTGCACATATCATTTTTGGACTTGTGTTACATTTTTCCTACCATGTTACTTTGGGGATATTATTGGTGTGAGAAGGATTTGGATAAAGAAAAGAAAAGAAAAGGAAAAAGGTATGTAATGATGAGAGAGAGAGGGTAAGTATAGTCAACCCTTTTACTTTTGAAACCATGCTTCCATCATTTCCTTCACCCTCATTTTTCTCTCCCCCATTCCTTGTGCTGCTGCTGCTGCTCCCTTCTTCCCTCTTCCTCCTCCTTCAAATCCTCCAAATTACACCATTAAAACTAACTCAAAACCTCACACTCATTTCACAAAAATTGTCCACAAGCCCAAGATCTATGCTTTGGACCAAGAAAGGAGATGTTTTGGTGTTGTTGAGGATTCATGAGGTTCATGTGAGGTAATTTCTTCTCAATTAGAGTGTTAATTGTTGTATTTAAGGTTTAATTCAAGTTTCATATCGATATCGTGTGATTTTGTGCACTTTGGACAAAACTAGAGAGGATAAGGGGAAAATTGAGTTGTGACTTTGCTATTGAGCTTAGAAGGTGACCCTAGACCCTATATGGACTAGAAAACCAGACCAATCCCACTGGAAAACTAAAAATACGGAATTATGGAACTTTTCATGTCGGTTTGTGAAATCTGTGAAGGTGTTCTGGAATCTGGAGCAACCCGGGGGCACCAAAAATAAAATTGAGTGGACAGTGAGTCGTGCAGGCACCTAGGAAGCTACCACCAAGACCCAAGCCCCTAACTCTAAACCGTGGCCGCCAAAATCATCATTCTGGCCGCAATTTGCGGCCAGAGTAGAGGGAAATGGTTCCATTTTTGTTCCAGGGCTCATTTAGCACTAGATTAGACCCCTCCTATATATAGTTTTGGCAAATGGTCATCTGGGGAAAATCTGGAGGCATTTTGGTGTGTTTAGGGCGATGTTTTCCGTATTTTTTAAATGCACTTTCTTGGCGTTTGGATTTGTATTTGGTTGTCGGGTGTTCATACATCGACAACAGGGGTTAAGTGTTGGATTTGCATGTTTGGGCCATAGGTTTCAACTTATGAGCACACCGTGCGCTGTATCGGTTTTCTGCCTTGATATTAATACGTATTGCGACTGTTTATTATTCTAGGTACCCCTCGTAAGTATTCCGAGGTGAAAGAGCATGGCGACATCGATTTCGGAAAGCGAAGACCAGGTGAGTAGATTTATATCTACGGGGAGAAGTCGGGTGGATGGCGTATAGCACCCCCGCAGTCCGTGGTGTTGTATACGAATACGTATACACACGTATATTTATTATGTGTTGTTAGGACCATTGATATTGATATTGGTAGCTTTGATGCTCAGATTATATTGGTGTAGTATAGTGCGAACCCTAGGGTAGCGATTGCACTTATACCTACACTTACACATATACCTACACACATACTTACACTCATTCTTCATACGATGGTGTGTATATCTACACATGGGTATGGGACTATGTGTTTATATACGGGATTGAGGATGATACGTGGATTTGTGATGACACTTGATGTGAGGCCGTGAGATCGGCGATGTGGCATAGTTGCCTTGAGGTGCGATATGATAGTTTAGCGGGCCTTTGGACATGTGCTTTACCCGCATTCATACCTGAGGATATCTTACGATATGGTATTGAGGCGAGATTATCGACTATCGTAGCTATACTTATATATATATTGACTCAGATTAGGTGGTTACATACCCCTCCCGTCTAGATTACTTAGTAGACATGAGACTAGACCGAGTGATACCTATTTCAAACTAACGAATCAGGGATATTTTAAAGATAGGCAGAAGGGTCATACGGATATTTTCAAATGATGTATCTCTCTTAAAACACCGTAGCCCTTGTTTTACCAAAAGCCCTGATTCGTCTTATTTCAAATGGCACCCCTGCATGACATGTTCAGATTGGTGTATATTCTTTACTTTTGCGTTGATTGTCATTCCCGCACATTCTTGCTATTCGCATTGCTTGCATATGTTATATGCGCATACTATTATTCCATGCTGCAGGATGTATTGTTACTTGCACTCCACTTATATTGTCACATTCATTTTGCTTTCTGATTTGCGCATTGAGATAGTTGTTCTATGATATTTCTGGATTTGGGAACCGAGGGTGTTTCAAAAAGAGAATATATCATTACTTTAAAAACCCGGTTCCCTTGATATGATATTTGGGGCGTCGCCCCGTGTTTTCTCGGTGCTAGAGGATGTACTGAGAGAGGGCTGATCCGGAATGACGGATGCCCGATGGATTGATAGAGGGCTGACCCGGACTGACGGAAGCCCGATGTATTGATATAGGGCATGATCCGGAATGACGGATGCCCGATGTATTGAGAGAGGGATGACCCGGACTGACGGATTCCCGATATATACTTTGAGATAGGGCATGATCCGGAATGACGGATGCCCGATGGATTGATATAGGGCATGATCCGGAATGACGGATGCCCGATGTATTGAGAGAGGGATGACCCGGACTGACGGATTCCCGATATATGTATACTTGAGAGAGGGCTGACCCGGAATGACGGATGCCCGATATAGGAGGATTTACGTGTCGATGCTTGGCACGGGTTTTCATGATGAGTTTCCATGATTTTGTTGTATCCTCATACTTGCATACATGATGCTTGCTGTCAGTGGGTGACAGGTGGATGGGTTCCACATATATACAGACTTGGTTCATATACAGACTGGATTTACACTTATCTTACACCAATATTAGTGGTATGGGACGCTAATATATGTGTATTGATATTATTGATACTTCATGCAGACATACCTTACACTGATGACATGTTGTTACCTGAGTACCTGGCACTATATACATGATTAGATGTTACCTTGCCACCTTATTACACTCAGATGTACTCTTGTGGATATTTTACTGATCGTTGACTTAGGATTATGTCTTGCATTCGATTTATCCTTGTAGATGTTTCTATTCACGAGTTGGCAACTCACCCCCGTTGTACCACAGTTCTTGCAGGTTTTGCCGTACAGGTTCTATTGCGGCATTTCTGGCACACTACCTTCTTGCGGGTGATTTGCTTTTGGTAGGTGGATTCTTTTGCATCAAGAATTCCCATGTTGTACTTATTTATTCATTGTATCTAGAAATGTCCATCAACCAAAACTTGTATATTCTTTCAGACTCAGAGACAGTGTTGTATTATTCGACCTAGAGTCGCGCTTAGTAGTATTGCGGTTTTCTTGCTACTTTTGAGTTTTCTTTTGATTTTGATCCTCGCCACTTGGCGTTGTATATTATCATATCATTGCGTGGTTGTGACCGTCGATTGACGAAGAGCTAGCTCCCGCTTGGGGATGCCTTTATCATTTTATATATTGTTATTCATGTTGTACCCCATTCGGGGCCAGTTTTACAAGAGAAACTCTGCCGAAATTTTTAGAAAAGACTTATTGTTTTCAAAACATACCTTCGGCTTAGTTATTTAAAAACCTTGATTTCAAACCTGTATTTCTTCACTTCTTTAAACCAGTTTTCTTTATTTATTCTTTAAAATGGTTTTAGATTTCTGGGCTTTTGGCTTACTTGGATCAGATGGAGTCCTATAAGCTTCATATGGTTCAAGTGCCAGTCACGTGCTCTTTCGGGTCGTGACAAAGTTGGTATCAGAGCGCTAGGTTGACCTTGGTTCGAGTCTAAGTTTGACTATGTGGAGCCTAGGGAGTTGTTTATATACGAAACTTAGGCTTGACCTTACGGAACTTAGACTTGGTTGAGGGGGTGTAAACCCGAACTTTCATCGTTTTAGGATGACCCTTGGTTGATGGATTAGGTGACTAAAGTAGAGTGACGTACCGTTGGTATGTTCCGCGGCATACTTACGACACGCCACTCCGCTTAAGGAACCTTAGGATGGACATTTGTTTCGAGATCAGTGATTCTTTTCATATTCTGGATTATACATCCATTTGAGATTCCCGATTCTATTAGTTTCATGATCATACCTTCATTGATGCTGTTCCTTCCTATGATCATGTATCCACTTTGGATCTGTTGTTTCCTTTCTTGCCACTGGGGTGCTCTCTTGGATACTCGATTGAGATTCCTGTCACCGTGTTTGAGCGCAGTTTGGACTGCTGCTAGGGTCACGGCCGGTGTGAGCTCGTTTGGTA
Source organism: Agapanthus africanus (assembly GCA_030015575.1). Taxonomy (NCBI): domain Eukaryota; kingdom Viridiplantae; phylum Streptophyta; class Magnoliopsida; order Asparagales; family Amaryllidaceae; genus Agapanthus; species Agapanthus africanus. Next base: position 49,645,152 of record JASDDO010000016.1, on the reverse strand, counting down.
CGAGGGCCGACCATTGTGTTTTCTGGTGACATGGGTACGTCTCGAGTTAGTGATGGTGATTGTGAACCCTAGTGGGGGCGAGTGCTTGGTTTTGCACCGGGTGATCGGGCCGTGTTAGAGCTGCCAGTTGAGAGAGGGCTGTTGATGTACAGCTTACCTCAGAGATTGTGATGTCTCCTACCGTGCAGACAGATGGACCAGCTGCTGCTGAGATTTACAGGATGTCGCTTCCGAAGCTTACGAGCTGAGATTGCCGTAGCTTTCAGGCAGATATGCGACAGATGATAGCTAGTCTACCCGATTTGAGAGACGAAGGTGATTCGTCCGATTTTGCGCCAGAGCGGGCCTAGTGAGTTGAAGATTTCCAGTGTGGAGAGTCTTACTCAGATCTAGAGCAGACCGATTCAGAGATGACCGCCAATGTGTTGCCTTTCTGGAGGATTGAGGCATTGTTCGGCGTATAGGCGTATGAGCCAGTTGCTGCTGCAAATGACGAGATATCGCCCAGATGGTTGGAGCTACTGCAGCATGAGCATGTTCTTAGAGAGATGATAGCGAGTCGCTAGTCACCGAGGAGGAATGACTAGGACGTGTGGTGAGTTCGCTACCCCGACGCGAGGTCATCAGGCGGATTGATTCCAGCTAGAGACGACTTCACGCAGGTTCGTGGGAGTCGATAGAGACGATTGAATGTCAGGAGCCTACTTTCCAAGTTTAAAGTATACGGAAGAACATGCAGGTGATTCTATGGACCCTCTAGAAGAATGAAACCCTAACTCGACTTAATGACCGTGTGACAGCCTTTGAACCTTAGGGTTTACGGCGGTTCCGCGGCGCCATTAGTGAGGCTTGGGTTTGCCCTTCTACGGCTGGACCACCGACGCTGTGGCATGTACTCGATACTATTAAACTGTACCCGAGGTGTGAGTTCTTGGGGGATTATGAGGTTCTGACGAGTCGATCGGATGGTTCGACATCTTTCGGATATTGTGATGGAACACTGCTTGGGAGACTCCAGATGCAAGCATAGCCGCCGGAGCGCAGTTCGTGTAGCCACGATGAGTTGAGTCCGAATCAGTCGATTTGTGAACAAGGTGGAGTAAGGAGTTCGCACGAGATTTCGATGAGATGACGTTCTACTCCGCTGACCTCAGAGATGTGACGTGCACACTGAGGACGTGTTCGGCTAGATACCTTCTACTGGGTGAGGAAGATACCGAGTTGTGATTTCGTGTCCGCGTGAGGGACTTTGGATGGACGCAGCGAGGACACTGCAGTGCGCAGATAGAGACGCGATGTTGAAATGGATGATGATACAGACAAGCGGAACAAGAGGTTCGTGCGAGACGCTGTTGAGCTGTCATTACTTTCCGTCGAGACCAGAGGTCAGATATGCTTACAGAGGCGCTGGGAGGCGACCAATTCCCGAGGAAATGCGGTGCTGAGGACACAGATGACCATTGGACGAGAAGAAACTATGCGAGAGTACCAACCTCCGTACAGATCGACATAGGCAAGATCGGCAGAGACCTTGAGCAGGATTCCTTCCAGGACACCGTGCTATGACGTTTGCACCCAGGATCAGATGTGTGATGTGCATTCAGAGAGCCGGAGGCCGAGGCCAGTGACATATTGCTTTACGAGCTGTCGTGAGGATTGACCGAGAGGTGACAAGGAAGTGCCTGAACGGAATCGTTCCTGTCAGCACTCCTGACCGGGCCGGTGAGCCGATGGATTGCGAGATTGGCAATCTGCAGGAAGGATCAGGAACCAGATACAGAGGACGCCAGTCGCGAGCAAGAGGCAAGTGGAGATCTTGCACCGCGAGAGTTTGATGTACCGACGACAGTATTTATGCTTTGTGATTTTGTGATTCGATTATCACGTATCTGTCAGTTTGGGTTTTCGGTATTTTGGCGATCTATTTGCATGATTGATTTTGATGGCTGAGTTCTATGATTTCTGTTTTCGTGCACCATGGTTGCACTTATTGGGCATTTATACCCGGCGCATCATTATTATTTTTGAGGTATTGATTGTGATTTCGTGCCTATTATATGCCGGTAATTTGATTTATGCTTCCAGCATAGTTTTCACGCATTTTAGTGTTATGATTGGATTTGTGCACGCTGATGCACACGGTTGTGGGATTTTCCCTTGCGGTACCCTTGATTTGGGTTTGAGCCGCATTATATCGTTGATTTTGACCCTGATATTGATGGTTGGCTTTTGCACTCCGTGCTTTGATGTGACTTACGCATGTTCGACGTTTGCTGTTGGATTTCGTGATTCCGTGCATGTTGAGTGCGCAGGGTTTAGATTTCATTCGTGCACGATGGGTGCACCGATTTGGATTTTTGCGCATGTTGGGCGCATGTTTTGAGATACGATTTTGGTGCACACCCGATGCACTAAATCGAGATTTCTTCGTGCATGTCAGATGCACCGGATTTGTGGCTGTCCGGCACATACGTTGCCTACGACAGATGCTTCGTGCACGCCCGTTGCACCTAGATGCTGTTTTGTGCACCTGTTTAGCACATATGTGGATTTTTGATTTCCGTGCGCACCAGACGCACAGGATTGTGCTATGTGCATTTTTGGGATTTATTTCTTTTGGAGCAGTACACTTTTTATGATGTTGGATTTTGCTTTCATACTGAGCAGGACTAGTCAGTGGACAGTACCTGGATGTACTTTTGCATGCATTGATGGTTTGAAGGGATCTCCAAGGAGCGAGCTATAGTCTCGATATTTATATACTTACGTGTCCGACATGACACGAAATGTTTTAAAACAAGGAAACCCTTCTAAATTATTTTCAAAACGGCGGAACGTGTTTGGTAAACAAAGGATATATATATATATACATATATAGTTTTCTTATGAAAAACGTCCGCCACTGTGCAGTGTTATGTGCATCATACAGCGATTTTTTTTTAAAGACTTGACATGGTGTTTTTACCTTGACTCCGATGATTGCGGGATGCTTGACGGAGTTTTGATTTTGAGTTATCTATTCAGTTCCCATGCGCATGCATTGCGCTGTGACGTTTTATGTATTGATGATTTCGGAGCCCCGACGACTTGGGATTTGTATCGAAATGTTTTTGAACTAGGGGGTTTTAAATTTAAATTCGGGGACCGAATTTCCTTAAGGGGGGTAGATTGTAACATTCCAAAATAATAAAATATTATTTTTAGGAATTTTTATAATTTAATATTATTTTATTGATTATTTTAATATTAAATTAATATTTAAATGCAAATAAATGGAGAAAAATTATGAAAAATTATGAAAAATTATGGAAAATTCTAAAATGGGTTATTTATTGGAATTATGCCTTTTTTTTTAGTGTTTGTGATCATTTATATGCTAATTTAGTGCTAATCGCGATTAAAAATCGCTAATCGGATTTTCGGCTTTTTGTGCAAAATGTGCACATATCATTTTTGGACTTGTGTTACATTTTTCCTACCATGTTACTTTAGGGATACTATTGGTGTGAGAAGGATTTGGATAAAGAAAAGAAAAGAAAAGGAAAAAGGTATGTAATGATGAGAGAGAGAGGGTAGGTATAGTCAACCCTTTTACTTTTGAAACCATGCTTCCATCATTTCCTTCACCCTCATTTTTCTCTCCCCCATTCCTTGTGCTGCTGCTGCTGCTCCCTTCTTCCCTCTTCCTCCTCCTTCAAATCCTCCAAATTACACCATTAAAACTAACTCAAAACCTCACACTCATTTCACAAAAATTGTCCACAAGCCCAAGATCTATGCTTTGGACCAAGAAAGGAGATGTTTTGGTGTTGTTGAGGATTCATGAGGTTCATGTGAGGTAATTTCTTCTCAATTAGAGTGTTAATTGTTGTATTTAAGGTTTAATTCAAGTTTCATATCGATATCGTGTGATTTTGTGCACTTTGGACAAAACTAGAGAGGATAAGGGGAAAATTGAGTTGTGACTTTGCTATTGAGCTTAGAAGGTGACCCTAGACCCTATATGGACTAGAAAACCAGACCAATCCCACTGGAAAACTAAAAATACGGAATTATGGAACTTTTCATGTCGGTTTGTGAAATCTGTGAAGGTGTTCTGGAATCTGGAGCAACCCGGGGGCACCAAAAATAAAATTGAGTGGACAGTGAGTCGTGCAGGCACCTAGGAAGCTACCACCAAGACCCAAGCCCCTAACTCTAAACCGTGGCCGCCAAAATCATCATTCTGGCCGCAATTTGCGGCCAGAGTAGAGGGAAATGGTTCCATTTTTGTTCCAGGGCTCATTTAGCACTAGATTAGACCCCTCCTATATATAGTTTTGGCAAATGGTCATCTGGGGAAAATCTGGAGGCATTTTGGTGTGTTTAGGGCGATGTTTTCCGTATTTTTTAAATGCACTTTCTTGGCGTTTGGATTTGTATTTGGTTGTCGGGTGTTCATACATCGACAACAGGGGTTAAGTGTTGGATTTGCATGTTTGGGCCATAGGTTTCAACTTATGAGCACACCGTGCGCTGTATCGGTTTTCTGCCTTGATATTAATACGTATTGCGACTGTTTATTATTCTAGGTACCCTCGTAAGTATTCCGAGGTGAAAGAGCATGGCGACATCGATTTCGGAAAGCGAAGACCAGGTGAGTAGATTTATATCTACGGGGAGAAGTCGGGTGGATGGCGTATAGCACCCCCGCAGTCCGTGGTGTTGTATACGAATACGTATACACACGTATATTTATTATGTGTTGTTAGGACCATTGATATTGATATTGGTAGCTTTGATGCTCAGATTATATTGGTGTAGTATAGTGCGAACCCTAGGGTAGCGATTGCACTTATACCTACACTTACACATATACCTACACACATACTTACACTCATTCTTCATACGATGGTGTGTATATCTACACATGGGTATGGGACTATGTGTTTATATACGGGATTGAGGATGATACGTGGATTTGTGATGACACTTGATGTGAGGCCGTGAGATCGGCGATGTGGCATAGTTGCCTTGAGGTGCGATATGATAGTTTAGCGGGCCTTTGGACATGTGCTTTACCCGCATTCATACCTGAGGATATCTTACGATATGGTATTGAGGCGAGATTATCGACTATCGTAGCTATACTTATATATATATTGACTCAGATTAGGTGGTTACATACCCCTCCCGTCTAGATTACTTAGTAGACATGAGACTAGACCGAGTGATACCTATTTCAAACTAACGAATCAGGGATATTTTAAAGATAGGCAGAAGGGTCATACGGATATTTTCAAATGATGTATCTCTCTTAAAACACCGTAGCCCTTGTTTTACCAAAAGCCCTGATTCGTCTTATTTCAAATGGCACCCCTGCATGACATGTTCAGATTGGTGTATATTCTTTACTTTTGCGTTGATTGTCATTCCCGCACATTCTTGCTATTCGCATTGCTTGCATATGTTATATGCGCATACTATTATTCCATGCTGCAGGATGTATTGTTACTTGCACTCCACTTATATTGTCACATTCATCTTGCTTTCTGATTTGCGCATTGAGATAGTTGTTCTATGATATTTCTGGATTTGGGAACCGAGGGTGTTTCAAAAAGAGAATATATCATTACTTTAAAAACCCGGTTCCCTTGATATGATATTTGGGGCGTCGCCCCGTGTTTTCTCGGTGCTAGAGGATGTACTGAGAGAGGGCTGACCCGGAATGACGGATGCCCGATGGATTGATAGAGGGCTGACCCGGACTGACGGAAGCCCGATGTATTGATATAGGGCATGATCCGGAATGACGGATGCCCGATGTATTGAGAGAGGGATGACCCGGACTGACGGATTCCCGATATATACTTTGAGATAGGGCATGATCCGGAATGACGGATACCCGATGGATTGATATAGGGCATGATCCGGAATGACGGATGCCCGATGTATTGAGAGAGGGATGACCCGGACTGACGGATTCCCGATATATGTATACTTGAGAGAGGGCTGACCCGGAATGACGGATGCCCGATATAGGAGGATTTACGTGTCGATGCTTGGCACGGGTTTTCATGATGAGTTTCCATGATTTTGTTGTATCCTCATACTTGCATACATGATGCTTGCTGTCAGTGGGTGACAGGTGGACGGGTTCCACATATATACAGACTTGGTTCATATACAGACTGGATTTACACTTATCTTACACCAATATTAGTGGTATGGGACGCTAATATATGTGTATTGATATTATTGATACTTCATGCAGACATACCTTACACTGATGACATGTTGTTACCTGAGTACCTGGCACTATATACATGATTAGATGTTACCTTGCCACCTTATTACACTCAGATGTACTCTTGTGGATATTTTACTGATCGTTGACTTAGGATTATGTCTTGCATTCGTTTTATCCTTGTAGATGTTTCTATTCACGAGTTGGCAACTCACCCCCGTTGTGCCACAGTTCTTGCAGGTTCTGCCGTACAGGTTCTATTGCGGCATTTCTGGCACACTACCTTCTTGCGGGTGATTTGCTTTTGGTAGGTGGATTCTTTTGCATCAAGAATTCCCATGTTGTACTTATTTATTCATTGTATCTAGAAATGTCCATCAACCAAAACTTGTATATTCTTTCAGACTCAGAGACAGTGTTGTATTATTCGACCTAGAGTCGCGCTTAGTAGTATTGCGGTTTTCTTGCTACTTTTGAGTTTTCTTTTGATTTTGATCCTCGCCACTTGGCGTTGTATATTATCATATCATTGCGTGGTTGTGACCGTCGATTGACGAAGAGCTAGCTCCCGCTTGGGGATGCCTTTATCATTTTATATATTGTTATTCATGTTGTACCCCATTCGGGGCCAGTTTTACAAGAGAAACTCTGCCGAAATTTTTAGAAAAGACTTATTGTTTTCAAAACATACCTTCGGCTTAGTTATTTAAAAACCTTGATTTCAAACCTGTATTTCTTCACTTCTTTAAACCAGTTTTCTTTATTTATTCTTTAAAATGGTTTTAGATTTCTGGGCTTTTGGCTTACTTGGATCAGATGGAGTCCTATAAGCTTCATATGGTTCAAGTGCCAGTCACGTGCTCTTTCGGGTCGTGACACCGCCACAACCCACTGAGGTGAATAACCTTAACTATTGCCCTTACCATCAAACGGTAAGTCATCCGATTGAGGATTGCTTCGTCTTCAAAGGATGGATTGATGATCAATACCTCCAGGGGAAGTTTGCGCTGTCCGAAAAGTGGAAGGTGAACCCACCACAGCCGCATACTCCTAAGAAAGCAGATACACCGGGGGCAACCTGTTCCTTTATTGAGGAAGCTCCATGGGAGGTCTTGCTGTCAACTAAAACCAAAAGAATGCTGAAGGACCTTCATGCGTGCCCGGCAGTCGAATGGAAGGACCCGCTAGAACCCTAGATCATTGAAGGAATGCTGAGGCCGTGCCCAACTACAAAAAGCGGTGGCGATGGCCCAAGTACTCATGCCCTACCATCAGAATCGTCGAAGAAAAAGAAGAAGAAATCTAAGAAGCCCGTGAAGCCTGAAGACAAGCGAACGAACTTGCAGAAGCAAATCGACGCGCTGGAAGAGTACAATCAAAAGGCGCGAACTCCTGTCACGCTGCAAGAGTTCCTCAACCACATCTTTCAAGTGGAAAATGATGGAGAGAGCTCGTCGGATGAATCCAAGGGATATGTGGCGAGTTGTAACGTAATCTCCCGCTTGTTTACCGATGATGAGAAAACTCCTGGCACTAAGAAACTGGGAACAGAGCCTGAACCAGAGCTTGTGTGGCCCACAGATGAAATGATCGACGCCTTTCTTGACGAGATTCGTCTGAAGAGTAAAGCGGATCAGGAGCGTAAGATGGCCACATCGGAAGGAACCAAACGCAAGCGACTAAACGAAAGAGTTAAGTACTCCCGCCAGATCGAAAGGCATCCGAGGCAGACAAAAAGATATTCAAGACGAGAAAAAGGTTTGCCAAAACCATGTCAATGGGAATGAAGCTACCACCCTCGGAAGAAAACATGCTCAATGGGGCGGAGAGGCACCCTAATTATTGCGCATATCATCGGAAAATTTCACACCCTACAGAGGAGTGCGATGCCTTAAGGATATAGTGGCAGGGATATGTTGCTCATCGGCAACATTTTAAGCGCATGAAATGCAAGACTTGTCGGAAACGAAGAAGTACTGCCGACGGGCACAACAGAACTACTGGCAACTGTTACATGGTTAACGCCGGAGGGTCACAAGTTCTCACCTTTGGGAGCGACTCTGATGAAGAAATGGCTCTGGGCCCTCTCTTTAAAGAATCCATTTTAGGGAAAGAGGAAGAACCAGAGGCCTGCGAAAACATTCAGCTGCGCAATCGTACGCTCCCGGAAAAGAATCTCGGGCCCGCAAATAGAAAAGATAAGGGAAAGGAAAAGGTCACTGAGGATATCACTTTAGATGACCAAGTCATGAAAGAGCTGACTACCAAGGACCCTCCCAGGAAGGGTAAGGTGGACTACAACATCCTAGCGCACCTAAGGAATCTACCTTCTCAACTCAGCATTCTTGATGCCATCCTATTATCAAAAGAAGCGTGAGATTCACTAATTAAGGCGTTACAAGAACCCGAGCAATTCCAAGCCTTCCTCGCCGCGGAAAGGATAAAGGATGAACTGGAAGAAGTGCATACGGCCGACATCACTTTCGGTGACGAAGACCTCCTCCTCGGGACATGCGACCACAATCGTCCTCTATATGTCTCTGGATACTACCATGATATCAAGATAGGAAAGATCCTGGTAGATAATGGATCCTCCGTCAATCTCCTTAACGTTCGGGTGTTAAAAGAAATTTGCATGAGCGTGCAGCACCTCGCTCGTGACAAAATTACCATCTCTGGTTTCGACTCCCAATCATCACGGACTCTTGGATCCGTAATATTGACATTATGCTTCGGACTGCTCGTCACGGACATCAAGTTTTACGTCATTGACGCCAAAACCTGCTACAACGCCTTGCTCGGTCGTCCTTGGTTACACGAATACAACATCATCCCTTCTACACAGCATCAGTATATGAAGTACTTTAAGGACGGTTTCGAGTATACCGTAACTGGTGAGTTGAACCCATTCTCCATGAACAAAGTCCGTAAGTACGAAGATGCAAAGTATTTTTTGCCAGACTTCGAGGATACAGAAAAGAGTCGCAAGCCGGAGAACAAAGTCTCCGCCACCATCCCTGTTTTCGGGAGCGATACTGAAGAAGAAGAAGAGATAGTTTATACTGGGCCGTCTCGACGTATCAACCCGGGACCGTCAGCCCCCATGTTGATCTTCGAAAGTGACTCGGAAGATGAAGTTAATGCCGTGTTCTCCAGTCGGCCGTCAATACAGGCATCCCCTAGTGATGATCAGAGTTTGCAAATCACTATGGTGCCGCGGAAAACACTACAAGGATCTTGACGCACTTCAATCTCACAATGTGCAGGACCTGCAGACGTTTTACGTTCCTCCCAGGCGAAAGGGTGAAAAGGTGATCCTATTCTACCAATCCGCAGAGACGAGAGTGGAGAAAGAGATATGGAATGGCGCGGACGCTGCACTCGACAGGCTCCAACCCATCCGTTTGCCTCGATATTACACAAATGGACTAAAGAGGCTATTGAAGCACCAAGGAGTACCCTTAAAACAGACTGTTCGACAAGCTCGGTTCTACAACAAGATTTGGAATGTCCCTGGGACTCAGCGCAAATTGCCCAACGGAAGAATGGAAACGCTTGGGCTTGGATATGTGAGATCCAGGGAACGGGAGCGAGTCCACGGCAGCTACGCCATATATGACTTCGATGAGGAGGAGGACACCCTGTCGGAATATGCTAACCCCTCGTCAAAACTGGATCCCGCGAGCGAAGTGCCGAGTCCGTCATTTGAAGAACAAGTGGACAAGCTTATCAGGAAAGCAGGTCAAAAGGCTCGGGAAGACCACAACCGTGAGATGGCCATCTACGAGAAGGCCAGGACGCAACGTCTGTTTCAACGGGCTGTAAAAGACGAAGATGCTCCTCCCTGTCAACCCGTTGTGCAAAAGGCCCGACGCAGAGGCAGAAGTAAGTCAAGGAGCGGAAATAGGAGCCGACAACAACAACGCAGGATTAGAGAGTCGTGTGATCGGGCATTGTGCGGTCCGGATTTGTCCCACATGAAGAAGATGAGTCGAGCGTATTCCTTCCCTCGAGACAAGATGAAGAAGTTACTCGAGCTCGCTATAAAACATCAAATGATCGCACTCCCGGAGTCTAAGCATCCTGAGAAAGTTAACGAGGTTTCTTATCCGAGCTATTGCTCTTATCACCAAGCCATAGGACACCCTATCGAAGACTGCTTCACCTTCAAGAACTGGGTCTAAGACCAGTACCAACAAGGCAGATTTGCTTTATCCAGCAACTGGAGGGTAACGCCGCCACAAAAGCACGAACCCAAAGCCGCAAAAGCAGAGCCAGATCCACATCAACCTTGGAAGCGGATTCGCACCTGTTACACGATTACAATATTAAAAGAAGAGCCCGAAGACATAGATGAGCTCCCTTGGTGCTTCGAAAACAATGACAATGAGGTAATCTCAGAATTTCCACCGGCTCCGAAAGAACTGGAAGATAGCATAGATACTACTGCAGATAACCTCAAGAAGATTGAGTTGGGATCGGCAGACGATCCGCGACCGACATTCGTCAGTGAGCGGCTATCTGAAGAAAGGGTGGCTGCATTAAAGGACGTGCTTCTACAGCATAAAGATTGCTTCGCATGGAACTATTCCGAGATGCCGGGATTAGATCCGGAGATTGCTGTGCATAAATTAGCAATATCCCCGGATATCAAGCCAGTCAAGCAGGCACCGAGATGGATGCGGCTCGAGCTTGAGATGAGCATCAACGCCGAAGTCAAGAAGCTGATCGATTCTGGATTTATCCAAGAAGTCCAATATCCTGACTGGATTGCCAACATCGTCCCGGTAATGAAGAAAAATGGGACGGTGCGCATATGCGTGGATTTCAGGGATCTCAATAAAGCCTGCCCGAAGGACGATTTCCCAGTACCGGTAACCGAGCTAATGATAGATAACACGTCCACTCACGAGGTTTTCTCCTTTATGGACGGTTCATCAGGGTACAATCAGATAAAGATGCATCCCGAAGACCAGAAGCACACCGCTTTCCGGACCCCTTTGGGTATATTCTGCTACAAGGTTATGCCCTTTGGTCTCAAGAATGCCGGTGCTACCTATCAAAGGGCCATGACAAAGATCTTCGATGATCTCATACATGACATCGTCGAGCGCTATATTGATGACCTTGTAGTGAAGAGCATGTCATACGAAGAGAATTTAGAGCATCTGAAGACTGTATTTCAACGCCTTCGGCAATATAATTTGAAGATGAATCCCCTCAAATACGCGTTCGGGGTCTCCTCGGGTAAATTCCTGGGATTCATCATCCGACACCAAGGTATTGAAATAGATCCGTCTAAGATCAAGGCGATCATGGAAATGCCTCTTCCAAGAACCCTCAAATAGTTGCGGTCTCTCCAAGGGAAGCTCGCATACATCCGGCGGTTTATCGCCAATCTTTCACGCAAGTGCCGTCCTTACAGCCACCTGATGAAGAAGGGAACTCCATTCTTTTGGGATCATAAATGCCAAGGCGCACTGGACGAGATCAAGCAGTACCTGCAGAACCCTCCAGTCTTAGCTGCGCCAGTGAAGGGAAAGCCTCTCATTCTTTATACAACTGCCCTAGAAGGTTCTTTAGGCGCATTATGGGCGCAAGAGAATGACCAAGGAAAAGAAAGGGCACTCTACTACTTAAGTCGAGTTCTGCTGGGGGCAGAAAGCAATTACTCTCCCACTGAAAAACACTGCCTGGCGTTGATCTTTGCGATAAAGCTCAGGCATTATGCATTGGCGCACGAAGTCTGTCCCATCTCGAAGGTGGACCCTCTTAAATATTTGATGTCAAAGGCTATATTGACGGGTCGACTCGCTAAATGGGCTCTACTCTTGATGGAGTTCTCGATAACGTATCGACCTCTCAAGGAAGTGAAAGGCCAGACCATTGCCGACTTCCTTGCTAAGCATCCAGTATCTGCCGGTTCTCCTCTGAACTATGATTTGCCGGACGAACATGCATTTGATGCGATCAGCGGCGGTGATACCCGATGGGAACTCTATTTTGATGGTGCATCTTCCATGAAGAAGCGCAAACAATGTACCCCCATAATCAAATCGGGGGTAGGCCTCATCTTCGTAACTCCACAAGGAGGGATAATGCGCTTCGCTTTCTCCTTAACAGAACCGAGGACGAACAATGAAGCTGAATACAAAGCTTTGATAGCAGGCCTTGAGATCGCCATTGACATGGGAATTGAAAACCTCCTCATATACGGGGATTCTCAACTGGTCGTTAGTCAAGTAAACGGCGACTACCAAACGTGCAAACCAGAGTTGGTGAAGTACGATGAAAAGGTGCAACAACTGTTGACCCAAATTCCCTCCTATACTTTGGAACCTTCGAGGGGTAGACCGTCCATTCGTTCTTCAAACAACGGACTCGGCGCTTCAATCGCGGGGTCTAGTTTTGATGAGGGGTTGGCATCTCCTGACAGGGTGTCCTCTTCCTCATCAAAGGTATATATAGCGTAGCTGTTGTGAGCTCATTCCCGTTTTTCGGTTCTCGGGTATCCAAGCCCGAGTGTTTCCATTTTCCCGTTGGGCAATTTGCGTTGAGTCCCAGGGACATCCCAAATCTTGTTGTAGAACCGAGCCTGCCAAACAGTCTGTTTTAAGGGTACTCCTTGGTGCTTCAATAGCTTCTTTAATCCATTTGTATAGTATCTGGGCAGACGAATGGGTTGGAGCCTGTCGAGTGTAACATCCGCGCCGTGCCAGATCTCTTTCTCTATTTTCGACTCTGAGGATCGGTAGAATAGGATCACCTTCTCACTCTTTTGCCTGGGAGGGAGGTAGAATGTTTGCAGGTCCTGCACATTGTGAGCTTGAAGTGTGTAGAGATCCTTGTAGTGTTCTCGCGGCACCATGGTGATTTGCAAACTCTGATCATCGCTAGGGGGTGCTTGTATTGACAACCGATTAGAGAACACGGCATTAATTTCATCTTCTGAATCACTTCCAAAGACCAAAATGGGGGCGGGCATCCTTAGGTTGTTGCGTTGAGATGGCCCTGCATAAACTATCTCTTCCTCTTCTTCGGTATCGCTCCCGAAAACAGGGATGGTGGCGGCGGTTTTGTTCTCCGGGTTGCGACACCTTTCTGTATCCTCGAAATCTGGCAAAAAGTACTTCTCATCTTCGTATTTGCGGACTTCGTTCACGGAAAATGGGTTTAACTCTCCTGTGACGGTATACTCGAAACCATCCTTAAAGTACTTCATACACTGATGTTGTGTAGAAGGGATGATGTTGTACTCGTGTAGCCAAGGACGACCGAGCAAGGCGTTGTAGCAGGTCTTGGCGTCAATGACATGGAATTTGATGTCTGTGACGAGAAATCCAAAGCGTAATGTTAGTATCACAGATCCGAGAGTCCGTGATGATTGTGAATCGAAACCAGAGATAGTGATTTTGTCACGAGCGAGGTGTTGCACACTCATGCAGATTTCCTTCAACACCCGAGCATTAAGGAGATTGACGGAGGTGTTAGTGTATATGCCCTAGAGGCCATTACTGTATCATACTAGTATGTATATTACTTAATGGAAGCTTGGGATATTCACCTTGTATATACAATCTTGCTCAAAATAGTAGTATGCTACTTGGTTTATTTCTACTTCAATGTGTACATGTGTTTATCTTTGTATATTGCTTATACACATTAGTAGAGCCCTTAGGATCTTTGCTTGATTACCAGCGATGTGATGGCCGTCACACTAGTGGGGCTGGGTAATCTAGAAGCACATCCTTATGCAGGTCCCTGGTCGCAGGACTATCGAGACAGGGCATCGATACTCCGGAGTAGACCAGCGCATGCGCTTCTCATCCCAGTGTGGGAGACGGTCTGTCCCACGGCCGTCAGTACGTCGTACTTGAGATAGTATGCGGGTGCCCATTAGGTTACGGGTACACTGGACAGGACTCGTCGGGAACTGAACAGTTGGTATTATACCTATCGTCAGTTATCAGTTCCCAGGTGACATGAGTACAGCTTAGTCCGCTGACTTGACACTGTCACTTCGCCTCGGGTGTGTTCCCACTGTACTTTGATCACTACCCTACCACGGCTCAAAGGAGTCGTGCAAACAGGTGGTGGTTGGGTGCAGTCCCGAAGCACTTGGAGGCAGTGACGGTTAGACAGGATTCGTCTCTCCCGGTATTGGGGGTTGACATCGCGCTGTGTCTAGGAGAGCCATTACACGAGTAGTCCCTGGCCAGGGCAAACGAGATATACTGGTAGGTATCCAGTGTTATCTCAGGGTGTTTTGGGCTTCGCTCCGGCACGACTTGTACCGCTATTGGGGGACTGACGTTTACCGCCCCCTAGGCCCGCCATGCGATGTATCAGACGAACAGACCGGACTGTACGGAGAATGTCACACTCAGGCTCAGTAGGAGTTCAGATGGGTTTTGCCTCGTCGGTCTTCTTGTCGGCATTACCTGGGGACCGTTACGCACAGCTAGTGCCGCTTGCGGTCTGTGGTTAAACCCACTGCCAGCGTAGTGTCGAGTCTTTAGAGTCCCACACAGAAAGCTTTTCGCCTTTAGGCAAAAGAGTAGAGGTCGCATGGTATTGCGACAGGTCGCATGGTTTTGCGACAGGGATCGGTCACATCCGTGCACTTGTGCACGTAAAGTGTCCGGACAGTTTACACTAGCGGGCTTTGGTTTAAGCCAGATCCTAGTGTACTTTATGGGATTGGATTTATCCAGTTTGCATTCGTGTTCCTCGGAACGCGGATGCGGGTGTGTATGCACAGTTGACAGGGAGGCACAGACAGCGGATTCTCATTAGGGTTGTTGACAGTTGACCGTTGACTTTTGACTTTTTGCTCAACCCTAATGAGAATATGATATGTGATTAACTATTATATTAATTAAGTATTATGGTGATATGGTTGTTGACTTGTTGACTTTTGTTGACTTGTTGACTTTGTTGACTTGTTGACTTTTGTTGACTTGTTGACCGGTTGACTAGGCTTGACTAGTTGACCATCATGATAACCATGGTTATCATTTCATGCCAAAGACTTTTTCTTGCTTATTCATTTGAGTAAAATGAGTGCATGACATGATAAGGTTATGGTTGCTTCCTACCATCACATAAGACTTTTTGATATGATGAGTTATCATTTTTTTTGGATTATGAGAGGGTGAGAGACAAAAGAGTTGCTCATATTCTTTCTTGCTCATTCTCTCTCTTGTTCTTGAGCTCTCCTCTTGCTCTCACCCTCAACCTCTTGCTCCCTCTCTTGATCTATGGTTCTCTTGTCTCATGAGTTGAGAATCAAGAACCATAGATAAAATCCCATTCTAAATCATCTCTACTCATTCTAGTTCACTAGGTTTAGCAAACCAAGTGAACTAGTTTCTTCAAAGAACGAAGAAGGAGCTAAAGGTTGGAGCTTTCAAGTGGATCTATCTTCGGCGTACGGAGACGACGAGAAGGAGCCATCGGACCACCACCGGAGCTTGAAGAGAAGGAGTTCAAGAAAAGCTAGGTATAACCATCTTCAACCGAGTAGCTAAATCTCTTTAGCTTAGTATGCTAGTTTTAGTTTAGGTAAAGATCCCGACCTAGCATAGTCCATGTTGCCTCTTGCGTTAAAATTTTGATTTTATACCGTTTCCGCCTCCCCGTAAGAACCGGGGGTCGCAACGTGGACTTACAGTGGTATCAGAGCCTAACTAAACTTAAACTAGCTTGGTAGTGAAGTGTAACGAAGTTCGAAACCGGAAAAATCCAAAAACCAAACTTTTTCAAAATCCTAGTTTCTGTTGAAATTTTTTCTGGTCAAAACAAGTTTTGTTACACACCTAAATTCGGCTCAGGGTTTTGTTAGAACACCCATGAAAAACGGTCCACTGTTTCGTTCAAACCGCCGCGGTTCCGCGGCACGAGGTAGGCATGTGCCGCGGAACCGCCGCCGTTTGTCGTCTTCTGTGCGTCAATTTTCGTGCAGTGTGTGTCTGTGTTGGTTTTGGGATTTTTGAGATATATTATATGTGCCCAGATTTTCCAGAAAAGAAATTTCCTTTTGGGGTCCTATAATTTCGTATTTTTTCCGAACTTCACTACACTTTGACTATGATGGTTATATCTGTGTTGTTTGCATGTATTGAACGTCGGCTAATCGCTATAAGTCGATTAGTCGGGGTTATACATGATCTGTAATGTGATGGATTGTGTATATAAATATGTTGGATTGTCGCGGGTGAATAGCCGGGGGTTGTGAGACGAGAGTTTTCTTTTCTTGCATTTCATGTAAATTTGTAAATTGATGTAATAATTATTTGTATGGCCGCACAACCGGGTCGGGGTTGTAGCCGTCATTGTATAATTTCTTTTTACTGTTTTTGCTCCTAGGATAGACCCATGGAGGGGTGCACAAACTACCGGGTATGCCGAAGTGTCGAGTGGCCTACTCATGGAGATGAGGGAGGTTGCTACGCTTCGGGTACTTGGCGGGTAGTTTGCCGCACCCGTAGGGGTCTTGGGTGGGGTATTGGCTATTCACCGTGACCGTGTAATCTGTTTTTGTTACAGGCTCGTACAAATTACAGATTCCTAGTATATCCAATGTATTTATCTGTGATCTGAAATGTCTATCATTGCTTTCTATTTAGGCGTTGCTTATGTTTTACAGACGCGCTAGCCCAGCCCCCGCTCTGTCGTTAGTTAAGTAACCTAACGGGTAATGACGGGGCCCAGTGGCGAATGCGAATGGCATAAGCGTACGTCATATTTTGGTTGTTTTCTGCAATGGTAGGATTAAATGATGGGACGCATTAAAAGTACTAATGCAAGAATATCACGCATTAAAAGAACTAATGCAAGATAATAAACCAAGTTAAAGTCGTTGGAACACTTTCGAAAAACCACTCGGTTCTTTTCAAAACAAACTTTTAAAATGCGGAGTTTGAGCCACTCCATTTAAAAGCTATCTCGTTCCATCGATTAAATCAAGTTCACTACGTTCACGGGTTGCCAAAACCATTCGTAGCCCTCCGTCGTTTCGTATGAATATTCAATAGTATTCAAGCTGTGTTTGTTGACCTTCGTCAAGGCATAGTGATTGGTAGCTGTTGGGTATTCATATGTAGCATAGATAGATGCGTTGGTTTGGGACATTCGCATTACCTTGTTGACCTTCGTCAAGGGTATATACGGGTGGATTCAAATTGACCTGGATAATGACGGGCAAAACTTGACATGTGACTTATGATTTGTTGACCTTCGTCAAGGTCATAAGAGCATGGGGCAAAAAATCCACATCGGGAGTTTCATAAGTACTGAAACTTGCTAGATTTGCATACCATTTGGAGTGTGGTGATTCTGGTAGGATTCCTTCAGGTTCGTCACACGATGATATTTGGATCCCGATCCTACTGTGAGTATATGCTACTCCTCGGGAAATTTCTCGCTTAACGATCAATGCTATAAACCTAGTAGGTGCCTAGAAAGGTGTTAGCGGGGCTACGCCCCCAGGGAAAAGAGGTTCTTTAATTAAGGAACTTCGCGAAAGCGTTGGAAAACCTCCCTCGAAGTACCGACACCAGCCTGGCCGAACGGTTAAGCAAGTATTGTACGGTGGGATTGATCCTGACTAATTCTTCCTTTATGGTTTGAGGAGGGATTCGAGAAACAGTGGGAGCCATCCTGTTTAGACAAACTAAAAACCACTCTAAACTTGCAAGAGCATCATGCTGAGTGTTTCTTCTTCTCTCCAAATTGCAGCGACCAATCAACATGACTGGACTTAAGTTACTCCTAGATAAAAACAAACTGACAGGGCCAAACTACAAAGATTGGCTCAGGAATGTCAAGATAGCAATCACTTATGACAAGCTGGGGTATCTTCTTACCACCAAAGCTCCCCCTGTCCCTGGTCCAACTTCCAGCGTCGCGGATAAGGAAATCCGCAAGACTTGGGAGATTGATAGCGCGAAGGCCAAGTGCCTCTTGCTTGCCTCGATGGACAACGAACATCAGAGGAGGCATGAGAATATGGACATGGAATCCATATTGCTCCATACAAAAGAACTGTATGGAGAGCAATCTCGTATCGCAAGATACGAAGCGTCGAGAAAGTTATTTTCGACAAGAATGGCCGTCGGATCATCAGTAGCCGAGCACGTGCTAAAGATGATCGGCTATATTGAGGAGCTCGCTGACCTAGGGATCACATTGGAGAGTGAGCTATATACAGATATAGTTCTCCAGTCCCTTCCTTCCACTTACGCCCAGTTTATACTGAACTTCAACCTACAAGAAAAAGAGGTTGAACTATCAGAGCTCCTCAACATGCTGAGGAGCGCAGAGGGCACCCTACAGAAAGGTAGGGATACATCCACTTTGTTTGTAGGAGGATCATCTTCTTCTAGGTCCAAGGCGAAAGCCAAGGGAAAGAAGAAGAAGGCCCCCGCCAAACCAAGGGGCGGTGTAAGTAAAGTGGATACGAAGGGAAAGGGTAAAGCAACAAAGATAGCAGGGAAGCTTGTGGATAAGGAAGAATGCTTCTATTGTCATAAGAAAGGACACTGGAAGAATGATTGCAGGGCCTGGAAGGCCAGAACACAGGAATTGAAGCAGGTTGCAGCTTCAGCTTCAGGTGTGTATGTTATTGAAAACTGTCTTTCAATAAACTCTACTTCCTGGGTATTGGATACCGGATCAGGATCTCATATCTGTAATTCTTTGCAGGCGTTGAGAAACCGTAGGGTTTTGAAGGCAGGTGACATGACCCTCAGAGTTGCGAACGGAGCTAGCATGGATGCTAAAGCCGTGGGGGACTATCACCTGGGAATGTCAGATGGACATGTTTTGGTTTTGCGTAATTGCTTTTTTGTACCCAACGCAACTTGTAATATCATTTCTGTATCTTTAGTTTCTAAAGAAGGTTATGAATTTGCGTTTGTAAGTACTGTTGTAAACATTCACCTTAATCAAGTTTTGATTGGGTCAGGTACTTTGAGTAATGGTATATACGTGTTAAACCAACCACAGATTTTTAATGTCCAGAATACACACAAAAGAAAGTCTCCAGAAATAAATCAGACTTTCTTATGGCATTGTAGATTGGGTCACATCAATGAGAGAATGTTGACGAAGTTACATACAGAAGGGTATTTGAATGCGTTCGAATATCAGTCGTATGCCACTTGTCAATCCTGTCTCAAAGGAAAGATGACAAAGACTCCGTTTACTGGACATGGAGCAAGAGCGAGCGAGCTCTTGGGACTCGTACACAGTGACGTGTGCGGTCCAATGTCTACACATGCTCGAAGCGGACATTCTTACTTCATTACTTTTACGGATGACTTCTCAAGGTACGGTTATGTCTTCTTAATGAAACATAAGTCCGAAGCCTTTGGAAAATTCCAGGAGTATAAGAATGAAGTAGAGAAACAGACCGGCAAAAGTATTAAGATTCTAAGATCGGATCGAGGTGGAGAATACTTAAGTGCCGAATTCCTGAATTACTTAAAAGAGAATGGTATTCTCTCTCAGCTTACTCCTCCATACACTCCGCAACATAACGGTGTATCGGAGAGACGGAACCGAACCCTATTGGATATGGTTCGGTCCATGATGAGTAACACTGAGTTACCGCGATCATTCTGGGGATATGCAATAGAAGAAGCTGCGTATCTCTTGAACAAGGCTCCCACCAAGACTGTGCCTACCACCCCATATGAGATGTGGACTGGGAAGAAACCCTGTCTTAAGTATCTTAAGGTATGGGGATGTCCAGCTTTTGTAAAAAGGCAGCATGCGGACAAGCTTGAGGCACGTTCAGTACAGTGTAAGTTTGTGGGATACCCAAGGAACTCCAGGGGGTATCTTTTCTATTCCGCTGAGGAACAAAAGGTTTTTGTTTCTCAGCATGCCCGCTTCTTGGAAACTGAGTTTTTGGAAACCCAGATAAGTGGGAGCACAATAGAACTGGAAGAAGTTCCAGAACCACAGACTGTTACTGAAAGTTTGGTGGAACCAGAGGGTTCAACAGAACAGGACATTCCTACGCCGCTCCGCAGAAGTAGTAGGCAGTCTCATCCGCCCGAGAGATACTACGGTTTTCTCATAGACGGGGATAGAGAGGATTGCATCATAGATTATGATGAGCCTACTAGCTTCTAGCAAGCCGTTCAGAGCGTTGACTCAGTGAAATGGCTGGATGCAATGCGGACCGAAATGGAGTCCATGTACACCAACAAGGTATGGACGTTGGACATTGCTCCAGACGGGGTAAAACCCGTAGGATGCAAGTGGATCTTCAAAAGGAAGATTGGTGTAGATGGACAGGTTGAGACCTATAAAGCTAGGCTGGTAGCAAAGGGTTTTCGTCAAAGACCTGGCTTGGACTATGACGAAGCCTTTTCTCCAGTAGCCATGCTGAAATCCATTCGGATCCTTCTTGCCATTGCTGCCTTCCACGATTATGAGATTTGGCAAATGGACGTAAAGACAGCTTTTCTAAATGGAAATTTGGAGGAGTGTGTCTATATGGACCAGCCAGAGGGTTTCATTCAGAGTGGGAGCAGCGGAAAGGTGTGCAAGTTGCTTAAATCCATCTATGGACTAAAGCAGGCATCGCGGAGTTGGAACATCTGTTTTGATGAGACAGTCAAAGAATTTGGCTTTATCAAAAATCCAGATGAACCATGCATCTATAGTAGATTTGTAGCGAGAACTGCAGTATTCCTCGTTTTATACGTGGATGACATTCTCTTAATAGGAAATGACATTCCTATGCTACAATCTGTCAAGGGGTTCTTGTCACACAGGTTCTCCATGAAAGACCTGGGGGATGCCTCATACATTCTGGGTATCCGGATCTACCGTGACAGATCCAAGAGGATATTAGGACTTTCACAGTCCAGGTACATCGACACCATACTGAAGAGATTCAGTATGGAAGATTCCAAGCGCGGTAACCTACCGGCTTGTCATGGGATCACCCTCTCTAAAGAGATGTCTCCCAAGACTGATTTGGAGAGGGATCGCATGTCTATTATACCCTACGCTTCTGCGGTAGGCTCTATAATGTATGCGATGTTGTGTACCAGACCGGATGTAGCTTATGCACTGAGTGTGGTAAGCCGGTATCAGTCAAACCCTGGGGAGAAACATTGGATAGCGGTAAAGAACATTCTCAAGTACCTGAGAAGGACTAAGGAGATGTTCTTGGTGTATGGCGGAAAGGACCTCCAGATCGAGGCCTTTGCTGACTCCAGCTTCCAGAGTGACAAGGATGATTCCAAGTCCATGTCGGGTTTTGTCTTCACCCTCAATGGAGGGGCGGTGTGTTGGAAGAGTTCCAAACAGGAAACCGTTGCAGACTCGACGATGGAAGCGGAATACATCGCTGCATCAGATGCCGCAAAAGAAGCTGTCTGGATGAGGAAGTTCTTGAAAGAACTTCAGGTGGTTCCGTCCATTGTTGATCCAATACCTCTGTATTGCGACAACAACGGGGCTATAGCTTTAGCGAAGGAACCCAGGTCCCATCAGAGATCCAGGCACATCTTGAGGCGGTATCACCTGATCAGGGAGATCGTGGATCGCCAGGAGATCGAGGTTCGGAGAGTCGCTTCAGAAGATAACACTGCAGATCCATTCACCAAGGCCCTACCCCAGACTCAGTTCGAGCGGCTGATCGAGATGATAGGTCTTCGATACGCCAGTACATGGCCTTAGTGCAAGTGGGAGATTGTTAGTGTATATGCCCTAGAGGCCATTACTGTATCATACTAGTATGTATATTACTTAATAGAAGCTTGGGATATTCACCTTGTATATACAATCTTGCTCAAAATAGTAGTATGCTACTTGGTTTATTTCTACTTCAATGTGTACATGTGTTTATCTTTGTATATTGCTTATACACATTAGTAGAGCCCTTAGGATCTTTGCTTGATTACCAGCGATGTGATGGCCGTCACACTAGTGGGGCTGGGTAATCTAGAAGCACATCCTTATGCAGGTCCCTGGTCGCAGGACTATCGAGACAGGGCATCGATACTCCGGAGTAGACCAGCGCATGCGCTTCTCATCCCAGTGTGGGAGACGGTCTGTCCCACAGCCGTCAGTACGTCGTACTTGAGATAGTATGCGGGTGCCCGTTAGGTTACGGGTACACTGGACAGGACTCGTCGGGAACTGAACAGTTGGTATTATACCTATCGTCAGTTATCAGTTCCCAGGTGACATGAGTACAGCTTAGTCCGCTGACTTGACACTGTCACTTCGCCTCGGGTGTGTTCCCACTGTACTTTGATCACTACCCTACCACGGCTCAAAGGAGTCGTGCAAACAGGTGGTGGTTGGGTGCAGTCCCGAAGCACTTGGAGGCAGTGACGGTTAGACAGGATTCGTCTCTCCCGGTATTGGGGGTTGACATCGCGCTGTGTCTAGGAGAGCCATTACACGAGTAGTCCCTGGCCAGGGCAAACGAGATATACTGGTAGGTATCCAGTGTTATCTCAGGGTGTTTTGGGCTTCGCTCCGGCACGACTTGTACCGCTATTGGGGGACTGACGTTTACCGCCCCCTAGGCCCGCCATGCGATGTATCAGACGAACAGACCGGACTGTACGGAGAATGTCACACTCAGGCTCAGTAGGAGTTCAGATGGGTTTTGCCTCGTCGGTCTTCTTGTCGGCATTACCTGGGGACCGTTACGCACAGCTAGTGCCGCTTGCGGTCTGTGGTTAAACCCACTGCCAGCGTAGTGTCGAGTCTTTAGAGTCCCACACAGAAAGCTTTTCGCCTTTAGGCAAAAGAGTAGAGGTCGCATGGTATTGCGACAGGTCGCATGGTTTTGCGACAGGGTTCGGTCACATCCGTGCACTTGTGCACGTAAAGTGTCCGGACAGTTTACACTAGCGGGCTTTGGTTTAAGCCAGATCCTAGTGTACTTTATGGGATTGGATTTATCCAGTTTGCATTCGTGTTCCTCGGAACGCGGATGCGGGTGTGTATGCACAGTTGACAGGGAGGCACAGACAGCGGATTCTCATTAGGGTTGTTGACAGTTGACCGTTGACTTTTGACTTTTTGCTCAACCCTAATGAGAATATGATATGTGATTAACTATTATATTAATTAAGTATTATGGTGATATGGTTGTTGACTTGTTGACTTTTGTTGACTTGTTGACTTTGTTGACTTGTTGACTTTTGTTGACTTGTTGACCGGTTGACTAGGCTTGACTAGTTGACCATCATGATAACCATGGTTATCATTTCATGCCAAAGACTTTTTCTTGCTTATTCATTTGAGTAAAATGAGTGCATGACATGATAAGGTTATGGTTGCTTCCTACCATCACATAAGACTTTTTGATATGATGAGTTATCATTTTTTTTGGATTATGAGAGGGTGAGAGACAAAAGAGTTGCTCATATTCTTTCTTGCTCATTCTCTCTCTTGTTCTTGAGCTCTCCTCTTGCTCTCACCCTCAACCTCTTGCTCCCTCTCTTGATCTATGGTTCTCTTGTCTCATGAGTTGAGAATCAAGAACCATAGATAAAATCCCATTCTAAATCATCTCTACTCATTCTAGTTCACTAGGTTTAGCAAACCAAGTGAACTAGTTTCTTCAAAGAACGAAGAAGGAGCTAAAGGTTGGAGCTTTCAAGTGGATCTATCTTCGGCGTACGGAGACGACGAGAAGGAGCCATCGGACCACCACCGGAGCTTGAAGAGAAGGAGTTCAAGAAAAGCTAGGTATAACCATCTTCAACCGAGTAGCTAAATCTCTTTAGCTTAGTATGCTAGTTTTAGTTTAGGTAAAGATCCCGACCTAGCATAGTCCATGTTGCCTCTTGCGTTAAAATTTTGATTTTATACCGTTTCCGCCTCCCCGTAAGAACCGGGGGTCGCAACGTGGACTTACAGGAGGATCCATTATCTACCAGGATCTTGCCTATCTTGATATCATGGCAATATCCAGAGACATATAGGGGACGGTTGTGGTCGCATGGTCCGAGGAGAAGGTCTTCGTCACCGAAAGTGATGTCGGCCGTATGCACTTCCTCCAGTTCATCGTTCATCCTTCATCCTTTCAGTGGCGAGGAAGGCTTGGAATTGCTCAGGTTCTTGTAACGCCTTAATTAGTGAGTCTCGCGCTTCCTTTGATAATAGGAGGGCATCGAGAATGCTAAGCTGAGAAGGTAGCTTCCTTAGGTGCGCGAGGATGTTATAGTCCACCTTACCCTTCCTAGGAGGGTCTTTGGCAGCCAGCTCTCTCATGACTTGGTCATCTAAAGTGATATCTTCAGTGACCTTTTCCTTTCCCTTATCTTTTCTACTCACGGGCCCGAGATTCTTTTCTGGGAGTGTGCGATTGCGCAGCTGAATGTTCTCGCAGGCCTCCGATTTCTCCTCTTTCCCCAGAACGGATTCTTTAAAGAGAGGGCCTAGAGCCATTTCTTCATCAGAGTCGCTCCCAAAGGTGAGAACTTGTGACCCCCCGGCATGAGCCATATAACAGTTACCAGTAGTTCTGTTGTGCCCATCGACAGTACTTCTTCGCTCCCGACGAATCTTGCGTTTCATGCGCTTATCATGTTGCCGACGAGCAGCATATCCTTGCCACCACATCTTAAAGGCGTCGCACTCCTCCGTGGGGTGTGAGATTTTCCGATGATATGCGCAATAATCAGGGCGCCTTTCCACCCCATCATGTGTGTTTCCTTCCGAGGGTGGTAGCTTCATCCCCATTGACATGCATTTGGCAAACCTTTTCCTCGTCTTGAATATCTTCTTGTCTACTTCGGATGCCTTTCGCTCTGGCAGGGGTAGTTCAACTCTTCCGTTCAGTCGCCTGCATTTAGTTCCTTCTGACGCTGCCATCTCACGCTCCTGATCCGCTTTACTTTTTAGACGAATCTCGTCTAGAAAGGCATTGATCATTTCATTCGTCGGCCACGCACGCTCTGGTTTAGGCTCTGCCTCCAGCTTCTTAGTGCCAGGAGTTTTTTCATCATTGGTAAACGAGTGGGAGATTACGTTACAACTCGCCACATACCCTTCAGATTCATCCGACGAGCTCTCTCCATCATCTTTCTCTCGAAAGATGTGGTTGAGGAACACTTGCAGTGTGACGGGAGTTCGCGTCTTTTGATCGTATTCTTCCAGTGCGTCGATTTGCTTCTGCAAGTTCGTGTGCTCGTTTCCAAGCTTCACGGGCTTCTTGGATTTCTTCTTTTTCTTCGAAGATTTTGACGGTTGGGCGTGAGTATTTGGGCCCTTATCACGAGTCTTCGCAGTTGGGCGGGGCTTCAGCATCCCTTCGATAATTTGAGGTTCAAGAGGGTCCTCCCATTCGATCGCAGGGCACGCATGAAGGTCTCTCAGCATTCTTTTGGTTTTAGTTGATAGCATGACCTCCCATGGAGCTTCTTCAATAAAGGAGCAGGTTGCCCCCGGTGTATCTGCTTTCTTAGGAGTATGCGTTTGTGGTGGGTTCACCTTCCACTTTTCGGACAGTACAAACTTCCCCTGGAGGTATTGATCTTCAATCCATCCTTTGAAGACGAAGAAATCTTCAATCGGATGACTTACCGTTTGATGGTAAGGGCAATAGTTACGGTTATTCACCTCGGTGGGTCGCGGCGGTCGTCTTGGATTCGGTAGGCTTATATGTCTGTTGCGTACTGCCAGCTCGAATAACCGTTTCGTCTTGTCTTGTGGGAACGAATAGGGACGCTTCATCTTCTCATTATAATACCGACGTCTTTCTTCCAATTGATCTGTCGGCCTCGGGGCGTTAGGTTGCTGTTGGGCATTCGCGACGAAGGTTGCCCTTCCTTTACCCTTGTCATTCCGAGGTTCCGACTTCGGGGGAGGTGGTCTATGACCCATCTGGTGCATCTGAGCCAACTTGTCAATTAAAGCCTGGAATGTGGTTGGCTTAAAGAACATCATAAACTGGGAGATAGTTGCGTGGGGGTCTAGGGTTCCCACGAACATGCCCACTGCGGGTGCCTCCTCAATGCGTTGCTCGCATCTCGACCATAAATTTCGCCAGCGTATAGCATACTGGACCCAGGTTTCTCCTGGTTTTACCCTGGCGTTAATCAATACAGTAATTGGGGTGCGTTCGCTGGCACTTGCGAATCGCTGAGTGAATAACAACTCCATTTCAGCGAACGTTTTGATAGAATCGTTCGGGAGTTCTGAATACCATTCGAACGCTGTTTCTGATAAACTGCCCACAAACTGGCGAAGCAACAGTTTATCATCACCGCCGGTGTTACCGCAGAGGGCCCGGAACTGGGCAACATGTTGATGGGGATTGCCGGTCCCCTTATACATGTGGAATTTTAGTATCGTATAGCCTGGCGGGTATTTGATTTGGTCATACCAGCTTGGATACGGCCGTCCCGTTTTTACGACTTGCCCAGCCGCCTCAGTCGCATGATGAACCCGCATTTGCTGGGCTATGTAGTCAACCAAGTCAGCCTTAGAGATTGCCTCCTCTTTAGCCGTTGAGAGGGCTGGTGGTGGATTTGACGTTTCTCCTAGGTCGTCTTCAAGAACGATTGGGGGATCCTCGGCGGGTAGGTCCTGCTGGATCATCATTCCTATCATATCTTGGAAGAGAAGGCCCATACGTTGTATGTTGGCCGCTTGTTCAGCAGCCTCTTTGTCCTTTTTCTCCAGTATCCGGCGAAGGAATTCAGCGTCGGTTTCTTCCTCCTGGGGTGCGTCTGAGGACGTTTCTGGGCTTTCTTTTGGCCCGGTAAGTGCGGCCATAGCATTCATCATTTCTTGGAGCTTTTGCTGTTGCTCCTGGGCTTTGGTCACCGACCGTGTGAGCGGTCTATGACCCGTGAACGCACGGCTGTCTTCTTTTCCTGACGCCATGTATACGGTGTGGACCATCATGCCCCCAGACTTAGGGCGTCTGGGCATAGTGCATTAGCTGTCGTTGCAGGCTGGGGGATCTTCTCTGGCTTCCTCCTTTTATGAGCCATGGAGGTTGAGGGGGCCGTTAAGGTGGGCATCCAGACAGCTTTTCGGGGTTTGGCCTGGTGACCAGCTTCCGGTTGGATTTTCAGCTTCTTGTGCTGGTGGGAGAAGTTTGGATCGATGATCGAGTCTCGGGCCTGCCGCCAAACCTTATAGATTTTGGAAGACAGCCGTTGAGGGGATCGGGGCTGTTCTGATTTTATTTCCACAACCTTTTTTAACGGGGGAGGAGACCTCTTTAGCACTGCAGTAGGAGAATTCCTTCGCACCTTATTTAGCATTTCGAAGCTGTTCCCAGTCGGAACAGCAGCATTAACTTCTGCCATCGGGGTTGATGGAGTCAACCCGGAGGGGGAGTTGCCCCCAGCCTTCCTTACTCGGCGCCAATGGCGACGTCAAGCGTGTCGAGCGGACGGCGTTTGGTCAGCGGTAAGAATGGTTTCGTCTTGCCCCCTGTGTGGGTGGGGGGTCGCTGTTGGTGTCAGCCTGTCAAAGACCGATGTCCTTTGGGCAGCAGGAGCGGGAGCTGAAGCCGTCAATCTTGTAAAGAACGACTTTTTGGCCGGAGAAGCCGCCTTGGCGATTTCGGGGGCAGGAGCGGCCACTTTCTTAGAAGCAGCCTCCTCTGAGATTGTAGGCCCCATGATGAGTTTGCAGGATTTCTGGCCCAATCTAGAGAAGTCCGAGGCGTTGACGTCGGGCGACTCGTTGAGAGGAGCCGCGGCAGGGGTAAGACGATCAAAGACCGACTTCTTAAGAGCTTCCTTTGTCAGCACCGGCGCCGCGAAGCTTGTTGGTGGGAGTTTAGTCCCAAAAAACAATCCGGTAGTGGCCTGAGTCACCTGGTCCACCGGCATTGTGAATAACGAAGCAGCTTGGGGTCCGTAGGCTATACCTCCTGGCGAGGCAAAGCGTTGGTCGCAATTGTAGTCTGAGCGGTCGGAGGATTTCGCAGAAGCAGACGCCATCGATCCTTTGCTTCCTGCAATAAGCAAGACGCCAATTCTTAGTATCTTGAAACCCAAGGGCAACCATTAGCAAGCCGCTATTGGTTCGCGAATCACGACACACGAAGTGTGGAGTGGAAAGAGGAAAAGGTCCCACCGGGCATGCCAGAATCTGTTCCCCTCCGAAAGACACGCGAGACGTGGACTGTCTCGCCTGAAATTCGGGGCAGATGCTATTTGGTGCTATTCGTCCACCTCTCCGAAGATGCCAAGTTGATTTATGGCACCATGTATCGAAGGTTTAAACGGATGCGGCCGATGTAGCAGACTTCGTCAGATTCCCCCTCGTTTGAGGGGTTTTTGATTGTGGGGACGCTCTTCCCTGCAGGCGCAAGCCCCTGCAGTTAATTACGCTACCGCATCGCAGTAACAACTTTATCCTTCTCCAGATGGTCACTTCGTGTCGTGTGTGTGTTTATTTTATGTTTTGTTTGTGGTTGCCCGTGGATTGTATACGGAGACTCATTTATGTAGTCGCCCGTAGGACGTGGATTAGTCCAAATCCGTATTTTCTTAGATTTGGGTTTGGGGTTTTGGTTTAAGGATACGTTAGCCATTTTTTAGGCTAAGATCAACTTAAACGTTTGTTAAGGATACGTTAGTCTAATTTGAGACTAAGATCAACTTAACGGGATCGTTTAGATCCGACAAAAGAGCATTTGGGCTCCATTGTTCCAGTTTAGGGACATAGTGGTCCATCGTATGTATGGCCGTCGGGACCCGTCACCTCTCTGACGACGTTGAAGGATTACAACGACAGATGTCAGAGGAGTTCAGAGATGTACCCTCGAACCAGAGTTAATTGGGGAAGATTCATAGCCCATTCTGTTTGAAGGTTTAAGGATACGTTAGCCATCTTTGAGGCTAAGATCAACTTAAACGGGATCGTTTAGATCCGACAAAAGAGCATTTGTGGCCCTATTGTTCCAGTTTAGGGACATAGGGGTCCATGGGTAGTTTAGGGACATTGCCGTCCATGGGTAGTTTTAAGACATCTCGGTCAAGGTTAAGGACGTCATAGTCCATGGGTTTAAGGACCCCACAGTCCATTGTTAGTTTTAAGACATCTCGGTCAAGGTTAAGGACGTCGTAGTCCATGGGTTTGAGGACCCCACAGTCCATTGTTAGTTTTAAGACATCTCGGTCAAGGTTAAGGACGTCGTAGTCCATGGGTTTAAGGACCCCACAGTCCATATCGATGTGTGGTCATCGGGACCCGTCACCTCTTTGAAGACATTGAGGGATTACAATGCCAAGTATCAAAGGAGTGAAGAGATGTACCCTGGAAACCGGAGTGGATTAAATAGTCTTTGGCCCAATTTGGGATCAAAACCAATTAATTATGTTATGAGCCCATTAGCCCAGTTAAGGCTGAATTGAGGACTTATGGCCAGCTTGGGCTAAGTCCAATCATGTCTGGAATACTGGCTTCCTGTTGGTCCATTGAAGGAGAGACTTTGTCTCTGGCCATTTATCCAATTGGGCCAATGCCTAGTGTTAAACACTACAGACCAATCAGTGTTGAACACTGGGAATGAGGTTGACAAATTAGTGTTTAACACTAAAAGATAATTGGTGTTAAACACCAGCAACAAGGCCTTCAAATTAGCATTAAACACTAAAACAGATCAGTGTTAAACACTGGCAACGGAGATCTCAAATTAGTGTTACGCACTAAGGTAATCAGTGTTGAACACTGCAAATAAAGTTCTTTGATTAGTGTTGAACACTGAGGCCCAACAATGTTTTAACACTGGATTCGAGAGTTCTAATTTAGTGTTAAACACTAAGGCAGGAGGGGTCACGTGGCAACACGTGAGAGCGCCCTCCCTTCATTTGTTCTTCTGAGGAGATCGTATTTTTGGAGCATCACGTGTCATCACGTGACGGGTGTCTAAACGAGGTGTGTTAAGGCTTCTGCCAAGGGTCACGTGGGTCACGTGAGGCACTGCCTTAAAGGGCTTTCTGTAGATCTTTTGGGGGGGTCACGTGGTGACACGTGACCCTTCTTTTCTGTAGTTGTTAGAAGATCTGTTAATCCCTTTCAGGAATTGAATTCCTCATAGGGTTGAACCCTGACAATAATTTCAAAGGAATTAAATTCCTAGTTCCTTTTGAAGATTTATATTCTAGGATGGAGTTGAACTCTGAATTTTCTGTAGGAATTAAATTCCTCATATATGTGAAGAAATGCATTCTATCATAGGGTTAAACCCTAATAACAACTTCAAGGAATTAAATTCCCACTCTCTTTTAGAGAATTATTCTGAGGAGTAAGATTAAGGGAATTAAATTCCTGTTTCTTTTAACAGAACTAAGTTATTAATTAGGGTTAAACCCTGTTTCTTTTTATTCTGAAGGAATTAAATTCCCATGACACAGGGTCAAACCCTAATTTTATTTTAAAGGAATTAAATTCCTATAGTTCTATGAGAATTAAATTCTCGTGCTTCCATTCCCTCTCCGTGCTTTGGATCTGCATGGCAGGATCTCAACCCATTAAGAATTAAATTCTCAACTTCAAGGGGAGATGTGCACTTTACAGATCCTCCATCCAAGAGGGAAGAAATATGTTCTTCTGTTGAACTCTGTTGAGAATTAAATTCTCTTTCTTTCAAAAAGCCTTCCCTTTCTTACCTAGGGTTTTCTTTAGCAGAAGATCCAAATTCCTCGAAGTATCAAGGCTCTCTCCTTTTTTTCCCTCTGCGTGTGTATCTCCTTTTTTTGTGTCTCTTGGCTCCTATTTATAGGAGAAGCAGCCGAGTCAATTAGTTTTTGACGTATCTTCATTGAGAGATTCGATTTGCATCCATCATTCGTTCTGGACCTTTGGATTATTAGGTGAATTTTATTCACCATTGGATTTCAAATCCAGCGATTCTCCTTTGTGACTTCTGTTAGATTTAAAAGGGAAATCTTTCCAAGTTCGAGATTATCCCATAGATAGATGATATTTAATCACTCTAAATCTTTAATTCAATCGGTTGCTTTTGGAAAGATTTGAGAAGTCTTTTCTCAGAATTTAATTCTATTTAACAAATGGGCTTTGAAAGCTGGTCACGTGCGGCCACGTGACCCTTGGTCATGTGTGGGCTAATGACCCCCTTGTAATGAGCCATTTTCTTCTTTTGCACTCTGCCTTCTTCTGCTGATTAGCCGTCACGTGCCACCACGTGACCCCTGGTCACGTGTGTTGGAGATAGTGCCATCAGAGTCAATTATTGGATCACAGGCACGTGATTGCAATGATTGAGGGAGGACCTATCCCGGTAAGACAGTCTTACTCGAGATGATAATATGCTATCTGGTTTACCTTTATCATCGTGTACTGCTTCAGGTGACCTTACAGGTCGCTATTACACGCTGATAGAGCCCCTAGGATTCTTGCTTGACTGCCAGCAGTATGATAGCGATCATATACGTGAGAGCTGGTGGTCTATAAGCACATCCTTAAAAGGTCCCTAGTCGTGGGAGTTTCGAGATAGGGCATCGATTCTCCAGAGTAGACTAGTGTATACAGTCGAGACCCCGACGAGGGGTGGTGGCCGGTCTCACAAGCCACTGGTGTCAGTTGGTTCACCTAAGATGTATACAGGTGCTCATTGGGTTATGAGTACACCGGACAGGACTCGCCGGGAACATGCTAGTTGGTCTTATACCTGACGTCAGATAGCATTTCCCTGGTGACATGTGTACAGATTAATTCATCGACCTGGAGATCGTCATTTGTCTCGTGTGAGTTCCCACTGTACTTTGATTACTACCCTACCACGGCTCAAAGGAGTCGTGCAAACAGGTTTTAGTTGGGTACAGTCCCGAGCCACATGGAGGCAGTGAGCGGATCTTCAGGGGTTCGTCTCTCCCGGTATTGGGGGTGAGGTCGCGCTGTGTCTAGGAGAGCCATTACACAAAGCCCTCGGCCGAGGCAGGAGATTTACTGGTAGGTATTCCAGTAGTATCTCAGGGTGTTCTGGGCTACACTCCGACACGACTTGTACCGCTTTTGGGGGTCTGACTTTTACCAACCCCCTAGGCCCGACATGCGATGCTCATAGACGAACGGACCGGACTGTACGGATATTGTCACTGACAGGCTCAGTAGGGTGTCAGGATGAGTTCGCTCATCGACGTCCCTTTTGGTCAATAGCTGGTGGCCCATCACGTATTGGCTTATACCTCTGACGTGCTAGTGGTTAAATCCACAGCCATAATATTGACGAGTTTTTAGAGTCCACCACACTTTCAGTTACTCAAGCTTTCGGGCGAAACGCTGTAGAGGCCATATGGAGATATGGCAGGGTCCGATCAGATACGTGCGGTATTGCACGGATCAGGATCGGACGGTTTGTACTAGTGGCCGTATGGATATATGGCAGGGTTCGATCAGATACGTGCGGTATTGCACGAATCAGGATCGAACGGTTTTTACTAGCCGGCTTTGGTTTAAGCCGGATCCTAGTTTAGTACAGTGTAGATTTTGTCTCATTGCATTTGTATCCGGTCGGAATACAGATGCGGGTGTGTATGCACAGCATCGGGGTTTTCCTGTAATTTATTACGGGACCAGCTTTCTGGAGTTGCCAGTTTGCATTCCGTTCCGGCCGGTTTTCCTTTGTTCTTTCCCGGCCGGACTTTTCCGATGGAGGGGGTTATTTGCAAGTTTGCAAATAACTTTTTGAGGAGGAGTTTCTTGCATATTGGTGGCATCATGATAGTTATTAATCATGAGATGCTTTCTTAGTCTTTTCCTTTGCTTTATTGTGATTGGATGAGATTAGAAATGAGATAAGAGTTGATGTGAGACTTGCTTTATGTTGTGGTCACCACCTTGTTCTCCTACACTCACCTCCCTCATATGTTATGTGATTCCCTCCACCATTTCCACAAGACAATGGCCGGCCACATTTTGTCATGAGGGGAAAAAAAAGAGAGGAGTTCATTTGTATGAGAAAAATTATTCACCTCTCATTTTTCTTGCTACACTATTTCTAGCTCTCTTCAATGTTCTTCATCCCTCCATCACCATGGAAACTACTACTCCAAAGAGACATAGACTCTACACTACTTCTACAGCAAATCTTGGGCGTGTCGGCCAGCCAACTTCGCGCCCGAGTTGCCTCGGTATTGAGGTGGGAGCCCGTAAAAGATGCAGACGATGTGGTGCTCTTCCGGCAAGGATGCGACGACCGGAGTTTCCGCGGGAGATCGGGACGACGACGAGAAGACCGGAGGACTCGGATCACTCGGTATATCTCTCACCCTTTCTTTTGTTAGCTAGTATCAGTTAATGGTTACGATCCGGGTATATTGTCTGCGGTAGCGCCAGTTTGAAAGTTAAGAAAATTTTGATTCCGCATTTTGGCCTCGGATAGACGGCCGGGGCGCTGCCGTGGCGCAACATGGTATCAGAGCCACGCCATTAACCTAGTCTAGCTTGTACTGGTATGTTTAAAGCTTCGATCGAACAAAAATCCCAAAAACCGTATTTTGTATACATCAGTTTTCTGTCGAATTATTTTTGGCTCGAAAAAATTTTCAGTAAGTTGCAGAATGATGTGTAGGTAATTTTAAGCATTCTGGGAAAATTTGGTCATGTGATTCCTTCATATCACCGCGGAACCGCGGTCAAAGCCATGCATTGGCCGCGGTTCCGCCGCCGTCTAGCCTCTTCACTGTACCAAAATTTTCCAGAGGGCTTTTGAGTTCTGAATGGGGTTTTTGGAATGTTAATTTTTGGCCCCAGATTTCCTTGAGTGCTACAGTAGTACTTGGGGCCCACTTGGTAATTTTTGATCGATCGAAAAGTTTAAACACATTAGTTCACAGTATTTACATTATATCTGCGACCGTGAATGTCACTTGATCGGTAAATCCTGTCCAACTGCTATAGCCCGGTTAGACGGATTTGCGAACGTGACATTCACGTTGATGTTCTATGTATTGCTGTGATGTTGCGGATCGGTCGTGGGGGATAGGCTGGATGCAATGTTAGTACAGTTTTGTTGTATTATGTACATTTGATATTGCGGGGCGAGCGTCCGACATGTGGACTGCCGTCACTGCCTGTTTGTATTATTCTTTTGGGGCACGACCTGGTTGCGGTCGATGTACCCGTTGTATGTATATTTTAGTTTCTGTACTAGGATTGCCCCGCGGAGGGGTGCACGGATAGCCGGGTTCTAGAGGGCAACGGGCCCGCATCTCATGGCATTGAGATGGAGGGGGCTTCACTCTAGGATTGGCGGGCTATTCACCGCACTCGTAGGGGGTACAGGTTGACCCAGGAGGGGTGCCCAAGTTACCGGATTCCGTGAAGTGCTGGGTGGTCCATTCACGGTGCTGAAGGGGGCTGCCTCGCTTCAGGTTTTGGCGGGTGACTTGCCGCGCCCGTAGGGGTCTAGGATTTCATTGCACAGGCTATCCACACGACCAGGGAAACGTCGGGTTTCAGCAGCGGCTCTGTGAAACCCGGAGATCCCAGATATCTGTATTGTTCTGTGATGCTGTACATTTCTGTGATATTGCATTTTATCATGCCTTGAGCGAATATAATATATTGGTATATATATTAGTAGATGTTGTATATGTTTTACATCCGCGCTAGTCCAGTCCCCGCTCTGTCGTTAGTTAGCTAACCTAACGGGTAATGACGGGACCCAGTGGTGAATGCGGATGGCATATACGTACATCAGTATATTTTCGTTCTTTGTGGTGTGATCCATTGATGGAACTGCGTTGATTCGGAACAATGCAAGATAAACAAACCTATTCTGATGTTGTTGGAACACTTTTCAAAAAACTGTTATTGCAAGGACGTTCACTTTTGTTTTGCATCGTGGTATTCATTTGGAATATCCTGCTCCTCAGTCGACGAGGCAAGGGCTGAGATCCCTTCACCGGGAGTGACCCCTTGGACAGAAGTTTGCGTCAGGGCATTAACTTCACTATAGCCGATTACTTTTGCTTTGCATCGTGGTATTCAGTTGGAATATCCTGCACCTCATTCTACGGAGAAAGAGCCGAGATCCCTTCACTGGGAGTGACCTCTTTAGCAAAGGTTTTCGTCACTATATTTTTATAAAAAGTTATGCAGTTCCTTCAACTATATCAAGTTCATTACGTTAAAGGTTTTTCGCCAAAAACCAGCCGTAGCCCTCCGTCATTTCCTACAGGTATTATTTAGTATTCGTGCTGCGTTTATTGACCTAGTCAAGACGTAGTGTTCGGTAGCTAAGTGGTACTTGTTTGTTGCATAAGTGGGATTGGTTAAGACAGTCGTGCGGCCTTGTTGACCTAGTCAAGGGCACGTACGGGTGGGTTTAATGCAATCCAGAATAATGATGGGTTGAACTTGACTGCCGGTTTATGGTTTGTTGACCTAGTCAAGGTCATAAACCGCTTGGGGTAAAAATCACATCGGGAGTTTCAAAAGAACTGAAACTTGCCAGACATGCGCATACCTTCTGGAGTGTGGTGACGTGAGTGGATTCCGTCACGTTATCATGCGATGATAGTTGGTTCCCTATTCCCACTGATAAGTTGGTTTACTCCTCGGGTAACCCCGACTAATTCTTCTTTTAGGTTTGGGGAAGAATTTGAGGTTACAGTGGGAGGTTTCCAGATTAGATAAAGTGATAACCATTCTGATCTAGGTTAGAGTGCACGCTGAGTGTTTCTTTTCTCTCTCTCTTTGGTAGCGACCATTGACCCAACCCTGGACTTTGACTCAGTGACCAAGTTGACCGAACCTTCTTAACACTGGCTTTTGGATTGTCAGAGTTGCAAACCTCATTGCCACTCCTACTTTTACCTTTTTCTCCAGGACACCCCGTATTACTACGAACGTCCACTTCCATTGGACAAAACCATCGTATGGTTATATACGAACTCGAAGGAATTCGAGGATGGTTTCCGGTTCTGGAGAAAACGAATAGGACTATTCAGTTGTCTTTTCCTTTTACCTTCTCTCAGGTTGCGAGTGCTCCTTGGTTTAGGAGATAGTACACCTATTGCGCAAATTGGATAGTCTTCTTCCAGACCTTAGGCTGGTGCCGAACGGTGGGGAATGAAGAAAGCCAATTAGCCTAAACGGTGTACAGAAGGTATTAAGATTAAGACAAAACAAGGGATTAGTAAGAGGGCAAAGTAAATTGCGACTGATATTCACGACCAAACCAAGTATTTCTTCGCCAATCCTAAATCACCTTTGTATTTCTCCAGGACACTCCGTATCACTACGAAGATCCACAGTTTATTGGATACTCCATCGTATGGTTATATACGAACTCGAAAGGAACTTGTTCCAGTTCGGGGATGGATTCTGGTCCAGGAGAAATAGGAATAAGCTTTATTCGGTTGTCTTTTATCTTCACCTTCTTTCGCATTGCGAGTGCTCCTGGGACTAGGACAGTACACCCATCAAGCTTATTGGATAGTCTTCCTCCAAACCATAGGCTGGTGCCGAACGGTAGGGAAGGAAGAAAACCACTTGGCCTAAGGGGTGTGCAGAAGGTAATGACTAAAGACATATAAAGGGATTTGGAGAGGTGGCAAAGAATTATACGGTTATAGTTGTGAATCTGGATAATGGTAGAGGCATTACTAGGAATACCAGGATACCCTATCGAAACATTTCAATGTTTCAGTTCAACTGTGTACTGTTAAAAGAAAACTGATTTCCTGATTAGACACTTGCTCCAGGGTATGTATTTACCAGGTTTGATTCTCACATCTGTATGGTTTTACAGATGATGAGTGGGAGTAAGTTATTGGGAATAGGGTGATCATCCTCATTATATCGGGATTCGTAGTAATCGGTGATATTTGAGGAGATCACCTGGGCTGTTTGCCGGTCGGCAAATATTTGATTTTGAATATCCGCTGTTGTGCACCAATTTCAAATTGATATATCTGTACGTCTATTTTCATAGAGTGAGATATACCTTTTGATATTATGTCGATGACATTTACCTATATCAGTGGATGGTTAGGTAAGGAGCATTAAACAGTGGTGTAATTCTTCTTAACCATAAGTACAGTTTTCAACCTATGACACACAGTGAAAGAGTTGTTAGACTCAGCGGACTTATACAGAGTATTGTATGTTGTCCAGTGTCCATTAGGACAGAGGGATTGGTCCTCATACTATATTCTGTTTACTTTTAACTTCTCTAGTTCTTAGACATGTGTTTCGTAGAAACACAGAGTCTAAGTTTTGAGGAGTTATAGGTATTTGAATAGAGTAGAGAACCAGGTGTAGCAAGTATCGGGATTCTTCAAAGTGATCGAAGATGTAGATACTTGTGTATGGTATTCAGTTGATAGTAATGATAAAGAGAAATTGCTTCTCTTTCAGGTTACTCATAATTGGAAGCATTCCTAAGTTGAGTAACGCTGATCGGCCTCCTTCCATTTAGTTGACATGCACTGGAGATAGCTGCATGATTTGAATCTGGTTCAATTAAATCAGTGCCTCTGGTTCTATATTGGATATAGAACAGTTCATATCTTAACGATGTTAAGGTACGGGGAGTTGTCCGGCTTATGATTAAAACCAGACACTGGACAACTCAAGGCACGTTTCTGTAATGGTTGTTTGTGGGTTGACCCAGGCTATGAAGAGGGTTGACTTTCTACCATCTGGGAGATCAATAGTAATATTGTTCTTGACTCGCCACATTTTTAAAAGAAATGGATTTTTCAGAAAACATCAGTGGGAGTATGGTAGAACTGGAAGCGATTCTAGAACCGCAAACGATTACTGAAGATTTTATAAGAACTTAAAGATTCAATCTGGCTTGACATTCCATTAGCCACTCCGCAGATATGGTGGGTAACCTCAGGCACTCGAGAGGTACTTCGGTATGCTCAAGGACAGTGACAGGGAGGTTCTTGTTTACCCAGACTTGCCATTACTGTTGTTCCAGACTATGAAACCCGGCATGAGGATGAGTATAGCGTCATTCTAAACTGGCTTTAGAAGTGTACGTCTATATGACTCTGCCAGAGGGTTGTCGTAGTCAGTGGGAG
Source organism: Agapanthus africanus (assembly GCA_030015575.1). Taxonomy (NCBI): domain Eukaryota; kingdom Viridiplantae; phylum Streptophyta; class Magnoliopsida; order Asparagales; family Amaryllidaceae; genus Agapanthus; species Agapanthus africanus. Next base: position 49,606,908 of record JASDDO010000016.1, on the reverse strand, counting down.
CAGCGGAAGCATTGGTGGACAGTTGGCTTATGTCTATTTACAGACTGAAGCAGAAATAGCGGAGATAGATCATCAATTTCTGATGTGAAGTCATAGGTTTGAATTCTTCAGAATAGGGGATGGATCTGCTAAGGAGGTAGTAGGGTGTGATGTCCTGGTGTTTGATGACATACACAGAGTAGGAAGTGATATTCCTATACTACGATCGGTTATACTTTGGTTGTCACACAGTGGTTTCTCCACACAAGACTTGGATATTATATCAGACATTCTGGTTACTAGATCTATGGTTTTAGATCTAGATTTGGGTGGTTTCCCAATCTGGGTACCTTGACAGCATTCTATGAGTAGTTAGAATGGACGACTCCTGGCACGGTAGTATACCTGCAGGTAATGGAGTCACCCTCTCTAAAGGTGTCTTACAGACTAAAGGGGAGAGGGATACGCATGATTGACAGATCACTTGCTTAGGCAATTGAGTCAATCATAAGATGTCAAGTACCACACCAGATGTTGTTCTTGCAGTAGATGCAATAAGTTGATATTAATCCAATCCTGGAGAAACAGTCAGAAGCAGTTTTAGAACATAAGTTGATGTTCTAGGGATGTGATAACGACAGCCTCTTTTAGGAGACGGTTATCATTCCAGGCTTGCAAGGTGACATGGATGGCAGAGTGGCTGTCAGAGTTATGGTTTCTCCTTCTGACGAGGGGCAGTGTTTTGGACAGGTGGTCCAAGGCAATACTGAGGGAGGCATGGCGCTGGGTACTGATTAAGTTCAGTTATCGATACAGTCTAAGAAGTTTGGATTTGGAGTTCATTTATGAGCTAGGTCCCATCAGATATCCAGACATACTCTTTGACAGGTATTGCTCATTTCGGGAGATGGTTTTCTCTGCGAACTTGAGATATAGAGAGACATAGAAAGAAACATCACAGCAGATCCACTCATTGAGGCTATTCCTCGAACGCAATAGTTTCGCAAACGAGCTTTGTGAGACTGACTAGTAAAGGAGTTGGGTGTTCGGTATCACACGGGCTGTGAGTATGCGACATCGCAATAATTAGCCTTGAGTGCAAGTGGGAGATTGTTGGAGATAGTGCCCTCAGAGTCAATTATTGGATCACAGGAACGTGATTGCAATGATTGAGGGAGGACCTATCCCGGTAGGACAGTCTTACTCGAGATGATAGTATGCTATCTGGTTTACCGTTATCATCGTGTACTACTTCAGGTGACCTTACAGGTCGCTATTACATGCTGATAGAGCCCCTAGGATTCTTGCTTGACTGCCAGCAGTATGATGGCGATCATATACGTGAGAGCTGGTGGTCTATAAGCACATCCTTAAAAGGTCCCAAGTCGTGGGAGTTTCGAGACAGGGCATCGATTCTCCAGAGTAGACTAGTGTATACAGTTGAGACCCCGACGAGGGGCGGTGGCCGGTCTCACAAGCCACTGGTGTCAGTTGGTTCACCTAAGATGTATACAGGTGCTCATTGGGTTATGAGTACACCGGACAGGACTCGCCGGGAACATGCTAGTTGGTCTTATACCTGACATCAGATAGCAGTTCCCTGGTGACATGTGTACAGGTTAGTTCATCGACCTGGAGATCGTCATTTATCTCGTGTAAGTTCCCACTGTACTTTGATTACTACCCTACCACGGCTCAAAGGAGTCGTGCAAACAGGTTTTAGTTGGGTACAGTCCCGAGCCACATGGAGGCAGTGAGCGGATCTTCAGGGGGTTCGTCTCTCCCGGTATTGGGGATGAGGTCGCGCTGTGTCTAGGAGAGCCATTACACAAAGCCCTCGGCCGAGGCAGGAGATTTACTGGTAGGTATTCCAGTAGTATCTCAGGGTGTTCTGGGCTACACTCCGACACGACTTGTACCGCTTTTGGGGGTCTGACTTTTACCAACCTCCTAGGCCCGACATGCGATGCTCATAGACGAACGGACCGGACTGTACGGATATTGTCACTGACAGGCTCAGTAGGGTGTCAGGATGAGTTCGCTCATCGACGTCCCTTTTGGTTAATAGCTGGTGGCCCGTCACGTATTGACTTATACCTCTGACGTGCTAGTGGTTAAATCCACAGCCATAATATTGACGAGTTTTTAGAGTCCACCACACTTTCAGTTACTCAAGCTTTCAGGCGAAACGCTGTAGAGGCCATATGGAGATATGGCAGGGTCCGATCAGATACGTGCGGTATTGCACGGATCAGGATCGGACGGTTTGTACTAGTGGCCGTATGGATATATGGCAGGGTTCGATCAGATACGTGCTGTATTGCACGAATCAGGATCGAACGGTTTTTACTAGCCGGCTTTGGTTTAAGCCGGATCCTAGTTTAGTACAGTGTAGATTTTGTCTCATTGCATTTGTATCCGGTCGGAATACAGATGCGGGTGTGTATGCACAGCATCGGGGTTTTCCTGTAATTTATTACGGGACCAGTTTTCTGGAGTTGCCAGTTTGCATTCCGTTCCGGCCGGTTTTCCTTTGTTCTTTTCCGGCCGGACTTTTCCGATGGAGGGGGTTATTTGCAAGTTTGCAAATAACTTTTTGAGGAGGGGTTTCTTGCATATTGGTGGCATCATGATAGTTATTAATCATGAGATGCTTTCTTAGTCTTTTCCTTTACTTTATTGTGATTGGATGAGATTAGAAATGAGATGAGAGTTAATGTGAGACTTGCTTTATGTTGTGGTCACCACCTTGTTCTCCTACACTCACCTCCCTCATATGTTATGTGATTCCCTCCACCATTTCCAAAAGACAATGGCCGGCCACATTTTGTCATGAGGGGAAAAAAAAAGAGAGGAGTTCATTTGTATGAGAAAAATTATTCACCTCTCATTTTTCTTGCTACACTATTTCTAGCTCTCTTCAATGTTCTTCATCCCTCCATCACCATGGCAACTACTACTCCAAAGAGACATAGACTCTACACTACTTCTACAGCAAATCTTGGGCGCGTCGGCCAGCCAACTTCGCGCCCGAGTTGCCTCGGTATTGAGGTGGGAGCCCGTAAAAGATGCAGACGATGTGGTGCTCTTCCGGCAAGGATGCGACGACCGGAGTTTCCGCGGGAGATTGGGACGACGACGAGAAGACCGGAGGACTCGGATCACTCGGTATATCTCTCACCCTTTCTCTTGTTAGCTAGTATCGGTTAATGGTTACGATCCGGGTATATTGTCCGCGGTAGCGCCAGTTTGAAAGTTAAGAAAATTTTGATTCCGCATTTTGGCCTCGGATAGACGGCCGGGGCGCTGCCGTGGCGCAACAACGTGTGAGCACGTGACCCTCGTCTGGAGTCTTTTTCTTGATTTAATCAGGGAACCAATGTGCCTTTGCCGCTTGCTTTTAAATGTCACGTGCCGACACGTGACCCTGGTCACGTGGGAGCACGTGACTCTTTCTAAAGCCCTCCTCTTCGATGTAGTTGGGAAATTGAACTTGCCTTGCCGATACTTTTAGGTGTCACGTGCCAACACGTGACCGCTGGTCACGTGTAAGCACGTGACCCTCTTCTGAGGCTTTTTCCATAAGCCTTTCTGATTTTAAATCAGGAAACAAATGCCCCCACAGCGTTGTTCTTACGTGTTCGCACGTGAGTGCAACGCTGTCACCTTTTGTGACCGTTGGATTCTTCTAGGGATCTGGGGAGATGAAACGTTTCCATCGCCTTCTATAAATACCACTGTCTCTTCAGAGGAGCCTTCACTTTACTCATCTTCTTCTTCTGAGAACTTTTCCTTTGAGAATTTAATTCTCGCTTCCAGAGCTTAGTTCTCTGTCTTGACATTTTCCAGAGTTTAACTCTGTTGAAAGATCCCTTTTCCTCAGGTAGTGTTCTTGGACAAGCAGCGAACTTCCACATTCCTTTGGATTTTAAATCCAAAACAAGGGTTTTTACTCTCTTTTTAACAAGGAACCCATTTTTCTTCAAGTTTTTCCATAAGAACATGAAACCACCTAACCTTCGAACTGTAGATCACTTAGGGTTTAGATGATCCTTGGGGAGATGATGATGGCGTTTCAACTCCATGGAATTTAATTCCATAAAAAATGTTTCTGGGAATTTAATTCCCTTCTCTTAATAGGGAATTTAATTCCAATGAAGAACTCGATTTCTTCACACGGAGGCTTCCTGGGGTCTCTTGGCCCGAGGTTGTCTTTCTGCAATCAATGCAACAGAAGTTTTGTAATGATGTCTTATGACCTTTATTTCAGGTATCATGGATGCCCATCTGTATGGTCTTGACGAGATCATTTCCTATGGGAATATTCGTGCACTAGGCCACAGTCAGAACCAGGAGTTCACCGATGCTCAGTGTGCCGAGATCATGAGCCGCTTTGACGAGTACAACCATCGGCTACTCCCCCGTCGCTCTTCCCTTCTGAGGCTGATCGTGTTGGCGATCCGGGAGGCACTTCCTCTTTTTTGCGATGGCATACCGCTCAGGGCCTTGGACACTGCTGAGGATAAGGTACATTCGGTGTACCTGATGGGCTTGATCTCAAAGAGGAGGCGAGATCACCTTATTGATCTCTTGCAGCAAGCCTTTCAGCAGTCCGCCATACTTGCCGCCTATCGGAGGGTGGAGGATATTCGTGAGGACCCCGACGCTTGCGACCGCGAGAGGAAGCATACTCGGGAGGTTCGAAATGCTTGGAGAATCTTGGACAAAGTTAATTTTGAGTTTCTCACCCATGCCCCGCGTCTGAAGTCTTACCGTTGTAGTTGTGTCCTCTTTATTTTGTATGAACTTCTCAAAGTATGATTGATAAGTTTTATTATGTTTTTCCCTGTTCGCATGCCTTTCTCTGGGATTTCATCATTTTGCTATTTTTGTTGTTGGTGCTTTTAATATGCAGGGTGCTACTCCATTTTTTTTGTATACATCGGGTTTGGGCCTCACGTGTTCTGCGCGTGGGGTCCCTTGATGGGGCTGTTCACAAAATATTCCCACGCCATATTTTCAGTGCACAATATCAGATGCAGAAAAAAGGGCCTTGGAAATAGTTCCCTCTCCTTGATTTTCGATGCCTTTCCTTTTTTTGGGCCTTGGAAATAGTTTCACCATGCAAGATTTTTCGCGCACAGCACTTAATGCCCTTCTTTATATATGAGGCTATAGCTTTCTTTTCCCTTCACAGAGAGATTTATATTATTATTATTTTATCTTGGAGTAACTTGTCTTGAGAAACAAACGAGCGCCATGGCCTGCAATCGCCCTCATGCTCGTCGACAGCCATGGGAAGTTCCTATTGAGGAGATGGTCCCCCGCTTTGCTGCTCGGTTGGTGGATCCCCTCTTTACCGACAACGAATGCGACTCAGCCATGCATGAACTCTCGATCCGTAGGGGGTCCCCCCTACCGATGGGTTCCCTCTGGCTCCGGATGATTCTCATGGCTGTGCTTGCCGACATCCCTCCTCACCCGGCGGAGATGACCCTGGCGATGCTCGACGCGGCGGAAGAAAAGCTCGAGGGCTTTCATGAAGCGTGCCTGATTACTCAGGATTTGAAGGATTACTCAATTCATCTGCTGAGCCAGATAAAGGCCCGGCGAGCTATCATGTCTGCTTTCGCGGACGAACACGGCGCCAATCGATGGGGAGCGACTCCTCGTGAGAACCGTCGCTTCGATGTGCTGGAGAAAGCAGAGAGAGAGATGGAGATTTTTGTCCTCTGCTTCATCAATCCTTGTGCCGTTGATCCCATGTTTGGTGACCTTTTCCGTTAGCGTAGAACATGTTTAAATTAGTCCCTCCTTTTTTACGCTTTATGCCGAACTTCCATGTAGGCTTGGTACTAGTATGTATGTTTCCGCTTGCATAAATAAATTTTGTGTTTCCTTTTATGAAAACTTCCTTCAATTATCAATATTGTGGTCATGTCGCATGCACATTAAAGCTTTGAATTTTATTTCTTTTTTGGATGTTCATATGATTGCGAACACAAACCCGATGGGATAATCATCGGAAAGTTTTTCGTTGCTTTTCATACCAGGTTATGTGAGCGCGTTTTAGATCGGTTATTGTTGTCGATCGGAAGCCCATTTATATGGTCTCGAGCGTGTATGTCCCATTTCCAAGGTTGCGGTCGCAAAGTGAGCTTACACGGCCTGATAGGGCGACGCGTGGTGAACATATTGTCGTGCGAAAAAAAAAAGTTCGGCCGTAAATTCTCGGAGAGGGAGTTGGTTACTAAGGCGCTGAGCGAGCTCCAGGCGAGTCTTAGGCCAATAAAGCGTATGAACTCTGGCGGGTGCTTCAAGAGTCTATCAAGGAGGTGGTGGCTCTCGATAAAGCCGCCACGTTCACTCGCGAGAGGGTCGAGGCTCATAAAGCCACTGAGAAAGAGCTTGAAGCCCGGCTTGCTTCATATCAGGCCCAACAAGCTCAGGAGGAGGCTCGTCTTTTGGAGATCTTGCGTCATGAAGCCGTGGTCCAACAAAAGAAGGATGAGCTGACCAAGCTGCTGAATCGCCCGCCGGCTTGAAACATTTGTATCTTTTCCTTCCTTTTTGTACATACTCATGGATGAGAGTATTTTCTTTTTGTTCTTTCATGAATTGTACTTTGTATCCATTTTGGTTTATGAATAAAAGATACATTTTTCTTCTCAATGGCGTGTCCCCTTTTTATTGAACGTGTTTTTGCGGAAAATTTATCTTGATCTCCTTGCAGGACAGCAATGGCTCAGGATTCAGGGCTAAGATATGCTTTTCAAGACTTTTGCATTTTATGAGCCACGAGGGTTTCATAAAGAGTTTTTCTCCCTACAGGTCGAGAGGATCCCATAGGTGTAAGTTCTTCTTAAGAATCATGAGGATTCTTAAGCGGGTTTTCCCTTGAGAGTCGTAAGGATCTCACAAGAGAGCTTTTCTTCCTTACAGTTCATGAGGACCTGCAAGTGTTGGATGTGGTCACCCTTATCCACGTTTCACGGGGCCAGGGGGATGCTCCAGGTATCGTAGTTTAAAGACGTCGCGGTCAAGGTTAAGGACCTCATAGTCCGTGGATTTAAGGACTCCACAGTCCGATGTTAGTTTTAAGACATCACGGTCAAGGTTAAGGACCTCATAGTCCGTGGATTTAGGGACTCCACAGTCCGATGTTAGTTTTAAGACATCATGGTCAAGGTTAAGGACCTCATAGTCCGCGGATTTAAGGACTCCACAGTCCGATGTTAGTTTTAAGACATCACGGTCAAGGTTAAGGACCTCATAGTCCGTGGGTTTAGGGACTCCACAGTCCGATGTTTGGTTGCAGGTACCCGTCACCTCTTTGAAGACGTTGAGGAATTACAACGTCAGGTATCAAAGGAGTGAAGAGATGTACCCTTAAACCAAGGCAGACTCTGTAGGGAATCGGGGTAGTTGATTGTTAGTTTTCAGACATCACGGTCGAGGTTAAGGACATCATAGTCCGTGAATTTTAAGGACTCCACAGTCCGGTATTTGCTCTGGATGCTTCACACGGGTTCACTGCCGTGCTTGGCGAGGACCAGGCTCCGCTCTGGGCATTTTCCGCGGGGTCAAAGAATGACGTTATCCGCGTTCCACGTAACCAGGAATTTTGCACTAGATGCTTCACATGGGTTCACTGCCGTGATCGGCGAGGACTAGGCTCCGCTCTGGATGCTTCACACGGGTTCACTGCCGTGCTCTGCGAGGACCAGGATCTGCTCTGGATGTTTTCCACGGGGTCAAAGAGTGATGTTATCCGCGTTCCACGTAACCAGGAATTTTGCACTAGATGCTTCACACGGGTTCACTGCCGTGCTCGGCGAGGAATAGGCTCCGCTCTGGATGCTTCACACGGGTTCACTGCCGTGCTCTGCGAGGACCAAGATCCGCTCTGGACGTTTTCCACGGGGTCAAAGAGTGACGTTATCCGCGTTCCACGTAACCAGAAATTTTGCATTAGATGCTTCACACGGGTTCACTGCCGTGCTCGGCGAGGACTAGGCTCCGCTCTGGATGCTTCACACGGGTTCACTGCCGTGCTCTGCGAGGACCAGGATCCGCTCTGGACGTTTTCCACGGGGTCAAAGAGTGACGTTATCCGCGTTCCACGTAACCAGGAATTTTGCACTAGATACTTCACACGGGTTCACTGCCGTGCTCGGCGAGGACTAGGCTCCGCTCTGGATGCTTCGCACGGGTTCACTGCCATGCTCTACGAGGACCAGGATCCGCTCTGGACGTTTTCCACGGGGTCAAAGAGTGACGTTATCCGCGTTCCACGTGACCAGGAATTTTGCACTAAATGCTTCATACGGGTTCACTGCCATGCTCGGCGAGGACTAGGCTCCGCTCTGGGCGTTTTCCGCGGGGTCAAAGAATGACGTTATCCGCGTTCCACGTAACCAGGAATTTTGCACTAGATGCTTCACACGGGTTCACTGCCGTGCTCGGCGAGGACTAGGCTCCGCTCTGGACGTTTTCCACGGGGTCAAAGAGTGACGTTATCCGCGTTCCACGTAACCAGGAATTTTGCACTAGATGCTTCACACGGGTTCACTGCCGTGCTCGGCGAGGACTAGGCTCCGCTCTGGATGCTTCACACGGGTTCACTGCCATGTTCTGCGAGGACCAGGATCCGCTCTGGACGTTTTCCACGGGGTCAAAGAGTGACGTTATCCGTGTTCCACGTGACCAGGAATTTTGTTGATTATATCCGCATTTCACGGAGTTGGGATTTGACTCTCTGTGGGAGTACATCGTCGAGTCATGGAATTGGGAGTTGCCGCTGTTCCGCTTTGCTTGATGATGTGTCCGCTGTGACGAGACGAGTGCTGAGGTGGAGCTGGGATTTTTCCATCACTCCGCTTTGCTGACCATGGGGTCTTTTTTTAGCTTTGCATGTACATCCTGCTGGACTGCGAAGGAACGCCGTTGTCAACATTGCGTCTGCTGTAATGAGACGAATGCTAAGGCGGAGTTGGGATTTTGCCATCGCTCCGCTTGATGGTGTAACATCTGTGTCCTGCTGGAATGAGGAGGCACGCCGTTGTTGGTCTCCAGGCTGTAGATGTGGCCATTGAGATTTGGAACTGAGGACTTTGCCATGGTTCCGTTTCGTTGCGACTCTGAGGTCGATTGGTGTCTGGCTGGAGTGAGGAGAAACGCCGTTGGTGATCTCTAAGTTGTCGATGTTGACGTCGAGACCCTGAAGCTCGGGATCTTCTTTTTGCTTCATTTGTTGACATTATATCTGCAATATTGCGATAAATGTCGAGATTGTCTCTAGGTTGTCTATTAACCGTCGAGATTTGGCTCCGCTTTCTGATGGAGCCTGTTAGGAAGGTATGGTTCCCTTTTTATCTGTGCCCCTGGATTGTATACAGGGATCGATGTGATTTCACCTGTAGGGCAAAAAGTTTCATTCTTTCATCATTTTTTATTCTTTCCGCGATGCTCTATCATTTCAGCTTTTTATATCGCGAAAATCGCGATTGCCCAATCATTTCGGCTATTTTTTTTTCGTGGTGCCCAATCATTTCGGCTATTTATTTTATTTTTACTCGCTGCTTTTTATTGCGAGTTGCCCAATCATTTCTGCTATTTATTTTATTTTTACTCGCTGCTTTTTATTGCGAGTTGCCCAATCATTTCGGCTATTTTTCATGCATACATTTTTACTTGCTGATTTTTTTTGCAAGTTGCCCCATCATTTCGGCTATTTCGTATGCATTTTTTTTTTGGCTCGCTGATTTTTTTTTTTTTTGCGAGTAGGGGATTTGGGATTTGGTGCCAATCTCAGCATCAGCATCGCTACAACTGGAATATTGCCAGGAGCGAATCATCATTTGCCATGAAAGGGCTTGGAATTTGATGCCGGTTTAGGCATCAGCATCGCTACAACTGGGATATTGCCAGGAGCAAATCATCATTTGCCTCTGTCGATGTCGAGCAAAGGTGGCTTAGTAAACAGGGTTAAGGGTCCTGTCGGCTAAGGCTTTTGACTTTATGGGCCGTAAGGGTCCCACAAAGGTGTTTCTCCCTACAAGTCATGAGGATCTTGTAGGTGTGTTTTCTCCTTAGGAATTGTGGGGATTCCTAAGTGTACGTTCCCCTGTAAGTCGTAAGGATCTTACAAAAGGGTTTCCTCCTTATAAGTCGAGAGGACTTACAAGGGTTGTTTGCTGTACAAGCATATCACTAGTCACGGATGGGACTTGGTTAGGGAAATGTTTATTCGCGCCCGTGGATTGTATACAAGGGTCAGTATTGAGTCCCTTATAGGGAAAAATCGAAGGTTGTGGAGGATTGCTTAAGCACAGGTTTAGGTCTCTGTAACTTAAGACTTTCAAATCTTATGAGCCGTGAGGGTCCCATAAGAGAGTTCTCCTTGCGAGTCGTGAGGATCTCGTAAGAGTACTTTCTCCTTAGGAATCGTGAGGATCCCTAAGTGTGTTGCTCCTTTGTGAGTCGTAAGGATCTCACACAGGTGGTTTCTCCTTACAAGGTCGAGAGGACCCTATAAGTGTCTTTTAACGAGGTTGCGCCCTTTCGGGTTTTCACAAACACTCGCCGGTAGTCCTGCTGTTTTTACTCACGGAGCCCTTTCGGGTTTTCATCCGTGCCCATTTTGCTTATGGACATACCGTTTTTTTTTTATCATTTTTTTTTATATTTTTCTTTTTCTTCCCCTTTTTTTTATCTCGTCAGCCTAAGGATGCTGTGGTAGTAGTTTAGGGACGTTTCGGTCCGTCGTTAGTTTAGGGACGTTTCGGTCCGCCGTTAGTTTAAGGACGTTTCGGTCCACCGTTGGTTTAAGGACGTTTCGGTCCACCGTTAGTTTAAGGACGTTTCGGTCCATCGTTAGTTTAAGGACGTTTCGGTCCATGGTTCTGGGAAGGCCGGCTGCTGCTTGTAAAGCCTGAGCTTAGGAAGATAGCGAGCGGACATAGTCGTCGTCGTCTATCATTGACCGAGGCTGTGGCTCATTAAGCATAGTATTTCTTTAAGAAGCGGCCGTTTATTAGCCTGAAAGGCCTTTCACCGTGCATGTCCATGAGTAGATAGGCTCCACCCTGGTAGACCTTGTCTATGATGTACGAGCCTTCATAGTTTGGCTCAAATTTTCCCCGCTTGGCGCGATTGGGGATCATAGGTCTTTTGACCACTAGTACGAGTTCGCCTTGGCGGAATGTCCTCGGCCTGGTCAACCTTTCATACGAGCGCGTCATCTTTGCTTTGTAGGCTTCTAGACGTTGTTGCGCTAGGAGTCGGGTTTCGTCGAGGGCATCAAGCTCCTCAAGCCGAAGATGAGCATTTTCTTCGTCCGTCAGCTCGTGGTGGACTGCCACTCGTAGAGAGGGTAACTCTATCTCGAGGGGGAGCACTGCTTCCGTCCCAAATACCAACACGTACGGCGTTGTGTTCGTGGCTGTCTTGAATGTAGTTCGATAGGCCCAAAGGGCTTCTTGCAGCCTCTCGTGCCAGTCTCTCTTATTCCGGGAAACGGTCTTTTTTATGATCTTCGTCAAGGTCTTATTGAAGGCCTCGGCCAGACCGTTAGCTCGTGGGTTGTAAACTGAAGAATATCTCCAGTCTATATTGTGCTGCTGCGCGATGCGGCTAATCTTATGGCTTCGGTAGGCTGGCCCATTATCGGAGATAATCCGCCGTGGGGTTCCAAACCGATAGATGACGTGCGTCTTGAAGAAATGGAGGATATTCTCCGTCTTCACTTCCCTCAGTGGTACTGCTTCTGCCCATTTGGAGAAGTAATCAGTTGTCGCCAGGATAAAATGATGTCCCCGGGATGATGCTGGCTCGATGGGGCCGACTATGTCAGTCCCCCACATTTCGAACGGCCAGCTAGCCACCGTTGGATGTAGTGGATTCGGATGTTGGTGGATAATGTCTCCGTGAATCTGGCACGAGTGGTATTGCTTCGCATACTCGAGGCAGTCCTGGATCATCGTGGGCCAGTAGTAACCCATCCGTTTAATTTTTAGCTTCATCTTCGGGCCTGCTTGGTGAGAACCGCAAAGTCCATCGTGAACTTCCTGAATGACTCTTTCTGCTTCGTCAGGTCCTAAGCATCTCAGCCATAAAGAATCAAACGATCTCTTGTATAGAGTATCGTTGACGAAAGCGAAAGATAGAGCTCGTTTCATGAGCTGATGTCTTGAGGACGCTTCTTTGGGCATTCGGTGGGACTTAAAGTAGTCTGTGAAGACTTCCCTCCAGTCCTCAGCCTTCTTTCGGTCTTTTATTTGTAGGGTCGTCTGCTCAGTCACCCCCTTTTCTTTATATAATTCCGGAGGTATTTCTGCTGGGGCGAGCACTCGACGGCTTTGTACTACGATTCTTACATCATCGAGGTTTTCGTCCGCCAGCTCTTTAGCAAGTTTGGCCAACGCGTCTGCTTTGCTGTTTTCCACGCGTGGTATGTTCTCCAAAGTATAGGAGGGAATTTGGTCAATGGTTGTTGCACCTTTTCTCCGTACTTCACCAACTCTAGTTTGCACGTTTGGTAGTCACCATTTATTTGACTAACGACCAGTTGAGAATCCCCGTATATAAGGAGGTCTTCAATTCCCAGGTCGATGGCGATTTCAAGGCCTACTATCAGGGCTTCGTATTCAGCTTCATTGTTTGTCCTCGGCTCTGTTAAGGAGAAAGCGAAGCGCATTATCCCTCCTTGTGGAGTTGCAAAGACGAGGCCTATCCCCGATTTGACTATTGGGATACCTTGTTTCTGTTTCTTTACGGAGGACGCTCCATCGAAATAGAGTTCCCATCGGGTGCTACCGCCGCCAATCGCGTCAAATGCATGCTCGTCCGGCAAATCACAGTTCAGAGGAGAATCGGCCGGTATCGGGTGCTCAGCGAGGAAATCGGCAATGGCCTGGCCTTTTACTGCCTTGAGAGGTTGATACGTTATCGAGAACTCCATCAAGAGCAGGGCCCATCTAGCGAGTCGTCCCGTCAATATGGCTTTTGACATCAAGTATTTAAGGGGATCCACCTTTGAAATGAGACGGACTTCATGCGCTAACGCATAGTGCCTGAGCTTTGTTATCACAAAGATCAACGCCAAGCAATGTTTTTCAATGGGAGAGTAGTTGCTTTCTGCCCCCAGTAGAACTCGACTTAAGTAGTAGAGTGCCCTCTCTTTCCCCTGATCGTTCTCTTGTGCCCATAATGCGCCCAAAGAACCTTCGAGGGCGATCGTATAAAGAATGAGGGGTTTTCCCTTGACCGGCGCAGCCAACACCGGAGGGTTCTGCAGGTACTGCTTGATCTCGTCTAATGCACCTTGGCATTTGTGATCCCAAACGAATGGAGTTCCCTTTTTTATCAGGTGGCTGTAAGGACGGCATTTGCCTGAAAGATTGGCGATAAATCGCCGGATGTATGCGAGCTTCCCTTGGAGAGACCGCAACTGTTTGAGGGTTCTTGGCGGAGGCATTTCCATGATCACTTTAATCTTTGACGGGTCTATTTCAATACCTCGGTGTCGAACGATGAATCCCAGGAATTTGCCCGAGGAGACTCCAAACGTGCATTTGTGGGGATTCATTTTCAAATTATATTGCCGAAGGCGTTGAAATACAGTCTCCAGATGCTTTAAATGATCTTTGTATGACATGCTCTTTACTACGAGGTCATCGATATAGCACTCGACGACGTCATGTATGAGGTCGTCGAAGATCTTTGTCATGGCCCTTTGATAGGTAGCGCCAGCGTTCTTTAGACCAAAGGGCATAACCCTGTAGCAGAATATCCCCAAAGGGGTCCGGAAAGCGGTGTGCTTCTGGTCTTCGGGATGCATCTTTATCTGATTGTATCCTGACGAACCGTCCATAAAGGAGAAAACCTTGTGAGTGGACGTGTTATCTATCATTAGCTCGGTTACCGGTACTGGGAAATCGTCTTTTGGACAGGCTTTATTGAGATCCCTGAAATCCACGCATATGCGTACCGTCCCATTTTTCTTCATTACCAGGACGATATTGGCGATCCAGTCGGGATACTGGACTTCTTGGATAAATCCAGAATCGATCAGCTTCTTGACTTCGGCGTTGATGCTCATTTCAAGATCGAGTCGCATCCTTCTTGGCGCCTGCTTGACTGGCTTGATATCCGGGGATATTGCTAATTTATGCACAGCAATCTCCGGATCTAATCCTGGCATCTCGGAGTAGTTCCATGCGAAGCAGTCTTTATGTCGTAGAAGCACGTTCTTTAACGCAGCCATCCTTTCTTCAGATAGCAGCTCGCTGACAAATGTCGGTCGCGGGTCATCTGCCGATCCCAACTCAATCTTCTTGAGGTTATCTGCAGTAGTGTGTATACCATCCTCCAGTTCTTTCGGAGCTGGCGGAAATTCTGAGATCACCTCATCATCGCTGTTCTCAAAGCACCGGGGAAGGTCATCCATGTTCTCGGACTCTTCTTTTAATATCGTAATGGTATAACAGGTGCGAATCCGCTCCCAGGACTGAGGTGGATCCGGTTCTGCTCTTGCGGCTTTGGGTTCATGCTTTTGTGGCGGCGTTACCCTCCAGCCGTCGGATAAAGTGAATCTGCCCTGTTGGTACTGGTCCTCGACCCAGTTCTTGAAGGTGAAGCAGTCTTCGGTGGGATGTCCTATGGCTTGGTGATAAGAGCAATAGCTCAGATGAGAAGCCCTGTTAGCTTGCTCAGGGTGCTTAGACTCTGGAAGCGCGATCATTCGATGTTTCATAGCGAGCTTGAGTAATCTCTCTGTCTTGTCTCGAGGGAAGGAGTACACTCGACTCATCTTCTTCATGAGGGACAAATCCGAGCCGTGCAATATCCGATTACGTAACCCTCTAATCCTGCGTCGTTGTTGTCGGCTCCTCTTTCCACTTCTTGATTTATTTCCGCCTCCGCATCGGGCCTTTCGTACAACGGGTTGACAAAGACGAACAACTTTGTCTTTCGCAGCCTGTTGAGATAGACGTTACGTCCTGGCCTTCTCATAGATGGCCATTTCGCGGTTGTGGTCTTCCCGAGCTTTCTGACTCACTTTCCTGATAGGCTCGTCCATTCGTTCTTCAAACGACGGACTCGGCGCTTCAATCGCGGGGTCTAGTTTTGATGAGGGGTTAGCATCTCCTGACAGTGCGTCCTCTTCCTCATCAAAGGTATATATAGCGTAGCTGTTGTGAGCCCGTTCCCGTTTTCCGGTTCTCGGGTATCCAAGCCCGAGTGTTTCCATTTTCCCGTTGGGCAATTTGCGTTGAGTCCAAGGGACATCCCAAATCTTGTTGTAGAACCGAGCCTGCCGAACAGTCTGTTTTAAGGGTACTCCTTGGCGCTTCAATAGCTTCTTTAATCCATTTGTATAGTATCTGGGCAGACGGATGGGTTGGAGCCTGTCGAGTGTAACATCCGCGTCGTGCCAGATCTCTTTCTCTATTTTCGACTCTGAGGATCGGTAGAATAGGATCACCTTCTCACTCCTTTGCCTGGGAGGGACGTAGAATGTTTGCAGGTCCTGCACATTGTGAGCTTGAAGTGTGTCGAAATCCTTGTAGTGTTCTCGCGGCACCATGGTGATTTGCAAACTCTGATCATCGCTAGGGGGTGCTTATATTGACAGCCGATTGGAGAACACAGCATTAATTTCATCTTCTGAATCACTTCCGAAGACCAACATGGGGGCGGGCATCCCTAGGTTGTTGCGTTGAGATGGCCCTGCATAAACTATCTCTTCCTCTTCTTCGGTATCGCTCCCGGAAACAGGGATGGTGGCGGCGGTTTTGTTCTCCGGGTTGCGACACCTTTCTGTATCCTCGAAATCTGGCAAAAAGTACTTCGCATCTTCATATTTTCGGACTTCGTTCACGGAAAATGGGTTTAACTCTCCTGTGACGGTATACTCGAAACCATCCTTAAAGTACTTCATACACTGATGTTGTGTAGAAGGGATGATGTTGTACTCGTGTAGCCAAGGACGACCGAGCAAGGCGTTGTAGCAGGTCTTGGCGTCAATGACATGGAATTTGATGTCTGTGACGAGAAGTCCAAAGCGTAATGTTAGTATCACAGATCCGAGAGTCCGTGACGATTCTGAATCGAAACCGGAGATAGTGATTTTGTCACGAGCGAGGTGTTGCACACTCATGCAGATTTCCTTCAACACCCGAGCATTAAGGAGATTGACGGAGGATCCATTATCTACCAGGATCTTGCCTATCTTGATATCATGGCAATATCCAGAGACATATAGGGGACGGTTGTGGTCGCATGTTCCGAGGAGAAGGTCTTCGTCACCGAAAGTGATGTCGGCCGTATGCACTTCCTCCAGTTCATCCTTCATCCTTTCAGTGGCGAGGAAGGCTTGGAATTGCTCAGGTTCTTGTAACGCCTTAATTAGTGAGTCTCGCGCTTCCTTTGATAATAGGAGGGCATCGAGAATGCTAAGCTGGGAAGGTAGCTTCCTTAGGTACGCGAGGATGTTATAGTCCACCTTACCCTTCCTAGGAGGGTCTTTGGCAGCCAGCTCTCTCATGACTTGGTCATCTAAAGTGATATCTTCAGTGACCTTTTCCTTTCCCTTATCTTTTCTACTCACGGGCCCGAGATTCTTTTCTAGGAGTGTGCGATTGCGCAGCTGAATGTTCTCGCAGGCCTCCGATTTCTCCTCTTTCCCCAGAACGGATTCTTTAAAGAGAGGGCCCAGAGCTATTTCTTCATCAGAGTCGCTCCCAAAGGTGAGAACTTGTGACCCCCGGCGTGAGCCATATAACAGTTGCCAGTAGTTCTGTTGTGCCCATCGACAGTACTTCTTCGCTCCCGACGAATCTTGCGTTTCATGCGCTTATCATGTTGCCGACGAGCAACATATCCTTGCCACCACATCTTAAAGGCGTCGCACTCCTCCATGGGGTGTGAGATTTTCCGATGATATGCGCAATAATCAGGGTGCCTTTCCACCCCATCATGTGTGTTTCCTTCCGAGGGTGGTAGCTTCATCCCCATTGACATGGCTTTGGCAAACCTTTTCCTCGTCTTGAATATCTTCTTGTCTACTTCGGATGCCTTTCGCTCTGGCAGGGGTAGTTCAACTCTTCCGTTCAGTCGCCTGCATTTGGTTCCTTCTGACGCTGCCATCTCACGCTCCTGATCCGCTTTACTTTTTAGACGAATCTCGTCTAGAAAGGCATTGATCATTTCATTCGTCGGCCACGTACGCTCTGGTTTAGGCTCTGCCTCCAGCTTCTTAGTGCCAGGAGTTTTTTCATCATTGGTAAACGAGTGGGAGATTACGTTACAACTCCCCACATACCCTTCGGATTCATCCGACGAGCTCTCTCCATCATCTTTCTCTCGAAAGATGTGGTTGAGGAACTCTTGCAGTGTGACAGGAGTTCGCGCCTTTTGATCGTATTCTTCCAGTGCGTCGATTTGCTTCTGCAAGTTCGTGTGCTCGTTTCCAAGCTTCACGGGCTTCTTGGATTTCTTCTTTTTCTTCGAAGATTTTGACGGTTGGGCGTGAGTATTTGGGCCCTTATCGCGAGTCTTCGCAGTTGGGCGGGGCTTCAGCATCCCTTCGATAATTTGAGGTTCAAGAGGGTCCTCCCATTCGATCGCAAGGCACGCATGAAGGTCTCTCAGCATTCTTTTGGTTTTAGTTGATAGCATGACCTCCCATGGAGCTTCTTCAATAAAGGAGCAGGTTGCCTCTGGTGTATCTGCTTTCTTAGGAGTATGCGGTTGTGGTGGGTTCACCTTCCACTTTTCGGACAGTACAAACTTCCCCAGGAGGTATTGATCTTCAATCCATCCTTTGAAGACGAAGCAATCTTCAATCGGATGACTTACCATTTGATGGTAAGGGCAATAGTTACGGTTATTCACCTCGGTGGGTTGCGGCGGTCGCCTTGGATTCGGTAGGCTTATAAGTCTGTTGCGTACTGCCATCTTGAATAACCGTTTCGTCTTGTCTCGTGGGAACGAATAGGGACACTTCATCTTCTCATTATAATACCGACGTCTTTCTTCCAATTGATCTGTCGGCCTCGGGGCGTTAGGTTGCTGTTGGGCATTCGCGACGAAGGTTGCCCTTCCTTTACCCTTGTCATTCCGAGGTTCCGACTTCGGGGGAGGTGGTCTATGACCCATCTGGTCCATCTGAGCCAACTTGTCGATTAAAGCCTGGAATGTGGTTGGCTTAAAGAATATCATAAACTGGGAGATAGTTGCGTGGGGGTCTAGGGTTCCCACGAACATGCCCACTGCGGGTGCCTCCTCAATGCGTTGCTCGCATCTCGACCATAAATTCCGCCAGCGTATAGCATACTGGACCCAGGTTTCGCCTGGTTTTACCCTGGCGTTAATCAATCCAGTTGTTGGGGTGCGTTCGCTGGCACTTGCGAATCGCTGAGTAAATAACAACTCCATTTCAGCGAACGTTTTGATAGAATCATTCGGGAGTTCCGATTACCATTCGAACGCTGTTTCTGATAAACTGCCCACGAACTGGCGAAGCAACAGTTTATCATCACCGCCGGTGTTACCGCAGAGGGCCCGGAACTGGGCAACATGTTGATGGGGATTGCCGGTCCCCTTATACATGTGGAATTTTGGTATCGTATAGCCTGGCGGGTATTTGATTTAGTCGTACCAGCTTGGATACGGCCGTCCCGTTTTTACGACTTGCCCAGCCGCCTCAGTCGCATGATGAACCCGGATTTGCTGGGCTATGTAGTCAACCAAGTCAGCCTTAGAGATTGCCTCCTCTTTGGCCGTTGAGAGGGCTGGTGGTGGATTTGACGTTTCTCCTCGGTCGTCTTCAAGAACGATTGGGGGATCCTCGGCGGGTAGGTCCTGCTGGATCATCATTCCTATCATATCTTGGAAGAAAAGGCCCATACGTTGTATGTTGGCCGCTTGTTCAGCAGCCTCTTTGTCCTTTTTCTCCAGTATCCGGCGAAGGAATTCAGCGTCGGTTTCTTCCTCCTGGTGTGCGTCTGAGGACGTTTCTGGGCTTTCTTTTGGCCCGGTAAGTGCGGCCATAGCATTCATCATTTCTTGGAGCTTTTGCTGTTGCTCCTGGGCTTTGGTCACCGACCGTGTAAGCGGTCTATGACCCGTGGACGCACGGCTGTCTTCTTTTCCTGACGCCATGTATACGGTGTGGACCATAATTCCCCCAGACTTAGGGCGTCTGGGCTTAGTGCTATTAGTTGTCGTTGCAGGCTGGGGAATCTTCTCTGGCTTCCTCCTTTTATGAGCCATGGAGGTTGAGGGGGCCGTTGAGGTGGGCGTCCAGACAACTTTTCGGGGTTTGGCCTGGTGACCAGCTTCCGGTTGGATTTTCAGCTTCTTGTGCTGGTGGGAGAAGTTTGGATCGATGATCGAGTCTCGGGCCTGCCGCCAAACCTTATAGATTTTGGAAGACAGCCGTTGAGGGGATCGGGGCTGTTATGATTTTATTTCCACAACCTTTTTTAACGGGGGAGGAGACCTCTTTAGCACTGCAGTAGGAGAATTCCTTCGCACCTTATTAAGCATTTCGAAGCTGTTCCCAGTCGGAACAGCAGCATTAACTTCTGCCATCGGGGCTGATGGAGTCAACCCGGAGGGGGAGTTGCCCCCAGCCTTCCTTACTCGGCGCCAATGGCGACGTCGAGCGTGTCGAGCGGACGGCGTTGTGTCAGCGGTAAGAATGGTTTCGTCTTTCCCCCTGTGTGGGTGGGGGGTCGTTGTTGGTGTCAGCCTGTCAAAGACCGATGTCCTTTGGGCAGCAGGAGCGGGAGCTGAAGCCGTCAATCTTGTAAAGACCGACTTTTTGGCCGGAGAAGCCGCCTTGGCGATTTCGGGTGCAGGAGCGGCCACTTTCTCAGAAGCAGCCTCCTCTGAGATTGTAGGCCCCATGATGAGTTCGCAGGATTTCTGGCCCAATCTAGAGAAGACCGAGGCGTTGACGTCGGGCGACTCGTTGAGAGGAGCCGCGGCAGGGGTAAGACGATCAAAGACCGACTTCTTAAGAGCTTCCTTTGTCAGCACCAGCGCCGCGAAGCTTGTTGGTGGGAGTTTAGTCCCAAAAAACAATCCGGTAGTGGCCTGAGTCACCTGGTCCACCGGCATTGTGAATAACGAAGCAGCTTGGGGTCCGTAGGCTATACCTCCTGGCGAGGCAAAGCGTTGGTCGCAATTGTAGTCTGAGCGGTTGGAGGATTTCGCAGAAGTAGACGCCATCGATCCTTTGCTTCCTGCAATAAGCAAGACGCCAATTCTTAGTATCTTGAAACCCAAGGGCAACCATTAGCAAACCGCGATTGGTTCGCGAATCACGACACACGAAGTGTGGAGTGGAAAGAGGAAAAGGTCCCACCGGGCGTGCCAGAATCTGTTCCCCTCCGAAAGACGCGCGAGACGTGGACTGTCTCGCCTGAAATTCGGGGCAGATGCTAATTGTACTATCCGTCCACCTCTCCGAAGATGCCAAGTTGATTTATGGCACCATGTATCGAAGGTTTAAACGGATGCGGCCGATGTAGCAGACTTCGTCAGATTCCCCCTCGTTTGAGCGGTTTTTGATTGTGGGGACGCTCTTCCCTGCAGGCGCAAGCCCCTGCAGTTAATTACGTTACCGCATCGCAGTAACAACTTTCTCCTTCTCCAGATGGTCACTTCGTGTCGTGTGTGTGTTTATTTTATGTTTTGTTTGTGGTTGCCCGTGGATTGTATACGGAGACTCATTTATGTAGTCGCCCGTAGGACGTGGATTAGTCCAAATCCGTATTTTCTTAGATTTGGGTTTGGGGTTTTGGTTTAAGGATACGTTAGCCATTTTTAAGGCTAAGATCAACTTAAACGTTTGTTAAGGATACGTTAGTCTAATTTGAGACTAAGATCAACTTAACGGGATCGTTTAGATCCAACAAAAGAGCATTTGGGCTCCATTGTTCCAGTTTAGGGACATAGTGGTCTATCGTATGTATGGCCGTCGGGACCCGTCACCTCTCTGACGACGTTGAAGGATTACAACGACAGATGTCAGAGGAGTTCAGAGATGTACCCTCGAACCAGAGTTAATTGGGGAAGATTCATAGCCCATTCTGTTTGAAGGTTTAAGGATACGTTAGCCATTTTTTAGGCTAAGATGTGTGGTCATCGGGACCCGTCACCTCTTTGAAGACATTGAGGGATTACAATGCCAAGTATCAAAGGAGTGAAGAGATGTACCCTGGAAACCGGAGTGGATTAAATAGTCTTTGGCCCAATTTGGGATCAAAACCAATTAATTATGTTATGAGCCCATTAGCCCAGTTAAGGCTGAATTGAGGACTTATGGCCAGCTTGGGCTAAGTCCAATCATGTCTGGAATACTGGCTTCCTGTTGGTCCATTGAAGGAGAGACTTTGTCTCTGGCCATTTAGCCAATTAGGCCAATGCCTAGTGTTAAACACTACAGACCAATCAGTGTTGAACACTGGGAATGAGGTTGACAAATTAGTGTTTAACACTAAAAGATAATTGGTGTTAAACACCAGCAACAAGGCCTTCAAATTAGCATTAAACACTAAAACAGATCAGTGTTAAACACTGGCAACGGAGATCTCAAATTAGTGTTACGCACTAAGGTAATCAGTGTTGAACACTGCAAATAAAGTTCTTTGATTAGTGTTGAACACTGAGGCCCAACAATGTTTTAACACTGGATTCGAGAGTTCTAATTTAGTGTTAAACACTAAGGCGGGAGGGGTCACGTGGCAACACGTGAGAGCGCCCTCCCTTCATTTGTTCTTCTGAGGAGATCGTATTTTTGGAGCATCACGTGTCATCACGTGACGGGTGTCTAAACGAGGTATGTTAAGGCTTCTGCCAAGGGTCACGTGGGTCACATGAGGCACTGCCTTAAAGGGCTTTCTGTAGATCTTTTGGGGGGGTCACGTGGTGATACGTGACCCTTCTTTTCTGTAGTTGTTAGAAGATCTGTTAATCCCTTTCAGGAATTGAATTCCTCGTAGGGTTGAACCCTGACAATAATTTCAAAGGAATTAAATTCCTAGTTCCTTTTGAAGATTTATATTCTGGGATGGAGTTGAACTCTGAATTTTCTGTAGGAATTAAATTCCTCATATATGTGAAGAAATGCATTCTATCATAAGGTTAAACCCTAATAACAACTTTAAGGAATTAAATTCCCACTCTCTTTTAGAGAATTATTCTGAGGAGTAAGATTAAGGGAATTAAATTCCTGTTGTTTTAACAGAACTAAGTTATTAATTAGGGTTAAACCATGTTTCTTTTTATTCTGAAGGAATTAAATTCCCATGACACAGGGTCAAACCCTAATTTTATTTTAAAGGAATTAAATTCCTATAGTTCTGTGAGAATTAAATTCTCGTGCTTCCATTCCCTCTCTGTGCTTTGGATCTGCATGGCAGGATCTCAACCCATTGAGAATTAAATTCTCAACTTCAAGGGGAGATGTGCACTTTACAGATCCTCCATCCAAGAGGGAAGAAATATGTTCTTCTGTTGAACTCTGTTGAGAATTAAATTCTCTTTCTTTCAAAAAGCCTTCCCTTTCTTACCTAGGGTTTTCTTTTGCAGAAGATCCAAATTCCTCGAAGTATCAAGGCTCTCTCCTTTTTTTCCCTCTGCGTGTGTATCTCCTTTTTTGTGTCTCTTGTCTCCTATTTATAGGAGAAGCAGCCAAGTCAATTAGTTTTTGACGTATCTTCATTGAGAGATTCGATTTGCATCCATCATTCGTTCTGGACCTTTGGATTATTAGGTGAATTTTATTCACCATTGGATTTCAAATCCAGCGATTCTCCTTTGTGACTTCTGTTAGATTTAAAAGGGAAATCTTTCCAAGTTCGAGATTTTCCCATAGATAGATGATATTTAATCACTCTAAATCTTTAATTCAATCAGTTGCTTTTGGAAAGATTTGAGAAGTCTTTTCTCAGAATTTAATTCTGTTTAACAAATGGGCTTTGAAAGCTGGTCACGTGCGGCCACGTGACCCTTGGTCACGTGTGGGCACGTGATCCCCTTGTAATGAGCCCTTTTCTTCTTTTGCACTCTGCCTTCTTCTGCTGCTTAGCCGTCACGTGCCACCACGTGACCCCTGGTCACGTGTGAGCACGTGACCCTCGTCTGGAGTCTTTTTCTTGATTTAATCAGGGAACCAATGTGCCTTTGCCGCTTGCTTTTAAATGTCACGTGCCGACACGTGACCCTGGTCACGTGGGAGCACGTGACTCTTTCTGAAGCCCTCCTCTTCGATGTAGTTGGGAAACTGAACTTGCCTTGCCGATACTTTTAGGTGTCACGTGCCAACACGTGACCGCTGGTCACGTGTAAGCACGTGACCCTCTTCTGAGGCTTTTTCCATAAGCCTTTCTGATTTTAAATCAGGAAACAGGCAACTTGCAATAAAAAGCAGCAAGTAAAAACGTATGCATGAAAAATAGCCGAAATGATTGGGCACCGCGAAAAATAGCCGAAATGATGGGGCAATCGCGACCTTCGCGATATAAAAGCTGAAATGATAGAGCATCGCGGAAAGAGAAATAAAATAAATAAAAAAAAGTTTTAATTTATGCCCTACAGGTGATGTTCCATCACACCCTGTATACAATCCAAGGGCGTAAACAAAAAAAGGATCATACTTCTCCTCCAAGTTTCATCATAAGAAGAAGCAAAATCTCGACGGGCCGCGAATGACTTAGAGATCATCTCAGCACTCGTCTCGTAACAACGGACACAACTCTAAGCTAAGCGGAACAGCGGCAACTCCCAGTTCCATAGCTCGGCGATATCCTGATCACCGAAAAGTCAAATCTCAATTCCGTGAAATACGAATACAATTGACAAAATTCCTGGTTACGTGGAACGCGGATAACGTCACTCTTTGACCCCGTGGAAAACGTCCAGAGCGGATCCTGGTCCTCGCGGAGCACGGCAGTGAACCCATGTGAAGCATTCAGAGCGGAGCCTAGTCCTAGCCGAGCACGGCAGTGAACCCGTGTGAAGCATCTAGTGAAAAAGTCATGGTTATGTGGAACACGGATAACGTCACTCTTTGACCCCGTGAAAAACGTCCAGAGCGGATCCTGGTCCTCGCAGAGCACGGCAGTGAACCCGTGTGAAGCATCTAGAGCAGAGCCTAGTCCTCGCCGAGCACGGCAGTGAACCCGTGTGAAGCATCTAGTGCAAAATTCCTGGTTACATGGAACGCGGATAACGTCACTCTTTGACCCCGTGGAAAACGTCCAGAGCGGATCCTGGTCCTCGCGGAGCACGGCAGTGAACCCGTGTGAAGCATCCAGAGTGGAGCCTAGCCCTCGCCGAGCACGGCAGTGAACCCGTGTGAAGCATCTAGTGCAAAATTCCTGGTTACGTGGAACGCGGATAACGTCACTTTTTGGCCCCGTGGAAAACGTCCAGAGCAGATCCTGGTCCTCGTAGAGCACGGCAGTGAACCCGTGTGAAGCATCCAGAGCGGAGCCTAGTCCTTGCCGAGCACGGCAGTGAACCCGTGTGAAGCATCTAGTGCAAAATTCCTGGTTACGTGGAACGCGGATAACGTCACTCTTTGACCCCGCGGAAAACGCCCAAAGCGGAGCCTGGTCCTCGCCAAGCACGGCAGTGAACCCGTGTGAAGCATCCAGAGCAAACACCGGACTGTGGAGTCCCTAAAATCCACGGACTATGATGTCCTTAACCTCGACCGTAATTTCTTAAAACTAACAATCAACCACCCCGATTCCCTACGGATTCTGCCTTGGTTTAAGGGTACATCTCTTCACTCCTTTGATACCTGGCGTTGTAATTCCTCAACGTCTTCAAAGAGGTAACGAGTCCCTGCAACCAAACATCGGACTATGGAGTCCTTAAATCCACGGACTATGAGGTCCTTAACCTTGACCGTGATGTCTTAAAACTAACATTGGACTGTGGAGTCCCTAAATCCACGGACTATGAGGTCCTTAACCTTGACCGTGATGTCTTAAAACTAACATCGGACTGTGGAGTCCTTAAATCCACGGACTATGAGGTCCTTAACCTTGACCGTGATGTCTTAAAACTAACATCGGACTATGGAGTCCTTAAATCCGCGGACTATGGGGTCCTTAACCTTGACCGTAATGTCTTAAAACTAACATCGGACTGTGGAGTCCTTAAATCCACGGACTATGAAGTCCTTAACCTTGACCGCGACGTCTTTAAACTACGATGCCTCGAGGAACCCCTGACTCCGTGAAACACGAATAAGGGTGACCACATCCAGCACTTGCAGGTCCTCACGACCTATAAGGAAGAAAAACTCTCTTGTGAGATCCTTACGACTCTCAAGAGAAAACCCGCTTAAGAATCCTCACGATTCTTAAGAAGAACTTACACCTATGGGATCCTCTCGACCTGTAGGGAGAAAAACTCTTTATGAGACCCTCGTGGCTCATAAAGCGCAAAGTCTTAGGAAGCAGACCTTAACCCTGAATCCTAAGCCATCGCTGCCCTGCAAGTAGGCCAAGATAAATTGTCCGCAGAATACATTCAATAAAATAGACACATCATTGAGAAGAAAAAATGTATCTTTTATTCATAAACCAAAATGGATACAAAGTACAATTCATGAAAAAACAAAAATAAAATGCTCTCATTCAGATGTATATACAAAAAGGAAGGAAAAGATACAAGTCTTCAAGCCGGCGGGTGATGTAGCAATTTTACCAGCTCATCTTTCTGTTGCTGAGTCACGGCTTCATGATTCAGGATCGCCTGAAGACGAGCCTCCGCCTGAGCCTGCTGGGCCTGATATGAAGCAAGCCGAACTTCAAGCTCTTTCTCGATGGCTTTATGGGCCTCGACCCTTTCACGAGTGAACGTGGCAGCTTTATCGAGAGCCACTACCTCCCTGATAGACTCTTGAAGCACCCGCCAAAGTTCGTATGCTTTGTTGGCCTTGGCGGTAAGGGTAGCGCGAAGCTCGCTCAGCGCCTTGGAAGCTAGCTCCCTCTCCGAGAATTTGCGGCCAAGCCTCTTCTCTCATGACGTCATATTGGCCGCGCATTGTGCTATCAGACCCCGCAACTCCGCTTTTGCAGCCACAACTTCCGAGGAAAGGCGAGAACATTCAAGGGCGTGCAAGCGAGCCTCCACCTACCGACAGAACTCCACCCAGACTCGCACCACTTCTTCGCTATGGTAGGTGGCAAGAAAAGGAAGAGAGCCGTTAGATTCGGCAGCAAACGCTTCAGCTGTGGTCGCGCTGCCAGCACGGAGCTCCTCAATCAAAGATGATAAGGAGACAAGGCTTAATTGGGCCAAGCATTCTGAAGCCCGCAAAGCATAAGGGCCGGGCGGCATCACGATGCGCGACTCCAACGCCGTGGAGACTAGCAGAGCTGTTCAAATTTGAAAGATGTCAGTAAAATTCTTAAGCAAAGAACGAATGAGAGTATGATGAAATGTCACTTACCGACAGTCGTGCAAGTAGGAGCTGAAGGTTCCCCTGGCCCTTCGAGAACCTCGACCTCATCATCGGCCTCCAAAACTGTAGAAAACATCAATGTCAATACGCCAAATAACAATGATGCTATGAGAAGTGATGAACAACACTCACCTTGTCCATACGAGAGGACGATGCGTTGAGGAGATATCGCCTGCGGAGCGGCCATTTCCAAAAGACGCTGGAAGGACTGCCGAGGAGATAGATCGTCAATGGAGGCAGCCAGTCCACGCAATTCTGAAAAGACAAAAGAGTTCAGTTAACAGAAAGATTACTAGCTCAAAACGTAGAAGGTTACCTTCGACACTTCTCCTATTCTGAGCCGGGGGGGATAGCAGCTTCAGCGGCCTCTGTCGTAACTTCAGGCTCCAATAAAGGGAGGGTAGTCCCGACTACCTCCATCTCAACCTCTGGGCCGCCTTCGGGAAGAGCCGTTGGAGCGGTAGCTTCCAAAGGAGCCTCCCCCAAAGGGGCAAGCACACTCTGATTAAGAACCGCCGCTGGAGGCTCTACCATAAGAGGAGCAGCCTCATCAGCCCCCTCTACATCGAGCAATGCTTCATCAGGAATTTCGGCAGGCTTCAGCTTCAATGAGTCCGTAGGGACCTCCCCCATCGTCGAAGATTCTGCATAATTCACACAAGAATAAAGGTACATGCATGCAAGCGTAAACAATCTGAAATGCTATAAAGAAGTATAAAGGCATACCAATGTGTAACGAAGCCTTCAATATGGCTTCTTCAAGCCACTGCTCCTTCTCAAGGAGGCGTGCTCGCCGGGGTTCGAGAGTGGACTCATGGTCGCCGGTCCATAAAGAAAGCGCGTCCACCGTTTCCTCTGAAACAGCCTGCTTCAAGGCCCTTCCCCCCATTCCTCCAAAGGGCCTATAAACCGCCGCCGAATCCACGAGGGGTCTTCGTAAAAGATTACAGCAGGATAGGACCTCTTCGGAACCCTGGCATTCTGAGACGCGCCTTTGGAACGCCTTATAGCCTTAGCCAACTGTGCAGCTTCCTCGGCGGCTGAACTGGGAAAAAGTAGTTCAGTATTTGATTCTGGTAAGGCCAACGGCTCATCTTCAAGGATGGGCTCAGACTCCGTTAAAGAGTCGAGCAAATTAGTAGCCACCTTCCTTCGACGCTTGGACCCAGAACCAGTCGCCGAGGACGACCGTTTCTTTCCCTTCGAAGCCTTAGTGCGGCGTTGGCCCACGTCGCCCTCAACACCCTCTCCCCGGGCCACAACTGGAGATGACACTGCCATCGTCGATGACACGGAGGGTGGTGCTGCCTCGGGTGGGGGTACTATTACCGGAGCCCGTTTACCCCGCGACCGAGTACCTAGGGGCATACCAACTACTGGAGTAAGATCTACTCCCGACTCTCGAGGAATAAGCGCAGTGCCGATATCCCTCAGGGGAAAGCGGACTGGGGCACGTGGTCGCAGCATGGCTCCCGGGGCCGGAACCTGAATAGGGGCGCCATGGCCAAGAAGCACCCTTCTCTCCTCAATAATAACTGGGTTCACCCGATGGAGATACCAACCCGTGAACGACCCCACGCATCGGGGATCATGAACTGAGAACCGGTGTTCAACCTCACAAAGTGGTGGGCGGCATCCCGAACGGCCTCGAGCGAAGGAACCGGCGCAATTATGAAAGCTTCAAACGGGAAGCCCTGATCATAGCCAAACTGCCGGGCAAAGCGATGCGGATTGTACCGCATAAAGAGAGCCGCACTGTCCTGACGAAACACCAGGTAACCCGGTCTGATTGCATATAAGCGCGCGGCCTCCCGGGGCTTCAAAGTGGGCGCGTCATCTTTCGACCGGTCCCAAAGCGGCTGGGTCGAACCCGTGGAAGAAGATAAGACCCGATCATTAAATATTAATCCGCCGGCAGTAGCGTAAGGAGAAATCAACGCCCGAATAGCCCCGAATTGAGTTGGGTCAGCGGCAGAAGCATCCACCAATCGCATAAGCAGAGGGAAAGTGTAGGCGTCGTAGAATGCAGGCCTCTGATGCATAGCAAAAGCCCCCAACACGTGCATTTCGATCCAGGATGTGAAGTAATGAAGCGAAAAATTCACCACGTCTACGCCAGGGTTGGAGGTATTAGCTGCGGTGCCCAACCCATGATAAAGATGCGCCAGCGCCTGGATGCCGATAGCCAATCGCATCCCCTCAGCAATATGATGAGCCGGGTAGATAACCGAGGCTCTCATGAAGCGGCGATGCATAGGGATAACGAACCAACTGAGCCAGACACTGACAAACCCCACGAAGAACGCCTCTTCATCCATACCGGGTGCTGCAATGGACTCAAAAGACATCGGCGACATGATGGGGATATAGTATTGAGGTAGATCCGATTTAGTGGTCGGCAGCTTCTTCGGACCAAACCCAAAGGGGTCTCTAATGTTGGCGAACTTCGGTTCTGTCTTCGACAAGACGTCCCCGCGAAGGAAATGAGCGATGAAGCTCTTGAAAGTAACACCCTGCTCTTCGGATTCGGTGAATAATCGGTCGAAGATACCTAGCGCCTTGATCAAACTGGGACACTTGTGGCAGACGGCATTCTCAGCAGACAGGCCGTCAACCGGGGCGGGCTCGGGCTCAAAGATGTACTCGTCAGAAGGCAGCAACTCCTCATACAGACTACCCCTGATTGGCAACCCCGAGATGTCATAGAATTCTGCCAGAGAGATCGAGACCTCACGATCTCCTAGAATGAAAGTGTTGGTGGGAAGATTCCATTGGTTCAAGAATGCCTTAACCCACCAAACATGCGGAGATTGGTAGTGAAAAAGCGACGCATATATCGCCTGGTAAAGCCCGACCTTCTGCAGCCGCGCACGATGGGCAGAAAGGATGTAGCGAGTCCAGAGAAGATAGCCCGTAGGGTGTCGAGGAGTGAGCCCTATCTTATAAATTTGCCCCCACGGGTGGGCCTCACCCTGGCAAATTCGCCGCCCCAAGATATCTATGGCCGGGATCGAATGGTTCGGGATACCGGTCGTCGAAGGCTCGAGCCTCCCCGTTGGAGTCCAGTTAGGCATCTCCATAGCAAAAACCGTTCTCGGAGGGTCCATCGGCAAGAATGGGAAAGTAGGCTCTGTTGGTATTGCGCAAAGGAAACTCCGGCGACCCTAGATAATATGATTGTACCAAGATCCCCATTAAAGTAAGTTGGTGCAGTTCGGGTCATGAGCCCGGATCATCGCCATCGCTTCCTCATCAGATGGTGACTGAGGAAAAGCAGCCTTCGAGTGAATGAAGGGAAAGCATGGAACAGAAGCCATCGCACCTGAAATCCAATAAAAGAAGACTGTCAAAAACAAAGCTAGCAATATATATACATGCATGAACATGAAGACTAGCTGAAGAAAACAACAGCAGACTCTTTTATGGGGCCAATGGCTACAGAACAACATGGGCCCCACAGAATCAAGATGACGGCTCATTAATAATGAGACCAAGTAATTATAACAAAACAGAGGGAATATCCTCATTAAATAAAGAATGGGTTTCAAGTAACCCTACACATTCTCCCTAGAAGATAAATCTGTCTCGGGCTCTACAACAGATCCAACAGGATCAAAGGAATTAAATTCCCACAGAAGACATCATTACAAAGTTCCTGTTACAGAATGACAACCTAGGGTAAGGAGACCCTAAGGAGCCCCCATCGGAAGAAACCAAGTTCTTCACAGGAATTAAATTCCTTATTAAGAAAAGGGAATTAAATTCCCCAAAAAGCCTTTTCTGTGAACAGAGTTAAACTCCATGGATCATCATATGAACCCTAAGAAATCTACTGTTGAAGGCTAAAATGGTTTCATACTTTGGTTAAAAAGCTTGAAGAAAAAATGGGTTCTTTGTTAAAAAAGGGTAAAAACCCTTGTTTTGGATTTAAAATCCAGAGGAATGTGAAAGTTCATCGTTTGTTCAAGGATATTACCTGAGGAAAAGAATTCTTTTCGAACAGAGTTAAACTCTGAAAATTGTTTCAAGGAAGAGAACTAAGCTCTGGAAGAAGAGAATTAAATTCTCAGAAAAGTTTGCAAGGAGGAAGATAAGCAAAGTGGAGGCTCTTCTGAAATGACCCCAATATTTATAGGAGGTGATGGAAACGCTTCATCTCCCCAAATCCTTAGAGGAATCCAACGGTCGCAAAAGGTGACAGCGTTGCACTCACGTGTAGACACGTGAGAACAACGTTGTAGGGGTATTTGTTTCCTGATTTAAAATCAGGAAAGCCTACAGAAGAGGCATCACGTGCTAACACGTGACCAGCGGTCACGTGTTGGCACGTGACATTTAAAAGCGGCATCAAAGGCACATCAGTTCCCTGATCAAATCAAGGAAAAGGCTTCAGAAGAGGTCACGTGCTCACACGTGGCCAGGGGTCACGTGTTGGCACGTGACATTTAAAAGCAGCAGACTCAGTCTCTGATTAAATCAAGAAAAAGGCTCCAGACGAGGGTCACGTGGTGGCACGTGACCAGGGGTTACGTGGTGGCACGTGACGGCTAAGCAGCGACCAGAAGGCAGAGCGCAAAAAGAAAGAAGAGGGTTCGTTCCAAGGGGGTCACGTGCCCACACATGACCAGGGGTCACGTGACCACACGTGACCGGCTTTCAAAGCCTATCTGTTAACAGAATTAAATTCTGAGAAAAGATCTCTCAAATCTTTCCAAAGGTAAATGATTATCTGGAACCGATCGAATTAAAAATTTAAAGATTCTTAAATATCACCTATCTATGGAAAAATCTTGAATTTGGAAAGATTTCCCCTTAATATCTAACCGAGATAACAAAGGAAAATCTCTGGATTTAAAATCCAATGGTGAATAAAATTCACCTAATAATCCAAAGGTCCAAACGAATGGTGAATACAAATCAAATCTCTCGATGAAAGATTCATCAAAAACTAATTGATTCTGCTGCTTCTCCTATAAATAGGAGCCAAGAGACACACAGAGAGATATATATGCAGAGGGATCGATAACATAGAGAAAAGAGAGAGCCTTGATACTTTGGAGGAATTGGGATCTTCTGCAAAAGAAAAGCTTAGGTAAGAAAGGGAAGGCCTTAAAAGAGAATTTAATTCTCAACAGAGTTTAACTCTGATATTAAACAGAAGAACATAGTTCTCTCTTTAGTGGAGGATCTGTAAAGTGCACATCTCCCCTTGAACTGAGAATTTAATTCTCATTGGGTTGAGATCCTTCCATGCAGATCCAAAACATAGAGAAGGAATGAAAGCTTGAGAATTTAATTCTCACAGAACTATAGGAATTTAATTCCTTTAAAATAAAATTAGGGTTTAACCCTATGTTATGGGAATTTAATCAGGGTTTAACCCTAGTTAAGAACTTAGTTCTGTTAAAATAACAGGAATTTAATTCTCTTAAGAAAGAAGAAATTAGGATTTCACCCTATGACAGAATCTCATTCCTCAGAATAATTCTCTAAAAGAGAGTGGGAACTTAATTCCTTAAAGCTGTTATTAGGGTTTAACCCTATGATAGAATGCAGTTCTTCACACATATGAGGAATTTAATTCCTACAGAAAATTCAGAGTTCAACTCTATCACAGAATATAAATCTTCAGAAGGAAATAGGAATTTAATTCCCCAAGAAATTATTGTTAGGGTTCAACCCTGTGAATAATTTAATTCTTAAAGCGATTAACAGATCTTCCAAAAAACATACAAAGTGGTAGGGTCACGTGCTACCACGTGACCCCCGAAAAGATCCACAGAAAAGGTCCCTTTGAGGCAGTGCCTCACGTGACCCACGTGACCCTTGGCGGAAGCTTTAACATACAAGCACCAAGATGCCCATCACGTGACAGCACATGATGCTCCAAAGTATTCAATGCTTTTGACAGAATAAAATAAATGGAGGGCGCCCTCACGTGTTACCACGTGACCCCTCTTGACCTTAGTGTTTAACACTAAATTGGAACCCCTGAGCCCAATGTTAAACACTGTTTTGCCTTAGTGTTCAACACTAATTAAAGAGCTTCCTTGCAGTGTTTAACACTGAATTTCTTAGTGTTTAACACTAAATTAAATCTCTGTTGACAGAGTTTAACATTAATTTTCTTAGTGTTCGACACCAAATTAAAATCTCTGCCGCCAGTGTTTAGCACTGATTATCTTAGTGTTTAACACTAATTTGAGATCCATGTTGCTAGTGTCTAACACTGACTTGCCCTAGTGTTTAACACTAATTTGAACCCCCTGTTGCTAGCGTTTAACACTAATTTCAGCCCAATTGGCAAAATATCCAGAGGCAAAGCCTCTCCTCTAATGGACCAACAGAGGGCCAATATCCTAAACATGATTGGACTTAGCCCAAGCTGGCCATAAGTCCTCAATTCAAATTCAACTAAGCCAACGGGCTCATAATATAATTAATTGGTCTTGGTTCCAAATTGGTCCAAAGATTATTTAATCTACCTCGGTTCAGGGGTACATCTCTTCACTCCTTTGATATGTGGCGTTGTAATTCCTCAACGTCTTCAAAGAGGTGACGGGTCCCGATGACCACATATTGATACGGACTATGAAGTCCCTAAATCCACGGACTATGAGGTCCTTAACCTTGACCGTGATGTCTTAAAACTAACATCGGATTGTGGAGTCCCTAAATCCACGGACTATGAGGTCCTTAACCTTGACCGGCATGTCTTAAAACTAACTACGGACTGTGGAGTCTTTAAATCCACGGACTATGAGGTCCTTAACCTTGACCGCAACGTCTTAAAACTAACATTGGACCGCAATGTCCTTAAACTACCTATGGACCGCAATGTCCTTAAACTACCTACCGACCGTAATGCCACTAAACTAAACAATAGAGCCCCCCCCCCTTTTATTGCCCTCTTGTTGGATCTAAACGATCCCGTTAGGTTGATCTTAGTCTAAAAACTAGACTAATATATCCTTAACAGACGTTTAAGTCGATCTTAGTCTTAAATGAGGCTAACGAATCCTTAAACTCAAACCCCAAACCCAAATCTAAGATAATACGGATTTGGACTAGTCCACGCCCTACGGGCGACGACATAACTCAGTCTCCGTATACAATCCATGGGCAACTAAACATAAAATAAACATACACGATACGAAGTGACCATCTGGAGAAGGAGAAAGTGGTTACTGCGATGCGGTAGCGTAATTAACTGCAGGGGCTTGGGCCTGCAGGGAAGAGCATCCCCACAATCAAAAACCCCTCAAGCGAGGGGGAATCTGACGAAGTCTGCTACATCGGACGCATCCGTTTAAACCGTCGATATACGGTGCCATAAATCAACCTGGCATCTTCGGAGAGGTGGACGGATAACACCAATTAGCATCTGCCCCGAGCCTCAGGCGAGACGACCACGCGTCGCGCCGTCGTTCGGAGGGGAACAGCAGGAGCGGGCTGCAGAGGCTAGGGCCCGGCTAGCGGAAATCTACTCTGAGTATCACCAAGAGTATTTCCTCGATCCCGTTCCCCCTCTATTGTAAATTTTTCCTTTTCTGTAAGGCTGAGGAGCCCATAATACCTTTTGAATAAATAAAATTCTCCTTTTTGCGATGCCTCATTATTCCCTTCTTGTTATTCAATTAGAAAGAAATTTAGAAAGGTTTACATCGTCTTTGCGAAAGAAGTGTAACACTTTGAAATTTCCGTTTGATGTTTTCGTGATAATTAGTGATCGTACGTGTTGTTATATATATGTGTTTATAGGATTATTAGTTATTTGGTAGTGTTAGCATATTGGGAATTTTCTTGTGTTGTGCACACTTGCACACTTAGCCATTTTGAGACTTAGGGTTCTTGGTAGCATGTTAACCCTTCTTGTGTGCATGGTTGCTAACTTATTTTCCCCACCATTTTGATCTTTTCTAAACCTTTTTCATAATTCAAAATACAATTAAACAAATGAGCATGGTGGTTAGGTAAAACTTTGACTTTTTGACCCTCTTTTTCTTCTCTCTTCTCTCTCTTTCCCTCATTCTGAGATCCAACAGAATTTCCAGCAGCAAAACCCCATTTTTCCTCCATATTTTCTTCTCTTTTCATTCTCCTTTGATCCATACACAAAACCCTATACATATCAACACATTTTCATCACAAAACCTTAGGAAAAGTGGGCTTTTTTAGGTGTTTGAAGCAAATCTGCATACTTGAGGGAAAAAGCTGGAACTTTTGGTCTTCCTAGGGTCTTTAGAAGGTATTAACTCATATTTGCACTTCTTTTCCTTAGACTTGTTGTATTCTCTAGTAAAAATCTCTTTTTTGTGCATTTTTAGTGATATTAAGGGATATTGGTGATTCACATGTTAGATTAGGGTTTTGTTACTTGTGTTAGCTCTATTAGGTGTTATTAGAGCTATCTTAGGCCAAGTTTTGTTTCAGTTTGCACAAAAATACCCTAAAGTTCCATTTTTAGTGCAAAGTGTGGATTTTAACTAGAATTTGGGCACTGTAGGAAATCTGCTACTACCCGAGACTTTTCAGAACAAAACTAGACATCACTGCAGCATGTGTGGGGAGTATAGAGTGCACAAACCAAACCTGGGAACCCAATTCCCAAGTCTGGCCGCCGAAATGTGCATTCTGGCCGCAAATTGCGGCCAGATAGGGGAGATTTGGGTTGGGGTTTGGGGTGTGGATCTCTGCTTGTATGTGAGTTATTTTGGCATATATAGTTTTGCAATATATTTCCTGTATCAAAATCTGGGGTAGAATACCTATTTTCTAGTATTTTCATCCTTTCGCGACACGCGTGATACGTGTGTGTGGGTTTTGGGTTTCTGCGTATCGCGACGCGTCGGAGTGGTTTCAGGCGCGTAACCACACGTTTTAGCGTATCGCGCACACGCGCGTTTGGTTCACGACACGAGTTACTAGTTCGGCTTTAATGTCGCGTTTGTGTGACTTCAAGCTTACATATGATATATTGTGTAATTCTAGGTTCGCAGGCGAGTACGGCGGACGCCGCGAAGAAGGGGAAGCAGGTTGTTGGCTATACCTAGCGGGAGGCTACGGTGAGTAGATTTCACATCTACAGGGATATCGCCCGCATGGCGTTCTACGTCAGGGCTGATAGGACCTTATAGTGTTCCTTATATATATATTGCATGTTCATGGTTGCTATCTAGTGCATTGCATACCTACTACACACATCACATCAGATCATTTCATTGTAGCTCCTCTATATATGACATGACTTGATATTCATACTTGATACCTATATCACATTGGATCATTTCATTGTAGCTCATCTATATATGACATGACTTGATATTCATACTTGATACCTATATCACATTGGATCATTTCATTGTAGCTCATCTATATGTGACATGATTTGATATTCATACTTGATACATATATCACATCGGATTATTGCATTGTGGCTCATTTTTATGTGACATGACTTGATATACATACTTGGTGCACATATCACATCACAATTACTTGTATTATTGGTTGAGATTTCATGTGATTTCTGGATTTGGAAACCGTGGCCTTTTCAAATAAGTAATCATTTAAAAACCCGGTTCCCTTAATATGATATTTTGGGGCGTCACCCCGTGTTTTCTCGGTGCTAGAGGCTTGTATTGAGAGAGGGCTGACCCGGACTGACGGATGCCCGATGTATTGAGAGAGGGCTGACCCGGACTGACGGATGCCCGATGTATTGAGTGAGGGATGACCCGGACTGACGGATTCCCGATGTATTGAGGGAGGGCTGACCCGGACTGACGGATGCCCGATGTATTGAGAGAGGGATGACCCGGACTGACGGATGCCCGATACAGGATGTTTTGCGTGTCGATGCTAGACACGAGTATTTATGATATTTGGGTGCCGATGTTGGGCACTCGGGATTCTCAGAGATGTACAGGATTTGAGGGCCGAGGAGAGTGCCGGCGTATGAGCTATTTTTGGGAGATCTGGGTGCATTGAGAAACCGATATATATTCCACGTCGACATTCCGTGTAGATATTATATTGCCCCTGCTCAGCATTACTTTTGTACCTCATCCTGTAGATGTATTACCTGATAGAGCATTACATTTGTACCCCATCCGGTAGTACAGTACCCTATAGAGCACTTGCATGATTATTGCACATACTGTTTATCCCATATTGATATCATCTGTTGGCATATAATAGAGTAGCGTAGTACGTGCATGCTCGCGATTACCTTTATATGTTATCTCTATTCACGAGTTGGCAACTCACCCCCGTTGTGCCACAGTGTTGGCAGGTTGCCCTTCGGAGTAGTCGCGGCAGGCTGCTTTGCATCTTTTGACACAGATACCCCCATAGTTGGTGTACTAGCTCTTTGCTGATAGGTGGGTTTTGTGCGGTATCTGTTTATCTTTCAGTATGTACATTGTTGTATCTAGTATTCTCCATCTACCATGTATGTATTTGACTTAGAAACAGTGTGAGGACGATGTTGTATTATATTGGTTTTCTGGTGTCGAGCTCGTTGTGAGCCGGCTGTACTTGCAGTTTATTCTATCTGTGTGGTTCCCACTTGTGGATCTTGATCTTCGCTACGGCGTCGTATATTTTTTCTTGGAGATTGTTTACTTAGATTTCTTATCATGTTTTAGTTAGTGCTTTCTTTAAAAACTTCTAACACTCTATACTTTCACTGGTTTGATTTCTGGGTTTTCGGTTCACTTAGTCGCGTTACGCCTGTAGACGTTACGTGGTTAAGTGGCGGTCACGGGCCAAACTTTGGGTCGTGACAAGAAGAAATATACATTCGTAGATATTCTTTTCAGAGGTACAACTTGAGCTTCTCAGCGTTGTAAGGCCGTGGAAATTTGCGACCATCCATGTCTTGTAAACCGTAGGCTCCGCCGGGCAGGACCTCGGAGAGGAGGAAAGGACCATCCCATTTTTGGGAGAACTTATGCAGCTTGTCTTGATCGACAAACTCGTTCCGCCTTAGGACTAAATCTTCGGTCTTGAAGAAGCGACGCTTGACCCGCGCGTTGTAGTAGCGGGCGGTTTGTTGTTGATAGGCGGCAGCTCTGATCTGAGCCCAGTCCTATTTCCCTAACAAGATGTGCAGGTTAGTTCGGAGGGCTGAGGTGTTTGCTTCATCGTCGAAATGCTCGACCCGGTGACTGGGGAGCCCGATCTCCGCTGGGACCATTGCCTCAGTACCGTAGCAGAGGCTAAAAGGGGTCTCCTCGGTGGGGGTTTTCTTCGACGTGCGCAGAACCCATAAGAACCGAGGTAATTCCTCGACGCAACTACTTTAGCGTCCTTCTAGGCATGTCCGAAGACCTCGGAGAACGTCCCGGTTAGCGACCTCGGCTTTCCCATTGCATTGGGTATGTGCGACCGCGGCAAACTTCATGAGGATATGATATTCGATGCAGAATTCCTTGAATTTTTTGTTTTCGAAATTTGTTCCATGGTCGGTGTTGATACACCTAGGGATGCCGAACCGGAGTATCACGTTATTCTGTAGGAACTTGATAGTCGTGGTGGCGTCCGGTTTCCTGATAGGAATGGCCTCGATCCACTTCGTGAAGTAGTCCACTGCGACGAGGACGTACTTGTGCCCTCCCGTACCGGCAGGGAATTGGCCTATCATGTCCATTCCCCACTGGGCAAACGGCCATGGGAAGGTTAGGGCGTTTAGCTCGATAGCCGGAAGGTGAGGTATGCTCTCATGGAGTTGGCAGCTCTTGCATCTCCTGACGAGCTTCTGGGCGTCCTGATGAATCGTCGGCCAGTAGTACCCCTGGAGTAGTGCCTTCTGGATTAAGATGTGGGCCCTTTGGTGCGCCCCGCCGACCCCTTCGTGGATCTCATTAAGGACGTAGTCGGACTCGTGGGGGTCGACACACCGGAGCAAGGGCTGACTGAAGGATTTCTTGTAGAGGTTCTCATTGCTCCAGATGAAATGGGGAGCTTTGGCTCGAAGACGGCGGGCTTCTCCCCGATCTTCTGGGAGCGTACCTTCCCTCAGGAATTCCACGAGGGGCTTTCTCCAATCCCGGTCTTCTTCCCGGGCTGTGTACACTTGATGTGGCGTTGCCCCGTCTTACACGCTGGATTGTGGCAAGACCTCGAAGAGGATGTTCCTCTTATTGTTGGCCGTATAAGATGAGGCCAGCTTACTCAAGGCGTCGGCCTGGGCTTTTAGCTGTCTAGGAATCTTCTCCACCTGGACTTCGTGGATGTCCTTTCGTATTCTTCTTACCTCGGCCAGATATTTCACCATTAGAAGCTCCCGTGCCTCGAACCGGCCGGTCACTTGGCTAACGACTAAGGCGGAGTCACTGCGGATCCGAATTGTTTTCAACCTCAGTCCAAAGGCTATGCGCAGTCTGGCCAGCAAGGCCTTGTATTCTGCCACGTTATTTGAGACTTTGAACCCGAGATTCAGAGAATACTCCATTTCTGCCTCATTCGGGCCCCGAATGATGAGGCCGGCTCCACAGCGTTCCTCGAGGACCCGTCAATGTAGAAGATCCAATCAGGGACGGAGTCGGGCTTCTCATCGACCGAGGGTTGAGCTGCAGGGGCCGGTGTGGATTTCGGCTCTTTGCTTGGGATAGTGCACTCGACGATAAAATCGACCAGGGCCTGCTCTCACCTCCAAACCTCCATTTTATGTCGAGCTAGGAAAAATCCCATCTCCATTTCTCCAAGTGGCCAGAGGCGAGGATAGCCCCCAAAAACCGCTCAGTAAGGATGAGGATGGTGTGCGCCTGGAATTAGTGTCGCGGCTTCCTTGAGACCACGATGAGTGCCAAGACAATCTTCTTTACGGCTGGATACCTCGTTTCCGCATCCTTGAAGACGTGGCTCACATAGTATACCGGCTTCCGGACTCCCTCGACCTCTCGGACGAGCACCGAGCCTGCAGCTTGGTCGGATACCGCCAGGTATAGCGATAGCTTATCCCCTTCCACTGGCCGGGTGAGCAGCGGGGGAGTCGCAAGGTGCCTCTTTAATCGCTCAAAGGCGGTCTGGCACTCCTCTGACCACTCGAATCTTGGTATCTTCCTTAGAGCTTTGAAGAACGGGATGCACTTCTCTCCAGACCTCGACATGAAACGACTCAGGGCGGCCACTCGCCCTGTCAACCGCATAATCTCGACGTTAGTCTTGGGCGCAGCCATGTTGAGGATGGCATTGATTTTCTCCGGGTTGGCTTCGATACCACGGTGGGTGACCATGAAACTGAGGAACTTTCCACCGATAACCCCGAATGCGCACTTGGTGGGGTTCAGTTTCATCTTGTATTTGCGGAGGACGTCGAAGGCCTCATTAGGTCCTTGGTGTGTTCGTCCGATGGGACCGATTTGACGAGCATGCCGTAGACGTAGACTTCCATGTTCCTGGCGATCTGCGACTTGAACATGCGATTGGCCAAGCATTGGTACGTAACTCTGGCATTTTTTAGGTCGAAAGGCATCACCTTGTAGCAGTATACCCCCCGGTCCGTTGTGAATGCAGTGAGATCCTCGTCTGCCGGATTACTACGGATCTGGTTGTAGCCGGAGAAAGCATCCATGAAGCTAAGTAGCTCGTGGCCTGCCGAGCTATCGACGAGCTGATCTATCCGAGAGAAGGGATATTTTTCTTTCGGGCAATCCTTGTTGAGGTCGGTGAAGTCGACGCACATGCGCCACTTCTCGGTTGATTTTTTTACCATGACTGCATTCGCCAACCATTCCGAGTAAGGCACATTCCGAATGAAGTTGGCAGCGGGGAGCCTGTCCACCTCGTCCTCGATCGCCTTTTGCTTGATCGGGACGAAGCTTCGTTTTTTCTGCCTAACGGGCCGGACCGTAGGGTCTACCCCAAGCTTGTGAGATATGATTTCGGGGTCCATCCAAGGGATGTCGGCAGGTGCCTAGCCAAACACGTCAGAGTTGTTTCTGAGGAAGTGTACCAGGTCGTCTCGCTGAGTCCTCGTCAAAAGCGACCCGATCTGAACGGTTCGTTAGTCGTCCCCTTCTACGAGGGGGACCTCTGTCAGTGGTTCCACCAGGGTCCCTCGGACCTCTTTCTATTCGTCTCGAGTGTCTAGAGAACCCCTGATGTCACCCTCGCCCTAAACGTCGTTGATTGGCCTCTCAGACGCAGATGTTGCGGTGAAGCAAACCTTTTCCGTTCATTGGTCCCCGTAGGCCCGACCTATCCCGCCTTGGTCGAGCGGGAACTTCATCGCTAGGTGGTAGGTCGATATCTGGGCCCGAAGGGAGTTCAGTGTCGGGCGACCGAGGAGGACGTTGTAGTCCGATGGGATTCTCGCGAGGATAAATTCCAAAGACACGGTGCGCGTACGGCCCGCCTCCCCGATGTTAAATTGGAGAGTGATTACCTCTTCCGCCGGGATAGAGTGGATAGTGAACCCTGATAGGGCGTGGGCGGTCGGCCTTAGGTCGGACGGGGTGAGTCCCATACGCAGGAAGTAGTTATAAAATAGAATGTCTGCCGAGCTTCCCGAGTCGATCAGTATCCTCTGCACCTCATAGCGGTGGACCCAAGCGGTGATCACCAGCGGGTCATTGTGAGGCAAGGATATACCGTGGAAGTCCTCATCGGTAAAAACGATCGGC
This sequence comes from Agapanthus africanus, assembly GCA_030015575.1. NCBI lineage: Eukaryota > Viridiplantae > Streptophyta > Magnoliopsida > Asparagales > Amaryllidaceae > Agapanthus > Agapanthus africanus. Next base: position 49,565,802 of record JASDDO010000016.1, on the reverse strand, counting down.
TCGATTGCTTTGGCCTTCTTCCTCGGGTGGCCGACGGGTCCCTCGATCAGGAAGGGATGCCGTGTCTCGTTGGTCCTCGTCGTACCCCCCGCTGATATGACCATGATTTGGCCAATTTTCAATTCGCCGGAAGGGGGACGTTGCTTTTTCTCACGGTCGGCTTGCCACTTGTCTCGCAAGTACGTCGCCAAGTGCCCTGAGCGGATTAGCTCCACGATGTAGTCTCGGAGCTATTTGCGGTTCTCAGTGGAGTGGCCCTGTGACCTGTGGAAACCGCAGTAGGGGCCCCGGGTGCGCTTTGCCGCCTTGTTCGAGAATAGGGGGTTTGAAGAACCTCTCGCTCTTAGCCTCTTCCAGCAGTACTGTCTAGGAGACGTTGAGCGGGGTGTACTCCTGAAACTTCGAGAAGTAGGGATTTGGCCGTTCAATCTTCTTTTTCTCCTCCCGGACCCTTTTCTTCTGGTCAGCTTGTTCTGTCCGGGGCAGGTTGGCGTTCACCTCAGACTCAAGATGGATCTCACGTTCAATCCAGGTCTTTACCTCGGACATGGTCTTAGGTTGCGGTAATGCAAAGGAGCGTAGCCACTCCTTGTACCTAAGACCCACCTGAGGGTCGTAATGACCGTCTCGTCCCGGTGCTCTGGGACCTCGAGGAGGGCGTTGTAGAAGCGGGTGAAGTATCCTTTGAAGAATTCTTTGTCCCCGCTCTTTATGGTGAAGAGATGGTGAACGGTCCGCTTCTGCCGTCTGTTCCCGACGAAGTAGCCGAGGAATTGGGTGTCCAGCTAATCGAAGGTAGAGATTGAGCGTGGCGCGAGTCCTCGGAACCAGTCTCGTCGGAAGCAGATGAGAGTGGCGGGGAAAGAGCGACATTGTGCTGCGTCGGAACAGTCCTGGAAACTCATCCCGGCTGTGAACGCGTCCAAATGATCCCTGCCCGTCGAAGAGGGAGACCTTTGAGGGATTGTTCCGGGAGGAGACGTGGACGGCGAGTAGCTCTTTGGTGAAGGGCTTCGTGAGCGAGTCGGCGGCATATTTAGCCCCGTCGCTTGAATGACGACTTTCCCGATGCATGCCTTCGATATTCTTTTCGAGAGCGTCGAGTCAGTCGTGGTATCCTGACAATTCGGCACATTCTGATTTTTGGCCTCTGCTGCCGGAGACCTCTGCCTGGCTTCGGCCCCGGTTCTGTTCGATGAGATTCCTTAGGTCCCCTGGCGAGGTAGTCTTCGAGCTGCCGTGGCGAGTCCCGTCCGCGCGACCCCGTCGAGGGAGGGGGCGTCAGTCATGCCTGGGCGCAGCGAGCTAGCCGACACCTCTTCGGGAGGGACGGGGACGCGATAGGGATCGAAGCGAGGCGCTCTGGCGAAATACCTCTGTGTTGAGCTGTGAGGCGCCCAGCGGGTCATTGAATATGTTGGACCGGGGGATCTGCGGCCGCCGGAGACAGCGAGGCGGTGTTCGGTCGTGCCAACGCGGGCAAAGTCTTCTCTCCCTCTGTAGGGGTCCCGGTCCCAAGGTATGGGAGCAGCGACCTGGGGAGCTTGCCCGGATGTTTGGACACGGACAAATGCATCCACGACGGACGCGAGTCGATCTATCCGAGCGGATAGGACATGAATGACGTTCGGAAGAGGAGGGGATTCTCCCTCATCTCCATTGCGGTGAGGCCGACGGCTGGTGCTTAGATCGTCGTGTTGACCGCTCGCCATGAAGTCGAGATCGGAAGATGAACTTTCGTTGAGTGATGGAACTAGGTTCCCATAGACGGCGCCAACTGATAGATCTCTGGATCCCTTTCAGATAATATTTTCCGTTGATCTGCTACGAGCGCTGATGGTTGGCTGAGATTGAGTTGGAGGGTTGCCTCGTGGAGTGTGTGGATCTCAATGGGTTTTATGTGGTTGAGGCCGAGCTACCTGCAAAGAAGTCCCGGGATGGTTGTGCCACCGAGAACCCTCCGACGATCAAGTTAGACGGGGTATTTTGGCAGAGTAACGGCCTATTGGGGTGAAATTGGCTTACCTGAGTCGTCTGAGAGAGGGGTTTATATAGTGGCAGCAATGGGCAGGCGGGCGTGAGATTCACGCCAGCCGTTACGCCCCTAGCATCACGTCCGCGTGATAGGCGGGATCCCCAATTAATGATGAGCCATGCTCGTTAATGGGGGATCGTGATGGTGTGGAATGCGGGATCATGGGCGGTGGATATCTCGCGCTTGGCGAGATTCGCGGAGCCATGGCGGAAGCGCCTGTGATCGGTGCTGTGGGTCAGTCGGTGAGATCGAGGAAGATGAGCTCGGCGGGTGACTCGGGAACGAGCGAAACGCCGAGGTATCTTGGTTCTGTGATGGCTCGGAGGCGAGCCGGGGGTGGTCTGGAAGGCCACCGAAGGTCGGGAACATTCTCGGGTCGGAGGCCCGGGATGTGTTTCCAACGTAACTTTCTTGATTCTCTGGGACAGGTTATCTGTCACGTGTCAACATCCGGGAAGTCACCGATATCAAGCATCACCAATTATAAATCACGCAATTAAACCACTATTGATCTTTAAATTTACCAGCCATATGTGTGATTTCAATGACGTTATATATAATTCACAATGTCCAAATGGGATTCTACAAGACCTTTGCTCCTCGGGATAATGACACATTAGATTTATAAGCATGCTAAAAGATTTGGAAATTATTGGCAGCTCATGTCCATCCCCAAGCTAGTTTTGAATACTAATCTTCTCAGGATGAGATCGTCCGCATAGTCAAAGCACAAGGGGCGTGGTCAGTAAAATATACTAAACGGATATGGAATTTCGATGTTTTCATATAAACCTACAAATAGGAATTCTACAGGAATATTTTTGCTCTATATTTACCGAGATAAACGACGTTAGCTTATTAAACATACAAAAGACTTGTCCCCCACCAAAGCAAAGCTGTATAACCCGGTAGCGAACCCTAAAATCTATATGCACCCTACACCCCTAAAACTGGATTGATTTTGACGGCCTGCCTGCCTTTATTATAGAAAGAGGAATCATAGAACAATCTCCGGTAGTCGGTTTTCGCGGCCGGCGAAATGGTTTGACTAGTTTTGTTCTGGCTCACGATAAACCAAATGTTAATGAGACTTTTACTACCATGTAACTTGAGGGTTATGATGTGGTATGTTGTGGGTCCCACGGTAGTCAACGGACGGATCTCGGCCATGCATCTCGACAGAGGAGAGGAAGATGGATGACGGATTGGGGCGGGGGTGAGCCCATGATGGGCATATGAGATCACAAGGAGAGTGTGATTTTTTATAGCGAAGCAAACGTCCCCAACGCAACAGAAGCCCCACTTGAATCATCAGTTGGATCTTTTCCTTTCTGAGGTTTGGCCATGACCTACTTCCCTCTTTAGGGTAGGCCCACCCTACTACAGACGCACCCTCAAGCTGCTGCCTCTGCTTGGAAAAATTCAAATCTCTCGCAATCCCATGGCGATCTTATCCCCATGTTTTATGGCCCTGGCGATCGAAACCCATGGAGGGTTCACTTTGTTTTCATATTTCATGGTTAATTTTAGTCAGTCCGAACATAATTTGACCTGCACAAGATTTTTTTTCCCCTTGGCCTCAGTAAAAACTCCTCTATTATTTTATTTGATTATTTTCAACTTTTTAGAGGGTGAAAATTGATTTAGTGTGAAAATTAATGGTTTACCGGCAATATATTATAATCATATGAAATTTGATACATTGACATATTAGACGATGAAAATCAAGATGAACGGTACCGATTGTCTGAAAAAATGATGAAAGATTTATATTTTTGACGCGTTCTTTTATGTCATCTTTTCTTCTTTGTTCTTTTTTTTTCCATGACCACCGCAGGAAAGTTGAGCCCATGTTATATTTTATGGTTTAATCAATTATCTCAAGTTGAAAAATTACTTACATGTCCAATTGTTAAAATATAATTACAATTTATTTATTGTGGCTAATCCTTTAATATTAAAAGGGAAAAACCATTTCTTTTTTTTTAACAGCCGTCTTTCCCCCTAAAGATGTGAATATAATAGGTTATTGATGTGAAAGATCTTTTGGTGGCTTTTTCCCTTATCTAAATCTCTCGTTATATTCAAATACAAACAACATTCTATGTAATTTTACAATCAAGACAATCAATACCTTGAAACCGCAGTAAAACTTGTTTGATATGGAATAGGAATAAACGCCAAAGGATTGATATGCCTGCTGATGAGGCTCGGTATCGTGACCCTCCAGATACAGACACGTGACAGATGACGTACCCAAGAACTACAAGAAGGGATCAAGAACTTCAGTTGGGATCACACCTCGAGCCCCTGGTGCCGAGGAGTTTCCCGACCTTTGGTGACCTTCCAGACCACCCCCGACTCGCCTCCAAGCTATCACAAAACCAAGACGCCTCGGCCTCCCGCTCGTGCCCGAGCCTCCCGCCGAGGTGATCTTCCTCGGTCTCACCCTGACCAACCCGCAGGCGTCTCAACCACGGCTCCGTGAATCTCGCCATGCGCGAGATATCCGCTGCCCATGATCCTACGTTCCACGCCATCACGATCCCCCATTAACGAGCATGTCTCGCCATTAATGCGGGATCCCGCCTATCACGCGGGTGTAACGTCAGGGGCGTAACGGCCGGCGTGATTCTCGCGCCTGCCTGCCTATTTCTGCCGCTATATAAACCCTTCTCTCAGACGATCGAGCTACGCAATTCTTTCCACTAAGCCGCTACTCTACCCGATTTGCACCACTAACTTGATCGTCGGAGGGTCCTCGGTGGTACAACCACCCCGGGACTTCCTTGCAGGTAGCTCGGTTCAACCTCAAATCTAAACCCATTGAGATCCACACGATAAAGAAATCAACCCCAGATCAATTCTCAGCCGTCCGCCATTACGCGAAGAGATCAACGGAAGATAACATCGGAAAGAGATCCAGGCCTCCAACAGTTGGCACCGTCTGTGGGAACACTTGTTCCACTCAACGAAAGCTCATCTTCCGATCCCAACTCCATGGAGAGCGATCACCGCGATGATCCAAGCACCAGCCGCCGCCTCCCCCACAACGGGGGCGCAGATGAATCTCCTCCCCCGAACACCATTAACGCCCTAACCGCTCGGATAGATCAACTCGTGTTCGTCATGGATGCGCTCATCCGTGTCCAAACGGCAAGGCAAGCTCCCCGGTCGCCGCTTCCCCACCTCGGGACCGAGACCCCTACAGAGGGAGAGAAGACTCTGCTCGCGTCGGCACTACCAACCACCGTCTCGCTACCTCCGGCGGCCGCAGATCCTACAGGCCAACATATTCTATGACCCACTGGACGCCCCACAGTTCAACACCGAGGTCCGTCGCCAGAGCGCCTCGTCCCGAGCCCCATCGCGTCCCTGTCCCTCCCGAGGAGGTGTCAGTCATCTCGTCTGCGCCCAGGCATGACCGACACCCCCTCCTTCGACGGGGTCGTGCAGACGGGACTCATCACGGCAGCTCAAATACTACCTCGCCGGGGGACCTAAGGAACCTCATCGAAAGGAACCGGGGCCGCGGCCCGACATAGGTCTCCGACAGCAGAGGCCAAAGATCAGAATGTGCCGAGTCATCGGGATACCACGGCCGACTCGACGCCCTCGAAAAGAAAATCGAGAGCATGCATCATGAAGGTCGTCATTCGAGCGACGGGGCTAAATACGCCACCGACTCTCTCACAAAGCCCTTCACCGAGGAGCTTCTCACAGTTCACGTCTCTTCCCAAAACAAACCCCCGAAGGTCTCGCTCTTCGACGGTAAGTCCGACCCAAAGGACCATTTGGACGCACTCACGGCCAGGATGAGTGTCCAAGACTGTTCTGACGCCGCCCAATGCCGCGCTTTCCCGACCACTCTCATCCGCTCCGGACGAAACTGGTTCCGAGGACTCATGCCACGCTCGATCTCAACCTTCGATGAGCTGGCCACCTAATTCCTCGGCCATTTTGTCGGGAACAGGCGGCAGAAACGAACCGTTGACCACCTCTTCACGATAAAAAGCGGGGATAAGGAAACCTTCAGAGGGTATGTAAACCGCTTATACAACGCCCTCCTCGAGGTCCCAGAACACCGGGACGAGACGGTCATTATGGCCCTCAGGTCAGGTCTTAGGCATAAGGAGTGGTTACGCTCCTTTACATTAGTGCAACCTAAGACCATGGCCAAGGTAAAGGCCTGGACCGAGCGAGAGATCCAGCTCGAGTCCGAGGTAAACGCAAATCTTCCCCGGGCAAAGCAAACTGATCGGAGGAAAAGGGCGAGGGAAGAGAAAATGAGGCTTGAGCGGCCAAAACCCTACTCCCCGAAATTTCAGGAGTACACCCCGCTCAACGTCTCCCAGACGGTACTGCTAAAGGAGGCTAAGGGCATGAGGTTCTTCAAACTTCCCCTGGTCTCACGCATGGCGGCAAAACGCACTCGGGGACCCTACTGCGGCTTCCACAGGTCTCAAGGCCACTCCACGGAGAACTGTAAGCAGCTCCGAGACTACATCGAGGAGCTCATCCGTTCGGGACACCTGGAGATATACTTGCGAGACAAGCAACAGACGGACTGTGAGCGAGAGCAACATCCCCCTCTCGGTGAGTTGACAATCGACCAAATCATGGTTATGTCAGCGGGGGGTACGTCGGGTACCTACGAGGCTCAGCACCCCACGCCGGCCATGGAGGCTAATAGCCATCCGAGGAAGAAGGCCAGAGAGTCCGAGCCGATCGTTTTCAATGACGAGGACCTCCACGGTATATCCCTGCCCTCACAACGACCCTCTGGTGATTACGGCTCATGTCCACCAATACGAAGTGCAGAGGATACTGGTTGACTCGGGAAGCTCGGCGGATATACTCTTTTACGACTGCTTTCTTCACATGGGGCTCGCCCCGGCAGACCTAAGGCCAACCTCCCATGTCCTGTCAGGATTCACCAACCACTCCATCCCGGCAGAAGGGGTAATCACTCTGCAGTTTAACGTCGGGGAGGCTGGCCGTATGCGTACAGTGCCTGTGGAATTCATCATAGCGAGAATCCCATCGGTCTACAACATCCTCCTCGGCCGCCCAACACTGAACTCCCTTAGGGTCCAGATATCGACCTTCCATTTGGCTATGAAATTCCCGCTCGACCAAGGCGGGATAGGACGGGCCTACGGAGACGAGCATATTGCAAAGGTTTCCTTCACCGCAGCATCTTCGTCTGAATGGGCGAACAATGATGTTTAGGCCGAGAGTGAAATCAAGGGTTCTATGGACACTCAGGACGAGCAAAAGGAGGTCCGAGGGACCCCGGTGGAGCTATTGACCGAGTCCCCCTCATAGAAGGGGACGTCGAACGTACCGTCCAGATTAGATCACTTCTGACAGGGACTCAGCGAGACGACCTAGTTGGCTTCTTCAGAAACAATGCCAACGTCTTCTCCTGGGCTCCTACTGACATCCCTAGGATTGACCCCAAAATCATATCTCATAAGCTCGGGGTAGATCCTACGGCCTGACCCGTCAGGCAGAAGAAGCGAAGCTTTGCCCCAGTCAAGCAGAAGGCAATCGAGGATGAGGTAGACAGGCTTCTTGCCGCCAACTTCATTTGGAATGTGCATTACTCCGAATGGTTGGCAAACATGGTCATGGTGAAAAAGTCAAGCGGGAAGTGGCGCATGTGCGTCGACTTCACCGACCCAACAGGGCCTGCCCGAAAGACAACTATCCCCTCCCTCGGATAGATCGGCTCGTCGACAGCTCGGCAGGCCACGAGCTACTTAGCTTCATGGATGCCTTCTCCGGCTACAATCAGATCCGTATGAATCTAGCAGACGAAGATCTCACCGTATTCACAACGGACCGGGGGGTATACTGCTATAAGGTAATGCCTTTCGGCCTCAAAAACACGGGAGCTACGTACCAACGCTTGGTCAATCGCATGTTCAAGCCACAGATCGACAGGAACATGAAAGTTTACGTCGATGATATGCTCGTCGGCCGACCACACCAAGGACCTGGGCGAGTCCTTCGAAGGACTCCGCAAGTTCAAGATGAAATTGAACCCCGCCAAGTGTGCATTCGGGGTCACCGGGGGAAAGTTCCTTGGTTTCATGGTCACTCACCGCGGGATCGAAGCTAACCTGGAGAAAATCAATGCCATCCTTAGCATGTCCGCGCCCAAGACTAACGTCGATATCCTGCGGCTGACAGGACGAGTAGCCGCTCTGTCACGTTTCATGTCGAGATCTGGCAAGAAGTGCCTCCCGTTCTTCAAAGCTCTAAGGAAAATTCCGAGGTTCGAGTGGTCGGTGGAGTGCCAGACCGCCTTTGACCAATTGAAGAGGTACCTCGCAACTCCACCCCTGCTCACATGACCACTGGAAGGGGATGAGCTATCGCTGTTTCTGGCAGTATCCGACCAAGCAGCGAGCGCAGTCCTTGTCCATGAGGTCCACGGAGTCCAGAGGCCGGTATACTATGTGAGCCACGTCTTCAAAGACGCAAAAACGAGGTACCCAGCAATAGAAAGAATCGTCTTGGCACCCATCGTGGCCTCAAGGAAACTGCGGCACTATTTCCAGGCGCACACCATCCTTGTTCTTAGTTCTTACCGAGCATCCCTTAAGGGCTATCCTCGCCTCAACCGAGTCCTCTGGCCGCTTGGAAAAGTGGAAGTGGGAGTTGTCCCAGTTCGACATAAAATACCGCCCGAGGCAGGCCATCAAAGTACAAGCCCTTGTCGATTTTGTCGTCGAGTGCACTATCCCAAGCAAGGAGCCGGAGGCAACGCCAGCCCCCGAGCTCAGTCCTCTGTCGATAGGAAGCCTGACTCAGTTCCTGATTGGATCCTTTATGTCGACGGGTCCTCGATCGAGGAAGGTTGTGGTGTCGGCCTCATCATTCGGGGCCCAAACGAGGCAAAAATGGAGTATTCTCTGAAGCTTGGGTTCAAGGCCTCAAATAACGCGGCGGAATACGAGACCCTGCTAGTTGGACTGTGCATAGCCTCCGGGCTGGGGCTGAAAACAATTCGGATCTACAGCGACTCAGCCCTAGTCGTTGACCAAGTGACCGATCATTTTGAGGCTCGGGAACCTCTGATGGTGAAGTATCTGGACGAGGTAAGAAGACTTTGAAAGAACTTCGACGAAGTCCAGGTAGAGCAGATCCCCAGACAGCTCAACGCCTAAGCCGACGCTCTGAGTAAGCTGGCTTCATCCTACTCGGCCAAAAACAAGCGGTCCATCCTCTTTGAGATTTTGCCATGGCCTAGCGTAGAAGACGGGACAACAACACTCCATGTATACACATCCCAAGAAGAATACCAGGACTGGAGGAACCCCCTCATTGAATTTCTAAGGGAGAGTATGCTCCCAGAAGATCGAGGAGAAGCCCGCCGTCTCCGAACTAAAGCCCGTCACTTCGTCTGGAGCAATGGGAACCTCTACAAGAAGTTCTTCACTTAGCCCTTACTCCGGTGCGTCAACCCACACGAAGCCGACTACGTCCTCCGTGAAATCCACAAAGGGGTCGGCGGCGCACACCAAGGGGCCCGCACCATAATCCAGAAGGCATTGCTCCAAGGGTACTACTGGCTAAGTATTCACCGAGACGCCCAGAAGCTCGTCAAGAGATGCAAAATTTGACAACTCCACGGAAACGTACCTCGCCTTTCGGCTACCGAGCTGACCGCCCTAACCTCACCGTGGCCGTTCGCTCAATGGGGAATGGACATGATAGGCCAGTTCCCTATCGCCACGGGCGGGCATAAGTACGTCCCCGTCGCAGTGGATTACTTCACGAAGTGGATCGAGGCCATCCCCATCAGGAAACCGGATGCCACCACAACTATCAAGTTCCTGCAGAACAACGTGATACTCCAGTTCAGCATCCCGAGGTGTATCATCACCGACCATGGGATGAACTTCGAAAATGAAAAAGTGAAGGAATTCTGCAATGAATATCATATCCTCATGAAGTTTGCCGTGGTCGCACATCCCCAATGCAACAGGCAAGCCAAAGTCGCTAATCGGGACGTCCTCCGAGGTCTCCGGAAACGCCTAGAAGGACGCCAAGACAGTTAGGTCGAGGAATTGCCCCGGGTCCTATGGGCCCTGCGCACGTTAAAGAAGACCCCCACCGGGGAAATCTCTTTCAGTCTCTGCTACGGAACCGAAGCAATGGTCCCAGTGGAGATCGGGCTACCCAGTCACCTGGTTGAACACTTCAACGATGAAGCAAACACCTCGGCACTACGAACCAACCTGGACATCTTGTTAGAGAAACGAGACTGGGCTCAAATCAGAGTTGCTGCCTATCAACAACAGACCACCCGCTATTACAATGCGCGAGTCAAGCATCGCCTCTTCAAGACCGGAGATTTAGTCCTATGGCGGAACGAGTTCACCGACCAAGGCACGCTGCATAAGTTTTCCCTAAAATGGGACGGTCCTTTCCTTGTCTCTGAGGTACTTCCCGGTGGAGCCTACCGTTTACAAGACGCAGAAGGGCGCAAGTCTTCATGGCCCTACAACGCCAAGAAACTCAAGCTATACCAATAAAAAGAGCATCTACTAGCGTGCACTTCTTTTACTAAAGCAATGTAAATTCTTCTCAAGTTCTTTCTGTTCATATAATAAGAAGGGAACGGTAAGACATTGCAAAAAAGAAGAGTTTTATTTATTCCAAAGGGTACTATGGGCTCCTCAGCCGTACATTGAGATAAAAGAAAATTACAATAGCAAGGGAAGGGGGTGCAGGAAACATTGCTCGTAGTACTCCGAGCATATTTCCACCAGCCGAGCCCTCACCTCCTCGGACCTTTGCCTCTGATGCCGCCCTCGAACATCTGCGTGGTGCCTCAGTTGGTAGCACTCGAGGACGAGTGCCACCGAGCGATCCCGCCGACCGGCCGAGATCAGGCCGAAGCGGCACAAAGACCTCAGCTTACCAACCGCCTCATCCTTCGGCTGCTCGAACAAGGGGTTGAGCAGCCCTGGCGACGCACTCCAGATTGAGTACATCAATAGCTGTAAGAGGGGTGAGCGCTGAGGAAGCAATCGGCCAGAGCGATCCTCGATGCGGCCTATAACTAGTTGTACCGTATCCTCGGTGCAGTTCTGGTCGTACAAATACACGTCCAGGAAAGTTATGATATCGGGAATGGTGAAAGGGAAAGTGTCCATTCTTACGTTTTGGAGATGGAGAAAAGAGTGCTCAATGAGCCCTCCGCTTTATAGCCCCATAACGCCCTCAAGAGTCCAACGGTTGCTCATGCCTTCCACAACTATACCGCCACGCGGCGGGCGTCCCTCCTTTCTCGGCGAAATCGGAACGACGCGGCTCTTACGCTCCGCCTCCCCCCACGCGTTAATGACGCGTGTCGACCATAACGGTCACTCTTTCCGATGTTCGAACGCCGTGGAAGATCGGACAGAACCTCACGACTCCACAGAGCAGCAACCCTGCTCGGCCCATCCTAAGCAGGCCACTTCCGGCCCTTCCCGTGCTAAGGATCGAAGCCCTTGCCAAGAGGCAACCGGGCAGCTACTCTGCTCGGTTATCCCTGGCTGGTAGTCCCTTACCTCCACGACGCTAGGGATCTAAGCCCTCGCCAAGAGGCACCGGGCAGCACCCCTGCTCGGCCCATTCTTAGCAGGCCATTTACGGCCCCTCCCGCGCTAAGGATCAAAGCCCTCACCAAGAGGCACTGGGCAGCAACTCTGCTCGGCCCATCCTTAGCATGCCTCATATGGCCCTTCCCGCGCTAAGGATCAAAGCCCTCGCTAAGAGGCACCGGGCAGCAACCCTACTCGGCCCGTCCTTAAGGATCCAAGCTCTCGCCAAGAGGCACCGGGCAGCAACCCTGCTCGGCCCGTCCTTAGCAGGCCTCTTACGTCCTCTCCCGCGCTAAGGATCAAAGCTTCGCCAAGAGGCACCGGGCAGCAACCCTGCTCAGCCCGTCCTTAAGGATCTAAGCCCTCGCTAAGAAGCAACCAGGCTCGCCCCTGCTCGGTTATCCCTGACTGGTAGTTCCCTACCCTAGGACGCCAGGGACCTAAGCCCTCGCCAAGAGGCAACTGGGCTCTCCCTCGCTCGGTTATCCCTGGCTGGTAGTTCCCTACCCTACGACGCCAGGAATCAAAGCCCTCTCCAAGAAGCAGCCGGGCTCGCACCTGCTCGGTTATCCCTAGCTGGTAATTCCCTACCCCACGACGCCAGGGATCTAAGCCCTCGCCAAGAGGCAACTGAGCAGCTTCACTGCTCGGCCCATCCTTACCAGGCCCCTAACGGTCCCTCCCACGCTAAGGAACAAAGACCCCCCAAAGAGGCGACCGAGCAGCTACCATGCTCGGTCATCCTTGGTTGGTGGTTCCCTACCCCCACGACGCTAGGGATCAAATCCCTTACCAAGAGGCATCAGGAAGCGACCCTGCTCGGTCCATCCACATCAAACCAATCACCACCTCGACTCGAAGCCATGGAGATACCGTCCTTTCATTGGTCTATGCACACTTGGTAAATGATTGAATTCAACTCGACGTACAATCGCTAGACAAAATACCGACCTAAAGATGAAAGTAGTACTGTGCAAGTACAAATGTTTACCACAAACAAAAGGAAAATGCGCATGCAAAGAAACTGCAAAATGGATCCTCTATTCAAAAAAATCTGAAGTATTTACAAAGGTATTAGGGGCTCCCCAGCCTTGCAAAAACGCCTAGAGGCCTACAAAGTATTTTAGCGCAAGGAAAATGAAGAGGCGGGGAAGTTTAGGCCTCAGGGATTGGGCGAACCCCGATGAGCCGAGCGTCCACTTCGTCTACCGGGACGACGCCTTCAGGGTTAGCACCCGCCATAGGAGCCTCGGCATCGGGGGCCGGGGCGACCGACTTGTCCCCCATACTCTCACCGGGGGCCTCTTCCCCTGCGACGTCTCCAGGGACTTTCTCCCGCGCGTCTTCCACACGAGGGTACTCCGCCCGGAGCTTTCCATCGGGGAACTCCGGCATCTGGGCCTTAATAGCGTCAAAGGCGTCGTGCCAAATAACGCCAACGGCTTGAGCAAGATCGGCGTAGAACTGGTCCGACCCCTTGTAGCTCTCCACCGCCTCCGACGCCAGAAGCTCAGCATTCGACACCCAAAGCTCGGCACGCTTCGCCCCCTCCTTCGCCGCCTCGTTCTCCTTCCAGAGGGAGCTCGCCGTCTTCTTCATGGTGGTGACGAGAACCTTGAAATCCTCCAACTGAGACTCAGCGGCTCGGGCGGCCTCTCGGCACCTGGCGGTCTCCCGATTCGCGGCCGCCGCCCGGTCTTCGAGGGCGGAAATCCTCTCCCTCGCCACCTCCAGCTCCTGCCTTGAGCTCTCCTCACGGCCTGTGGCCTGCATCGCCAGGGCTATCTCCTCATCCTCCATATTGACGCCGAGGGCAACGTGCTGGAGGACCTGAAGAAGAGGAGGAGGGTTAAAGAGGAAAGGGAGACACCCGATCATGCGAACAAAAATGCTGAATAAAGAACCAGATGGAGTGCAAACACTAACCTGCACGGCCTCTTGAGCCATGGCCGCCATTTAGGCCCAAAGGGTCCCTTGAGGGATTCTGCCCCCGGCTGATCTCTCCATCTCAGAGAGCAGGCTGTCAGTGACGGAAAGCCCCGAGGGCACCTTGAAACGAAGCTCCCCATCGTCCAATAGGATTGGGGAAGCCGGGGAGCGGGGCTCCGTCCTGTGAAACCTATTGAGGAGCAACGCGGGAGAACCTGTCTCGGCTCCCATCTCGGGAGCCTGAGGCTCCTGCTCCCGAGCACACTTTCGGACCGGCACGCAGCTGGACTCTGGGGCCCAAGGAGCGCTTGGATGCCTGGATGGGGCTGCCGCCGGCGGGGACGAAGCAGGCTGGGCCGGAGCCGACGACGGGCGAGAAGGGCCGGCGCCTCCGGCCTTCTTCCCCTTCTTCACATCAACCACTGCCGCCCAGAACTTTTTTAGGTCCATGGGTTCTGCATAAGACAAAATACAGAGGATTCAGCAATGCCAGAAAAGTAAAAGAATGGACAAGTCCAAACAGGTCGCCTGAGAGCTCCTAACTTAGCCGCGTACTGGGCGGGACTGAGCCCGGCCCAACTGAGGGCCCGCTCAGAAAGTAGCACATCTACCCGAGGGAGGGGCTCCCACTTTGACACCGCCACCATGTCGGCATCATTCGACCGACTCACCCGCGGACAGCTGGCCCCTTGCCACTGGGTGGGCACAAACCAATCCTCGCCCTCGGGCGGGGCCACAAACAAAAACTTCTTCTTCCATTCGTGAATGGAAGAAGGTACTAAGACGACCCCCTACCCGGCGGCGTCTCCCCGTTGTCTCCTAAAAGAAATGTATACCCAGCTCGACTCGCCCCTGCGGGCGCCAGGATGGTTTTTGTAGCAAATAGAAGAAACGAGAAGGTTCAGGCTGAAAGAGATCTGACACAATTTCAACTGGACTAGAAACCTGAGGAGGATCCTCCAAGAGTTTGGCACTAGTTGGCTCGGAGCTAACCCAAAACAACTCAACGCCTCACTCACCTCGGGGGAGAGGGGCAGACGCACCCCGGCCCAAAAGGCCTCTAGGTACAAGGCAATCTCCTTGCCCCGTACCTGGTTTACCCTCTCCCCCTCCTCGGCCAGACGAAGCGAATAGCCGGGAGGAATGAAGAAACGGGTCTTGATGTTAGCGAGCTCCTCCACAGGCCTCAGTGAGGATCGCACGCCAAGAACACCCGCGGCCTGAACTCTGGGGACCACCCTATCTTCTCGGGTGAACTCCATCTCAGAGGGGGAAGAGGAAGAAGTGGAAGAGGAAGCTTCAGAAGACCCCCTAGACTCAACCCGCACTACATCTACAGACTCCTCTGAAGAAGACATCTAACCTGATCAAAGAAAGGTACCCTCGGGAGATTGATAGCACGGAATCCGAACTGGGGAGAAGAGCGTCGAGCTGACACGACTAAGGACGAGGAAATTATAAAGAGGTATGGGCCCTGATGGGGATCCCACCTCTATTTATAGCTGCGGGCACACGCATCCTACGGCTCCGATCGACTCCCGCCAAAACAACATTTCGCAACCAACGGCCGACAACGTTCCACCTGTCGCACTCGCATTGGACGTGTCCCTTCGAGCACAAGGACACCTGTGATGCGTCTCGCCAGCCAACCAACGTCAGACACATGGGCCATCGCTACGACGGGCGTACACACGATCCGACGCTTCCCCTTTAATGCGAGATCTCTCCCCTGATCCGCTGACGTCGTCAATAAAATACCACTCTCTGCCCGGGAATGCACAACCGACGATATTTTTGAACGAGAACTCACCTCGGATGATCGGTCAGACCACTCTCGACCCGACCCAGGAGCTGGTCGAGACGAGAGTAGGGGGCTAATGATGAAGCTCGGTATCGTGACCCTCCAGATACAGACACGTAGCAGATGACGTGCCCCAGAACTATAAGAAAGGATCAAGAACTTCAGTTGGGATCACACCTAGGGCCCCCGGTGCCGAGGAGTTTCCCGACCTTTGGTGACCTTCCAGACCACCCCCGGCTCGCCTCCGAGCTATCACAGAACCAAGATGCCTCGGCCTTCCGCTCGTGCCCGAGCCTCCCGCCGAGGTGATCTTCCTCGGTCTCACCCTGACCGACCCGCAGGCACCTCAGCCACGGCTCTGCGAATCTCGCCATGCGCGAGATATCCGCCGCCCATGATCCCACATTCCACGCCATCACGATCCCCTATTAACGAGCCATTCTCTCCATTAATGCGGGATCCCGCCTATCACGCGGGCGTGACGTCAGGGGCGTAACGGCAGGCGTGATTCTCGCGCCTGCCTGTCTATTGCTGTCGTTATATAAACCCCTCTCTCAGACGATCGAGGTACGCAATTCTTTCCACTAAGCTGCTACTCTGCCCGATTTGCACCACTAACTTGGTCGTCGGACGGTCCTCGGTGGTACAACCACTCCGGGACTTCCTTGCAGGTAGCTCGGTTCAACCTCAAATCTAAGCCCATTTAGATCCACACGATAAAGGAATCAACCCCTAGATCAATTCTCAGTCGCCCGCCATTATGTGAAGAGATCAACGGAAGATAACATCTGAAGGAGATCCAGGCCTCCATCACCTTGTAACATCTTTAAAAATATAAAATATTAATTTTGGGAATTTTTATAATTTAATATTATTTTATTGATTATTTTAATATTAAATCTATTTTTAAATGCAAATAAATGGAGGAAAATTATGAAAAATTGAGGAAAATTCTAAAATGAGTTATTTATTGGAATTATGACATTTTTAAGTTGTTGTGATCATTTTGACACTAATTTGGTGCTAATCGCGATTAAAATCGCTAATCGGGTTTTTCGGTAATTTTGTGCAAAACTTGCACATATCACTTTTTCTACACTTGTGTATTTTTCTAGCCATGGTTTTCATTTGGGTTTACTATTGGGATGAGAAGGGTTGGGTTTTAAAAGAAAAGGGAAAAGAAAAAGAAAAAGTGTAATGATGAGGGTAGGTGAGAGAGAGGGTTGAACCATTGACCACACCCTTAGCCATTTTCATCATTTCTCTCCCTCTCCCTTTGCTTTGCTGCTGCTGCCCCTTTCCTCCATCTCCCTCCCCTCCTCAAGCCATGAAACATCTCTAAAACTACACCAAAACCCCAATCTCCTTTCATTAAAAATGTCCAAAATCCCTAGATCTACACATGGAGCTAAAGAAGCATGGATTTGGCCACTAGAGGGCAACTCAAGAATTTTCTTGAGTTGCTAATGAAGGTAATTTCTGAACCATTTGCTTAATTATAGCCTTTCCTATAACCCCATGTCAAGATTTTATCGATATTGTAGATTTTAGTGGAATTGAGAGAAACCTAGTTAGGGTTTGAGTGAATTGGTGTTGAATTATGAAATTGAGCTCAGTTAAGATTATACCAACACCCTAGTGTTTGAATTGAGACCCTAACCTGATTCTAGAACCACAGAATACGGATTTTTGAAACCGATATCGGGGAAATTGTGTAATCTGTCACTGTTAAATTGAATCTGCTAT
Source organism: Agapanthus africanus (assembly GCA_030015575.1). Taxonomy (NCBI): domain Eukaryota; kingdom Viridiplantae; phylum Streptophyta; class Magnoliopsida; order Asparagales; family Amaryllidaceae; genus Agapanthus; species Agapanthus africanus. The sequence goes on along the minus strand of JASDDO010000016.1, from coordinate 49,548,686 downwards.
CATACGAGGTATCCTAAAATAATATTGAGTGGACAGTAGCATGTGCAGGCACCCAGGAAACTAACCCCAAAACCCTATCCCCTATCTCATCCGTACGGCCGCCAAAACCTCCTTTCTGGCCGCAATTTGCGGCCAGACCAGAGAGGAATCTCCTCGTTTTGCGTGCCTGGCCCCATTTCATCAATTCTTGGCCCTGGGTACTTCTAGTTTTGACAGATTCTTCCTAGGGTGAAATCTGGGACATATATCCTATGTTGTCGTTTTGGATTCGTGTTTCCGTATTCCGTATTTTTGGATTCTGAAATGGTGGAATGTGTTTTGCCTCGACTATTGTCGTTTATACGACGATATAGAGGATTATGGATGGTTTTGAAGGCGTGCCATAGGTTCTCACCTATAGGCCCCCTTTATCGTATCGTTTTGGAATTTATGCGCCGTTTTAGATTGGATTTGGTTTTAATGCGCATATACGATATTTTGATGTGTAGGTACCCATGAAGACTTCGGACGACAAGCAAATGCGTGGTGACGTCCGCAATTGATGGTGCAAGGTGAGTAGATTATATCTACGGGGGAAAGTCGGGTGGATGGCGTATAGCACCCCCGCAGTCCGTAGATAGCTTATTATATAGTATTGTGATATTAGGTGTATTTGGATATGTAGGGTTAGAAGTGACTAGTGTAGTTCATAGTCGCGAACCCTAGGATAGAATTACACCTATACACATACCCTTGCTTTTCACATGTACTTACACTGTGATTGATGATATGTGACGACTTTGGAGATGAGTCGATATTGTGGGCTTGGTGCCCTGGGATCGGTGATTTGATACGATTCATATGTGGGATATGACTTGTGATTCTTGCGAGCTTGGGATGGTGTTTACCCCCGCATGCATACTTTACCGATGTTACCGTTTGTACTAGATATAGAGTAGTACATCCAGACTAGATGATCTGATGATGGTGAGATTTGTTATGTGATGAGACAGTGAGATGTTGATCCCTACCCAGCTTTTGGGAATGCCGTGCGATGATTTACCGTACGAGTTGATATTGATGATAGATCCGCACTCATAGCTAGAGGATATCTTACGATATGACATTGAGCCTGGATCACCGACTATATACCTACATATATACTTAGACTCAGTTTTAGGTGGTTTCCACACCTACCCCTCCTGATTGACAGGATACTTAGATGTAGTTTGCATAGTAGATACTTTACTGTGCTGTTGATTACTAGCTTCCGCATTTTCATACTATTCGCATTGCTGGCATATGTTCATTACCATGTTATTATCATGCTGTTAGGACACCAGCACCATTATCGATGATGCGTATGTTTCACGTACACTATTTGCCGGCTCACACACTTCATCATCGATAATTGCCATGTCACTACACAGTAGTACTATTACATTCGTAATATGATGCTTCCTTTGACATATGCGCATTCCTATTCCATGTTGCATGATTTCCGATATGATTACTCTCTTTACATGTCGCATATATCATGGATTGATTGCATAGTACATCGCATTGGATTTACTGCTGGATGTTGGATTTTCATGTGATTTCTGGTTTTTGAGGACCGTGGGGTTATTTAAGAAAAGAGGCACTTTATGAAAACCCGGTACCTCGTGATATGATATTTCGGTGCGTCCACCACGCGTTTTCTCGGTGCTGAGACGTGTGCTTGAAACCCGATTCGAGGAGGTGATGTACCGTTTGCGGGTTCGTGGTGGGCCCGGTATGGTTCCCCTCGGCGAGATGATCGATGGGTTATGCCGATTGAGCCTGGAGGCGGGCGAGTACCTACCGGTGATTTTACCTGAGCTCGGCGGATATCCGGGGGATACCGCCTGGAGCCGAGAGATGGGCATACTGCTGGGGCCGACGGGCCGATATCCGCAGACGGAGCCCAGAGATGGACATGGGTTGACTCATACTGCCGGGGCCGAGGGCCGATATCCGCAGACGGAGCCCCATATGGATGAGGATTTACGTGTCGGTGTTTGGCACGGGTTTCATGATGAGTTTTCCATGATTTTGGTTATATCCTCACATTGCATACATGATGCTTACTGTCAGTGGGTGACAGGTGGACGGGTTCCACATATATACAGACTTGGTTCATATACAGACTGGGTTTACACTTATCTTACACCAATATTAGTGGTATGGGACGCTAATATATGTGTATTGATATTATTGATATTTCTTCATTGATACTCCATGCAGACATACCTCACACTGATGACATGTTGTTACCTGAGTACTTGGCACTATATACATGATTAGATATTACCTTGCCACCTTATTACACTCAGATGTACTCTTGTGGATATTTTACTGATCGTTGACTTAGGATTATGTCTTGCATTCGATTTATCCTTGTAGATGTTTCTATTCACGAGTTGGCAACTCACCCCCGTTGTGCCACAGTTCTTGCAGGTTATGCCGTACAGGTTCTATTGCGGCATTTCTGGCACACTACCTTCTTGCGGGTGATTTGCTATTGGTAGGTGGATTCTTTTGCATCAAGAATCCCCATTTTGTACTTATTTATTCATTGTATCTAGAAATGTCCATCAACCAAAACTTGTATATTCTTTCAGACTCAGAGACAGTATTGTATTATTCGACCTAGAGTCGCGCTTAGTAGTATTGCGGATTTCCTTGTTGCTTTTGAGCTTTCTTTTGGATTTGATCCTCGCCACTTGGCGTTGTATATTATCATATCTTGCGTGGTTGTGACCGTCGATTGACGAAGAGCTAGCTCCCGCTTGGGGATGCCTTTATCATTTGCATATATTGATATCCTTGTTGTACCCCATTCGGGGCCAGTTTTACAAAGGAAACTCTGCCGAAATTTTTAGAAAAGACTTATTGTTTTCAAAACGTACCTTCGGCTTAGTTATTTAAAAACCTTGATTTCAAACCTGTATTTCTTCACTTCTTTAAACCAGTTTTCTTTACTTATTCTTCAAAATGGTTTTAGATTTCTGGGCTTTTGGTTTACTTGGATCAGATGGAGTCCTATAGGCTTCATAGGGTTCAAGGGCCAGTCACGTGCTCTTTCGGGTCGTGACAAAGTTGGTATCAGAGCGCTAGGTTGACCTTGATTCGAGTTTAAGTTGACTATGTGGAGCCTAGGGAGTTGCTTACATATGGAACTTAGACTTGGTTGAGGGGGTGTAAACCCGAACTTTCGTCGTGTTAGGATGACCCTTGGTTGATGGATTAGGTGACTAAAGTAGAGTGACGTACCGTTGGTATGTTCCGCGGCATACTTACGACACGCCACTCCGCTTAAGGAACCTTAGGATGGACATTTGTTTAGAGATTAGTGATTCTTTTCATATCCTGGATTATACATCCATTTGAGATCCCCGATTCTATTAGTTTCATGATCATACCTTCATTGATGCTGTTCCTTCCTATGATCATGTATCCTCTTTGGATCTGTTGTTTCCTTTCTTGCCTTCGATGTGCTCTCTTTTGATACTCGATTGAGATCCCTGTCACCATGTTTGAGCGCAGTTTGGGCTGCTGCTAGGGTTACGGCCGGTGTGAGCTCGTTTGGTACGAGGGCCGACCTTTGTGTTTTCTGGTGACATGGGAACGTCTCGAGTTTGTGTTGGTGCTTGTGACCTCTGGTGGAGGCGAGTGCTTGGTTTTGCACCGGATGATCGTGCCATTGTTAGAGCTGCCAGTTGAGAGAGGACTGTTGATGTACAGCATACCTCAGAGATTGTGATGTCGCCTATCGTGCAGACAGATGGACCAGCTGTTGCTGAGATTGACAGGATGTTGCTTTCGGAGCTTGCGAGCTGAAATTTGCCGGAGCTTTCAGGCAGATATGCGACAGATGCTAGCTAGTCTACCAGATTTGAGAGACGAATGTGATTCGTCCAGTTTTGCGCCAGAGCGGGCCCAGTTGAGTTGAAGATTTCCAGTGTGGAGAGTCTTACTCAGACCTAGAGCAGGCTGATTCAGAGATGACCGCTTATGTATTGCCTTTCCTGGAGGATTGAGGCATTGTTCGACGTACAGGTGTATGAGCCAGTTGTTGCTGCAAATGATGAAATATCGCCCAGATGATTGGAGCTACTGCAGCATGAGCATGTATTTAGAGAGATGATAGCGGGTCGCTAGTCACCGAGGATGAATGACTAGGACGTGTGGTGAGTTCGCTTACCCCGATGCGTGGACATCAGGTGGATTGATTCCAGCTAGAGACGACTTCACGCAGGTTCGTTGAGAGTCGATAGAGACGATCGAATGTCAGGAGCCTATTTTCCAAGTTTAAAGTATACGGAAAGACATGCAGGTGATTCTATGGACCCTCTAGAAGAATGAAACCCTAACTCGACTTAATGACAGTGTGACAGCCTTTGAACCTTAGGGTTTACGGCGGTTCCGCGGCGCCATTAGTGAGGCTTGGGTTTGCCCTTCTACGGCTGGACCACCGACGCTGTGGCATGTACTCGATACTATTAAACTGTACCCGAGATGTGAGCTCTTGGGGGATTATGAGGATCCGACGAGTCGATCGGATGGTTCGACATCTTTCGGATATCGTGATGGGACACTGCTTGGGAGACTCCAGATGCGAGCGTAGCCGTCGGAGCGCAGTTTGTGTAGCCATGATGAGACGAGTCCGAATCAGTCGACATTTGAGCAGAGTGAAGAAAAGAGTTCGTACGAGGTTTCGACGAGATGATGTTCCACTCCACTGATATTAAAGATGTGATACGCACCCAGAGGCGTGGTATATGGATATATCTTCCAGAAAGAAGCGCGATAAGTATGCATCCGTTCCGGAATAAGCGTGAGCTTCAGCATTAGATGATGACTTCCGGGCACTTCGGCAGGATTGAGATTTGAGAAAGGAATCTCGGCAGGACCTTTCTGGAGTACGATACGAGAAGACTTAGACCCAGAGTGGTCATTTTGTGCACACCCAGCAGGGCAGAGTTCAGCATTGTCAACGGGGTAGTTGACCAAGTTCGGATAGAGGAACTTAACCAGATGCGTTGCGAATTGATCAAGGATGGACGAGTGATGGGTATTCCTCCGATGGTTGAGACGTGTTTCCGAGGACCAGTTCGGCCTGACATCTGCTACAGAGTGATGAAGCTACAGAGTACGAGATTTCGAGTCCGTGTGAGAGACTTCAGATCGACCGTGGCCGAGAACAGTGCAGTGCATAGTAGCTTGGCGTGACGTCATAGTGGACGACGATAGAAACAGTTGGGACAAGAGGTTCGTGCGAGACCCTGACGAGCTGTCATTGCTTCCCGTCGAGACTAGAGACCTGAGATGCTTACAGAGACGTTGCGATGTGACCAGTTTCTGGAGAAATATTGTGCTGAGGACACAGATGCCCTTTGAGCGAGAAGAGGTTATGCAGGAGAGCTAGCCTCTGTACAGATCGGCATAGGCATGATTGGAAGAGACCTTGAGCAGGATTCCTTCCAGGACATAGCTGCCATGATGTTTGCACCCAGGATCAGATGTGTGACGTGCTTTCAGAGAGCCAGAGGCCGACGCCGGTGATATGCTGCCTTACGAGTGGTCGTGAGGTTTGACCGAGAGATGACCAGAGAAGTGCCAGAACGGAATCGTCCCCGTTAGCACACCTGACAGGGCCGATGAGCCGATTGACCGCGTGATAGGTAATCCGCAGAGAAGATAAAGATCCAGAGAGTCAGAAGACGCTAGACCGTGAGCAAGAGGCAGGTAGATATCCTGCGCTGCTAGCTGTGGATTGCACCGACTCCTTCTCGACTTTGAAGGAGGAACTACCGAAGACGGTATTTGTGATTTGTGGTTTTGTGATTCGATTATCACGTATCCGTCATTTTGGATTTCGGTATTTTGGGTGTTCTGTTTGCATGATTTAGTTTTGGTGACTGAGTTTCATGATATTGGTTTCATGCACCCACTGGATATTTATATATTTCGCGCAGAGTTTTCATGCATTTTAGTGTTATGCTTTGATTCGTGCACGCTGATGCACACGATTGTGAGATTTTCCTTTGAGGTACACCTGATTTTGGTTTGAGACGCATTTTATCGTTGATTTTGATCCGGATTTTGATGGTTGGTTTTGCACTCCGTGCTGGTGATGTGCTTTACACCTATTCGATGTTTGTTATTGGATTTCGTGATTCCGTGCATGTTGAGTGCGCAGGGTTTAGATTTTTCATTCGTGCACGATAGATGCACAGATTTGGATTTTCGCGCATGTTGGGCGCATGTTTTTAGATACGATTTTGGTGCGCACCCGATGCACTAAATCGAGATTTCTTCGTGCATGTTAGATGCACCGGACCTTGGCTGTCAGGCACATACGTTGCCCATGACAGAGGTTTCGTGCACACCCGTTGCACCTAGATGTTGTTTTGTGCACCTGTTTAGCACATATTGGGTTTTGATTTCCGTGCGCACCAGACGCACAGGATGGTGTTATGTACATTTTGAGATTTATTCCTTTTGGAGCAGTACCTTTTATGATGTTGGGTTTTTGCTTTCATGCTGAGCAGGACTAGTCAGTAGACGGTGCCTGGATATACTTTGCATGTTTTTACATCAGCTTTTTACGTGTATAGATTGGATGGCTACATGTGTAGTTTCGGTCTATATCATATCGGTTTTGTATTGGATTTGACATTGTGTTTTTACATCGACTCCGATGATTGCGGGATGCTTGACGGAGTTTTGATTTTGAGTTATCTGCTCAGTACCCTTGCGCATGCATTGCGCTATGACGTTCTATTTGATGATATTTTCGGAGCCCCGACAAATTGGATTATTACTGAAATTGTTTTTAGTATTGGGGGTTTAAATTTAAATTCGGGGACCGAATTTCTTTAAGGGGGGTAGATTGTAACATCTTTAAAAATATAAAATATTAATTTTGGGAATTTTTATAATTTAATATTATTTTATTGATTATTTTAATATTAAATCTATTTTTAAATGCAAATAAATGGAGGAAAATTATGAAAAATTGAGGAAAATTCTAAAATGAGTTATTTATTGGAATTATGACATTTTTAAGTTGTTGTGATCATTTTGACACTAATTTGGTGCTAATCGCGATTAAAATCGCTAATCGGGTTTTTCGGTAATTTTGTGCAAAACTTGCACATATCACTTTTTCTACACTTGTGTATTTTTCTAGCCATGGTTTTCATTTGGGTTTACTATTGGGGTGAGAAGGGTTGGGTTTTAAAAGAAAAGGGAAAAGAAAAAGAAAAAGTGTAATGATGAGGGTAGGTGAGAGAGAGGGTTGAACCATTGACCACACCCTTAGCCATTTTCATCATTTCTCTCCCTCTCCCTTTGCTTTGCTGCTGCTGCCCCTTTCCTCCATCTCCCTCCCCTCCTCAAGCCATGAAACATCTCTAAAACTACACCAAAACCCCAATCTCCTTTCATTAAAAATGTCCAAAATCCCTAGATCTACACATGGAGCTAAAGAAGCATGGATTTGGCCACTAGAGGGCAACTCAAGAATTTTCTTGAGTTGCTAATGAAGGTAATTTCTGAACCATTTGCTTAATTATAGCCTTTCCTATAACCCCATGTCAAGATTTTATCGATATTGTGGATTTTAGTGGAATTGAGAGAAACCTAGTTAGGGTTTGAGTGAATTGGTGTTGAATTATGAAATTGAGCTCAGTTAAGATTATACCAACACCCTAGTGTTTGAATTGAGACCCTAACCTGATGCTAGAACCACAGAATACGGATTTTTGAAACCGATATCGGGGAAATTGTGTAATCTGTCACTGTTAAATTGAATCTGCTATCATACGAGGTATCCTAAAATAATATTGAGTGGACAGTAGCATGTGCAGGCACCCAGGAAACTAACCCCAAAACCCTATCCCCTATCTCATCCGTACGGCCGCCAAAACCTCCTTTCTGGCCGCAATTTGCGGCCAGACCAGAGAGGAATCTCCTCGTTTTGCGTGCCTGGCCCCATTTCATCAATTCTTGGCCCTGGGTACTTCTAGTTTTGACAGATTCTTCCTAGGGTGAAATCTGGGACATATATCCTATGTTGTCGTTTTGGATTCGTGTTTCCGTATTCCGTATTTTTGGATTCTGAAATGGTGGAATGTGTTTTGCCTCGACTATTGTCGTTTATACGACGATATAGAGGATTATGGATGGTTTTGAAGGCGTGCCATAGGTTCTCACCTATAGGCCCCCTTTATCGTATCGTTTTGGAATTTATGCGCCGTTTTAGATTGGATTTGGTTTTAATGCGCATATACGATATTTTGATGTGTAGGTACCCATGAAGACTTCGGACGACAAGCAAATGCGTGGTGACGTCCGCAATTGATGGTGCAAGGTGAGTAGATTATATCTACGGGGGAAAGTCGGGTGGATGGCGTATAGCACCCCCGCAGTCCGTAGATAGCTTATTATATAGTATTGTGATATTAGGTGTATTTGGATATGTAGGGTTAGAAGTGACTAGTGTAGTTCATAGTCGCGAACCCTAGGATAGAATTACACCTATACACATACCCTTGCTTTTCACATGTACTTACACTGTGATTGATGATATGTGACGACTTTGGAGATGAGTCGATATTGTGGGCTTGGTGCCCTGGGATCGGTGATTTGATACGATTCATATGTGGGATATGACTTGTGATTCTTGCGAGCTTGGGATGGTGTTTACCCCCGCATGCATACTTTACCGATGTTACCGTTTGTACTAGATATAGAGTAGTACATCCAGACTAGATGATCTGATGATGGTGAGATTTGTTATGTGATGAGACAGTGAGATGTTGATCCCTACCCAGCTTTTGGGAATGCCGTGCGATGATTTACCGTACGAGTTGATATTGATGATAGATCCGCACTCATAGCTAGAGGATATCTTACGATATGACATTGAGGCGGGATCACCGACTATATACCTACATATATACTTAGACTCAGTTTTAGGTGGTTTCCACACCTACCCCTCCTGATTGACAGGATACTTAGATGTAGTTTGCATAGTAGATACTTTACTGTGCTGTTGATTACTAGCTTCCGCATTTTCATACTATTCGCATTGCTGGCATATGTTCATTACCATGTTATTATCATGCTGTTAGGACACCAGCACCATTATCGATGATGCGTATGTTTCACGTACACTATTTGCCGGCTCACACACTTCATCATCGATAATTGCCATGTCACTACACAGTAGTACTATTACATTCGTAATATGATGCTTCCTTTGACATATGCGCATTCCTATTCCATGTTGCATGATTTCCGATATGATTACTCTCTTTACATGTCGCATATATCATGGATTGATTGCATAGTACATCGCATTGGATTTACTGCTGGATGTTGGATTTTCATGTGATTTCTGGTTTTTGAGGACCGTGGGGTTATTTAAGAAAAGAGGCACTTTATGAAAACCCGGTACCTCGTGATATGATATTTCGGTGCGTCCACCACGCGTTTTCTCGGTGCTGAGACGTGTGCTTGAAACCCGATTCGAGGAGGTGATGTACCGTTTGCGGGTTCGTGGTGGGCCCGGTATGGTTCCCCTCGGCGAGATGATCGATGGGTTATGCCGATTGAGCCTGGAGGCGGGCGAGTACCTACCGGTGATTTTACCTGAGCTCGGCGGATATCCGGGGGATACCGCCTGGAGCCGAGAGATGGGCATACTGCTGGGGCCGACGGGCCGATATCCGCAGACGGAGCCCAGAGATGGACATGGGTTGACTCATACTGCCGGGGCCGAGGGCCGATATCCGCAGACGGAGCCCCATATGGATGAGGATTTACGTGTCGGTGTTTGGCACGGGTTTCATGATGAGTTTTCCATGATTTTGGTTATATCCTCACATTGCATACATGATGCTTACTGTCAGTGGGTGACAGGTGGACGGGTTCCACATATATACAGACTTGGTTCATATACAGACTGGGTTTACACTTATCTTACACCAATATTAGTGGTATGGGACGCTAATATATGTGTATTGATATTATTGATATTTCTTCATTGATACTCCATGCAGACATACCTCACACTGATGACATGTTGTTACCTGAGTACTTGGCACTATATACATGATTAGATATTACCTTGCCACCTTATTACACTCAGATGTACTCTTGTGGATATTTTACTGATCGTTGACTTAGGATTATGTCTTGCATTCGATTTATCCTTGTAGATGTTTCTATTCACGAGTTGGCAACTCACCCCCGTTGTGCCACAGTTCTTGCAGGTTATGCCGTACAGGTTCTATTGCGGCATTTCTGGCACACTACCTTCTTGCGGGTGATTTGCTATTGGTAGGTGGATTCTTTTGCATCAAGAATCCCCATTTTGTACTTATTTATTCATTGTATCTAGAAATGTCCATCAACCAAAACTTGTATATTCTTTCAGACTCAGAGACAGTATTGTATTATTCGACCTAGAGTCGCGCTTAGTAGTATTGCGGATTTCCTTGTTGCTTTTGAGCTTTCTTTTGGATTTGATCCTCGCCACTTGGCGTTGTATATTATCATATCTTGCGTGGTTGTGACCGTCGATTGACGAAGAGCTAGCTCCCGCTTGGGGATGCCTTTATCATTTGCATATATTGATATCCTTGTTGTACCCCATTCGGGGCCAGTTTTACAAAGGAAACTCTGCCGAAATTTTTAGAAAAGACTTATTGTTTTCAAAACGTACCTTCGGCTTAGTTATTTAAAAACCTTGATTTCAAACCTGTATTTCTTCACTTCTTTAAACCAGTTTTCTTTACTTATTCTTCAAAATGGTTTTAGATTTCTGGGCTTTTGGTTTACTTGGATCAGATGGAGTCCTATAGGCTTCATAGGGTTCAAGAGCCAGTCACGTGCTCTTTCGGGTCGTGACACACCTGCTATCAAGATACCCATAACTCATAGGCAAGTTGATTGTGGTATGGGTGTGCGGTATGCGAGGTCTCATGTTCAAGCCCCACATGCATATGTATTTCCCCCTTCCTTTCTTTCTTTCTTTTAATTAAATGTGCACGTCTAGATTCGATGCTGGACGTGGATGGGTGTGTGTCATGGGACCCTCTGGGGTAGCCAGGGGTGCTCAGTTGTCCGGGAAAAAAAAACCTGCTATCAAGATTAACCATGCACCTAAGAAATCATGAGAGGTTGCATGTTCACCTGATTCCTCCTCTGATTTTTTAAGACTGGTAGCCGTTAATATCATTGGAGTTGTTAGGGTAAAAGAGTATAAATAGCTTAGGGATTTTCATGGGTTTATTGTAGTTTTGCATAGGAGGCTAAATCGGTCTTTTGTATATTCAGATATTTAGAGAGGGTATATGCAAGCTACACCCTATAAAAATAATATGGCTTGTTATCTTGCATTAATTTTGACTTTGAAAAATAGACAACTTCCTTCGATTTTAAAGAGCCTATTTGTTACATGGAATGAATAATTATTGAAAATCCAGTTATTCATATGAATGTGATTTACACGTTTTTGATTTTAGAAAAAGTTTCATTACCTTGGTTGATATAATTTGAAAATTCTCAATTAAATATAATATGTGCAACAATATTACTTGTGCTGGCAAGGAAAGCAACATGCAGTAATGATTAAGATTGCGGCGGCGGTGGCGGCTTGGGATGTGATACAAGAGGAGCTTATGACGGTGGTAGGATACACCAATGATCGGCGACTTCGGCCGAGGCTGCACGGCGACTTACGGTTACTGATGACGATCGACCAGGCGGCGGTCTTAGAAGACGGCGGTCGTCCGGTAAAGGCATCCGACAATCATGATGATGATGTTAGTATCAGATGCTTGAAAGCGACGGCCAATCGAGGACCGCAAGAGTAAGGATGGCGGTTGTGGAAGGGCGGCAGGGCACAATCAATGTAAATACGGTGATTTTTGCCGGTTTCGGAAGACAACATGATGGTGAAAGACTCAAACGGTATCACGTATTTTTGAGGGAATTGTTTTTGTAATCCTTTTCTGAAGGAGGAGCCCCTTGGATTATGAAAAGCCCCACACACACAACCCACAAAGAAAAGGTATTATTAACATAATAAATGTACACCACTCCATCCAACAGCCCAATCCCTGCTCCCTCCTATTAATAACAATACTCCCATCATCTCTCTCTCCCTCTCAGGTTTCGACTCGCACGACGACGCTCAGTCCATTCACACTTGTCTCATCGTTCTTTTTCCATACCATACGAGATAAATACGACCATGTCCTCCAAGTCCTCCCACAGAAGCCAAGCATCAGCAGCAGCAGCATCAGTAGCAGCAGCACCCCTGCCGCCCCCGTCGGAAGCCATCGAAGAAAGCGCCTCCTTGTGCCATCTATCCATCCCCATCGCCGTGACGGCTCTCCTGCACTACTCCCGGTCCCTCCTGTCCATGGTCTTCCTCGGCTCCCTCGGGGACCTCCCACTGGCCGCGGGGTCCCTAGCCATCGCCTTCGCCAACATCACCGGCTACTCCGTCCTGTCCGGCCTGTCCCTCGGCATGGACCCTCTCTGCTCCCAGGCCTTCGGCGCCAACCGCTCCAAGCTCCTCTCCCTCACCCTCCACCGCTCCGTCCTCTTCCTCCTCTCCTCCTCCCTCCCCGTCTCCCTCCTCTGGCTCTCCATGTCCCGCATCCTCTCCCTCCTCGGCCAGGACCCGGGCATCACCGCCCTCTCCCAGGCCTACCTCTACTGCTCCCTCCCCGACCTCGTCTCCTTCTCCTTCATCCACCCCATACGCATCTACCTCCGCGCCCAGGGCATCACCAGGCCGCTCACCGTCACCGCGGCCCTCGCCGCCCTGCTCCACCTTCCTCTCAATTTCCTCCTCGTCAACAAGCTCGGCTACGGCCTGCCCGGCGTGGCCGCCGCGTCGGCGGCATCCAACGCCGCCCTCCTCCTCCTCCTCCTCGCCCACCTCCACTCCGCGCCGGCTGGGGACGCCCCCTGCCTGGCGGCGGGGCGCCCCACAAGGGAGTGCCTCTCCGGGTGGGGCCCGCTGGCGCGCCTGGCCTTCCCGAGCTGCGTGTCGGTCTGCCTGGAGTGGTGGTGGTACGAGCTCATGATCCTCTTCTGCGGCTTCCTCTCCGACCCGAAACCCGCCATCGCATCCATGGGGGTGCTCATCCAGACCACCGCGTTGGTCTACGTATTCCCTTCCTCTCTCGGCTTCGGCGTCTCGACGAGGGTCGGCAACGAGCTGGGAGCCAACCGGCCCGTCAAGGCCAAAACGTCTGCGTCCATGTCCATCCTCATGTCGGCGGCGATGGGGTTTGTGGCAATGGGGTTTGCTTGGACTATGAGGTTTCGTTGGGGCAAGATGTTCACCAAGGACGACCAAATATTACATCTAACAGCGGCCGCGCTGCCGATCGTGGGCCTGTGCGAGCTCGGCAACTGCCCCCAGACTGTAGGTTGCGGCGTCCTGCGGGGAAGCGCCAGGCCTGCGCAAGCGGCGCACGTCAACTTGGGGGCGTTTTATCTGGTGGGGATGCCCGTGGGTATCGGGCTCGGGTTCGGCCTCGGGTTCGGGTTTGTTGGTCTTTGGGTTGGGCTGCTTGCGGCCCAGGTTTGCTGTGCCGGGATGATGATGTATGTGGTGGGGACCACTGACTGGGAGGCGCAGGCGCGGCGGGCGCAGGAGCTCACGTGCGGAGGGGATGGGGAAGACCTGACGCACGTGAGCGGTGGAGGGGATGCGGAGGAGGGGAGGAAGAAGGGGGAGGAGAGGTGTTACGAACCGTTGATTTCGATCATGGCGTCGGACATCGAGAGGTGGGGATGATTTTATTTTTCTTTCTTTGTTTTTTGTTACAAAATTTTTGTACCGATTTTATTTTTGCTGGGTGTAGTTATTTTTTCCCTGGAAAAGAGGAGGATTTTGCTTTGTATTAAATAGTGGAGTTTGTAAATTATTGTTTTTAATTATGGAGAATTTACTGGGCCACAAATTAAAGTGATATTTCTTAACCTCCCATATAATATAAAATAAATAGCAAGCTGTAGTTACTTAATTTTCTTACACAACAAATTACGCAATACAGTCAAACACTTGGTATTGGGCTTACACGTTTAAGTGCGGAATCCGCTGATTTTGTAGATGTTGTGTGGTTTGTTGTATATAAAAGGTTTGTGTATGAAGTTCTTTTTCCTAAAGGAAAAGTTACACCATAGTCACTAACTGTTAACATGAATAAAAATGCGTCAATGTTAAGTTGTTTACTGAACGCTCCTACTACTAAATTTGAATTAGTCAGTAACAAAACGGAATGCATAACTTTTCTTTCTTTTGGAACCTAAAGAGCAGGAACCATGGTTGAAGACCCAAACGATACCCGATAAATTGAAGCTCGAAAATGAAGAGATAAATGAAGGAAGATAACATATTAAATTAAACTCGTGTCCGAACTCGGATCATTTAGAGTTTACCTCGCATACGCTGACTCATTTCAATCATGCTCTATTGTGGCTCAGTTAATATATAATAATAATCAAAATCAAATTATTCACTCTCATATGTCGATAGTTAACATGTTGATCATGATCTTCATGAAAGGTTGTATATGCAAAGGCAACCTAGTAACAATATTTACTATAGTCAGATTTTGATAATCTCTGGCAGTTAAGTAAACTCAACTTTTATATATATATATATATATATATATATATATAATCTCAAACTAGCACTAACTAGATTTTCGAATAAACCTCTTTATAACTATATATACTTGCATTTTTGGCGCATTGCACATAATAATAGAAAATCTTATGATAAATTTCTTAATTAATTTAACTGCATGTATCGCACTTGTAAAATAATAATGATGTGACAATTTAATTATCTCCATTATATATAAAACATCGAGGTTTTATTTGATTTCTCTGAAAAAATAAGAAGCAGATGGATCTCTGGATCTCCTTCAAATGTTTCCTTCCGTTGATCCGCAGCGAGTGGAGATGAGTGACTGAGATTGGATATGAGAGTTTCCTCTTGATGCGTGTGGATCTCAATGGGCTTGATGTGGATGGAGCCGAGCTACCTGCAAGAAAGTCCCGGGATGGTGGTACCACCGAGGACCCTCCGACGATCAAGTTAGTCGGGCTAATTGGACAGAGTAGCGGCTTATTGGGGTAAAATTGCCTTACCTGAGTCGTCTGAGAGAGGGGTTTATATAATGGTAGCCATGGGCTAGCGGGCGCGAGATTCACGCCGGCCGTTACATCCCTGGCGTTACGCCCGCGTGAAAGGTGGGATTCCCCGCTGATGACGAGATACGCTTGTTAATGGGGAAACGCGATGGCGTGGAACGCGGGATCGTGGGCGGCGGGTATCTCGCATCTGGCGCGATTCGCGGAGCCGTGGCAGAGACGCCTGCGATCAGTGCTGTAGGTCAGTCGATGAGACCGAGGAAGCTAAGCTCGGCGGGAGGCTCGAGAACGAGCGGGAGGCCGAGCGAGCTTGGTTCTGTGATAGCTCGGAGGTGAGCAAGGGGGCTGAAGGAACTCAGCATGTGGGAAGGCTCGGAGGCGAGCCGACGGTTGTTTGTAAGGTGAGCATGGGAGTGGTCTAGAAGGCTACCGAAGGTCGGGAACATCCTCGGGTCGAGGTCCCGGGGCATGCTTCCAATGTACCATTCTTGATCCTTTCTCGTAGACTTTGGGACACGTCACTTGCCACGTGTCATGATCTGGGAAAACCCCGGTATCGAGCATCATCATTAGCCCCCCACTCTCGTCCCATTAATGGGTCGGGTCGAGAGTGGTCTGACCGATCACCCGGGGTAAGCCCCTATTTGAAGATATCGTCGGTGCGTATTCCCGGACAATTGATTGTATTTTCTTGGCGACGTTAGCGGATCAGGGAAAAGATCTCACATTAAAGAGGATGCGCCGATTCGAGCGTACGTTCATTGGAGCGCCAGGCCACGTGTCCGACGCTGGTTGGCTGACGTGACGGGCCACTGGTGTTCTCACGCCCGATGGGACGCACCCAATACGCGTGCGACAGGTGGAGCGTCGATGGCCGTTGAATGCGAAGTGCCATTTTAGTGGGAGAAGATCGGCCCCGTTGGATGTGTTTGCCGATTGCTATAAATAGAGGCGGGATTCCCCCGAGGGTCCACACTTCGCTATAAATTCCTCTTCCTTCCGTGTGTTAGCTCGGCGCTCTTCCCTCTAGGTCGGATTTCCTGCGTTCTTCTCTCGGACGTCCCCTTCCTCTGAGGAGTTTGTCGAGGTAGTTCGGGTAGAGTCTAAGGAGTCTTCTGCAGCTTCCTCCTCTTCGTCCGGGTCGGAATCTTCCCAGGAGGTTAGGGTTAGTCACACTTCCCGGGGTCGTGCGACGGGGACGGTCCCCAAACCGCGGGTCAGGGGCGTCCGTGACGTGTCATCCATATTGAGGCATGCGAACGGGCTTGCAACCATCCGGGCTCGCTTCCACATTCCTCCCGGCTCCTCGCTCCGTCTTGCTGGGGAGAGGAAGAGAGCAGACCGGGTATGGGGCAAGGAGATTGCCTTGTACCTGAAAGCCTTTTGGGCCGGAATGCGCCTGCCCTTTGTTCATCACTAAAAATTGCATTTTAATACCACTCATTCATTATCTATTTTGTTATATATCGGTACTATTAACCAGTGTCTTCTCAGTAATACAGATTACAGGTATCCGTGATATAATACTGGAAATACACTCAAAATCACGGATATAACGTTTGTGAGCCGACAATGCAACCGGAACTAGAAACCGACCGATATTTCATGAGTTTCTTTTTGCAACATGCATGTGTACACACTTTTTTTATCTAAATGGTCCAACACATGTACACTAGCTTGTTGGTTCATGGACCGAGAGAGGGGGGCTACCCATGACAAACACAAATGATGACTTGGTGCAAGTGGGCACATGAGAAGTGATGTGTGTTTAATGCAAAAAGATATGATGTGATTTAAAAAGTATCAAGTTCCCTCTAAGCTATGGAGTACAACCCAGGCCTCTATAGAGAAATCAAGTAGCACCAGTGGACTTGTTGAGAGAACACAAGACCACCACTTCAAAACGAGCCAACTTGCTCGGTTTTAGGCCGGCCACACCCCACTAAATTCTGAGCTCGCCGACCCCCCTTGTCCCTTTGAGCCCCATTTTTCCACTATCGATCCTTTGCAGTCACATCAACTTATTTTTATTGCTTGTTTATTCTTCTTTTGTGCCTATAAAAGCAGACCGGTGAGTAAGGGAGAGGGGGTCCAAGTTTGTTCAAGACTTCATACTCCTTTTATTTCTCTTTTGTTCTTGTACATAGATTAGTTTCCTTTGAATTTCTTGCCTTATCTTGATCTTGCAAGCTCTTCAGTAAGATTTGGTTATTGAACTCAAGGTTGTATCACTTGGACATAATAAAACTTGCATTTGCACTTTGGATTCCTAGTATTTATATTTCTTACATTTACTTTCTTGCAATTTATTTCCATTCCATTTACGTACTTGCTCTTTTAATTCCTTGCCATTTACTTTCTTGTATTGTTGTCTTATCTTTTATTTGTTCTTTTCTTTTGCTCTTTTTACATTGTTGTGATGGGTTTTGAATATTTGTGTTGTTAGGAAAAAGATTGGTTTTGCAAGTTAAGATTTCGTTTCTCATTTCCTTTGCCCGTATTTTTCAATTGAACTCCGTCCAAAGCTTATGCAAGCGCTCCATTAGGCATCCTACCCTATCAAGGTATCGGTGATTCCTAACCGCGACCGGTTGCGTTCGGTTTTGCCAGAGGCGAAAGCAAGCGATAAGAACGAACAGACAAGAGTCAATAAGCTGGATTTCACTAATACCGTGCTTAAACATCCTAATCCACATTGTTGCCGATTGATCTAGCTTCAATGGTTAAGTTCGGCACAAAGGACTGAATACGGATTTCCTTAACTTACACTAACCTATTTAATCCTAACAACTTCTACTTTGCATATATACACATAGGTTAGATACGAACATTTCCGTCACGCTCATTAACTCGTGAAAACAAGAACGTAAAATGCACCGTCTCCCTGCGGACAACCCGTACTCATCGCGGCTAGCTACATGCGACGCCGTCCTGATTGCGGTTAACTTTAGAACCTTAAAACTCGACACGCCAAAAGCGTGCAATCAAATAGCGCCGTTGTCGGGGAGACGTTAACGTTTTTATTCTTGTTATTTTGAGTTAATCTTGTTTATACTATCTAACACCATTCTTGAAAACAAAACAAACTAAAAATTTCAAAATTTCAAAAACCAAAACAAAAACTAACATTGCTGACTTTTTTTTCTCTGCATTTCTGACCTGCTACCATTTTGGATCTAAACAGAAAAGATAAACAATACCAGTGAGACACTAGTAGAACACTAAGACAGCAGAAGAAATTGGAGCCCCAACTCACAGAGAAAACCGGCAAGACCCCAAGAAATTCCAACGCCGCCGGCCCTTTCAGCTCCTTTTGCTCCAAAATTTTGTTATCTGCTCTATTATTCTGTTTGTGTCCCATTTTTATTGCTTGTTTTTTATAATTTTGAGTGTGCAGGTGTTTGGGCATTCATATTGCTTTTCCACATTAATAATCCATTTTCCGACATTTGTAGATTTTGACGGATTTGCAAGCTGCGATCATGTGGACCAAAGTGTACATTCAAGGTTAAGGTGATTGCGAAGTACAGTGCCAAAGATCTGGGTAGTTTGACCCACGCAAGTGAACTTTCAAGCTACTTGGATTCAATTCAACGGGGGTTTCCTAACCCGAAAACTTATCGGTACGTATTTCCTAACACCTTCTTCTCAAATCCGACGCATCCACTATTCTATCTTTGCAGGATTCTTTGCAAGTTCGCTTTCAAACGTTAAAAACGACTAACCCGTATTTGTTGCAGTGTTGTGCATAAACGTAAAAAACGATTGTTTGATTCTTTGAATAATTTTTTTTATTGAATTACGCATTGCATCCATTAATACGGACTTAAGGGCAAGCGAACCCCACAACATACGGTAAAGGATTTCATCCCCTTTTCCGTGGCCCACAAATCACGAAATTGAACATAACGTTTACCCGCACAAATTTTAAAAGAAACTAGATTTTAAGCCTTTAAGGACTTCGAGCTCATTAGGAGAAGTTAACTGTGTTTAGAACACTGCTTAACAGTATATCGTTCACGGGGTGTCTAGGAAAGTGTTCACGGCGAAACCGCCAAAAGAAAAAGGGTTATCTAATTAAGGACCTTCGCGAAAGCGTTGGAAAACCTTTCCTTATCTCTGCACTTACCTGGTCTCATGATCAGTATATCTTGAGCCCGTTTCTCGACACAGTTTTACTTCAAGGTCATAAACCGCGGGTGGGTCTAAATCAATCAGGATAATAACGGGTAGAACTTGACTTGCGGGTTATGATTTGTTGGCCAAAGTCAAGGTCATAAACCGCTTGGGGTAAAAATCATATCGGGAGTTTCAAACATACAGGAAACTTGCCAGGCATGCGCATACCTTCTGGAGTGTGGTGACTTGAGTGGCTTCCATCAGATTATCATGCGATGATAGTTGGATCCCGATTCCTACTGATGAGTAGGATTACTTCTTGGGTGATTCCGACTAATTCTCCTTTTGGGTTTGGAGGAGAATTCGAGAAAATAGTGGGAGCCATCCAAATTAGATAAAATGATTAACTATTCTGATCTAGGTTTGAGTGCACGCTGAGTGTTTCTTCTCTCTCTCTCTGGCTGCGACTATGACCCGACCTTTGACTAAAACTCATGAACCAAATTAACCGAACCTTCTTAAAACTCTTTGGCTTTTAGAATGTCACGGTGTCACATACATCATTGTCACTTCTATATCACATTTGCATTTCTCCAGAACACCCCGTATTACTACGAACATCCACTTCCATTGGATAAATCCATCGTATAGTTACATACGAACTCGAGGGAATTTTTTCGAGGATGGATTCTGGTTCTGGAGAGAATGAATAGGATTATTCGGTTGTCTTTTCTCTTTACCTTCTCTCAGGTTGTGAGGGCTCCTAGGATTAGGAGAGGGTACACCTATTGAGCTTATTGGATAATCTTCCTCCAAACTATAGGCAGGTGTCGAACGGTAGGGAAGGAAGAAAACCAACAAACTTAACTGTGGTGTACAGAAGGTAATAAGTAAAGACATATAAAGGGATTAGAATAATGGCAAAGAAAGTTGCGAACACCATCATTCACGACAAAAACCGTGTATACCCCTGCCACTCCTACATCCACTTTGCTTTTCTCTAGGAAACTCCGTATCACTACGGATATCCACTTCCATTGGATAAATCCATCGTATAGTTACATACGAACTCGAAGGAACTTTTTCGAGGATGGATTCTGGTTCAGGAGAAATTGAATAGGATTATTCAGATGTCTTTTCTCTTTACCTTCTCTCAGGTTGCGAGGGCTCCTAGGATTATGAGAGTACACCTATTACGCTTATTGGATAGTCTTCTTCCAAACCTTAGGCTGGTGTCAAAGGGTAGGGAATGAAGAAAACCAATTAGCCTAAAGAAGGTGTACAGAAGATAATAAGTAAAGACATAATAAAGAGATTGGAGTGAGGGCAGGTAAGTATATGGTTACTGTCATGATTCAGGATAATGGAAGAGGCGTTACTAGGAATACCAGTTAACCCTTTTGAAACATTTTCTTGTTTCAGTCTGACTGTGCGATGTTAATTGAAAACCGTTTTCCCAATAAGAATCTAACTCCAGGGTATGTATTTACCATATCAGTTTCTCACATCTGTACGTTATTACAGATGGTGAGTGGGAGTAAGATATTGGGAATTTGGTGATTAGATACTCATTATATCGGAATTCGTAGTAGTTGGTGATATTTGAGGAAATCATCTGGATTTTGCCGGATGGAAAATATTTGGTTTTAAATATCCGTTGTTATGCACCAATTTCAAACTGGTATATCTGTACATTTATTTTATAAAGTGAGATATAACTTTTTGATATTGTGTCTATGACATTTACCTATATCAGTTGGTGATTAGGTAAGGTGCATTCAACATCGGTGTAACTCTTCTTAACCAAAGTACAGTTTTTCAACCTACGACGCACAGAGTTTGAGTTATTGGACTCAGGAGACTTATACAAAGTATTGTATGTTGTCCAGTGTCCGTTTAGGACAACGGGGTTGGTACTCGTACTATATTCTGTTTACTTGTAACTTCTCTAGTTCTGGACAAGTATTTCGTTGAAATGCAAAGTTCAGATATTGAGAAGTTATAGGTATAAGAATGAAGTAGATAACCATTTGTTGGAAGTATCAGGATTCTTCGATGAAGTCGAAGATGTAGATACTTGTGTTTGGTATTCCGCTGATAGTAATGGATTTGAGAACTTGGTTCTTTTTCAGGTTACTCATATGTTGATGCACTCCTAGATGAGTAATGCTGATTGTCCTCTTTCAATTTGGTTGATATGCACTGGAGACAGATGCATGATTTTGAATCTGGTTCAAATTAGATTAGTGCTTTTGTTTCTATATTAGATTTATATAGAATCAATTTATATCTTAACGATGTTAAGGTATAGGGAGTTGTCCGGCTGATGCTTAAAACCAGAATCCGGATAAACTCAAGGCACATTTCTGTAATGGCAGTTTGTGGGTTATCCCGGACTTTGACGATGGTTAACTTTCTACCATCAGGAAGATCAATATTTATATTGTTCTTGACTCGCCACAGTTTTAGTAGAATGAATTTTTTCAGAAAACACAAGTAGGAGTATGGTAGAACTGGAAGTGATTCCAGAACCACAAACGATTACTGAAGATTTAATAGAACCTACGGATTCAATTGTTTTTGACGTTCCATTAGCCACTCCGCAGATTTTGGTGGGTAACTGTAACGCCTTGAAATTTCGTTTAGAATATTTTTCGCGTTAATTAGTAAGTGTGCGTGTTTTATATATATATATATATATATATATATATATATATATATATATATATATATATATATATATATATAGGGTTATTAATTGTATTTATATCATGTTTACCCTAATTGGGAATCCCTTGTGTTTGTGCACACATGCACACTTATCATAGTTTATGACTTGGTTAAAAAGTGTTAGCATGATAACCATTCCTCTTTTTGCATGGTTCATTTTATCCCCACCCATTTTTCTTTTTACTAAGTCAACCCTTCTAATAATTCAAATATCCAAATAGAAAAAAATGAAGCATGGTGTTAGGTAAGGAAAGATTGACTTCTTGGCCATTTTCCCTCTCTCTCCCTTGGCTGGAAATTTCTGCAGAAAAACAACAATTCCAGCAGCAACAACACCCTATTCTCTTCTCTTTTTCACTCTCTTTGATATCTACACAAAACCCTACACAAAAATTCCACTTCCCTTCACAAAAACTTTGGAAAAATGGCTCTTTTGGGGAATCTTGGCGTCAAGGCAGTGACTTGAGGGAAAAGGCTGAAAAATTGAGTTCTATAGGGTTTTTGGGAAGGTAATTATCTCACACTCAACATCCTTTTTCATATCTTGAAGTATCTTAGCTAAAAATCATGTTTTGTGTGCCTTTTTAGTGATATTAAGGGATATTTATGATGCATATGTTAGATTGGGATTTTTTTGGCTTAGTTAACTCTATTATGTCCTATTAGAGCTAATTAAACCAGGTTTTGCTTTCAGTTTGCACAAAAATACCCTAAAGTATCATTTTTGTGCAAAAGTGTGATTTTAACTTGAAATTTGGGCTCTGAGGAATCTGCTGCAACCCGAGTTGCTGTAAATTAAAAATTGTAATTACTGGGGGATACACAGTATGTATGGAGTGCACACACCAAACCCAGGGGCCCGCCTCCCAACCAAGGCCGCCGGAAAAAGAATTCTGGACGCAAATTGCGGCCAGATGAGGGATTTGTGGGTTAGGGTTTGGGTGATGGGTGTCTGCTGCTGTGTGGAGTATTATGGTATATTTGTTTTTATAAAACTCTTTCTGTATCAAAATCTGGAACCTATTACCCTATTTCCCGTATTTTAAATCTTCGCGATACGCGTGATACGTGTGTGGGTTTGGGGTTTCTGCGTATCGCGACGCGTCGAGGTAGTTTCAGGCGCGTAATCACACGTTTTAGCGTATGCACACGCGCGCTTGGTTTGCGACGCGGGTTTCTAGTTTGACCTTAATATCGCGTTTTTGTGGATTCGAGCTTATATGTGATATATTGTGTAATTCTAGGTTCGCAGGCGAGTGAGACGGACGCTACGAAGAAGGGGAAGCAAGTCGTCGGCTACACTTAGCGTGAGACTTCGGTGAGTAGATTTAACATCTACGGGGATATTGCCCGCATGGCGTTATGCGTCAGGGCTGATATGACCTTATAGCTACATATTGCATTTACCTACATTGACTGTTCATGGATACTGTTGTTGCATACTGCATTCCCTGCTATATGTATGTAAACTTAGAATTGATAGAACACCGCACTATTACTAACGGTTCATGTTGCACGAGCACTAATCTGCATGTTACACACACACCGTTAGTAATTGCCATGACACACTCACTGTAGAATTGCCATGATCATTATACTGTAGTTCATTACACATATGATTCGATATGATTTTCATAGAAATTGGGAGCCGCATGCTGTCTTTGAAAACTGAAACTATCTTAAAAAAGCGGTTTCTCCCTTGTACCTATATTATGGCTTGATGTACATAGCACATCGTATTTGATTTACTCATTGGTGTTGGATTTTCATGTGATTACTGGTTTTGAGGACCGTGGAATTATTTAAGAAAAGATGCACTATTTGAAAACCCAGTTCCTCGTGATATGATATTTTGGTGCGTCCACCACGCGTTTTCTCGGTGCTGAGACGTGTGCTTGAAATCCGATTCGTGGAGTGGATGATCCGTTTGCGGGTTCGTGGTGGACCCGGTATGGTTCCCCTCGGCAAGATGATCGATGGACTTTGCCGATTGAGCCTGGAGGTGGGTGAGTACCTACCGATGATTGGTTGGACCTGGTGGTTATCCGAAGGATACTGACCAGAGTCGAGAGATGGATGCGGGATGATCCGTACTGCCGGGGCCGAGGGCCGATACCGCAGATGGAGCCCGTGGGCTGATATGGACTTATGGGGCCCGATATATGAGGATTTGCGTGTCGATGCTGGACACGAGTATTTTATGATATTTTGAGTGCCGATATTGGGCACTCTTGGTTCTCAGAGATTTTACAGGATTTGAGGGCTGAGGAGAGTGCCGGCGCCTGAGTTTATTTCGGATTTGGGTGCAGTTTTGGGCACCGATTATTTTCCATGATTGATATTCCGTGTAGATGTTGTTCATCCCATACTCAGCATTGATTATCATGTATCTCATCCTGTAGTTATTTTACCTGACAGAGCATTTGCATGATTATTGCACCTACTGCTTGTCGCATATAGATTTACCTGCTTGCATATGATAGAGTAGCGCAGTACGTGCATGCTCGTAATTACCTTTATATGTTATCTCTATTCATGAGTTGGCAACTCACCCCCGTTGTGCCACAGTATTTGCAGGTTTCCCCTCAGAGTAGTCGCGGCAGGCTGCCTTTTTGCATCTTTTGGCTACAGATACCACTACAGCTGGTGCGAGAGCTATTTTGCTATTAGGTGGGTTGTGGTATCTGGTTACTTTTTTGTACACACTTTTGTATCTAGTATTCTCCATCTACCATTTATGTACTTGACTTAGAGACGGTGTGAGGACGATGATGTACAATATTTGTATTCTGGTGTCGAACTCGTGGGAGCCGACTGTATATATGCAGTTTATTATTCTGTGATATTTACTTATTGCTCATTCTTCGCTACGGCGTCGTAAATTACTCTTATGGTGATGGTTTCCGCCGTTGGGCGTGATTGCTCCCGTTTGGGGATGCTCTATTTCATTATATATCATTTTCACTTATATCCTGTTTTGCAACCGATTTTCGGGGTTACTTTTACAAGGGAAATGCTGCCAAAATTATTATAAGAATAATTTAACTTTAAAAAGAACTTTATTGAACTATTAAGGTTTTCTAAATGTTTTAGTTGAATGTTTTCAACACTCACTACTTTTAAATGGTTTTGATTTCTGGGTTCGGCTTACTTAGTCGCGTTACGCCTGTAGACGTTGCGTGGTTAAGTGCCAGTCACGAGTCGAAATATTCGGGTCGTGACAGTAACCTTAGGCACCCGAGAGGTACTTCGGTCTTCTCAGAGACGGTGACAGTGAGGTTCTTGTTTACACAGACTTGCCATTTGCTGTTGTTCTAGACTATAAGACCCAGCAGGAGGATGAGTATAGCGTCATTCTAAACTAGCTTTAGAAGTGTACGTGTATATGACTCTGCCAGAAGGTTATTGTAGTCAGTGGGAGCAGTGGAAGCATAGTAGGCAAGTAGCTTATGTCTATTTATAGGCTAAAGAAGGTATAGCGGAAATAGATCATCTAATTTTTGATGTGACAGTCATAGGTTTAGACTTCATCAGAATAGGAGATGGATCTGCTAAGAAGGTAGTAGAGAGTGATGTCCAGGTATTGGGATGACATGCACTTGGTAGGAAGTGATATTCCTGTACTACGATCGGTTATAATATGGTTGTCACAAAGTTGTTTCTCCACATAGGATATGGATATAATATTAGGTTTTCTGGTTACTAGATCTATGGTTTTAGATCTAGATTTAGGAAGTATCCTAATCTGGGTACTTTGACATTAAATGGACGACTCCTGGCATGGTGGTGTACCTGCAGGTGATGGAGTCACCCTCTGTAAAGGTGTCTTACAGACTAAAGGGGAGAGAGATCTGCAAGATTATCGTATCACTTGCTTAGGCAATTGAGTTAATCATGAAATGTCGAGTACCACAACAGATATTGCTTTTGCACTAGATGCAATAAGCAGATATATTAATCCAATCCTGGAGAAACATTGGGAAGCAGTTATTGAACATAAATGGATGTTCTTGCGATATGGTAACTGTTAGTTATATGTATGCCCTAGAGGCCATTACTGTACATATGATGTATATTGTAGTGGATGCTGGGACATATATAGGGAGGACTTTCTTGCTCGACATGATAGTATGCTATCTGGTTACCCTTTACCTTAACGTGTACACTGATTGTCTTTCTGTTACATGTTGGTAAAGCCCTTAGGATGTGTACTTGACTACCTGGATTATGATGCGGATCATACTAGTGGGCACATGGTAGTCCATAAGTACATCCTTCAAGGTCCCTAGTCGTGGGTGTATCGAGACGGGGCATCGATATACCAGAGTAGACTAGCGTATACCTTCTCGACCCATACAGATGGGCGATGGATGATCCCATATCCATTGGTGTTTGACATCAGAGATGATATACGGGTGCTCAGTGGAGACTGGGTACACTGGACGGACTCGCCGAGAACTCCCAGATGGTATTATACCTTACGTCAGATGGCAGTTCTCTGGTGACACTGGTACAGAGTAGTCTGTTGACCCGAGATCTTCATAGAGTATTGTGTAGTTCCCACTGTGCTTTGATTTCCACCTTACCACGTCCAAGAGGGCGTGCAAAACGGTGGTTTTTGGGTACAGTCCCGAGTCACATGGAGGCAATGAGCAATAGGAGGGGATTCGTCTCTCCCGGTATAGGGAGTTGATGTTGCGCTGTGTTCGATTGGCTATAACCGGAAATCCCTGGCCAGGGTTGCTGAGATTTACTGGTAAGTGTTACCAGTAGTTTCTCGAACTGTTATAGACCTCATATCGACACGACTTATCGAGCTATTGGGGTCTGACGTTTACCACCCCTAGGCGAGATATGCGACATATCAGACGACGAGACCGGACTGTACGGTAAGTGTTACTGGTTGGATTCACAGGAGGGTGAGCGGGCTTGCTCGTCGATCTTCTCATCGCTCAATATCAGGGTGGCCGTTACGTTTAGCAGACCGCTTGCGGCTTGTGGGTGTTTGATATGATCATCACCTGCTGCCGGCGTATTGACGAGTCTTTAGAGTCCTACACAGAGGTTTCCTGGCTCAAGTGAAACGAAATAGGAGCGTATATGAGATATGTGCGGGACCGAGAATAATTCGAGTATGTGATACCGTATTCTATTCTCGCGATGAATGTATCGAATGGTTGTATGCGATATAACCTAGTTATCGAATCAAGGATTGATTCGATAAATCGATACATTGTATACTAGTCGGTTGTGTGCGACATGACCGGATCATTGAATCAAGTGTTGATTTAATGATTTAATGCATAAATATATATTTGATATATTACTTTGCATTAACTAGTGTTGGTTCACTTTAAATGGATTTTCTCGCTTGGTTTGTGCACATTGTATATGTGATATACTTTTGTACACAAGTTTGTATCATATTTGATGATACATGCTCACTAGAGTATGTGTAAAGATTAAACCATGGTTGTGTAATGGTTAGGGTTTTCCTTTTTGTTTTCTTATTCTTTTATTTATCTATTTATTCTTTTTTGGAAAAATATTAAGCATAAAGAAAATGGTGGCTAACTTTGTTGTATATTGAAGCTTCATGAAGCTTTGACTATGTGACCATTTTGTCTCATGGTTAACCCTAACCATTCCCACTAACCCTAGTTTAGTCTCTACACTTGACCATGGTTGGTAGATGATAAGTATTATTATTATTTTCATTTTACTTAATACTTATCATATTATCTTCTTCTTCTTCTTCATCTTCTACTTGAAGAAAAAGCTTGCCTCATCAATGGCAACTTGAGCAAATGAGTGAGAAATCCAATTCTAAAGTGAACCCACTTCCTATTTCTTCATCCTCTACCTCTTGCCAAGTAGTAGAGTGTGTTTTCTTCACAAGTTTCATGACTTGGTGAAGTGGGAGCTTGATCTTGTGATGCCTCGACGTAGATCATCTTCGGCATCGACGTCGACGACCTAGCCCGCTTTTTCTCCGATGAAGCCGATGCAAGAGTCATGGTTCGATTTGGACAGCGGAGAGGACTTCATCATGGAGCTATGGAGGTGGAGAAACGGATCTACAAAGATTGTATTTCCGTTCTTTTAGTTTAGTTGTAAACTAGTTTCATTTTTCGCCTAAAATTCTAGTTAACGATCTAGTCTAGGGTTTCTCGGCACCGTTAAATTTGAAATTGGCATGGTTGATGCCTTGTGAGACCTCTTGAGAGTGCCTAGGAACCCTACAGTGGTATCAGAGCCTAGCTAGAGCCTTAGGCGAAGTCTAGACGACGTTTGAAATCCGAACGAACATCGAAACCCATTTCCAAAATGCTCTCTGGAAATTTTCTAAAAATTTGGATTTTTGTCGATTAAAAATTCTCAGAAAATAGAGAAGGAAAGTCTAAGAGTTACTGTAGAAAACGAACCCCTAACTCCACTAAAGCGCCGCGGAACCGCGGCAATAGCCTCCTTTTGCGGCGGTTCCGCGGCCGTCTGTAATGATTAGGGAGTCGTTTTCATACAGTAATGCCCGTATATGTTGCCTCTGTTCTCTGGGAAGTTTTAATCTGCACTCAACAGTTGAGTTTTCTGGGGTTGTATTTTAGGAGTGCGACTATTCGATCGGGTTATCAAATTTTGTTTATATGTGTTTTCCGGATAATTCCGAATATGTTAAAAAGTTCGACCGGATGTAAATACCCAACTTTTCCCCTGCCGGAAAATTTCCAAGTGTTGGATTTTTCCGTGGTTTAAAGACGTTCTAAGTAGTGCAAGTAACTCGATGGACCCTCTAGAAGACAACAAACCTTAACTCGATTATGTGACCGTCTTGAACTGCCCTTTGAACCTTCGGGTTTGGGGCAGTACGGCGTGCCACATGTGAGGCGTTGGCTTGACCCTTCTACGGCTGGACCGTTGGTACTGAGGCACGAAGTGAATGTTTTTAAACTTATTTCATGTGTTGATCTGTTTCGGGAAAACTTGGGTGTTTGAATGTTCGATCGGAAAGTTTAACATTTTCTAATTATCTGGAATGTGATACAATAATTGGAATTCACAAGTAGTTATGAGATAACTGAATGAATGTTATAAACATAGCACTTTAGTCTCACTTGATCGGTTGACACGGAATTTTGATGTGATCAAAATTCCGTCGCAATCACGTAGCGTACGCGGATACCCGCCGGGTAAACTTAATAGACAGCCTCACCCCATAGCCCCGACCAAGTGACTGTAGGAGAACCCCATCGCCGAAAGCATCCGTTCGGGTGCTCACGGCAGCGGTGTTCCGCCTTGGTGCACTTCGTCGACGGCGTCGGGGGTGCGGCCGCCTACTGAAGTTTGCGACGAGCATTCGATCAGGATGTCGGGAATCTTGTTGAATTGCCCGACTTGATATTGAAAAGTGTTTTCGATAATGAGACTAAAATGCGGGGTTTATAATTGTTAGGCATGCGATGTCTAAGTATTTCATTTGATTAGGCATGCGATGTCTAAAGAGATTGCGGATTCCAACTGTTGTAGTTTTACCCTTTCTTTTCTGTGACTGTAAGTGTAATGTGTGATATCGCCGGTTTCGTTGCTATATGTCAACGAAAATTGGGATGGACATATTTACTTACGTTGATGACATGTGATGTTATGTGTTGCTGGATATGTTATATTGGATCGTCGTGTTTGAATAGCCCGGGGTTTTTTATGTGAGATGAGTGTTTTTCATTTTCATTCATGTAAAAACTTGTATGTAATATTCTTTTATTGGGGCACTTCCAGGTTGCGGAAGTTGTCACCGTTTGTATATTATTTACTTTTTCGCACTAGGATAGACCCAAGGAGGGGAGCACAAGTAACCGGGTTCTGGAGTCCAGTGGGAGACCAACTCGAGGAGTCGAGTCCGGGTCTCCTAACTCCAGAATTGGTAGGGTTGCTTTCCTCTCTCGTAGGGGTCTAGGGGTGTGGGTTTGGCTATTCATCACGACCGTGGAATCCGTGTTTTATACTGGCTCGTATTGAAAACACGGACGTCCTAGTAT
Source organism: Agapanthus africanus (assembly GCA_030015575.1). Classification (NCBI taxonomy): domain Eukaryota; kingdom Viridiplantae; phylum Streptophyta; class Magnoliopsida; order Asparagales; family Amaryllidaceae; genus Agapanthus; species Agapanthus africanus. Next base: position 49,518,609 of record JASDDO010000016.1, on the reverse strand, counting down.
ATCCAATATTTCATATGATTCTTCTGCTGCGATATCTGTGATGTGATCATGTGATGTTCTGTGATAGATACAGTATATAGTATATATGATATATTATATAGACGTTACTTATGTTTTACACCCGTGCTAGCCCTGCCCCGCTCTGCCGTTAGTTACCTAACCTAACGGTGCACGAGGGGACATCGAGACGAATACGGATGGCATAAGTGTACGTCGTATTTATCTGTGATGTTTTGGTACTTAAATGATGGGACTTCATTAATATGATTAATGAAATAAAAGAAACCTAAGATGTTGTAGAATCGAATTTCAAAATAAAACAGGTAGCTACAGTTCTTGCTTTGTGTTGGAGATAGTGCCCTCAGAGTCAATTATTGGATCACAGGCACGTGATTGCAATGATTGAGGGAGGACCTATCCCGGTAGGACAGTCTTACTCGAGATGATAGTATGCTATCTGGTTTACCTTTATCATCGTGTACTGCTTTAGGTGACATGACAGGTCGCTATTGCACGTTGATAGAGCCCCTAGGATTATTGCTTGACTACCGGCAGTATGAGGGCGATCATATACGTGGGAGCTGGTAGTCTATAAGCACATCCTTAAAAGGTCCCTAGTCGTGGGAGTTTCGAGATAGGGCATCGATACTCCAGAGTAGACTAGTGTATACAGTCGAGACCCCGACGAGGGGCGGTGGCCGGTCTCACAAGCCACTGGTGTCAGTTGGTTCACCTAAGATGTATACAGGTGCTCATTGGGTTATGAGTACACCGGACAGGACTCGCCGGGAACATGCTGGTTGGTCTTATACCTGACGTCAGATAGCAGTTCCCTGGTGACATGTGTACAGGTTAGTTCATCGACCTGGGGATCGTCATTTGTCTCGTGTGAGTTCCCACTGTACTTTGATTACTACCCTACCACGGCTCAAACGAGTCGTGCAAACAGGTTTTAGTTGGGTACAGTCCCGAGCCACATGGAGGTAGTGAGCGGATCTTCAGGGGTTCGTCTCTCCCGGTATTGGGGGTGAGGTCGCGCTGTGTCTAGGAGAGCCATTACACGAAGACCTTGGCCAAGGCAGGAGATTTACTGGTAGGTATTCCAGTAGTATCTTAGGGTGTTCTGGGCTACACTCCGACACGACTTGTACCGCTTTTGGGGGTCTGACTTTTACCAACCCCCTAGGCCCGACATGCGATGCTCATAGACGAACGGACCGGACTGTACGGATATTGTCACTGACAGGCTCAGTAGGGTGTCAGGATGAGTTCACTCATCGACGTCCCTTTTAGTCAATAGCTGGTGGCCCGTCACGTATTGGCTTATACCTCTGACGTGCTAGTGGTTAAATCCACAGCCATAATATTGACGAGTCTTTAGAGTCCACCACACTTTCAGTTACTCAAGATTTCGGGCGAAACGCTGTAGAGGCCGTATGGAGATATGGCAGGGTTCGATCAGATACGTGCGGTATTGCACGGATGGTGATCGGACGGTTTTTACTAGCCGGCTTTGGCTTAAGCCGGATCTTAGTATTTGATAGTGTAGATTTTGTCTCTTTACATTTGTATCCGGACGGAATACAGATGCGGGTGTGTATGCACTGTATGGGGGTTTTCCTGTAATTTATTACGGGACCGGTTTTCTGGAGTTGCCAGTTTGCATTCCGTTCCGGCCGGTTTTCCTTTGTTCTTTTCCGGCCGGACTTTTCCGATGGAGGGGGTTATTTGCAAGTTTTGCAAATAACACATTTGTGGAGGAGTTTTCTTGCAAAAGGATTTATTTTGAGAGCATCTTTTCTTTTGCACCATTCTTACATTTATTGTGAAGTGATTGGATGTGATATTGGTTATGGGCCGGCCACTGTGGGGTATGGTGTGTGTATTGTTTTGAGGGATTAATTAATTAGAATGGAGAGGATATATATGTGTGTGTGCTGGAGATTCTTTAGCACTGTGGGTTAATTATTAGATAGGAAATGTATGAGCTTAAAATGAGGCTCATTATTTTTCACAGGATGAAAAAAAAAAGCTTGCTTCACTATGTTTTTCCAGAGAACACAAATGCTCTTGGCCGAGCTCATTTTATTCCATGGCAAGCTCCATTTTTCATAAAGTATTCATGAAAAATCCTTGTGCAAAATTCCTCCATAAATGGCAATCTCCTAAACCCCAAAGAGACAACTATTCTACACTATTCTACAGCAAATCTTGGACGCGTCGGCCAGCCAACTTCGCGCCCGAGTTGCCTCGGTATTGAGGTGGGAGCCCGTAAAAGAATCCGGCTACGTGGTGCCCTCCCGGCGAGGAGGCGACCACCGGAGTTTCCGCGGGAGATCGGGACGACGACGAGAAGACCGGAGGACTCGGATCACTCGGTATATCTCTTCCTATCTTGTTGTTAGTTAGATCTAGTTTAATGGCCCGATCCGGGGTTTAGTGCGCGGTGGTGCCGGTTTGCTAAGTCCGCAAAATTAAAGTTTTTCACCGCTTCCGCATTTGGCCGTCGGGTTGTCGGCTGGGGCGCCGCCGTGCACTTACAGTGGTATCAGAGCCTCGCCATTAACTTAGTCTAGCTTGGTTTAATGTGTTTTGCATTTCCGATCGACCAAAATTCCAAAATCTTCATTTTTGCTAGCGACAGTTTTCTGTTGAAATTTTTTGGTCTCCAAAAATTTTTCAGGTTGTATAAAAGTACTGTGCTGAAAGACCTAAGACTACTGTAGAAATTCGAGACACTGATCTCTTCAGGGGAGCGCGGAACCGCGGCAAAATCCTACTTGCTGCCGCGGTTCCGCCGCGGTATTGATGGATCAGTGTGTACAATTTTTCCAGTAGGCTTCATGGGTTAAATTTGGGGTTTTGGAATATTAATATTGGGCCCAGAATTTCCTGATCTGCTACAGTAATGCTTGGGGGCCCACTTGTTAAATTTTGATTGATCGGATATTTTAAACACATTATCTCACAGTATTTACATTATATCTGCGACCGTGAATGTCACTCGATCGGTAAATCCGGTCTAACTGCTATAGCCCGGTTAGACGGATTTGCGAACGTGACTTTCACGTTGATGTTCTGTTTTTGCTGTGATGTTGCGGATCGGTCGTGGGGGATAGCCTGAATGCAATGCTAGTACAGTTTGTTGTATTATGTACATTTGATATTGCGGGGCGAGCGTCCGACATGTGGACTGCCGTCACTGCCTGTTTGTATTATTCTTTTGGGGCACGACCTGGTTGCGGTCGATGTACCCGTTGTATATATATTTTACTTTCTATACTAGGATTACCCCGCGGTGGGGTGCACGGATAGCCGGGTTCTGGAGGGCAACAAGCCCGCATCTCATGGCATTGGGACGGAGGGGGCTTCACTCTAGAATTGGCAGGCTATTCTCCGCACTCGTAGGGGGTACAGGTTGGCCCAGGAGGGGTGCCCAAGTTACCGGATTTCGTGAAGTGCTGGGTGGTCCATTCACGGTGCTGAAGGGGGCTGCCTCGCTTCAGGTTTTGGCGGGTGACTTGCCGCGCCCGTAGGGGTCTAGGTTTTTATTGCACAGGCTATCCACACGACCAGGGGAACGTCGGGTTTTAGTAGTGGCTCTGTGAAACCCGGGGATCCCAGATATCTGTATTGTTCTGTGATGCTGTACATTTCTGTGATGTTGCATTTTATTCACGCCTTGAGCGAAATATAATATATTGGTATATATATTAGTAGATGTTGTATATGTTTTTCATCCGCGCTAGTCCAGTCCCCGCTCTGCCGTTAGTTAGCTAACCTAACGGGTGATGACGGGACCCAGTGGCGAATGCGGATGGCATATACGTACATCAGTATATTTTCGTTCTTTGTGGTGTGATCAATTGATGGGACTGCGTTGATTCGGATCAATGCAAGTTAAACAAACCTATTCTGATGTTGTTGGAACACTTTTCAAAAAGTTGTTATTGCAAGGACGTTCTCATTTGTTTTGCACCGTGGTATTCAGTTGGAATATCCTGCTCCTCAGTCGACGAGGCAAGGGCCGAGATCCCTTCACCGGGAGTGACCCCTTCGACAGATGTTTGCGTCAGGGCATTAACTTCACTATAGCCGATTACTTTTGCTTTGTACCGTGGTATTCAGTTGGAATATCCTGCACCCCATTCTACGGGGAAAGAGCCGAGATCCCTTCACCGGGAGTGACCTCTTTAGTAGAGGTTTTCGTCACTGTATTTTCTAAAAAGCTATCCGTTCCTTCAACGATATCAAGTTCATTACGTTAAAGGTTTTCGCCAGAAACCATTCGTAGCCCTCCGTCATTTCAGTTAAATATTCGGTAGTATTCAAGCTATGTATTTTGACCTCACGCCAAGGCATAGTGATTGGTAGCTGCCGGGTATTTATCTGTTGCATAGATAGATGCGTTGGTTTGGGACAGTCGTACTACTATTTTGGCCTACGTCAAGGGTATGTACGGGTGGGTTCGATTAACCTGGATAATGACGGGCAGAACTTGACATGTGACTTATGATATTTTGACCTCACGCCAAGGTCATAAGAGCATGGGGCAGAAATCACATCAGGAGTTTCAAAAGAACTGAAACTTGCCAGATATGCGCATACCTTCTGGAGTGTGATACCGTGAGCGGATTCCGTCACGTTGTCATGCGATGAGAGTTGGATCCCGATTCCCACTGATGAGTTGGTTTACTCCTCGGGTGACCCCGACTGATTCTTCTTTCAGGTTTGGAGGAGAATTTGAGGCACAGTGGGAGGTTTCCAGATTAGATAAATTGGTAACCATTCTGATCTAGGTTAGAGTGCATGCTGAGTGTTTCTTTTCTCTCTCTCTCTGGCAGCGACGATTGACCCGACCCTTGACTATGACTCAGTGACCAAGTTGACCGAACCTTCTTAACATTGGCTTTTGGATTGTCAGAGTTGCAGACCTCATTGCCACTCCTACTTTTACCCTTTTTCTCCAGGACACCCCGTATTACTGCGAACGTCCACTTCCATTGGACAAAACCATCGTATGATTAGATACGAACTCGAAGGAATTCGAGGATGGTTTCCGGTTCTGGAGAAAACGGATAAGGTTTATTCAGTTGTCTCTTCCTTTTTGCCTTCTCTCAAGTTACGGGTACTCCTTAGTTTAGGAGATAGTACACCTATTACGCAAATTGGATCGTCTTCTTCCAAACCTTAGGCTGGTGCCGACCGGTAGGGAATGAAGAAAACCAGTTAACCTAAACGGTGTACAGAAGGTATTAAGATTAAGACAAAGCAAGGGATTAGTAAGAGGGCAAAGTAAAGTGCGACTGATATTCACGACCAAACCAAGTATTTCTTCGCCAATCCTAAATCACCTTTGTATTTCTCCAGGACACTCCGTGTCACTACGAAGATCCACAGTTTATTGGATACTCCATCGTATGGTTATATACGAACTCGAAAGGAACTTGTTCCAGTTCGGGGATGGATTCTGGTTCAGGAGAAATAGGAATAAGGTTTATTCGGTTGTCTTTTATCTTCACCTTCTCTCGCATTGCGAGTGCTCCTAGGACTAGGACAGTACACCCATTATGCTTATTGGATAGTCTTCTTCCAAACCATAGGCTGGTGCCGAATGGTAGGGAAGGAAGAAAACCATTTGGCCTAAGGGGTGTGCAGAAGGTAATGACTAAAGACATATAAAGGGATTTGGAGAGGTGGCAAAGAATTATACGGTTATAGTTGTGAATCTGAATAATGATAGAGGCATTACTAGGAATACCAGGATACCCTATCGAAACATTTTAATGTTTCAGTTCAACTGTGTACTGTTAAAAGAAAACTGATTTCCCGATTGGACACTTGCTCCAGGGTATGTATTTACCAAGTTTGATTCTCACATTTGTATGGTTTTACAGATGATGAGTGGGAGTAAGTTATTGGGAATAGGGTGATCATCCTCATTATATCGGGATTCGTTGTAATCGGTGATATTTGAGGAGATCACCTGGGCTGTCTGCCGGTCGGCAAATATTTGGTTTTGAATATCCGCTGTTGTGCACCAATTTCAAATTGATATATCTGTACATCTATTTTCATAGAGTGAGATATACCTTTTGATATTATGTCGATGACATTTACCTATATCAGTGGATGGTTAGGTAAGGAGCATTAAACAGCGGTGTAATTCTTCTTAACCATAAGTACAGTTTTCAACCTACGACACACAGTGAAAGAGTTGTTAGACTCAGCGGACTTATACAGAGTATTGTATGTTGTCCAGTGTCCATTAGGACAGAGGGCTTGGTCCTCGTACTATATTCGGTTTACTTATGACTTCTCTAGTTTTTAGACAGGTGTTTCGTAGAAACACAGGGTCTATGTTTTGAGGAGTTATAGGTATTTGAATAGAGTAGAGAACCAGGTGTGGCAAGTATCGGGATTCTTCAAAGTGATCGAAGATGTAGATACTTGTGTATGGTATTCAGTTGATAGTAATGGTTAAGAGAAATTGCTTCTCTTTCAGGTTACTCATAATTGGAAGCATTCCTAAGTTGAGTAACGCTGATCGGCCTCCTTCCATTTAGTTGACATGCACTAGAGATAGCTGCATGATTTGAATCTGGTTCAATTAAATCAGTGCCTCTGGTTCTATATTGGATATAGAATAGTTCATATCTTAACGATGTTAAGGTACGGGGAGTTGTCCAGCTTATGATTAAAACCAGACACTGGACAACTCAAGGCACGTTTCTGTAATGGCTGTTTGTGGGTTGACCCAGGCTATAACGAGGGTTGACTTTCTACCATCTGGATGAACAATAGCAATATTGTTCTTGACTCGCCACAGTTTTATTAAAAATGGATTTTTTCAGAAAACAGTAGTGGGAGTATGGTAGAACTGGAAGTGATTCCAGAACCACAAACGATTACTGAATATTTGATAAGGAACCTAAAGATTCAATCTGGATTGACATTCCATTGGCCACTCCGCAGATAAGGTGGGTAACTTCAGGCACCCGAGAGGTACTTCGGTAGCGTCAATGACGGTGACAGGGAAGTTCTTGTTTACCCACACTTGCCATTGTTGTTGTTCCAGGCTGCGAGACCCGGCAGGAGGATGAGTATAGCGTCGTTCTAAACTAGCTTTAGAAGTGCACGTCTGTATGACTCTGCCAGAGGGTTGTCGTAGTCAGTGGGAGCAGCGGAAGCATTGGTGGACATCAGGCTTATGTCTATTCATAGACTAAAGCAGATGTAGCGGAGATAGATCATCCATTTCTGATGTGACAGTCATAGGTTTGACGTCATCAGAACAGGGGATGGATCTGTCGAGAAGGTAGTAGGAAGTGATATTCCTATACTACGATCGGTTATACTTTGGTCGTCACACAGTGGTTTCTCCACATGGGACTTGGACATTATATCAGACATTCTGGTTACTAGATCTATGGTTTTAGATCTAGATTTGGGTGGTTTCCCAATCTGGGTACTTGGGCAGCATTCTATGAGTATTTAGAATGGACGACTCCTGGCACGGTAGTGTACCTGCAGGTGATGGAGTCACCCTCTCTGAAGGTGTCTTACAGACTAAAGGGGAGAGGGATGTGCATGATTGACAGATCACTTGCTTAGGCAATTGAGTCAATCATGATGTGTCAAGTACCACACCAGATGTTGTTCTTGCAGTAGGTGCAATAAGTTGATATTGATCCAATCCTGGAGAAACAGTCGGAAGCAGTTTTTAGAACATAAGTGGATGTTCTAGGGATATGATAACGACAGCCTCATTCGAGAGACAGTTATCATTCCAGGCTTCCAAGGTGACCTGGACAACAAGGAGGTTGTCAGAGTTATAGTTATCCTTCTGACGAGGGGCAGTATTTTGGACAGATGGTCCAAGGTGATACTGAGGGAGGCATGGCGCAGGATACTGATTAAGTTCAGTTGACGATACAGTCTAAGAATTTTGGATTTGGAGTTCACTTATGAGCTAGGTCCCATCAGACATCCAGACATTCTAAGACAGGTATTGCTCATTTCGGGAGATGGTTTTCTCCGCGAACATGAGATATAGAGAGACATAGAAAGAAACATCAGAGCGGATCCACTCACTGAGGCTATTCCTCGAACGCAATAGTTTTGCAAACGAGTTTTGTGAGACTGACAAGTAGAGGAGTTGGGTGTTCGGTATCACACGGGCTGTGAGTATGCGATATCGCAATAATTAGCCTTGAGTGCAAGTGGGAGATTGTTGGAGATAGTGCCCTCAGAGTCAATTATTGGATCACAGGCACGTGATTGCAATGATTGAGGGAGGACCTATCCCGGTAGGACAGTCTTACTCGAGATGATAGTATGCTATCTGGTTTACCTTTATCATCGTGTACTGCTTTAGGTGACATGACAGGTCGCTATTGCACGTTGATAGAGCCCCTAGGATTCTTGCTTGACTACCGGCAGTATGAGGGCGATCATATACGTGGGAGCTGGTAGTCTATAAGCACATCCTTAAAAGGTCCCTAGTCGTGGGAGTTTCGAGATAGGGCATCGATACTCCAGAGTAGACTAGTGTATACAGTCGAGACCACGACGAGGGGCGGTGGCCGGTCTCACAAGCCACTGGTGTCAGTTGGTTCACCTAAGATGTATACAGGTGCTCATTGGGTTATGAGTACACCGGACAGGACTCGCCGGGAACATGCTGGTTGGTCTTATACCTGACGTCAGATAGCAGTTCCCTGGTGACATGTGTACAGGTTAGTTCATCGACCTGGGGATCGTCATTTGTCTCGTGTGAGTTCCCACTGTACTTTGATTACTACCCTACCACGGCTCAAACGAGTCGTGCAAACAGGTTTTAGTTGGGTACAGTCCCGAGCCACATGGAGGTAGTGAGCGGATCTTCAGGGGTTCGTCTCTCCCGGTATTGGGGGTGAGGTCGTGCTGTGTCTAGGAGAGCCATTACACGAAGACCTTGGCCAAGGCAGGAGATTTACTGGTAGGTATTCCAGTAGTATCTCAGGGTGTTCTGGGCTACACTCCGACACGACTTGTACCGCTTTTGGGGGTCTGACTTTTACCAACCCCCTAAGCCCGACATGCGATGCTCATAGACGAACGGACCGGACTGTACGGATATTGTCACTGACAGGCTCAGTAGGGTGTCAGGATGAGTTCACTCATCGACGTCCCTTTTAGTCAATAGCTGGTGGCCCGTCACGTATTGGCTTATACCTCTGACGTGCTAGTGGTTAAATCCACAGCCATAGTATTGACGAGTCTTTAGAGTCCACCACACTTTCAGTTACTCAAGCTTTCGGGCGAAACACTGTAGAGGCCGTATGGAGATATGGCAGGGTTCAATCAGATACGTGCGGTATTACACGGATGGTGATCGGACGGTTTTTACTAGCCGGCTTTGGCTTAAGCCGGATCTTAGTATTTGATAGTGTAGATTTTGTCTCTTTACATTTGTATCCGGACGGAATACAGATGCGGGTGTGTATGCACTGTATGGGGGTTTTCCTGTAATTTATTACGGGACCGGTTTTCTGGAGTTGCCAGTTTGCATTCCATTCCGGCCGGTTTTCCTTTGTTCTTTTCCGGCCGGACTTTTCCGATGGAGGGGGTTATTTGCAAGTTTTGCAAATAACACATTTGTGGAGGAGTTTTCTTGCAAAAGGATTTATTTTGAGAGCATCTTTTCTTTTGCACCATTCTTGCATTTATTGTGAAGTGATTGGATGTGATATTGGTTATGGGCCGGCCACTGTGGGGTATGGTGTGTGTATTGTTTTGAGGGATTAATTAATTAGAATGGGGAGGATTTATATGTGTGTGTGCTGGAGATTCTTTAGCACTGTGGGTTAATTATTAGATAGGAAATGCATGAGCTTAAAATGAGGCTCATTATTTTTCACAGGATGAAAAAAAAAGCTTGCTTCACTATGTTTTTCCAGAGAACACAAATGCTCTTGGCCGAGCTCATTTTATTCCATGGCAAGCTCCATTTTTCATAAAGTATTCATGAAAAATCCTTGTGCAAAATTCCTCCATAAATGGCAATCTCCTAAACCCCAAAGAGACAACTATTCTACACTATTCTACAGCAAATCTTGGACGCGTCGGCCAGCCAACTTCGCGCCCGAGTTGCCTCGGTATTGAGGTGGGAGCCCGTAAAAGAATCCGGCTACGTGGTGCCCTTCCGGCGAGGAGGCGACCACCGGAGTTTCCGCGGGAGATCGGGACGACGACGAGAAGACCGGAGGACTCGGATCACTCGGTATATCTCTTCCTATCTTGTTGTTAGCTAGATCTAGTTTAATGGCCCTATCCGGGGTTTAGTGCGCGGTGGTGCCGGTTTGCTAAGTCCGCAAAATTAAAGTTTTTCACCGCTTCCGCATTTGGCCGTCGGGTTGTCGGCTGGGGCGCCGCCGTGCACTTACACTTTGCACAGCGGTATATGTGATATATCCTGCACCTTATTCGATGAGGAAAGGACCGAGATCCCTTCACCGGGAGTGACTCCTTTAGCAATAACTGGCAGATGCTACACACTCGGTTTGTCTTTTGATTGCTTTTAAGAGTTTTTGCTTTGCACAGTGATATATATGATATATCCCGCACCTCATTCGACGAGGAAAGGACCGACGATCCCTTCACCGAGAGTGACTCCTTTAGCAAAACTAGAAAAGCCTCAAAGACACTCCATTTTAAAATCATTTGATTCTACAACGATATCAAGTTCATTACGCAATAGGTTTTCAGAAAAACCTGTCGTAGCCCTCCGTCATTTCAGATAAGTACTAGTTAGTATTCGTGCTACGTTTGTTGACTATGTTAAGGCGTAGTGTGCGGTAGCTAATTAGTGCTTATCTGTATAAGCATATAATGCGATTGGATTAGGGTAGTCGTGTGACTTTGTTGACTATGTTAAGGGTCGTGCGGGTGGGTTTAATTCAATCGGGAAATGACGGGTTGAACTTGACTAGCACTTATGATTTGTTGACTATGTTAAGGTCATATAGCTGCTAGGGGCAAAATATTATCGGGAATTTCAAGTGTTGAAATTTGCAATGAGATTGCATACCTTCTATGAGATAGTTGGATCCCGATACCCGCTGTGAGTAATTGTTACTCCTGGGAGAGTTTTATACATTACAATTAGCCAATCAAGTAGGTGTCTAGAAAGGTGTCAACGGGGTTACGCCTCTGGGAAAACGAGGTTTACTGTAATTAGGTTCGTGCGAAAGCACGGGGGACCTCCCTCAAAGTACCGACACTGGCCTGGCTGAAAGATTGGCGAACTTGTAGCGTGTAATTAATCCCGGCTAGTCTTTCCTTTTAGGGTTTGAAGGAAGATTTGATAAAAAACAGTGGGAGCCATCCTGATTAGATAAAATAAAAACCAATCTATTCTTGCAAGAGCGCACGCTGAGTGTTTTCTTCTCTCTCTCTCCAGGTAGCGACCATATCACGCCTTAATCAAGATAATAAAACGGATTATTGACCGACCCCGCTTGTTATACTGAGCTGGGGAACGTTGGTCCCGCTCCAACTTATAATTGTTATAAGACAGAGCAGGAAATTGAGGAATACCAGATTTCCCGTGCCGCCCAAACGAAGAGAGTGCATGCTGATGCATCATCTTCGGGTGTGTTCATTATACAGAACTGTTTCTCAATGTCCTTTACGTCCTGGGTATATGATACCGGATCAGGATCCCGCATATGTAATATGTTACATGGGCTACAGATAGGTAAAGAACTGAGAACGGGTGATAAGTTTCATGAGGCAGAAAACGGGGCAAGAGTTGCAGCCAAGTCTGTCGGTCACTGTCACCCTGTATTACCAATACATTGATTCTGTACGAATGTTATTAGATACCGAACCTGATATACAAAATCATATCAGTCTCTTTATTAGTAAAGAAATGATAAAATTTTGTATTGATGGATAATGTTTTGAACATTTCCTATATCAAAAGTTGATCGGTTCAGGCACGTTATCTAAAAGCATTGATGTTCTAAATCAAACTACAGTTCTTAGTATACAGAACACACACAAGAGGAAGAGTTCAGAAATGAACGGATCCTTCTTGAGGTATTGTAGACTAGGTCATATCAATGCGACCCGACTAGCTAGAGTTACATTTAGATGCATATTTAAATCAGTTTGAATTTACATCTTGTGAAACTCGCCAGTCATGTCACAAAGATAAAATGACCATAGCTCTGTTTATTGGAAACAGAGAAAGAGTTAGTGAACTCTTGGGATGATACATGTTGATGTATGTAGGTCCCCAGTCTACACATGCCAAGACCGGTTCTTTATACTTCATTACGTTCGCTGATGATCTCTCAAGATTTAGACATATGTTCATGTTGAAACACAAGTCTGAATCTTTTGAGATATTCACAGAATATAAGTTAGAAGTAGAGAACCAAAATACGGGTATAAGTATTATGTCCTTTGATGTGATCGAGGAGGAGAATACTTGTGCACGGAAATCCTGGACAATTCTAAAGGAGAATGAGATTCTCTCTCAGCATTACTCCTCCGTATACACCAAAGCACGTTGGTATATCGGAGCGGAGCAGTCACACCCTATATAATATGGTGTGCTCTATGATGAGTACTACTGAGTTACCTATTTCCTTTAGGGAGTTACGCACTTATGAAGTTGCATACCTATTGAATAGGGTTCCAATCAAATCAGCTGCCTACCGCTTCATATGTGATATGGAAAGGGAAGAGCCCATATCTTAAGTTAGTTAAGATTTGGGGTTGTCCGGCCAGTGTCTAAAAGCAAAATCCGGACAAACTCGAGGCAAGATCTGTTATGTAGAACTGGAAATGTTCCAGCTATACAAACTGCAGCTGATGATTTGATAGAACCAAAGGATTCAGTAGAATCCAACGAACCTCAGCCTCTCCGCCGATCTAGTAGGGTTCCTCACCCACCTGAGAGATACTTCGGTTTCTCTATGACAGTGGGAGCGAGGATTACATCATGAGATGATGATCCAACTAGTTTCGAGCTGGCCATCAAGAGTGGGACTCTGTAAGAATGGCTGGATGCTTAGCGATCTTAGATGGAATCCTTATACACCAACAAAGTATGGACTTTAGTTGCTATATCTAAAGGGTTAAATCCCCATCAGGAGCAAGTATATCTTGAGAAGATTACTTGGTGTACATGGAAAAGTTGAGACTTTCAAAGCTAGACTTGTTAAAGGTTTTCGTCATCGACCAGGCATGGATAGTGGTGAAACCCTTTCAAGTAGTTATGCTTAAGTCCATCCAGATCCTACTTGCCACGGCTACATACCATGACTACGATATCTGGTGGTTGGGTGTCATGACAGCTTTTCTAAAATGATATTTTAGAAGAGGGCGTCTATAAGTACACAGCCAGAGGGCTTCGTAAACAGTGGGAGCAGCGGAAACGTGAGCAAGATGTTTTATGTGATAAAGCAGGCATCGCGGAGTTGGAACGTCTGTTTTGATGTGTTAGTCAAAGAGTTTGACATCATCAAAATGGTAGATGAACCTTGTATATACAAAAGGGTAGTAGGGAGTATGGTGGTGATCCTCGTAGAGTACGTGGATGACATACTCTTGATAGGAAAAAAGTTTCCTATGCTACGCTCGATCAATCTCCGCTTATCACAATAATTCTCCACATAAGATCAAAGTGATACCTCCTAAATCCTGGTTTTTGGATCTATGAGATAGATCTAATTGGATGTTAGGATACTCACTAGTTGTACTGAGAAGGTATCAAATGATCCTGGGGAGAATCAGTGGAAAGGTTCCAAAGTGATAAAGACGACTGAAAGTCAGTCACGGGCATTGTCTTAACCCTCAGTAGAGGGACGGTATGTTGGAAGAGTTCCAAGCTAGATACCGTGGCATACTAGACGATAAAGGCTGAATACATCGCTACTTAAGATGCTACCAAAGAGGCAGTTTGGGTGTATAAAGGTTCATGAGATGAACTTGGTTCCTTCCATTGTGTGACAATGGAGTTGTGGCTTATGCCAGGAACTCCGGTCCCATCAGAGACCCAAACATATTCTAAGGCAGTATCACCTGATCATGGAGATAGTTGATCTCCAGGGTGATCGAGGTTAGGAGAGCAGACTCAGAGGATAACACGGCGGATCCACTCACAAAGGCCTATTCCCAGAGAGAGACTTTTAAGGGATGGTTGAGTATGAGATACTACAACCACTGCTATAGATGGCCCTAGTGCAAGTGGGAGATTATTAGTTATATGTATGCCCTAGAGGCCATTACTGTACATATGATGTATATTGTAGTGGATGCTGGGACATATATAGGGAGGACTTTCTTGCTCGACATGATGGTATGCTATCTGGTTACCCTTTACCTTAACGTGTACACTGATTGTCTCTCTGTTACATGTTGGTAAAGCCCTTAGGATGTGTACTTGACTACCTGGACTATGATGCGGATCATACTAGTGGGCACATGGTAGTCCATAAGTACATCCTTCAAGGTCCCTAGTCGTGGGTGTATCGAGACGGGGCATCGATATACCAGAGTAGACTAGCGTATATCTTCTCGACCCATACAGATGGGTGATGGATGATCCCATATCCATTGGTGTTTGACATCAGAGATGATATACGGGTGCTCAGTGGAGACTGGGTACACTGGACGGACTCGCCGAGAACTCCCAGATGGTATTATACCTTACGTCAGATGGCAGTTCTCTGGTGACACTGGTACAGAGTAGTCTGTTGACCCGAGATCGTCATAGAGTCTTGTGTGGTTCCCACTGTGCTTTGATTTCCACCTTACCACGTCCAAGAGGGCGTGCAAAACGGTGGTTTTTGGGTACAGTCCCGAGTCACATGGAGGCAATGAGCGATAGGAGGGGATTCGTCTCTCCCGGTATAGGGAGTTGATGTTGCGCTGTGTTCGATTGGCTATAACCAGAAATCCCTGGCCAGGGTTGCTGAGATTTACTGGTAAGTGTTACCAGTAGTTTCTCGAACTGTTATAGACCTCATATCGACATGACTTATCGAGCTATTGGGGTCTGACGTTTACCACCCCTAGGCGAGATATGCGACATATCAGACGACGAGACCGGACTATACGGTAAGTGTTACTGGTTGGATTCACAGGAGGGTGAGCGGGCTTGCTCGTCGATCTTCTCATCGCTCAATACCCGGGTGGCCGTTACGTTTAGCAGACCGCTTGCGGCTTGTGGGTGTTTGATATGATCATCACCTGCTGCCGGCATATTGACGAGTCTTTAGAGTCCTACACAGAGGTTTCCTGGCTCAAGCGAAATGAAATAGGAGCGTATATGAGATATGTGCGGGACCGAGAATGATTCGAGTATGTGATACCGTATTCTATTCTCACGATGAATGTATCGAATGGTTGTATGCGATATAACCTAGTTATCGAATCAAGGATTGATTCGATAAATCGATACATTGTATACTAGTCGGTTGTGTGCGACATGACCGGATCATTGAATCAAGTGTTGATTTAATGATTTAATGCATAAATATATATTTGATATATTACTTTGCATTAACTAGTGTTGGTTCACTTTAAATGGATTTTCTCACTTGGTTTGTGCACATTGTATATGTGATATACTTTTGTACACAAGTTTGTATCATGTTTGATGATACATGCTCACTAGAGTATATGTAAAGATTAAACCATGGTTGTGTAATGGTTAGGGTTTTCCTTTTTGTTTTCTTATTCTTTTATTTATCTATTTATTCTTTTTTGGAAAAATATTAAGCATAAAGAAAATGGTGGCTAACTTTGTTGTATATTGAAGCTTCATGAAGCTTTGACTATGTGACCATTTTGTCTCATGGTTAACCCTAACCATTCCCACTAACCCTAGTTTAGTCTCTACACTTGACCATGGTTTGTAGATGATAAGTATTATTATTATTTTCATTTTACTTAATAATTATCATATTATCTTCTTCTTCTTCTTCATCTTCTACTTGAAGAAAAAGCTTGCCTCATCAATGGCAACTTGAGCAAATGAGTGAGAAATCCAATTCTAAAGTGAACCCACTTCCTATTTCTTCATCCTCTACCTCTTGCCAAGTAGTAGAGTGTGTTTTCTTCACAAGTTTCATGACTTGGTGAAGTGGGAGCTTGATCTTGTGATGCCTTGACGTAGATCATCTTCGGCATCGACGTCGACGACCTAGCCCGCTTTTTCTCCGATGAAGCCGATGCAAGAGTCATGGTTCGATTTGGACAGCGGAGAGGACTTCATCATGGAGCTATGGAGGTGGAGAAACGGATCTACAAAGGTTGTATTTCCGTTCTTTTAGTTTAGTTGTAAACTAGTTTCATTTTTCGCCTAAAATTCTAGTTAACGATCTAGTCTAGGGTTTCTCGGCACCGTTAAATTTGAAATTGGCATGGTTGATGCCTTGTGAGACCTCTTGAGAGTGCCTAGGAACCCTACAGTAACGACAGACTCTTTCAGGAGACGGTTATCATTTCAAGCTTCCAAGGTGACCTGGATGATAGAGTGACTGTCAGAGTTATAGTTTTCCCTCTTTTGAGGGACAGTATGTTGGACAGGTGGTCCAAGCGGATACTGAAGAAAGGCATGGCGCAGGATACTGATTAAATTCAGTGGACGATATAGTCTAAGTAGTTTGCTGGATTTAGAGTTCATTTATGAGCTGGGTCCCATCAGACATCCAGACAAATTCTAAGACAAGTATTGCTTATTTCGGGAGATAGTTTTCTCCGCGAAGTTAAGATATAGAGAGATATAGAAAGAAACATTGGAGCGGATCCACTCACTGAGGCTATTTCTCGAAAGCAATCATTTTCGCAAACGGGCTTTGCGAAACTGATTAGTAGAGAAGTTGGGTGTTCGGTATCACACGGGCTGTAAGTATGCGACATCGCAATAATTATCCTTAAGTGCAAGTGGGAGATTGTTGGCTATAATGCCCTCAAGGCAATTATCATAGTCGCGGACTTTTAATTATGATGATTGAGTGAGGACCTATACTGATAAAACAGTCTTACTCAAGATGATAGTATGCTATCTGGTTTGTCTTTATCATCATGTACGTGTTGATAGAGCCCATAGGATTCTTGCTTGACTACCAGCATTGTGATGGCGATCATATACGTGGGAGCTGGGGGTCTATAAGCACATCCTTAAATGTCCCTAGTCATGGGAGTATCGAGACCGGGCATCGATGCTCCAGTGTAGACTAGTGTATACTGATCGAGACCCCGACGAGGGGCAGTGGCCAGGTCTCACAAGCCATTGGTGTTAGTTTGTTCACCTAAGATAGTATACAGGTGCTCATTGGGTTATGAGTACACTGGATGGACTCACCGGGAATCTGCTAGTTGGTATTATACCTATTGTCAGATAGCAGTTCCCAGGTGACATGTGTACAGGTTAGTCTGTCGACCTGAGATCGTCATTTGTCTCATGTGAGTTCCCACCATGCTTTGATTACTACCCTACCACGGCTCAAAGGAGTCGTGCAAAAATGTTTTAGTTGGGTACAGTCCCGAGCCACATGGAGGCAGTGATCGGATCGTCGGGGATTCGTCTCTCCTGGTATTGGGGGTTGATGTCGCGTTGTGTACGGATGGCCATCACTAT
This sequence comes from Agapanthus africanus, assembly GCA_030015575.1. Lineage (NCBI taxonomy): Eukaryota > Viridiplantae > Streptophyta > Magnoliopsida > Asparagales > Amaryllidaceae > Agapanthus > Agapanthus africanus. The sequence continues at coordinate 49,500,968 of JASDDO010000016.1, read as the reverse complement.
AAATCCGTGGCCACGGTGGACGAGAATTATCGATCCAGGATCGATAGTTTCTCAGGTGGTGATGGGTTTCATACCGACACTAAATGTCGCGTTGTTGGGGGTCTGACTTTATCCACCCCCTAGACTCGATATGCGATACTCTTAGACGAACAGACCGGACTGTGCGGATATTGTCACTGACAGGCTCAGTAGGGGTTCAGGATGAGTTTGCTCGTCGGCCTCCCTTTAGCTCAATACCTGGGTAGCCATTACGTACAGCTAGTGTCGCTGACGTGCTTGTGGTTAAACCCACTGTTAGCGTATTGACGAGTCTTTAGAGTCCCACACAGAGGGTTTTTACGGTTCAGGCGATATGGTGTACATGAGGTATGTTGATACATACAGATGTCCGATTAAATATGTGCACTTGCTGCGCAGACTTTAATTAGACGGTTGATAATATTGGCGGCTTAGGATTAAGCCAGTTTATTAAATCAGGTTTTGATTTAATAATTTATATATGTATTTGTATATACGTATTCTAGTATTATTGTTCACTATTCGTTTTCTCTCTCGGCTATTCGTATTTTGGTACGAATACGCGTATATGTATTTCGGTACATGTACCGGGAAGTATTCCGTATTTTATACGAAATAGCTTCTAGATGGTGCCACCTCATTAATGATTTTCTTTATTGAAAATCATTTGGGAAATGAGGTGGAAAGGAGGTATGGGTCAAAGCATGGACCTAGGTATGGTTGCATTTGTTTAATGAAATTAAAAAAAGGAAAAGATATTTTTTTGATGATGGGAATGAGAGAGGGGAGGAGGGGGCCGGCCACTCATTCTAGGGTTGGGGGTTCATTTGATTAGAGCATAACATTTTTGCCTCCTCACTCTCTCAATCTCACACACACAAAACACTTGGCCATATTAGCTCATGCTTTTGATCATCTTCTCCTAATCTTCCATGGTTGCTCCATGAGCAATTTTTGTTGAGAGAAAATTGTAGTGACATTTTCATACACCCCCACTCTCCATCGCTAGCAACTTTGGAGCGTCGGTTGCCTCGTTTGTCGAGGTTGGAGCTTGCGCCGTTTCCCTCGGGTGGATCATCGGAGACGAAGGAAGACCCGCAACCAAACCACATCAAGGAGCCGCTAGGAGCTTGGAATGAAAACCGAAGGACACGGATCAACTCGGTATAAAGATTCTAACTCTTAGTTAGTTTGCTAATTTAGGGTTTAAGGTCGATCCGTAAATCAGGTAACGGTAGCGCCGGTTTAATAAATTTTTGTTCCGCATTTTGGCCGTGTTTCAACGGCCGGGGCGCTGCCGGGACCCTTCAGCACCTTCCCTAGACATTGCTCCTCCATAACCCATGTCTAGTCTGGAACAGTCATTGGAAGACTTTCGGGTAGCGTCATGCTAACGGATGATGGATTTGAATGCGTCAATGGCCACCCTCGTACAACCTAACGAACCGGTAGCTAGTTTCCAACTAGCTCCATATTTTCCAATGTATGATGAGGCGATAGGACAGGTTACGGATTTGAGTCGTGAGAGTAAGCGGTACACCCTTCCAAATCAAACCTACCCATTACAAATTGAATCCCACAACTCTGGTTTTGAATGTCTATCAAGTATCCCAAATGATTTACCAATTGAAAATAGAATATTTAATGAGTTGTGCGACTTTGTAGGGTTTGATTTACCCGATTGTGAAGGGACCCTGTCATGTGAAACCAATCCCAACCCTTTTGAACTCTACACCTCCACTCTAGAATCTGAATTGATTGAAATCCATGCTTTTGATAAGGTATCTGAGAAAATCGATTTTCACTTGATTGAGGATATTGACGTTGGGAATATTTTGGATGAATATTTTGGATGATGAATCCACAGCTTTGGATAAGTTTTTCTCACCAATTCATCATGTCCTTTCACTTCCATGTGAACATCATCCTGAGTCATTAACTGTTTTTCCCGAACTCCATATGCGTCTAGATATTGATGATAAATGCATGGATGAGCTAATTTTTTAGGAGACTTTTGAGGATAGTATGGAGGATGAAACAGTTCTAGTTGATGAGTCGGATTTTACAATTCATTATGTCATTTTCATTGACTGTGTACACCCTCCTGAATGTTTAACCGATACCATTCCTCGATCACTCCCCTCTATCTTTTCCATCGTTCCGACCTTGCAAGACACCGTATCACTTTCATTTACTATGTCTGGTTTACCAAGTTCGGTCTACCCATGTTTTCTCACAAATCTTGAGGGATTTGACCCCATTTCTCGACGGGTTAACAGATTAGTACAATTGCTTTTTACACATCGGTCATCATAAATTGTACTAATTTATTCACTCTATTTCCACCCTCAAGTTCGTATTCCACTTCTTTCTCCCTTCCGCCATTCTTCTCCTCATATACCGAGACTGTATCTCACTTCTATCCGCATATGGTCTCGCGTATTCTCCACTTCTTTCCTCTCCGCATTCTTTCACCAACTGGCACATTATAGCGATAAAATTTTTGAATGGTTGGTGCAAACTTTTGGCCTGTGTAAGGTCTTGTATAGATTGATACTATTCTTTCCCCCCTAATCCTGAACTTCAACTCTTAAACAGTGAAAACATTGTTTCACTTAAGTTTGGAGGGAACCTTTTTGTCTATATATACATATTTTTGGTTTGTTTTCTCTTTTTTGTATATAAAAAAAAATAAGGGAGCGCCTACAATTTTGACCCTCTTGGTGTAGCCTGACAATGAGGGCACTGTCAAGTTTATGTTTGGGGGTGTGCTCGGTAAGATTTCTACCTTCACATTCATTTGTATATTCTGCATTTGCATACTTATTAAAACCCACAAAAATCGAAATTTTTTCCAAAAATATAAAAACTTTGTCGTCAAGATAGCAAATAGGGTAACTTAGATTTTTTTTTTTTAATTCCGAAAGCTTAGTTGATACGTTAGAAATAACTAAATCCTAGGCTTCGAAATTGAAAACCCTAAAAATAACCATCCTTCTGTTTAACTTTAGTAATTATACGTTCTTACAGTTTTTTTTAAAGAAGTAGGTAATCTTGAGTTTAGTTCTTGAGTTAAGTCGAGATGAAGGGAAAGTATTGAACGCTTTATGAAGGATAAGTATGAAAAATAGTTTCTATTCTTGAGTTCAAAATTAGAAAGTATATACCCTACAAACTGCACATACACGCGCCTTAAAACTTGGGTTAGTAGAGAATACCTAGAAATACTCTTGCCTGAAAACCTAGTATGAAAGAAAAAACGGTATTTAAAGCTAACCACCAAAAGAGCATCATTGAGAAAAATATATCCGATCTTGAAAAAGAAAAATAAATAAAAGAAAAATAAATAAATAAAGTCAAAACCCGGAAACTGCTATTTACGCTTTAAGCTCACATATTCAGTAATCGGATGTTAGTGTCTCAAGAAGTATTAATAGTCGCATGAAAGGTGTGTGAGCAACACCATCCATCATTAATGAAAAGAAGTAGTATTAGGTATTAGGGCAAAAGTACTATAACTTGAATTAAATTCTTAAGTGTAGAGGTGAAAAATTTACACACACATAGGGGTATACAATCAATGTTTGGAGGAAAAATGGGAATAAAGAATAAGACTTATGTTTTCCGTAAAGTCGATAAAAATCCATGATTGGAGACCACAGTTTAGAAGGAAAACTCAAGAGATACTGAGATCTTTCTAAACTGTAAAAACATATAGGATTTTGGATTGAATAAATTAGAGGCGTGAAACATAAGAGTTGAATATCTCTAACTTAAGATAATAGAATTTCTAACCTAGATACTAAACTGTAGGGGTAGAATCGACGTTAACTTGTGAAACTAGCTTGACGGGATTTTGTGGGTAGTATCCTCTAAAAACCCTCAGAAGACAACACTCCTCCTACTAGAGATACCTAGAGGTTTAATGGCTTGTTGCACGAACTCAGTGCAGTCGCGTTCCCTGCAAAAGTGAGGCTAGGATTTTTCTTTGCTCGGGATGAGCAAAAGATAAGTTTGGGGGTATTTGTTCATCACTAAAAACTGCATTTTAATACCACTCATTTATTATCTATTTTGTTATATATCGGTACTATTAACCTGTTGGATATAGTGCCCTCAAAGTCAATTATTGGATCGCAGGCACGTGATTGCAATGATTGAGGGAGGACCTATACCGGTAGGACAGTCTTACTCAAGATGATAGTATGCTATCTGGTTTATCTTTATCATCGTGTGCTTGCTTTAGGTGACATTACAGGTCACTATTGCACGTTGATAGAGCCCATAGGATTCTTGCTTGACGGCCAGCAGTATGATGGCGATCATATACGTGGGAGCTGGGGTCTATAAGCGCATCCTTAAAAGGTCCCTAGTCGAGGGAGTTTTCGAGACAGGGCATTGATACTCCAAAGTAGACTAGTGTATACAGTCGAGACCCCGACGAGGGGCGGTGGCCGGTCTCACAAGCCATTGGTGTCAGTTGGATCACCTAAGATGTATACAGGTGCTCATTGGGTTATGAGTACACCGGACAGGACTCGCCGGGAACATGCTAGTTGGTATTATACCTGACGTCAGATAGCAGTTCCCTGGTGACATGTGTACAGGTTAGTTCATCGACCTGAGATCGTCATTTGTCTCGTGTGAGTTCCCACTGTGCTTTGATTACTACCCTACCATGGCTCAAAGGATTCGTGCAAACAGGTTTTAGTTGGGTACAGTCCCGAGCCACATGGAGGCAGTGAGCGGATCGGCAGAGGTTTCGTCTCTCCCGGTATTGGGGGTGAGATCGCGCTGTGTCTAGGAGAGCCATTACACGAAGTCCTTGGCCAAGGCAGGAGATTTACTGGTAGGTATTCCAGTAGTATCTCAGGGTGTTCTGGGCTACAATCCGACACGACTTGTACAACATTTGGGGGTCTGACTTTTACCAGCCCCCTAGGCCTGACATGTGATGCTCATAGACGAACGGACCGGACTGTACGGATATTGTCACTGATAGGCTTAGTCGGGTGTCAGGATGAGTTCGCTCATCGACCTCCCTTTTGGTCAATACCTGATAGCCCGTTACGTATAGCTAGTACCACTGACGTGCTAGTGGTTAAATCCACAGCCAAAGTATTGACGAGTCTTTAGAGTCCCCCACAAACAGTTTCTCAAGATTCGGGCGAAACGTTGTAGAGGTCGTATGATATATGGCAGGGTTCGATCATATACGTGCAGTAGTGAACGGATAATGATCGGGCGGATCATACTAATGGGCTTTGGTTTCAGCCGGATCATGGTATTAGATTTGTTAGATTACTTTTGTCTCATCGTATTCGCATTCAGTCGGAATGCAGATGCAGGTATGTATATACAGATGAGGGTATCCTTATGATCCGTCACGAGTTTACTTTAGATGTTGCCGTATCTTTTTATTGTTGTAAACATTTGGGTTAATGTTTACAAATGGAAATAATGAGCTAAAAGTCATGATAAGGAGCATTAATTGTGACACATGCACAAGTGATGACTCATGGTCACTTTCTTTGTGCATGTGTCACATTATTGATTGATTAGAGTGTTGAAATGAGAGGTAGAGAGAGAGAGGGCAGCCATATGAGAGGGGTTTGCTCTTGTATTTTGATACAAGCTCTCATTTCTTCATCACAACACAAGAAAGAAAAGCTTCTTCTTCTTCTTCCTCCTCTAGCTTACCATTTCCTCCAATGGCATCATCTTCAACCTCCATCCATACACTCTCATGTGTTGAGAATCAATGGATGCTTGAGACAAAGTGATCACACACATTCTCTACACCGCCTTGGACATGTCGGCTAGCAAACTTCGTGTCCGAGTTGCTTCGGATGAAGCGGGAGCCCGTAAAAGGATTCGAAGATGTGGTGCCCTTTCCGACGAGAAGACCGGAGATCGGAGATGCCGCGAGGAGCAAGAGATGGTGGCCAAAGACCGAAGGACACAGATCGACCGGTATAGCTTTTCTAACCCTTCTCTAGTTTGCTAGTTATAGGTTAATGGTTCGATCCGGGATTAAAGTCTGCGATAGTGCCGGTTTCAAGTTTAGAAAAAGTTTTCATTTCCGCATTTTGGCCTCGGATCGACGGCCGGGGCACTACCGTAGACTTACATAACCAGTGTCTGCTCAGTAATACAGATTACAGATATCCGTGATATTATGCTGGAAACACACTCAAAATCACGGATATAACGTTTGTGAGCCGACACTGCAACCGGAACTGGAAACCGACCGATATTTCATGAGTTTATTTTTGCAACATGCATGTGTACAAACTTTTTATCTAAGTGGTCTAACACATACAAGTGTGTACACTAGCTTGTTAGTTCATGGACCTAGAAAGGGAGGCTGCCCATGGCACACACAAATGATGACTTGGTGTAAGTGGGCACATGAGAAGTGATTTGTGTTTAATGCAAAAAGATATGATGTGATTTAAAAAGCATCAAGTTCCCTCCAAGCTACGGAGTACAACCCAGGCCTCTATAGAAAAATCAAGTAGCACCAGTGGACTTGTCGAGACAACACAAGACCACCACATCAAAACGAGCCAACTTGCTCCGTTTTGGGCCGGCCATAACCCACTAAATTCCGAGCTCGCCGGCCCCCTTGTCCCTTTGAGCCCCATTTTTCTACTGTCGATCCCTTGCAGTCACATCAACTTATTTTTATTGCTTATTTATTCTTCTTTTGTGCCTATAAAAGCAGACCAGTGAGCAAGGGAGATGGGGTCTAAGTTTGTTTAAGACTTCATACTCTTTTTGTTTCTCTTTTGTTCTTGTACATAAATTAGTTTCCTTTGAGCTCCTTTCCTTCTTTTGATCTTGCAATCTCTTTATTGAGCTTACAAGTTTAAGATTTGGTTATTGAACTCAAGATTATATCACTTGGACATAATAAAGCTTGCATTTGCACTTTGGGTTCCTAGTATTTATATTTCTTGCATTTACTTTCTTGCAATTTATTTCCATGCCATTTACTTACTTGCTCTTTTAATTCCTTGCCATTTACTTTCTTGTATTGTTGTCTCTCTTTTCTTTGTTCTTTTCTTTTGCTCTTTTTATATTGTTGTGATGTGTTGTGAATATTTGTGTTGTTAGGAAAAAGATTTGTTTTTTAAGTTAAGGTTCCGTTTCTCATTTCCTTTGCCCGTATTTTCCAATTTAACTCCGCCCAAATCTTACGCAAGCGCTCCGTTAGACACCCTACCTTACCAAGGTATCAGTGATTCCTAACCGCGACCGGTTGTGTTCGGTTTGGCCGGAGGCGAAAGCAAGCAACAAGAATGGACGGGCAAGGGTCAATAAGCCGGATTTCACTAATACCGTGCTTAAGCACCCTAATCCACATTGTTGCTGATTGATCTGGCTTCAATGGTTAAGTTCGACACAAAGGACTGAATACGGATTTTCTTAACTTACACTAACCTATCTAATCCTAACAATTTCTACTTTGCATATATACACAATAGGTTAGATACAAACATTTCCGCCACGCGCATTAACTCGTGAAAACAAGAACGTAAAATGCATCGTTTCCCTGCAGACGACCCGTACTCAACACGGCTAGCTACACGCGACGCCGTCCCGATTGCGATTAACTTTAGAACCTTAAAATTCGACACGCAAAAAGCGTGCAATCACCCTTCTCCCCCGAGGTGAGTGCGGCATAGAATTGTTTTCAGTTAGCCCCGGGCCAGTTAGTGTCGAACTCTTGGAGGATTCTCCTTATGTTCCTTGTCCAGTTGAAATTGCGGGAGATTCCTTTCAGTTTGAGCCTTCTCCTTTCCTATCTTTGCTACAAAAAGCACCCTAGCACTCGTAAGGACGAGCCGAGCTGGGTATGCATTTCTTTTAGAAAGCACCGGGGAGGTGCTGCTGGGTCGGGGGTCGTCGTAGTACCTTCTTCCATCCACGAATGGAAGAAGAAGTTTTTGTTTGTCGGGCTACCCGAGGATGAGGATTGTCCTGTGCCCATCCAGTGGCACAGGGCCAACTGCCCGCGGGTGAGGCGGTCGAATGATCCCGACGCGGTGGCGGTGGCGGAGTGGGAGCCCCTCCCCCGGGTCGATGTGTTGTTGTTTGAGCAGGCCCTCAGTTGGGCCGGGCTCAGCCCCGTTCAGTTTGCGGGTAAGTTAGGAGTTTTTAGGCGACCTGTTTAGACTTGTGTATTCTTCCATTTTTTCTGGTATTGCTAACTCCTACTTTTGTATTTTCATCTTATGCAGAACCCATGGACCTAGCTAAATTTCGGGCAGCCCTGATCGAACAGAAGAAGGGGAGGAAAGCCGGAGGCGCCGACCCCTCCCGCCCATCGTTGAGTCTGGCTCCACCGGCGGTCGCTCCGGCCTGGCGCTCGAGCGTGCCCCGGGCCCCGTAGTCCAGCCATGCGCCGAGCCGAAAACGCGCTCGAGAGCAGGAGCCCCGGGTTTTGAAGGTGGGAGGCGAGACTGATTTTCCTGTGTCTCACCTCAAGAGGTACCATAGGACTCTGCCCCATACCCCGACTTTCTCGATCATCGTGGATGAAGGGGAGCTTCGCTTCGAGGTGCCCTCGAGGATTTCCGTCGCCGACCGCCTGCTTTTGGAGATGGAAAGGTCGACTGGGGGGAGAATCCTCCGGGGGACCCTCATGGTCCAAATGGCTGCCAAAACCCAGGAGGCCATGCAGGTCAGTGTTCGCACCTCACTCGAGTTTTTATTCAGTACTTTTTGTTCGCAAGATTGGGTTCCCCCTTCTCTTTTTAACCCTTCCTTTGATTTCTTCAGGTCCTCCAGCACTGTGCCCTCGTTGTCAACATGGAGGACGAGGAAATTGCCCCGCGATATAGATCGCGGGCGAGTCCTCCTCACGGGAGGAGAGCTCTACGCTGGAGCTGTAAGCCGCAATGGAGAGGGTTGCCGCCCTCGAAGACCGGATGACGGCAGGGGATCAGGAGATCGCTAACTGCCGAGAGGCCGTCCGAGTCACCGAGACTAAGTTGGAAGATTCCAGGGTGCTTGTCACTACCTTGAAGAAGACGGCGAACACCCTCCGAAGGGAGAACGAGACGGCGAAGGAAAGAGTGAGGTGTGCCGACCTCCGAGAGTCGAAGGCGGTGGAGAGCTACAAGAAGTCGGACCAGTACTACGTCGACCTCGCTGGAGCCGCTGCGCTCGTTTGGCATGAGGCCCTCGACGTCGTCAAGGCCCTGATGCTGGAGTTTCCTAGCGGAGAGCTCCGGAGTGAGTATCCCCTCGAGGGTGAGGCGCAGGGGATTGCCCCCGGAAGCGCTACCGGGAGAAAGGCCCCTGGTGGGAGCGTTGGGGAGAAGTCGGTCGCCCCGGCTCCCAGCACCGAGGCTCCTGCGGTAGGCACCGACCTTCAAGCCACCATCCCGGTTGTCGTAGTGGAAGCAGAGCTCATCGAGGTTCTCCCCGGCCCCAAGGCCTGAACCTCCTCACCTCCTTATTTTCTTTTGCGTTGAAATTTTGTAAGCCTCCGGGCGTTTTTTGTAAGGCTGGGGAGCCCATAATACCTCTGTAAAGACTTCCGACCTTTGTGAATGAAATCATTTTGTAGAAATCTTTGCTTACGTATCTTCACTTTGTTTGTGGTAAAATCTCCAATTGCGCGATACTGCTTTCAAGATGCGTTAGGTCGGCGACCGGTCCTTCATCTGGCGATCACACGTCTAGTTAAACTCAACTATTTGCCAAGTGTGCATCTCTATGGCCCCGAAGTCGAGGTGGGGATCACTTGCTGAAGGTACGTCGGTGATCCCCTCTGGGTAGAAAGGTGTAGGGTTTCCTGTTCCCTCGAGTAGGACCAGTGACCACATCTCTCGAGGTTGGTCGGTTATGCCGAGGTCGTGGACTCTTTGTCACGACCCGAAATTGGCACGTGATGGCCCTAATACTACGCAACGTCTACAGGCGTAACGTAGTAAAAGAAAGCCAAAACCCAGCAATCTAAACCATCAAAAGTAATAAGAAAGTGATAATAGTATTTTCAAACCTTTGAAATCACAACCTAAATTCTTTAAAGTCTCACTTTTATTCCTTAAAATTTTGGCAGCACCTCATTTGTAAAACAAGCCCCCAAAATGGGAACAACAAAAATATAAAGTAAAGCATCCCAAACGGGAGCAAAATCCACGCCCAACGGCGGAAAACAATCATCACAACAGATATACGACGCCGTAGCGAAGAAAGAGACGATATAAATAAAATTGCATAAAAACCTCCAAGTCACAAAATAATATACAATATCGTCCTCACACCAAGTCTCTAAGTCATACATAATACTGGTAGATGGAGAGTACAGGGATACAACGAATATACAATACAATATCGGATAACCACAAGACCCACCTGGGCAAAACTGCACACTGTCAGGCGAAGTGGTATCCGCAGCCAAAAGATGATATGATGGAAGAAAATAGCCTGCCTCTGACTATCCTGAGGAACACCTGCAAACACTGTGGCACAACGGGGGTGAGTTGCCAACTCGTGAATAGTAAATAACATATGCAGGTAATCGCGAGTATGCACGTACAGCGCGAATCTAACATAAGCATTTAATATCAATGAATAGTCATATGTAATGCAATAATCATGAAAAGTACACTAACAGGTACAACTACACATGAAGCGGTAATAATATGACAATCTGTATGCAGCATCATGTAAGGTACTATATCGGTACTACTAATACATGAAGAAATGATATGAATAAAGGTATGTAAATGCAACAGTCATGGAAGGTACTCTAAATGGTACTACTAATACATGATGCGTTGCATAGACAATAAATGTAGAGTATGGAATGAAACATGTCATTTCCACGGAATCCTGACATCGTGGTAGGATCAAAATCCAGCAAGACAGTCCAATTCCCAATTTCCACAAATCAGCCCCTAAATTGGCTCTCATATATCCTGAATGTACAATATCAAGTACATCTCGTATATCCCGAATGTACAACATCAAGTAGATCTCACATATCCCGTATGTACAATATCAAGTATATCTCGCATATCTCGAATGTACAACATCAAGTAGATCTCACATATCCGGAATGTACAACATCAAGTAGATCTCGCATATCCCGTATGTACAACATCAAGTATATCTCACATATCTCGAATGTACAACATCAAGTAGATCTCACATATCCCGTATGTACAATATCAAGTATATCTCACATATCTCGAATGTACAACATCAAGTATATCTCACATATCCCGTATGTACAACATCAACAATCTCATATATATCCTGTAATCAATATTAAATGAATTCTCAATGTCCTAAATCCAATGTCAATGAGTCCTTTATATTCTAGGTATATTTGCATAAATAAACATGATGATGTATATAATTTAATGTCAATACACATATATTAGCGTCCCATTCCACTAATATTGGTGTAAGGGCATATATAACAGCAACCTAATCCCCTGTTATATATACAAAGGAGTAAGAAGAAATATCATGAAACCAATGTGTCAAGTATCGACACAGAAATGCTGATCTATCAGGTGCTGTCTCCATGACTGGCCCCCTGATAGGTACGTATCATACGCTATCCCGAAAGCTCGAGTGCCTAGCTCTGACCCTCGCCTTTCGACGTATCAATACGTACATGAATCCCGTCGGTATCCCCATGATAACCGCTGAGTCATTGGTAATGTCACCGGATGGTATGGTTCCCCTACTAACTCATCTCCTCACTGAGATTCTTGCCCCAGGGTACCTCCGGGCCCCACCATGTACCCGCACATGGATCCCTCCTTTCCTCGCGTGGGGTATATATATATCCGCACCGATAAATTTCATGGTGGCTGCTGAAATATTATATCAAGGGAAACCAGGTTTTTCAAATAATGCATAATTTCATGAACTCCCACGGTTCCCAAATCCAGAAAACATCATGAAAAATCCATATCTCAATGCGAAAATCTATGAATATAATATACGCATCATAAATCTGAAATGCGAGCATATAAAGGAAAAGCCGCAATTAACTGCAACAAGTTAATATATAAAACATGCGGTTCCTATTTTCTCCAATTCTAAAAGACATCAAGTAAAGGTAAACAGGTAGCTATAACCAGGTATATGTGTAAACATAAGGTATAGCAAGATATATGTATCTACCTATAAGTAATGATGTAATATACCCCCTGGGTATAAGTGAAGTATGTATACAAAGTATACCTGTAGCTATGTCCTTAGGTGTGTACGTACCTATCTCTAATGGTACGATACCCTATAGGTATACAGGTAACTAGCATGTCAAAACATATGTGTAAACATGTAGGTATACAGGTATGCTATATGTCATATGCGATAAAAATATGAATCAATGTCACAATGTCCCTAACCAGACAATATCATTTCTAAATGTGGGTTGTGCGTGACATGGCAATTATTGACGGTGTGTGTGACATACAATCAGTGCTCGTGCCACATGAGCCGTCAATAATAGTGCAGTGTCCTAAGGATACTAGTCCAAGCACAACAATTTACTAAACAGTAGGGTAAATGCGCAATTCTAAATCTGACATAGAATGTGCGACAAAAGTAACATTTCTAGCCCAGACGCATAACGCCATGCGGGCGATTTCCCTGTAGATGTTAAATCTACTCACTAACACTCCTGGCTAAGTGTAGCCAACCACCTGTTTTCCCTTTGCAGCAGTGTCCGTAGTCCCCGCCTGCGAACCTACAACAGTAAGACACTAAAATAAATGTATATTAATAATAACCCTAAAACACGTACACACTACATTAGACCGACGCAACAACACAAAACATACTCTCAAGTGTTCGTATTGTGGCTAACGTACGTAGCGACACGACGAAAATAACTTAAGAGCAAAACCACACAAATTGCACGATCTGTGTCGTATAACGTATCGCGCGAACACAAAACACTACAACCTACCTAAGTGATCCCAGATTTCGTATACAGAGAAAACTCAACAACTAAACAAGACCAAAAACACCCAAACCACAGCAGACAACTACCCACAAAAACCCAAACCCCAACACTCCCTAAGTAGCCGACGTCACCGGAATTTCCAAAGGGGTCGCCGGCCGAGGCCGGTGAGGTGGTCCTCAAGTCTCAGGTGGTGTCTCAGGTTCACAAGTACTACAAAACTATATTGTTTGGTTTTCTGGTAAAATCTCGGGGTCACAGCAGGTCACAGATGTCACAAATCGATACTAAAAATACGATATTACGCATCAAACATAACCATAACTTATCTAAACTGAAACTAAATAGCTACCAAGCACAAAAACTAAATAAAGAACAGATAGGGACCATTACCTATCCTCAAGAACACAAGAACCAAGCTTTTCTAGCTCCAAGATGCTTAATCAAGACTTGGGGTATTTTTATGATTTAATATGGAATTTTGGAGATTTATTGTGCTAGAATTGAAGTAAATGGAGAGAGAAATGGCTAAGGGCAGAAGAGAGAGGGAGGGCTCGGCCAAGGAGGAAGTGGGGAGAGTTTCCTAGCAATTTCCTATGATAAATGCTCATAAATGCATTCACACCACATTCATGCATCTCTTTTCTATTTCTTTTCTTTTCTTTTAAATTAAATCCTTAAACCCAAACAAATATCTAGATATTATGTGGGTTTTGGTTAACTCAAGCATAATAGAAAGAAAAGATCACAAAGAGAAATTTCAAAAAATGTGAATACCACATTAAAATAATATTAAAATTGGGAAAAATTCAAATTGGACCAAAACGTCTCATATACCCCCAAAGCTTGCGCACTAGCTTTATTTTAGCTAAACTAGGTGCTGGCAAGTCTATATGGTCGTTTGATCACTGTCGGTTAAAAACAGAAAATACCGACAATTTTACCCAAAAACGGAAAAATTCACATAATGATTTTCTAAAACGTTACACTCTTGATCCTTAGTATAGATGGATAAGAAGTTACCCACTAAGGATTGACCGAGCAGTGTAGCTGCTCGGTTGTTTCTCGGTGAAGGTTTCGATCTTTAGCGTCGGTGGGTAGTGAACTACCAGCCATGGATAGACTGAGCAGGGTAGATGCTCGGTTGCCTCTTGGTGAGGGTTTTGATCCTTGGCATCCTTGGGTAAGAAATTACCAGCCAAGGATGGACTGAGTAGGGAAGCTGCTCGGTGGCCTCTTGATGAGGGCTTCGATCCTTAGTGCAGGAGGGCAAGGAGTTTCCTGCTAAGGATAGACCAAGCAGGGAAGCTGCTCAGTAGCCTCTTTGTAACGTTTTGAAAATCTCGTTTCGGTGAAATTTCGGAAAATCGGTAAAATAAGGGGGTTTTCTGTAAAAAGTCAAAATGCAAATATCTTATTATAAAAATTAAATATACATATTCTAGATATGTAATTGCTAGTATTTGGTATTTATTGAGCCACTGGTGAAATTTCAAATTTTTTGAAAAAAATTATTTTTATTATTATTTTAAGCCGTCACTAATACATTTAATTAGGGAAAATTACAAATTGGAATGAGTTGAAACAAATTTTGTGCATCATGACTCATTAAATAAAATTTTATTAAGTGGTTTTTGAAATGAAATCGTTTGCCAAAACGGTTTAGAAATTATTGAAGAAAAAGGGCTTTTTTTGGTGAAATTAGTGTAAATAGATGTTTGGGGTATAACATTTATCTTTTTCCCCCACACCCACACCCACACTCACTCACCCCCATCCCCATGTGGCTGAAATTCAGCAGCACTTTCCCCCCCATTTCCCCACTCCATTCCATACAAATAAGAAAATAAAACAAAAGAATGAAAGAATAAATATATGTAAGTATGGGCTTTGTTGACTTTGGTCAATTCTTGACATCTTAACATCACCACACTCTCTCTACCCTCCCCCCTCTCTTCAGGCCGAGCCCCCCCTCTCCCCAACTGCAGCAGCCCCTCCCCCAAATCCACTCCCTTTCTCCATCAAAAAAATCTACAAAATCCATCAAAATCCATAGATTAAAACCTCAAAATCAAAATCCACTCTCTACCCATTTTCTCTTATCCTATCAAGCATGGATCTTGGTGAAAAGTTTGCATTTTAGGGGTCATGTTGCATGCTAAATCCCATGGTTTGTGAAGGTATAACTCTAACCCCTTTTTCTTAATGTGATGTTAAATACTTTAATCAAACATAATTAGTTGATAATATGGGTTTAATTGAATGTTTGGAAAATCTACTAAGGGTTATGATTTCAATTAGGGTTTTTATTATATCATTAGGGATGCAATGTTTAGTTTAACATCTTAATATATGTAAAACCTAGTTTGGTTGATTAAATTGCACTTGTTATATGTAATTTGTCCAAATCACATATATTTGTAAACTAGGTTTTGGTGATTAATTCAAATGTGAAATTTAAAATCTAGTTAGGGTTTTTATAATTTGATTATGGTTTTAATGAGGAGATTAACATGTTAATGGAATGCTAAAACTAATCTAGTTGCTAGTTTACAAATTGTTGATTTTAAAGTGTTAAAATTGGGTATTTTGCAAACTAGAATGTTGGATTCAATGAAAATTGATAAGAATAAAATCTAGTAATGGTTTATATGACTTAGTTATGATGTTTAGTGGATATTATGGACTTTAGTTTTGTTAAAACATCAAGTTTCGAATTAACACGAAAATTTAGTGCTTTCTAGGTTTTCGGAAATAAATCGATTTGATTTATTTTAATGTTTTGATAATTTAAACCCTATTTTATATTATAATTAGTGAGTTTTGGGAACTACGATTTGTACGTTTGAGATTTTCTCGATCAATCAGCGTTTGTACGCCGATGTCGAGGGTTTTTGGGTTGATTTGTGAAAGCAAACCATAGGTTTTAACCTATGTCAGATTCGTGTGTCGATTTGGTCGTGAGTCGGACTTTAATGCGATACGGTGCGTTATGATATGTAGGTAAGCTCACGAAGACTTCGAGACGATAAGCAAGCGCGTGACGACATCGGCATCGACAAGCGAAGGTCGAGGTGAGTAGATTTATATCTACGGGGAGAAGTCGGGTGGATGGCGTATAGCACTCCCGCATTTCGTGGTGATGTATACGAATACGTATACACACATATATATTGATTATATATTGTTGAGTTTATTGATGAAGAAGATAGATTTTAGGTGTGATTGGATAGGTTTAGTGTTGCAAGACCCTAGAGTAGAGGTTGCACCACACTTAACCGCACACACCCATACTGGCATACCTTCTTCTTTCATTGTGCTTATACGGGATTATGTGTTTATGTGTTCACATGGGTATGGGACTATGTGTTCACATACTGGATTTGAGGATAGTGTTTGGGATTTGAGACGAGTCGATGGGATTTGATTTGAGGCCGTGAGATCGGTGTTTTGGCAGGGTTCGTATTTGAGATACGACATGACATTGTAGCGGGTCTTTTGACGTAGTGTTTCACACACGTGCATGTATACGTAGGTGGTATCAGCATTGT
This sequence comes from Agapanthus africanus, assembly GCA_030015575.1. Taxonomy (NCBI): domain Eukaryota; kingdom Viridiplantae; phylum Streptophyta; class Magnoliopsida; order Asparagales; family Amaryllidaceae; genus Agapanthus; species Agapanthus africanus. The sequence goes on along the minus strand of JASDDO010000016.1, from coordinate 49,484,456 downwards.
ACTAGACATAGATCAGTACACGGATTACGATCTTTGATAAAGGGGATACCAGATGAATAGTGTGATGAATGTGATATTGACCCGTACCCAGATTTGGGGATGCCGTACGACGGATTTACATACGAGCTATATTTTGATGATTGATCCGCACTCTTGACTTGGGATGTCTGGTTATAGATATGGTAATGGATATGATATTATTGAGGCGGGATCACCGACTAATATATATATACAGGTATGTATATGTATCGACTCAGATGTTTGGCGGTTTCCTTACCTGCAGCCCAGCTTATTAACTTAGTCCTTTAGTTTAGTTTAGTTGATTAGATTAGATTCGATTCTTACCTATTTCAAAAACTAACGAATTGTGGGTATTTTAAAAGACAACTCAAGGGATCCTACGGATATTTCAAAAGACGTATCTTTTCATAAAAACACCGTAGTCCTATTTTCAAGACCCCATGATTCGTGTTATTTCAAAAGGCACCATTTGTAGGATTTATATTAGGATAATGCAGATTAGTTATCGTTGTGTTTAGTATTTAGCTCCCACTCATTATTACTGTTCGCTCCGCATCGCATACTTATATTATAATTTCTTATTGCATTGTTGGTATCATACTGTTAGGACACCAGCACCATTACCGATGATGCGTATGTACCACGTACACTTGCTTGCCGGCTCACACACATCTTCATCGGTAATTGCCATGTCACGTACACCTTAGAAAATATTTTGCTTGACATAGCCTGTTAGCTAATAGTTTAGACATGATATTAGTATACTTGCCTTATATGTTAGTTTGGACATTGTAGTTATTACCTGCTACTTCATGCATACTGTTATTCATTGTTATGCCGCATTCATGGATTCTCATGCATATATTCACTTTTTACGTGCTATTGAGGTTTTGGATTCGGATTTCCATGAGATTTTCTGGATTTGGGGAAAACCGCAAAACATATACAAACTTCTTCTTTCTCTTTTTAAATGAAAAGCGCGGTTTTTCCCATGATGTATGAGTCGTCCACCATGAGTTTGCTGATGGATTTCGAGACCCGATTCGAGGAGTTGGATGAACCGTTTCGGGTACATGGTGGACCCGGTAAGGTACCCTGGAGCAAGAAGCTCGTGGTGATGACGATGAGCCTGGCAGGGGGAGACTACCTACCGGTGATATTACCCGACGCGTTGGATATCCGGAGGATACCGTCGTGGTCTTGAGATGGATGGTAGGGGCCGGTCTGGACTGACGGTGCCCTAGATATTGTGATTGAGACATTGAGATTTCGAGATATTGAGGTACAGAGACTGTGATACAGAGATATCGAGATATTGGGATTACGTTTTGTGCCGATGGTAGGCACTGTTTTACGCTGATTCATTATGATACCTCATTTTAAAAATACAGAAATCTTACTAATTTATGAAAGCAGTTTTCTTCAGTACATGCATTCTTTTTCATGCATTTATACATCATCCATGTGATATATTGCTACCTGAGGCACTGACACGGGCCCACGAGATTACACTCGGTTAGATATTACCCTAGCCATTGTTATAGGCTGCATGTTATATACATATTTGAGGATATATATTGATCGTATGACCTAAGATTGCGTCATACATGCGATTCCTGTTCGTAGATGTATTCTATTCACGAGTTGGCAACTCACCCCCGTTGTGCCCAGTTTCTTGCAGGTTTTGCCGTACAGGTTCATTACGGCTTTGCTGGCACTGCTTCTTTCGGGTGATTTGCTAGTAGGTGGGTTTATTGTATCATACCCATCAGTATACATTGTATATTATTATTCAGTTGTATCTAGAAGTTCCATCAACCAAACATGTATTTATTTCCGAGATAGAGACCGGTGATGTTTTCTTTCGACCTTAGAGTCGCGCGTTATATTTCTGTGGATTTCTTGTGGTTTGAGTTTCTTTTTTTGAGTTTTTTTATCCTCGCCCTTGGCGTTGTATATTATATTGCTTGTGTGGTTGTGACCGTCGATTGACGAAGAGCTAGCTCCCGCTTGGGGATGCCTTTTTATTGATTTCGTATACTATTCATGTTGTATCCCGTTTGGGGGCCAGTATTTACAAAGGAGACTCTGCCGAAATTTTCAGGAAATTTTTGATGTTTTTTGAAACCCGCATAATTCGGCTTATGCTATTGAAACTACTTGTTTTAAATTGGTTTTCCTTCACTCTACTACTTTTCTTGGTTTGGATTTCTGGGGTTTCGGTTTACTTAGATTACGTACGCCTCGAGACGTTCGTAGTTTAAATGTCGGTCTTGTTCCGTACTTTCAGGACGTGACACTCTTGATGAGGGCTTCGATCCTTAGCGCGGGAGGGCAAGGAGTTTCCTGCCTGCTCGGTTTCCTCTTGATGAGGGCTTTGATTCTTGGCATCGTTGGGTAAGAAATTACCAGCCAAGGATAGACTGGACGGGGAAGCTGCTTGGTGGCCTCTTGATGAGGGCTTCGATCCTTAGCGTGGGAGGGCAAGGAGTTGCCTGCTAAGGATGGACCGAGCAGTGTTGCTGCTCGGTTGCCTCTTGATGAGGGCTTTGATCCTTGGCGTCGTTGGGTAAGAAATTACCAGCTAAGGATGGACCGAGTATGGAAGCTGCTTGGTGGCCTCTTGATGAGGGCTTCGATCCTTAGCGCGGGAAGGCAAGGAGTTGCCTGCTAAGAATGGACCAAGCAGGGAAGCTGCTTGGTTGCCTCTTGATGAGGGCTTTGATCCTTGGCATCGTTGGGTAAGAAATTACCAGCCAAGGATGGACCGAGCAGGGAAGCTGCTCGGTGGCCTCTTGATGAGGGCTTCGATCCTTAGAGTGAAAGGGAAAGGAGTTGCCTGCTAAGGATGGACAGAGCAGGGAAGCTTCTAGGTGGCCTCTTGATGAAGGCTTTGATCCTTAGCGCGGGAGGGCAAGGAGTTGCCTGCTAAGGATGGACCCAGCAGTATTGCTGCCTAGCTTTGCGAGGTTCTGTCTAACCTTCCTTGGTGTGTGAACATTGGGAAGAGTGAACGTCACGGACGGCACGTATCAGGAACTGTAACATTTTCAAAAAAATTAAAATATTAATTTTGGGGATTTTTATAATTTAATATTATTTTATTGATTATTTTAATATTAAATGCAAATAAATAGGAAAAATGTTAGAAAAATTATGAAAAATTATGGAAAATTCTAAAATAGGGTAAATTAGAGAATTTTGAAATTTTAAAGTTTTTAAGACTAGTTAATGCTAATTTAGTGTTAATCGCGATTAAAAATCGCTAATTGTATTTTTAGCACTTTTGAGCAAAAGTGGGCACATATTGTTTTCCACACTTGTTACACTTGTGTTACATTCTTTTGACATGGTTGTTCTTTTGGGTGCCCTATTTGAGTGAGAAGAAAAGAAAAGGGAAAGAAAATGGTATAATGATGAGAGAGAGAGAAAACAAGTCAACCCCACCTTTTTGCACCATGCCTTCATCATTTCCCCATCTCTTTTCTCTCTCCCCTTTCCCTTGTTGCTGTTGCTGCCCTCTTCCCTCACTCTCCCTCTTCACTAAAACCCTAGATCCATCAAGAAAACAATGCCAAAACCCCATTCTCACTTCACAAAAAATGATCCCAAGCCTACTAGCTTCACATTGAACCTAGCAAGATTGGATTTGAAGCACTTTGAGCAACTCAAGAATTTTCTTGAGTTGCCAAAGGAGGTAATTTCTGCACCCTCTTGTAGCATTTCAATTTCCTTATGCATCGATTCTAGTTTAGTATCGATATCGTGTCATTTTGTGGACTTTTGAGATTTCAAGTAAGGGTTTAGGGTAAAACTGAAACTAAGATGAAATTGAGGCTTGTTGAGACCCTAGAAACCCTGGTGTGATGCTAAATTGAACCAAAACCTGAAGTTAGAACCAGAATACGGATTTTTGTAACCGATATCGGGGAAAAACTGGAATCTGCCACTGTTATTAAGAATCTGCTAACACCCCGAGACTCCTAAAATAATATTGAGTGGAAATTGAGATGTGCAGGCACCATAGAGGCAACACCCAAAACCCTAGCTCCCCATTCTAAAGTGAGGCCGCCGAATTTCCCATTCTGGCCGCAATTTGCGGCCAGAGCAGAGGGGATTCTCCTCATTTTCTGTGCACAGCCCCAATTCCTCAATTCTTGGCCCTGGGTACTTCTAGTTTTGACAGATTCTATCTAGGGTGAAATCTGGGACATATATCCAAAGTTGCTATTTTGGATTCGTGTTTCCGTATTCCGTATTTTCATTTCTGAAATGGTGGATTGTGTTTTGCCTCGACTATTGGGCGTTTCTACGACGATATAGAGGATTTATATATGGTTTTGAAGGCGTGCCATGGGTTCTCACCTATAGGCCCCCTTATCGTATCGTTTTGGATTTCATGCGCCGTTTTAGCTTGGATTTGGTTTAATGCGCATATACGATATTTGATGTGTAGGTACCCATGAAGACTTCGGGACGACAAGCAAATGCGTGGTGATGTCCGCAAATGATGATACAGGTGAGTAGATTATATCTACAGGGGGAAGTCGGGTGGATGGCGTATAGCACCCCCGCAGTCCGTAGATAGATTATTATGTAGTTATTGTGACATTAGGTGTATTATGGATAGTATAGGGTTAGAAGTGACTAGTGTAGTTCATAGTCGCGAACCCTAGGATAGAATTACACCTATACACACACCCTTGCTTATCACTTGTACTTGCACTGTGATTGACGATATGTGATGACTTGGAGATGAGTCGATGATGTGGGCTTGGTGCCCTGGGATCGGTGATTTGATACGATTCATATGTGGGATATGACTTGTGATTCTTGCGGGCTTGGGATATGTGTTTACCCCCGCATGCATACTTACTGATGTTACCGTTTGTACTAGACATAGAGTAGTACTCTAGACTATATGATCTGATGATGGTGATATCTGTTATGTGATGAGACAGTGAGATGTTGACCCCTACCCAGCTATGGGGATGCCGTACGATGATTTACCGTACGAGCCGATATTGATTGTAGATCCGCACTCATAACTCGAGGATATCTTATGATATGACATTGAGGCGAGATCACCGACTATATATCTTATATATGTACCGACTCAGATTTAGGTGGTTTCCACACCTACCCCTCCTGATTGACCTGATACTTAGATGTAGTTGCTTAGTAGATACTTCTCTGTGGTGTTGACTACTAGATTTCTGCATCTTCATACTATTTGCATTGCTGGTATATGTTCATTGCTATATTATTATCATGCTGTTAGGACACCAGCACCATTATCGATGATGCGTATGTTCCACGTACACTATTTGCCGGCTCACACACTTCATCATCGATAATTGCCATGCCACTACACTGTAGTATTGTTGCATTCATGATATGATTCTTGCTTGGCATATTGTACACTTATACCTGTACACAACATAGATGATTCTAGCTAAAGGAGCAGTTTCTCTCGACATATGCACATTACTATTCCATGTTGCATGATTTCCGATATGATTATCTTTCTTTACATGTCGCATACATCATGGATTGATTGCATAGCACCTCGTATTGGATTTACTTCTTGATGTGGATTTTCATGTGATTTCTGATTTTGAGAACCGTGGGATTATTTAAGAAAAGATGCTCTTTTATGAAAAACCCGGTTCCCTTGATATGATATTTGGGGCGTCGCCCCGTGTTTTCTCGGTGCTAGAGGATGTACTGAGAGAGGGCTGACCCGGAATGACGGATGCCTGATGGATTGATATAGGGCTGACCCGGAATGACGGATGCCCGATGTACTGAGAGAGGGATGACCCGGACTGACGGATTCCCGATATATACTCTGAGAGAGGGCTGACCCGGAAGGACGGATGCCCGATGGATTGATATAGGGCTGACCCGGAATGACGGATGCCCGATGTACTGAGAGAGGGATGACCCGGACTGACGGATTCCCGATATATATACCTTGAGATGAGGGCTGACCCGGAATGACGGATGCCCGATACAGGAGGATTTACGTGTCGATGCTAGGCACGGGTTTCATGATGTTTTTCCATGATTTTGTTTATATCCTCACATTGCATACATGATGCTTTTCGTCAGTGGGTGACGAGTGGACGGGTTCCACATACATATAGACATGGATCATATACAGACTGGTTTTACATTGATCATACTTTATTTGTATATATAACAGGGTATGAGGGCGCTGTTATATATACCCTTACACCAATATTAGTGGTATGGGACGCTAATATATGTGTATTGATATCATTGATGTTTCATCATAGTTACTTCATGCAGACATACCTTACACTGATGACATGTGATTACCTGAGTACCTGGCACTACATACCTGATTAGATGTTACCTTGCCACCTTATCACACTCAGATGTACTCTTGTGGATTATATTACTGATTGTTGACTTAGGTTTATGTCTTGCATTCGGTTTCTGCTTGTAGATGTTTCTATTCACGAGTTGGCAACTCACCCCAGTTGTGCCACAGTTCTTGCAGGTTCTGCCGTACAGGTTCTTTTGCGGCATTTCTGGCACACTTCCTTCTTGCGGGTGATTTGCTTTGGTAGGTGGATTCTTTCGCATCAAGAACCACCATTGTATTTATTTATTCCATTGTATCTAGAATTTCCATCAACCAAAATTTGTATATGGTTTCAGACCTAGAGACAGTGTTGTATTATTCGACCTTAGAGTCGCGCTTAGTAGTATTGGGGTTTTCTTGTTGCTTGAGCTTTCTTTTGGATTTGATCCTCGCCACTTGGAGTTGTATATTATCATTGTGTGGTTGTGACCGTCGTTTGACGAAGAGCTAGCTCCCGCTTGGGGATGCCTTTATCATTACATATATATTGTTATTCTTGTTTTACCCCATTCGGGGCCGTTTTTACAAAAGAAACTCTGCCGAAATTTTTAGAAAAGACTTTATTGTTTTCAAAACGTACCTTCGGCTTAGTTATTTAAGAACCTTGATCTCAAACCTGTATTTCTTCACTTCTTTAAACCAGTTTTCTTTACTTATTCTTAAAAATGGTTTTAGATTTCTGGGCTTTTGGCTTACTTGGATCAGATGGAGTCCTATAGGCTTCATATGGTTCAAGGGCCAGTCACGTGCTCTTTCGGGTCGTGACAAAGTTGGTATCAAAGCGCTAGGTTGACCTTGGTTCGAGTCTGAGTTTGACTATGTGGAGCCTAGGGCGTTGTTTATATACGGAACTTAGGCTTGACCTTATGGAACTTAGACTTGGTCGAGGGAGTATTCGACCCGAACATTCGTCGTATTAGGATGACCCTTGGTTGATGGAATAGGTGACTAAAGTAGAGTGACGTACCGTTGGTATGTTCCGCGGCATACTTACGACACGCCACTCCGCTTAAGGAACCTTAGGATGTACATACTTTTGAGATCAGTGATTCTCTTCATATCCTGGATTATACAATCCATTGGAGATCCCCGATTCTATTAGTTTCATGATCATACCTTCATTGATGCTGTTCCTTCCTATGATCATGTATCCACTTTGGATCTGTTGTTTCCCTTCTTGCCACTGATGTGCTCTCTTTGATACTCGATTGAGGTTCATGTCACCATGTTTGGACGCAGTTTGGGCTGCTGCTAGGGTTACGGCCGGTGTGAGCTCGTTTGGTACGAGGGCCGACCATTGTGTTTCCTGGTGACATGAAAACGTTTCGAGTTAGTGTTGGTGATTGTGACCTCTGGTGGAGGCGAGTGCTTGGTCTTACACCGGATGATCGGGCCATTGTTAGAGCTGCCAGTTGAGAGAGGACTGTTGATGTACAGCATACCTCAGAGATGTGATGTCGCCTACCGTGCAGACAGATGGACCAGCTGTTGCTGAGATTGACAGGATGTCGCTTTCGGAGCTTACGAGCTGAGATTGCCGGAGCTTCCAGGCAGATATGCGACAGATGATAGCTAGTCTACCCGATTTGAGAGACGAAGGTGATTCGTCCGATTTTGCGCCAGAGCGGGCCCAGTTGAGTTGAAGATTTCCAGTGTGGAGAGTCTTACTCGGATCTAGAGCAGACCGATTCAGAGATGACCGCTTATGCGTTGCCTTTCCTGGAGGATTGAGGCGCTGTTCGGCGTACAGGCGTATGAGCCAGTTGCTGCTGCAAATGACGAGATATCGCCCAGATGATTGGAGCTACTGCAGCATGAGCATGTTCTTAGAGAGATGATAGCGAGTTGCTAGTCACCGAGGATGAATGACTAGGACGTGTGGTGAGTTCGCTTACCCCGATGCGAGGTCATCAGGCGGATTGATTCCAGCTAGAGACGACTTCACGCAGGTTCGTGAGAGTCGATAGAGACGATCGAATGTCAGGAGCCTATTTTCCAAGTTTAAAGTATACGGAAAGACATGCAGGTGATTCTATGGACCCTCTAGAAGAATGAAACCCTAACTCGACTTAATGACCGTGTGACAGCCTTTGAACCTTAGGGTTTACGGCGGTTCCGCGGCGCCATTAGTGAGGCTTGGGTTTGCCCTTCTACGGCTGGACCACCGACGCTGTGGCATGTACTCGATACTATTAAACTGTACCCGAGATGTGAGCTCTTGGGGGATTATGAGGATCTGACGAGTCGATCGGATGGTTCGACATCTTTCGGATATCGTGATGGGACACTGCTTGGGAGACTCCAGATGCGAGCATAGCCGTTGGAGCACAGTACATGCAGCCATGATGAGACGAGTCCGAATCAGTCGATACTGACGCAGAGTGAAGAAGAGAGTTCGTACGAGATTTCGACGAGATGACGACCCACTCCGCTGATATTAGAGATGTGATACACACCCCGAGGCGTGGTATGTGGATAGATCTTCCAAAAAGAAGCGCAATAAGTATGCAGCCGTTCCGGAATAAGCTTTAGCTTCAGCATTGGATGACGACTTCCGGGCATTTCGGCAGGATTGAGAATTGAGAAAGGAACCCGACAGGACCCTTCGGGAAACGATATGAGAAGACCTAGACCCAGAGTGGTCATTTTGCGCACACCCAGCAGGATAGAGTTCAGTATTGTCGACAAGGTAGTTGACCAGGTTCGGATAAGGAACTTACACAGATGCGTTGCGAATTGATCAAGGACGGACGAGTGATGAGTATTCCTCCGATGGTTGGGACGTGTTCCCGAGGACCAGTTCGGCCTGACATCTGCTACAGAATGATGAAGCTACAATACGCGATTTCGAGTCCGTGTGAGAGATTTCAGATTGACTGTGGCCGAGAACAGTGCAGTGCATCGTAGCTTAGCATGACGCCATAGTGGACGACGATGGAGACAGTTGGAACAAGAGGTTCGTGCGAGACACTGACGAGCTGCCATTGCTTCCCGTCGAGACTAGAGACCTGATATGCTTACAGAGACGTTGAGATGTGACCAGTTTCTGAGAAAACATTGTGCTGAGGACACAGGTGTCTTTTGAGCGAGAAGAGGTTGTGCAGGAGAGCCAGCCTCCGTTTGGTTCGGCATAGGCGAAATCGGAAGAGACCTTGAGCAGGATTCCTTCCAGGACATTGCTGCAACGATGTTTGCACCCAGGATCAGATGTGAGACGTGCTTTCAGAGAGCAAGAGACCGACGCCAGTGATATGCTGCCTTACGAGTGGTCGTGAGGATTGACCGAGAGGTGACCAGAGAAGTGCCAGAACGGAATCGTCCCCGTTAGCACATCTGACAGGGCCGATGAGCCGATTGACCGCGTGATAGGTGATCCGCAGAGAAGATAAAGACCCAGAGAGTCAGAGGACGCCAGACCGTGAGCAAGAGGCAGTAGATATCCTGCGCTGCTAGCAGTGGATGCACTGACTCCTTCTCGACCTTGAAGGAGGAACTACCGACGACGGTGTTTATGATTTGTGATTTTGTGATTCGATTATCACGTATCCGTCATTTTGGATTTCGGTATTTCGGGTGTTCTGTTTGCATGATTTAGTTTTGATGACTGAGTTTCATGATTTTGGTTTCACGCACCCACTGGATATTTATATATTTTGCGCAGAGTTATTACATTTGAGATATTGATTGAGATTTCATGCCTACTGTATTCAGTGATTTGATTTACACTTCCAGCATAGTTTTCATGCACCTTTAGTGTTTTGATATACGATTTTGGTGCACGCCAGATGCACTAAATCGGGATTCTTCGTGCATGTCACATGCACCTGATTTTTTCTGTCAGGCACACACGTTGCCTACGACAGATGTTTCGTGCACACCCGTTGCACCTAGATGTTGTTTTGTATACCTGTTTGACACATTTATGGGTTTTGATTCCTTGCGCACCAGACGCATAGGATATTCTTATATATGCATTTTGGGGATTGATTTCTAGTAGAGCAGTGCATTTTATGATATTCACTATGTGTTGATATTTTCGGAGCCCCGACAAATTAGATTATTACGGGAATTTTTTTTAATATTGGGGGTTTAAATTTAAATTCGGGGACCGAATTTCTTTAAGGGGGGTAGATTGTAACATTTTCAAAAAAAAATTAAAATATTAATTTTGGGGATTTTTATAATTTAATATTATTTTATTGATTATTTTAATATTAAATGCAAATAAATAGGAAAAATGTTAGAAAAATTATGAAAAATTATGGAAAATTCTAAAATAGGGTAAATTAGAGAATTTTGAAATTTTAAAGTTTTTAAGACTAATTATATGCTAATTTAGTGTTAATCGCGTTTAAAAATCGCTAATTGTATTTTTAGCACTTTTGAGCAAAAGTGGGCACATATTGTTTTCCACACTTGTTACACTTGTGTTACATTCTTTTGACATGGTTGTTCTTTTGGGTGCCCTATTTGAGTGAGAAGAAAAGAAAAGGGAAAGAAAATGGTATAATGATGAGAGAGAGAGAAAACAAGTCAACCCCACCTTTTTGCACCATGCCTTCATCATTTCCCCATCTCTTTTCTCTCTCCCCTTTCCCTTGTTGCTGCTGCTGCCCTCTTCCCTCACTCTCCCTCTTCACTAAAACCCTAGATCCATCAAGAAAACAATGCCAAAACCCCATTCTCACTTCACAAAAAATGATCCCAAGCCTACTAGCTTCACATTGAACCTAGCAAGATTGGATTTGGAGCACTTTGAGCAACTCAAGAATTTTCTTGAGTTGCCAAAGGAGGTAATTTCTGCACCCTCTTGTAGCATTTCAATTTCCTTATGCATCGATTTTAGTTTAGTATCGATATCGTGTCATTTTGTGGACTTTTGAGATTTCAAGTAAGGGTTTAGGGTAAAACTGAAACTAAGATGAAATTGAGGCTTGTTGAGACCCTAGAAACCCTGGTGTGATGCTAAATTGAACCAAAACCTGAAGTTAGAACCAGAATACGGATTTTTGTAACCGATATCGGGGAAAAACTGGAATCTGCCACTGTTATTAAGAATCTGCTAACACCCCGAGACTCCTAAAATAATATTGAGTGGAAATTGAGATGTGCAGGCACCATAGAGGCAACACCCAAAACCCTAGCTCCCCATTCTAAAGTGAGGCCGCCGAATTTCCCATTCTGGCCGCAATTTGCGGCCAGAGCAGAGGGGATTCTCCTCGTTTTCTGTGCACAGCCCCAATTCCTCAATTCTTGGCCCTGGGTACTTCTAGTTTTGACAGATTCTATCTAGGGTGAAATCTGGGACATATATCCTAAGTTGCTATTTTGGATTCGTGTTTCCGTATTCCATATTTTCATTTCTGAAATGGTGGATTGTGTTTTGCCTCGACTATTGGGCGTTTCTACGACGATATAGAGGATTTATATGTGGTTTTGAAGGCGTGCCATGTGTTCTCACCTATAGGCCCCCTTATCGTATTGTTTTGGATTTCATGCGCCGTTTTAGCTTGGATTTGGTTTAATGCGCATATACGATATTTGATGTGTAGGTACCCATGAAGACTTCGGGACGACAAGCAAATGCGTGGTGATGTCCGCAAATGATGATACAGGTGAGTAGATTATATCTACAGGGGGAAGTCGGGTGGATGGCGTATAGCACCCCCGCAGTCCGTAGATAGATTATTATGTAGTTATTGTGACATTAGGTGTATTATGGATAGTATAGGGTTAGAAGTGACTAGTGTAGTTCATAGTCGCGAACCCTAGGATAGAATTACACCTATACACACACCCTTGCTTATCACTTGTACTTGCACTGTGATTGACGATATGTGATGACTTGGAGATGAGTCGATGATGTGGGCTTGGTGCCCTGGGATCGGTGATTTGATATGATTCATATGTGGGATATGACTTGTGATTCTTGCGGGCTTGGGATATGTGTTTACCCCCGCATGCATACTTACTGATGTTACCGTTTGTACTAGACATAGAGTAGTACTCTAGACTATATGATCTGATGATGGTGATATCTGTTATGTGATGAGACAGTGAGATGTTGACCCCTACCCAGCTATGGGGATGCCGTACGATGATTTACCGTACGAGCCGATATTGATTGTAGATCCGCACTCATAACTCGAGGATATCTTATGATATGACATTGAGGCGAGATCACCGACTATATATCTTATATATGTACCGACTCAGATTTAGGTGGTTTCCACACCTACCCCTCCTGATTGACCTGATACTTAGATGTAGTTGCTTAGTAGATACTTCTCTGTGGTGTTGACTACTAGATTTCTGCATCTTCATGCTATTTGCATTGCTGGTATATGTTCATTGCTATATTATTATCATGCTGTTAGGACACCAGCACCATTATCGATGATGCGTATGTTCCACGTACACTATTTGCCGGCTCACACACTTCATCATCGATAATTGCCATGCCACTACACTGTAGTATTGTTGCATTCATGATATGATTCTTGCTTGGCATATTGTACACTTATACCTGTACACAACATAGATGATTCATTCTAAAGGAGCAGTTTCTCTCGACATATGCACATTACTATTCCATGTTGCATGATTTCCGATATGATTATCTTTCTTTACATGTCGCATACATCATGGATTGATTGCATAGCACATCGTATTGGATTTACTTCTTGATGTGGATTTTCATGTGATTTCTGATTTTGAGGACCATGTGATTATTTAAGAAAAGATGCTCTTTTATGAAAAACCCGGTTCCCTTGATATGATATTTGGGGCGTCGCCCCGTGTTTTCTCGGTGCTAGAGGATGTACTGAGAGAGGGCTGACCCGGAACGACGGATGCCCGATGGATTGATATAGGGCTGACCCGGAATGACGGATGCCCGATGTACTGAGAGAGGGATGACCCGGACTGACGGATTCCCGATATATACTCTGAGAGAGGGCTGACCCGGAATGACGGATGCCCGATGGATTGATATAGGGCTGACCCGGAATGACGGATGCCCGATGTACTGAGAGAGGGATGACCCGGACTGACGGATTCGCGATATATATACCTTGAGATGAGGGCTGACCCGGAATGACGGATGCCCGATACAGGAGGATTTACGTGTCGATGCTAGGCACGGGTTTCATGATGTTTTTCCATGATTTTGTTTATATCCTCACATTGCATACTTGATGCTTTTCGTCAGTGGGTGACGAGTGGACGAGTTCCACATACATATAGACATGGATCATATACAGACTGGTTTTACATTGATCATACTTTATTTGTATATATAACAGGGTATGAGGGCGCTGTTATATATACCCTTACACCAATATTAGTGGTATGGGACGCTAATATATGTGTATTGATATCATTGATGTTTCATCATAGTTACTTCATGCAGACATACCTTACACTGATGACATGTGATTACCTGAGTACCTGGCACTGCATACCAGATTAGATGTTACCTTGCCACCTTATCACACTCAGATGTACTCTTGTGGATTATATTACTGATTTTTGACTTAGGTTTATGTCTTGCATTCAGTTTCTGCTTGTAGATGTTTCTATTCACGAGTTGGCAACTCACCCCCGTTGTGCCACAGTTCTTGCAGGTTCTGCCGTACAGGTTCTTTTGCGGCATTTCTGGCACACTTCCTTCTTGCGGGTGATTTGCTTTGGTAGGTGGATTCTTTCGCATCAAGAACCACCATTGTATTTATTTATTCCATTGTATCTAGAATTTCCATCAACCAAAATTTGTATATGGTTTCAGACCTAGAGACAGTGTTGTATTATTCGACCTTAGAGTCGCGCTTAGTAGTATTGGGGTTTTCTTGTTGCTTGAGCTTTCTTTTGGATTTGATCCTCGCCACTTGGCGTTGTATATTATCATTGTGTGGTTGTGACCGTCGTTTGACGAAGAGCTAGCTCCCGCTTGGGGATGCCTTTATCATTACATATATATTGTTATTCTTGTTTTACCCTATTCGGGGCCGTTTTTACAAAAGAAACTCTGCCGAAATTTTTAGAAAAGACTTTATTGTTTTCAAAACGTACCTTCGGCTTAGTTATTTAAGAACCTTGATCTCAAACCTGTATTTCTTCACTTCTTTAAACCAGTTTTCTTTACTTATTCTTAAAAATGGTTTTAGATTTCTGGGCTTTTGGCTTACTTAGATCAGATGGAGTCCTATAGGCTTCATATGGTTCAAGGGCCAGTCACGTGCTCTTTCGGGTCGTGACAGGAACGCATGGGGGAGGTGAAGTGTCTCGAAGGGCCGTGTCGGTCCGACTTCGGTTCGTCAAGAAATAAAGGATATCCGCCACGTGGCGGTGCGGTACTGGAGTAATTTGGGTGGATCCCAGGATTCGCGCCCATGCGCGTGCGAATTTGGGTCCTTAGGGATCCGGTTTGGGGTTATGAATATAGAAGGGTGTGTTGCCCATACATAGGTTTGCACCCCGAAGCATAATAATAGACGGATTCCCTTTCTCCATTTCCGAGATCATTTCCTTCGAAGACGTATATCTGTATGATCGGCGGATCTCCGAGGATACGTTGCAGGCGGTGGTTCGGTGTGTTAAGGATCATGTCGGCCGCCTGCTTCTCCGGCGATCACCCCTACTCCAGCTGCTGATGTATTCGATTTGGAGGGCATCGCCGGGGCTGCACAACCCCTTGTCTGAACAACTGAAGGATGAGGCGGTTGGCAAGCTAAGATTGCTATGTCATCTCGGCCTGATCTCGAAGATTCGGTGGGATCGATCGGTGGCACTCGTTCTCGAGTGTTACCGACTGAGGCGTCTCGCCGATGGGTGCCCACGCGTAGAGTCCTCCGGCCCGTCCGTGGCCTCAAGGGTTCGCGGACAGCATCAGAGGTAGAGGTTTGAGGCAGCCAGCGCTCGGTTGACGGCAGTTTTTTTGCAGTACCACGAGCACTACTTCTTGCACCCCCTCCCCCCACTGTTTTAATTTTTTTTCTTCTTTTTGATGTAAAGCTGAGGAGCCAATAATACCTTTCGAATAAATAAAATTCTCCTTTTTGCGATGCTCCATCGTTTCCCTCTTATTATTAAATAAAAAAAACTTTAAAAAGATTTACATCGCTTTGTGAAAGAAGAAATATACATTCATAGATATTCTTTTCAGAGGTACAGCTTAAGCTTCTCGGCGTTTTTGAGGCCGAAGGGCATCACCTTATAGCAGTGTACCCCCCGGTCCGTTGTGAATGCGGTGAGATCCTCGTCCGCTGGGTTCATACGGATCTGGTTGTAGCCGGAGAAAGCATCCATGAAGCTAAGTAGCTCGTGTCCTGCCGAACTGTCGACGAGTTGATCTATCCGAGGGAGGGGATAGTTGTCTTTCGGGCAGGCCTTGTTGAGGTCAGTGAAGTAGATGCATATGCGCCATTTCCCGCTAGACTTTTTAACCATGACTACATTCGTCAACCATTCCGAGTAAGGCACGTTCCGAATGAAGTTGGCGGCGAGGAGCCAGTCTACCTCGTCCTCGATCGCTTTTTATTTGATCGGGGAGAAGCTTCGCTTTTTCTGCCAGACGGGCTGGACCGTAGGATCTACCCCAAGCTTATGAGATATGATTTTGGGGTCAATCCCCGGCATGTCGGAAGGCGCCCAGGCGAATACATCCGAGTTATTTCTGAGGAAGTGGATTAGTTCGTCTCGGTGATTCCCCGTCAAGAGTGATCCGATCTGGACGGTTTTCTCATTGTCCCCTTCCGCAAGGGGGACCTCAGTCAGTGGTTCCACTAGGGTTCCTTAGACCTCTTTTTGATCGTCTTGAGTATCCAGGGAACCCTTGATATCATCCTCGCACTCAAGGTGGCCGCTCAGACGTAGATGTTGCGGTGAAGTAAACCTTTAGGGTTTGTTGGTCCCCGTAGGCCCGACCTATCCCGCCTTTGTCGAGCGGGAACTTTATCGCTAGGTGGTAGGTCGATATCTGGGTACGGAGAGAGTTCAGTGTCGGGTGACCTAGGAGGACGTTGTAGGCCGATGGAATTCTCGCGTCGATAAACTCTACAGAAATGGTGCGCGTACTTCCCACTTCCCCGATGTTAAATTAGAGGGTGATTACTCCTTTCGCCGGGATGGAGTGGTTAGTGAACCCTGACAGGATGTGGGCGGTCGGCCTTAGGTCCGATGGGGTGAGTCCCATACGCAGAAAGCGGTCATAAAAGAAAATGTCCGTCGAGCTTCCCGAGTCGACCAATATCCTCTGCACTTCGTAGCGATGGACCCGGGCTGTGATCACCAGAGGGTCGTTGTGAGGGAGGGATATCCCGTGGAGGTCCTCATCGGATCGGCTCAGCCGTTTTAGCCTTCTTCCTTGGGTGGCTGCCAGTCCTTTCGACCGTTAAAGGGGTGCCGCGTCTCATCGGTCCCCATCGTACCCTCCGCTAACACGACCATGATTTGGCTGATTATCAACTCGCCGGGAGGGGGATGGTGCTCTTGCTCACGGTCGGCTTACCGCTTTTCTCGCAGGTATCTTGCTAGGTGCCCCGAGCGGATCAACTCCTCGATGTAGTCTCGGAGCTGCTTGCAGTTCTCGGTGGGGTGGCCCTGCGACCTTTGGAAAGCGCAGTAGGGGCCCCAGGTGCGCTTTGCTGTCCTATTCGAGACTGGGGGGAGTTTGAAGAACCTCTCGCCTTTTGCCTCCTCCAATAGTTCCGTCTGGGAGACGTTGAGCGGGGTGTATTACTAAAACTTCAGGGAGTAGGGCTTTGGCCGCTCAATCTTCTTTTTCTCCTCCCTGGCCCTTTTCTTCTGATCAGCTTGCTCGGTCCGGGGAAGATTGGCGTTCACCTCGGACTCAAGCTGGATCTCACGTTTGGTCCAGGCCTTGACCTCGGCTATGGTCTTAGGTTGCGCTAATGCAAATGAGCGTAGCCACTCCTTTTGCCTAAGACCCGACCTAAGCGTTGTAATGACCGTCTTGTCCCGGTGCTCGGGGACCTCAAGGAGGGTGTTGTAGAAGCGGGTGATGTATCCTTTGAAGGATTCTTTGTCCCTGCTCTTTATGGTAAAGAGATGATCAACGGCCCGCTTATGCCGTCTGTTCCCAATGAAATGACCAAGGAATTGGGTGGCCAGCTCATCGAAGGTAGAGATTGTTAGTGATGTATGCCCTAGAGGCCATTTTGTATCATACTGGTTTGTATATTACTTAATGGAAGCTTGGGATATTCACAGTTGTATTGACAGTCTTGCTCAAAATGGTAGTATGCTACTTGGTTTGTTTCTACTTCAATATGTACATGTGTTTCTTTTAGCATATCGCTTATACATATTAGTAGAGCCCTTAGGATCTTTGCTTGATTACCAGCATTGTGATGGCAATCACACTAGTGGGGGATGGGTAATCTACAAGCACATCCTTATACAGGTCCCTAGTTGTAGGATTATCGAGACGGGGCAACGATACTCCGGAGTAGACTAGTGTATACGCTTCTCATCCCAGCAGAGGAGATGGTCTGTCCCGCAGCCATTAGTACGTCGTACTGCAGATAGTATGCAGGTGCTCATTAGGTTATGAGTACACTAGACAGGACTCGTCGGGAACTGTTGGTGGGTATTATAACTATCGTCGGGTAGCAGTTCCCAGGTGACATGAGTACAGCTTAGTCCGTCGACTTGACACTGCTACTTCGCCTCGAGTGTGTTCCTACTGTACTTTGATTACTACCCTACCACGGCTCAAAGGAGTCGTGCAAACAGGTAGTAGTTGGGTGCAGTCCCGAAGCACTTGGAGGCAGTGGCGGTTAGATAGGATTCATCTCTCCCGGTATTGGGGGTTGATATCGCGCCGTGTTTGGGGATCCATTACACAAAGTCCCTGGCCAGGGCAAGCAAGATTTACTGGTAGGTATTCCAGTAGTTTCTTAAGGTGTTTTGGGCTACACTCCAACACGACTTATTGCGCTATTAGGGGTCTGACGTTTTCTGCCCTCTAGGCCCGATATGCAAAACTCTTAGACAAACAGACCGGACTGTATGGAGATTGTCACATGCAGGCTCAGTAGGAGTTCGGATGGGTTTGATCATCGGCCTTCTTATCGACAGATACCTGGGTAGCCGTTATGTGCAGTTAGTACCACTTGCGGCTTGTGGTTAAACCCACTGCCAGCGTACTGTCAAGTCTTTAGAGTCCCACACAGAGGGTTTCCTTGCATTGGGCAAAAGATGTAGAGGTCGTATGGTTTTACAACAGGGCTTCGATCACATACGTGCACTTGTGTGCGTTTGATGTTCGGACGGATGATACTAGTGAGCTTTGGTTTAAGCCGGATCCTAGTATTGTATTGATGGTTTTGTTTCATCTCTTTGTATTCAGATTCTTCTGAATGCGGATGCGGGTATGTATATACGGATGAGGGGCATTCTCGTAATTAGCTCGGGAAAGCTTCTAGAAGTGTACACCTATTAGGGTTTGGATTCTTTTATGGATTAAACATTATGGGTGGAGAAATGAGGTGGATTTTAAGCATTGAATCTAGCATGGCTACTACATGACTCACTCACTTGACAAAATAGATATTTTTAAAGCTTGTGGGATATTTTATGGTGAGATATTTATCTCCAAAATATCTTTTATTGCTTCATCTATTATCTTGGGGCAGCCATCTATTTTCTAAGGGCTCACAACTCCTCTCTCATTTCTAAAGTTCACTTCTTTTCTCATATGAAACCCTAATTGTCTCATGAGTTGAGAAACCTAGGGTTCCAAGAAAAAAAGTATTCCATCTTCACTCTCTACATCATTTAAGCCATCTAGTCTAGCAAGCTACTTGCCCTAGTTACCTCGGAGTTGAGAAAATACTCGAAGGACTTGGTTTCGTGAGGTATAACTTTCATCCGAATAGTTAAATTTCACACAGTATTTTGTTAGCTAGGGTTTAGCATCGATCATGGAGTTTAAGTCCGTGTTGTGAGCTTTGAAAAATCTTTTTTTTGTAAATTCCGCCTCCTCACGGACAGGTGGAGTGAGCGACATGGACTTACAGAGATTGAGCGTGGCACAAGTCCTCGGAACCAGTCTCGTCCGGAGTGGATGAGAGTGGCGGGGAAAGCACGGCATTGCGCGGCGTCGGAGTTGTCCTGGAAACTCATCCCGGCAGTGAACGCGTCCAAATGGTCCGTTTACCGCCGAAAAACACGACCAGGACGTTGAGACGTCTGGCCTGAATTTTGGGTGCAGATACTATTTAGTTTTATCTGTCTATCTCTCCGAAGATACCAAGTTGATTTATGGCACCATATATCGGAGGTTTGGACAGATGCGGCCTTTGTAGCAGACTTCGTTAGATTCCCCCTCGTTTGCAAGGGGTTTTTGATTATGGGGACGCTCTTCCCTGCAGGTGCAAGCCCCTGCAGTTAATTACGTTACCGCATCGCGGTAACCACTTTCTCCTGCTCCAGATGTTCACTTCGTGTCATGTGTGTTTCTTTTATATTTGGTTGCCCGTGGATTGTATACGGAGACTAATTTATGTTGTCGCCCGTAAAGCAGGGATTAGTCCAATTCCGTATTTTCTTAGATTTGGGTTTGGTTTGATTTATGGATCATTAATCTCGTTTGAGATTAAGATGAACTTAAAGATTTGTTAAGGATACGTTAGTATAATTTTAGACTAAGATCTACTTAATGGGGGTTTGGGATCATTTAGATCCAATGAAAGAGTATTTAGGCTCTATCATTTTAGTTTAGGGACATTACGGTCCATTGGGTTTAAGGACATCATAGTCCATGTTTAAGGACATCATAGTCCATAGAGTTTAGTTTAGGGACGTTGCGGTCCATTGGGTTTAAGGACATCATAGTCCATAGAGTTTAGTTTAAGGATGTTGCGGTCCATTGTTAGTTTAGGGACATTTCGGTCCACAGTAGTTTAAGGACGTTGCGATCCATAAGTTTAAGGACATGATAGTCTATGAAGTTTAAGGACATCATAGTCCATGGAGTTTAAAGACATCATAGTCCATGTTTAAGGATATCATAGTCCATAGAGTTTAAGGACATCATAGTCCATAGATTTTGGCTCATCAGTTTGAGGGTGCGCCAAGAGTTATTGGTTGTTGGGACCCTCCACCTCTTTGAAGACGTTAAAGAATTACAACGACATGTATCAGAGGTGTGGAGAGATGTACTCTTGAACCAATTTTGGTTGGAAAATCTGTAGTTGGGTTTGGGGTTAGGACCAATTTGGAAAATTTATGAGCACGTGGACTCGGTTGATCTGAATTAGGGACTTTTGGTCAATTTGGACTCAGCCCACTTGATCAGTCGAAAATATTGTATATTTTAACCGGCAATTTCCTCATCATTTGCATTCATATAGAAGTGTTCGGTATCCGTATTTCACATATTAGCAAATCGGTCGCAAAATATCAGATTACATGTATTCGACCTTAAAACCGGCATTTCTAGGGAAATTGACTGCATTTCATTACATGGCATATTTTCTATATATCGCAACCCGTATTTCGAAGTCTGTGCAGGAAAAGGAAAAGCTCGCTCGAACATTACACCGCTCAAAAGATACGTCAACTCACTAATTTCAGATCTGGTATCATTACAAAGGAGAAATTGCAAATCAACATATCAAAGGAAGCCCTAAAATACAGTACAAAGCTTCACCAGAAGAACCAAAGGCCAAGCCCATCAAAGAGCCGCGGATCCGCGGCAATGGCTTGCTTGTGCCGCGGATCCGCGGTGGTATCAAGGAATCACCTCTTCATTTTTGGTGCACAACTCCTAGCTCAGTGGCTACAGTTCAGAAAAGCATGACATTTTCTAGAAGACTCCAGGGACTTCTACCAGATCAGCAAACACTTTGATCAACACTAAACTAGCCTATCATTCTAGAACCTTCCCCCTAAACCCTAGCTTAAACCCTAAGCTAAGTCTAACAAACTCTCTCAACAAACTTTTGGAGGGAACTACCATTTCAAACCTAAACCTAGGGTTTGGGAAGTCTATAAATAGAAGCCTAGACCTAGGGTGAAAAAATCATCATAGAGGGAGATAGATAGAATCAACCCATTTTATAGTTCATTTTTTTAGCCATTCTCCTTTCTTCATCTCCTTCCTCCACAAGTTTAGTGAGAGAACTTGTGTGAAACCCTAACCCTAATTCCAACTCCAAAAGTCAAGATCCCGAGTACCCATTAAGCAAGAAGCCCTACAACCTTTACGAGCGAAGCCGATCTTCAACGGAGCAAGCGATCCGAGCCGATCCACGACTCACGAAGCCGAGCGACGCCCTATCAACAATCTAGATTCTTCCTCTTGTAGTTCTTGAAGCGAATGTAATCAAAATTGTTGAGATAAATAAAGGTGATATTCTTTTATCTTGTTTTCTTTAAATTCTGCATCATGATATCTTTACAATTCGTAAATATTTTCTGTGTGGTGATGTGTGAATAAAACTCCGCTCGTCGAGGAGTCGAGACGGTCAATAGAATGATGATGTAACATAGCGTTAATCGATTCTTGAGTCCTACGAGTTTTGTAAACCCTAGCAAGTTCAAGAAACGACGACCCATTTTGTTTCGATGCTTTCTTGATTGACATCGTTCGAAATTGGGGAGTTACGATTGTTTCTTGAATTTGGTAGAGGCTAGAAAAGGAATGATATCGACGAAAGAACAAGGGTTATAGGATGAAACCCTAGTTTCAAGAGAAAGCCCCAACTCTCGTCGATTATCATCAATCTAGTATCAATCTTTCGAAGGACAAGAACACGAAATCTTTAGATTACATCACGTCTATCGATCCGATCGATTCCTACGAGCCTCTTTTAGATTCTTGACTGTTGATTGGAAATATTATCGAAACCCAATTCTTGATTGTTTATCAGTTTCTTGATTCTTGATTAAATATCGTGACACCAGAATCAATTGATAAATTCTTGAATCATGTTTTCTTTTCTTGTCAATTAAGTTTTCAATTCAAGCATATCATAAAAAACGAATCGTGCAATCCCTGTGGACGATCCGCACTCACTTACAAACTACATCCGACACCGTAGTTTGATTGCGGTCAAAATATTTTTTGGTTGTGAAGTTCTTTATAAATTTTCTGAATACCGACACAAGAAACAGTTTCAATCAAATGGTGCCGTTTTAGGGGACCTTTTGAATTGATTCATACTACACAACAGGAAAATCTATCAATCAAAATGGCGCCGTTGCCGGGGACTATTTGATTCGATATTACACATCCGAATTTATTACAATCACCACTCAGTTTTGAATAAAGTGTTAAACACTTGGTTGGGCTCGGTCCCTTTTGTTCAACCATGCAGAGCATTTTTTTATGCTCACCCTTTTTGTCTTTTATTGAGTATTAAACACTCTTTATGGTGATGAGCTCTATGGGCAGAGCGCTCTATATTGGACAGCACCCATGTGGGGGGAACGTGGGGCGCAACCAATGAGTGCAGAGCACTCTTTACTTTAACAGCGCCCACGTGAGGGGCACGTGGAGCGCTTGGCGCTGAGCGCCAGACTTTGAGTGTTAAGCGCTTCTTCTTAAATAGCGTTCGCATGAGGAGCATGTGGAGCGCTTGGCGCTGAGCGCCAGATTTTGAGTGCTAAGCGCTTCTTCTTAAATAGCGCCCGCGTGAGGAGCACGTGGAGCGCTTGGAGCTGAGCGCCAGAATTTGAGTGCTAAGCGCTTCTTCTTAAATTGCGCCCGTGTGAGGAGCACGTGGAGCGCTTGGCGCTGAGCGCCAGACTTTGAGTGCTAAGCACTGAGTTTTGTGTTCTGCCCAATTCAATTCTCTGAGAATTAGATTCTCACTTGTGAAAGATTTTGTCATATAGATCTGAAATCTAGAAAAAGAACTAAATTCTTCTGATGTGAGAGTTAAACTCTCAAGCACTGAGTTTTCTATTCTGCTCAATTCAATTCTCTGAGAATTGGATTCTCACTTATGAAAGACTTTGTCTTATAGATCTGAGATCTGGAAAAAGAACTAAGTTTTTCTGATGTGACAGTTAAATTCTTAAATATAGAGGAGATGTTGTAATCTCACTTATTGTTGTTTACCTTGAGAAGAAATTGCTTTCGTCTTTGAAATTTGAAGTTTATGGGGGGTTTCCTCTCTATCTCTGTTTATCCTTTTTTCTGTCTCTTGGCTCTTATTTATAGGAAAAAGAAAAGAATCAATTTATTCAGAAAATCTCTTATTAAGAGATTTTGATTGATTTTATAATCAACCAAAATGATCTTTTAGATCAATCGGTGAATTTTATTTACCGTTGGATTTTTAATCCAAGAACTTCTGTTTTACAGAAAATATTTCTCTTATTTTTTTTAACAAGATTTAGGAAACTATTTTCCCGTACAGAATTTTCTTCTGTGGATTGGTGATTTTTAATCACCATTGGATTTTTAATCCAACGGTGCTCTGTTTTACAGAGCGTAATCTTTCTTGTTTAAAAAGATCTAAAGAAATATTTTCCAAATAGAGTTTTTGATCTCTTTTTTTTTAGAATTTAATTCTATCGACTTAAAAGGCATAGGAGCCCTCACGTGTAGCACGTGACCTCCTAAAGTTAAGCCCACCAAAGAGCGTCACGTGCTGTCATGTGAGTTTTTCTGACCAATTGTTTGTTTTTTAGGAAGACGCCTATATACTTTGTATATAGATGCTCATGTGCCTGCACGTAAGGCTCAGTTTCAGCCTTATTTTATTAAGCGCAATGCCTATCACGTGTGGGCACGTGATACTCCATTTGAGGACTTTTTCCATTGCTTTTTATTTATTATTCATTTTTCATAAGAGAACAAATGCCCCCACAGCGTTGTTCTTACGTGGCTTGCACGTGAGTGCAACGCTGTCACCTTTACAACCGTTGGATGGCCTAGGGGAACGGGGTGGTGAACCGCCCTTGTCACGTCTTATAAATACAAGGGTTTGGCCTTTGGGAAGCCACTGTTCTTTCATCTTCCTTCTTTATTTTCTTTGAGAATTTAATTCTGCTCTTTAGAGCTTAGTTCTCTGCCATTGCAATTCCAGAGTTAAACTCTGTTAGAAAAAGAAACCCTTTCAAGGTAAAGATCTTGCATATCAGAGAAACCCTTTTGAACAAAAAAACTTTTGGATTTTAAATCCACCATAAGAGCTTTGCTCTCTTGTGAAACCCATCTGCTTAGGGATCTAAAGACGTGATCTTTGAATAGTAGACCTTAATGTCATGTGGTTTCTGGGATTTAATTCCATCACATAAAAGGAATTTAATTCCTCACCGAAAAGCTTAGCTCTGAAAGATCAAAAGGGCCCTTCGGGAATTTGATTCCCCAGTGTTCTTGAAAATCTTTTCAAGTGATTTTTCATTTATTTTTACCCATTTGACAGAGTTTGTAATGGGTGTTCTTTTATGAGGATGTCCCAAGTCGTTTAAACTCCAATGTGCATTTATTAAGAATCTTTTTTTATTCTCGCAATGATTACCCTGCCTCATGATTGGCGAGCCATCATACTGATTTTGTGGGGTCCATTATTTTTGCAATCAATGGTCCCATGGTAAGCTTCTTGTCATTTTCTACTGCTATTTACACACACACACACACGTATAGGTTGCATTAATAGTTTTTCCTCCCTTTATTTCAGGAAAAATGGCTTCTCTTCCCTACTTTCCTTTTACTCACTCGGACGCTTCTTTTCTACAATCGCCGTCGGACGAAGAAGTAATGGCGATGATCAGGGCCCATGACAGGGACTGTACCAGTTTGCTCTTATGGGGAACTTGGTATGGATATATTATCCGGGGCCGCCGCAGTTTTATTTGCGAAGTGCCAGCAGAGACTCTTCGCCCAATTTCACCGATGGAGCGTCCGCAGACTGCTTTTGCGGTGGAGGCGGCTGATTGGACTCTTATAGGCCGGCTTGAGCCATCGACAACTGGGATACTCAACCAGTCTTTAACAGCCATAGACATTTTGGGGCGTCGCATTTGTCGGGGTGAAGCTCAACCCTGGGGACAAATTTATAAGATAGGGCTTATCCCTCTCCACCCAACGGGTTATCTTCCCTTGGCTCGATATGTTCTGTCCGCCCATCGTGCGCGATTGTAGAAGGTCGGGCTCTATCACGCGGTGTATATGTCCCTTTTTCATTATCATTCCCTTCATGTCTGGTGGATTAAGGCTTTTGTGAACCAGTGGAATCTTCCCACCAACACCTTCTTGCTAGGGGATCGCGAGGTCTCTATTTCATTGGAAGAGTTTCGCGAGGTTTCGGGACTACCAATAAGGTGAGAGCATTATGAAGAGTTGCTGCCTCCCGATGAGTATGTGTTTGAGACGATGCCAGCTTCGCTTGACGGCTTGACGACTGAAAACGCCGTCCGCCATAAGTACCCTAGTTTAATCAAGGTTTTGGTTATTTTTGATAAAATGATCGCAACGTCGGAAAGGCATGGCGTCACTTTTGAGAGCTTCATTGCCTGCTTTATCCGTGAAGATGCTTTGTCTAAGACGGCTCCAAAGTTTGCGAACATCGACGACCCTTTTGGGTTTGGGCTAGAAAAACTGCCGGCCAAAGAAGAAGATTTACCGCAGTTTTATATCCCGATCTTGTCGGCCGGGTCCTTCGATTCGATTGCGGCTCCCGGCATGGACGAAGAGACCTTCTTTGTCGGCTTTATCAGCCTTTGGCTTAGTTGGTTCGCCATCCAATGCATCGTCGCTTCATGAGAGCTTCGTTCATCTATCCTGCTCATCGCGTGGCTGAAGGGACGCGACTAGCCGTGGGCATCGCAGGCTTATCACACTTATACCATGGGCTGAGCGCTGCGGCCGGTACTTCGACCCTGAGTGTAGATGTTGTGAGTTTCTCCCTCCACTACTTTACGTCGTGGATCGAGATGCATGTATTGGGGGAGTTCGCAGTGTATCGGAGGCCAAATTTCTATGACACTTATACCTTCCCACGCCTCATGAGGTTGGTGGATACTTCTACTCCTGATCCAACTCAGCTAGGGGCCCTTCGTGTGTTACTTAACCCGTATGCTAAAGGTGGGATGGTATTCAACGACCGAGTCCTTTCTGCTCCTTCGGGACCTGTTCAGTAACTATTCGATTTATCGAAAGAGGGAGCACCATCCTTGAAGCCTAAGGAGATTATGCATTTATACTCGATTAGGCCGGGTTTCTTGGTATTTCATCAGAGTAACGTGGTTCTTTTTATGCGGTATAATCCGCACCGCTTTGCCCAGCAGTTGGGTTATAACCAAGGTGTTCCTTTTGAGGCGTTCTTAATCGAGCCTACTTCATCACTGACGGGTATTCGCGACGCTATCCATCATTTTATACGGCTGAACACTGGTTCCCGTT